>JALDNG010000066.1:362500-962500 GCA_024349245.1 Neodontobutis hainanensis | reverse complement strand
AACTGCAAATCCTGCCTAAATAAGCTCACAAGGTTGTCAAAGTGACAAAAAATAAAGTTGATTCAACAAACCTTTTAAATAACTGTGTTTTCCCCTCAATGTTCATCCTAAAATGACGAGTATTTTCAGGAAAATGTGAATCATCAGTAACTTATAACATACGTACAAATGCACTGTGATGAATTGCTTAAATCTGTTGGAAATTTCCAAGATGTAGACACTTTTCTGTAATTTATAAACACTTATTAATTGTCATTAGCATTTTAAGTGAGAAATGGCTTTGTTATCGTTTGTTCTATGCTTCCTGTTTAAGCTCGGTATTCATTGGTGTGTTCTTTTAATCGTGGATACATCCACTTCTCCCTGTATTGTATTTCTTTCAAAAGTGGATAACAATGTATTTTTTAAGTGAATGTAAGGTGCAGATGTTCTTGTTTTTGGGCATGATTTTTCCTAAAGATATAAACAGTGTAGCTTTCCTGGAAGAAAGGCCCATTGATTAAATGTTTATCACCTCCTCAGCTGCTTTACTAGTAGCCTACTGTGTTGTTCCTTATGACACTTCCGTCTTTGGGTTTACGTATAAAACCTGCTGACAATAATCTGCTGCAGTGAGTTACGGGAACAACAGTGAGTCAAGGGGGTGTTTATGAAACGATAAGAGTGTGCGCTCTGCAGGATAAATACAGAGGATTGTTATGCAAAGACAGACTTTTGGCCAGAATAACAGGTCTCTCTAACCAGAATAGATATAAAATCCTCTCAGGTCTCTGCGGCTGGTCTGTGGCTAGTTATGGTAGCTTTAAAGCTGATCTTTAGATTCCCGCACTTACAGCCTTATCCACTTACCTGGTGTACTCCTAAACCAGTCTAATATGGTGAGTGTGTGAGTCACCTAACACCTTTAACGGTAAACCACAACTCTGAACCTGATCACCTCGTGGCCTGACCGGTGGCGTCACAGTATCGAGTGGGAGTCTAGCCAATAGAAGAAGCTCCAAGGCCAGGCAGATGAATGTTTACAGGGGTTAATACCGGACATCAACCGTCATTGTCAACCACGTTAGACGGAAATTTTGCTTGGGACACATTTCAACTCATTTACCGTGAGACACATTTTATAGCTCGCATGTATTCCAACCTACAAGAGCAGGAACAAACCTAGATGATTCAAAAACCCTCTGAACTGGAACTGTAGGCCCTACT
The DNA here is from genome assembly GCA_024349245.1 of Neodontobutis hainanensis. Taxonomy (NCBI): domain Eukaryota; kingdom Metazoa; phylum Chordata; class Actinopteri; order Gobiiformes; family Odontobutidae; genus Neodontobutis; species Neodontobutis hainanensis. The sequence continues at coordinate 961,294 of JALDNG010000066.1, read as the reverse complement.
TGCGCAGAAACAGATTCAAACCAACTGTAAATGCTTTGTTTCCTACAAACCTGTGCAGCAGAGACAGATAGGCTGTCAGTAGCAAGTTCTTAGGTTGTTAACCCTGCTACCGTTCTGTGCATCTCTGTCTTAGCCAGGAATTATATTATTTCACAACACAAGTGTAACGTGAACTAAACCTGAAAAGCTGTAATACCCAAAACAGTCTTGTTCTTTCAAGGCTATAATGCCTATTGTCTACATTCTTCTAGTAAGAGTGTGAGATTACAAACACATGTACCATTTGAAATGTCCAAACTCCTCTCGGCTTGCTGGTTAGCTTTAGTAAAGAGCTCAGATCAAATGTCTGAATGGAAATTGAGACAGCCAAATTTGTTGAGTTTTTGCGGCATTCTTCTAGATCTTCAGTGAAATCCAAATTACAACTAACCACAGTTGCGTAAAAAATGTATTCTGCAAAAAAATATTAGTGTTGACAAGATGGCCATCTAAAATTATAAGTAGAGACAAGAACCCTAATAGTCTATATTTCAATCATCTGGCGCCATTAGTTATCTCAGCCAAAGATTAACGTCACAGCTTCATGTGTGTAATCATAAATAAATTGGTTTTGATGGAGGACAGGGTATTGAGTAGGCCAAGGTTGAAACCATTACATTCTGATGGTGATCCAAACATCCATTAAGACTGGAGAGTGGGATACCAGCATAATTCATGGTCTTAGCCGGTTGATTGTCACTCAGACTAATCATTGACACCAACTGTCAAACCAGTGGAAGACATAAGGTCATAATTTGTGGGTTCTTAGTGCAATGGAGGAGTACTGTTGACCTTGGCAGAGTCTTTGCTACTACTTTCCAAACAGAGTTGAATAACATGAATTATTTGTTAAGCTGATCCGCCCAAGCAGGCCTGACTCAGTTGAGAAATCAGCTAACATAATCCCCATCTTGATCTGGAAAGAGACATTTTGCTGTAAAAGCCCAATGATTTGTGTTGTATCGCACCACATTCACCCAAGACTTACCTTGGTTCATCTCTCTAGGTATGCATCTATGTTGCAACAGTTTCTAGTGTATACTGTTACAGTGTCTGCCTGATTGTAATAGAGCATGCCCTCATTTACAGTGACAAAAAATGCAGTGTAGATTGGATTAAAGTTGTTTATTGTTTAAGGCCTCGGTTAAATTAGAAACAATTGTGCTGTAATGTCTTAAGGAGTTGTGGTCAAAAAAGAAGCAGATGATGGTTGGTATTTGTTGTTCATTTACTCACAAATGGATTATTCTCTATTATATTTGTACATAGCTTTTTAAATAGACCTCCTCATTTCCAGGAGTCTACACAGGAGTCATGATGTTTTCTTAAGGATATACAACTAAGAACACAAGGATTTGTGGAACTTTATTGTCATTTTCTCACACAAGACAACTTCCCATCATGCACCACTAAAATCAAACCAAAACAAATGGATATGAGGGGTTGAATCCAGCCCACTTTAGTCTCCTCAAAGAGTAGAGGCGTTTGTGGGCCTTTTTCATGAAGCTTGTGAAAACCTATGTTATAAACGTGACTTGTAATATCTTATTTCACTTTGCCATTATAAATATGAATTGGATTATATAAAGATTTTCCACTTGTACTGGGTTGTACTGATTTTCATTATTATAGTCAAGCCACAATGTGCATTGTCGATTGTTAAGGGATGCGAATTTTTAATTGTCTATTACATGGAATGCCAAAATGATATTGCAAAGTTCTTGGGGTTTGTCCTTCCAACCTTATTAGTTATAAACTTTATTAAACTTAACTTAAAGATTATTGCCCTGTGGTAGAATTTGATGTCCACCTTGAAGATAAACACAGCTGGTTCCTTCAGTGACAGAGAGTGGACAGCTACCCAAGGTAAGGCATGGCCTCCATGAGTAGACTCCCTCTTAACTGTGTCCTAACATGGGCCATTCCACTCAGCACCTCCACTCCATTCAGATGCGGCCACCATCTCCTCATGTCCAATCCCTCAATGGTGGCCAATCAGGACACTCACTTCTAGTCAGCAGACTGCCTCAGAGCTTTTACTGTACCAGACTGTAGATTATGGGAATCACCCAGAGGCCTACAGGGTATTAGCCACTGATATGAGGCAGATTTTCCCAACGTGGAGGGAAAGGTAAGGCAGCAGTAACCTGGAGGGCAGAGAAGAAGGCTTAGAGCTGTACAGCTTGAGGACTCAGACTGTAGTATTAGTCTAAAATGATCTTGTATTAAACTTTCTATGACCTATTTGTGAACTCTTCAGACTATTATTGTGTATCTCTTATATGCACAACCATTATACAACAACAATAGAGCTCAGGTCCTCATGTGAGTCTTTGCATTCCATCTGCCATATTGGCAGAAAAAAGTGAGTGAGAAAATGTAATAATAATAATCTTTATATAGCGCTTTTCCACCTACTGTAGTAATCACTCAAAGCATACATACAGCTTTAGAGACATTAACAATGTAGGTTAAGTGTCTTGCCCAAGAGCACAATGACAGTATGTGGGGGGAGAGCGAGATGTTATGATGTTTTGGGATGTTTCGAGTCGGGAACAAACCGCCCACCCGTCAGTCGAAGGACGATCGCTCTACCCACTGAGCTACTGCCGCCCCAAGTAAATAGGCTTCAGAGTCACTAAAGCAACAAGATCTGAGGTTCTGAAAATGAAAAACAAACAGATATTAAATACACCGGTGTGTATTCGGCAGGTTAACTTGGTACAGCAGATGACAGTAGAAACTCTCTGTTTTCTTCGGTTTGTCTCTGTCTAATCTTAACATCTAATCTTTAATCGTAACAACAACAAATATGCCTACATTGTAATATAGCCCTCTTTAGCATTATGTTTACCACAAACCTTCTAAGGGGTTGTAATATGCTGCCTTTGCTGTATTGACATGCTAATTAGCCATGTGCTTTTTGGTATCATTAATATGCACTATGGATGCATATTAATAGAGGTCACATTCATCATCTTTTTACATTTACATTTACATTTATTCATTTAGCTTTTATCCAAAGCGACTTACATTGTTCTACAGTAATTACCAGTGTTACAGCCACTGGAGGCAAGGTGGGTTAAGTGGTGGGTTAAGTGTCTTGCCCAAGGACACAACGACAGTATGAACTGTGGGGAGAGTGGGAATCGAACCGCCTACCTTCCGGTTGAAGGACGACTGCTCTACCCACTGAGCTACTGCCGCCCTTTTTGTTTTGCCTTTACGTCTGTGTAAATGTGACACGTGTGAACGTTTTAGGTCATTTCATGTACCGATGTAGCACTTATCTACCAACATGGCTGAAACTGTCATTTTCTGGATCTGTATATGACATTGTTTGTTTCAATGTGTCTCACCCATTTAAAACACAGTATGCGAAAATATTTATGACTTACTCTCAGGACAGAAAATCATAAAAAAAGCACAAAATAAGATAGCCTTTAAAAAAAAGGTTTAATAAAAACAGTTTATTCACATGTTGATAGTTTGTCGGCTGTACTTTATAATTAAGTTTTCACAATATGTGCATGTGAGCACAGGTGGCAAGGTGGCACAATGTTGCCTCACAGCAAGAAGGTCCAGAGTTTAACTCCCTGGGCAGACAAGGATTTTGCAATACCAACATCAAAACATGCTATTGTCTCCGGTTAGTGATGACGAGGGTACCTGGGGACCCCCTGGAGGAGGCTGTTGATATTGAATGGAATAATAAAGGGATAATAATAATTTCAGTAACTGGGGGCCATTGGGTGCCCTAACCCTGCTCCATGTGATTCTTGTTTCCGGCTGTGCTAAACAAATTTCCAAACGTTTAGGTTATATTACCATAAAATGACATATGACTTACATTACCAGTTCCATTTGGTCATTTCCAGGAAGCCACTTCATTTCCTAGTGGTCAAAAATAGAAAAAAATTAAACCAATCAAATCCATCACCATAAGAATAATTCCTGATTAAATCTGCATTATGATTAAGTGGTAATTCATTCGTATTCTGACTTAACATACTTAACATACGTCAGCCTTCAGAATGACAACAGAGTAATGGGGTAATCCATTCTCCATGATTTATCTGTTTACTTTACTTGTCTTGTTTTTTTTTTTACGCCATGCTATTGTTCCTGTTCTTCATTAGCACCATGTGGGTCTCATTTGTAAGTACCCTTTAAATACAGTTTATTCTTATGGTATCATAAGACAACGATGCGTGCAGTGAATTGTCCTCCACACTCGCTGTGTAAATGTTTGGGTCGTATCGAGGAGGAGCACTTACAGTCTGCAGTCACTAAAAACACATTTGACTGACCTACATAGTCCGACCACATGACAGGGCAGAATAGTAGGGAACGACCGTGAATTTGAGCCTATCAGATGGCAGTGACATGTTTGTACATTTTGTGGTTTTTCCAAGTATTACAGCATTTCTCAGAAGGGATCTGAGTGCTCACTGAGTTCTATTCTGAAAGTCAAGTGTGTCATTCAAGAATGAGATGTTGTAGTATGTAGTATTTTTTATTTTGTTGAGCTGTGTCTTGTATTGATATGTCTGAACTGTTTATGCTAAAATGCTTAGTCATTTAGCCATGAAAGGGAGGGGTGACTCCTGATGTGGGGGTTGTTAAGGCTCAGGAGAGTCGTTAGTGACACTGTTCCATTCAGGTCCAGGGTCGTCAGTGTCACTGTTTTCTTTTTAAATAGAGCATGTGAACAGCCATGGCACCCTATTGGGAAATGCTGTTGTCCATAAACATAGCAAATGGAAATATATCTGATTTTCATGCAAGAATGTGTGCTCAAAAAGGAAACATGGATGTGTTTCTCCTCTAGCCATGCTCAGTTTGTCCTCTCTGGGCACCTGTAGAAACAAGACCAGGAATGAATTGCTCCTTCTAGGGTTTTGTGGAACTTTAATTGAGAAAAACAAATACAGTACAAAGGAAAAATATATTTGACTTTTCCATTTTGTCCAACAACACATTTAACACACTGCACTTTTAAAAGTGCACAGTAGTGCGGATTTATGTAAAGAAATGCAAACAAGTACAAAACAAAATCTGTTATTTCTTCTCCTCCAATGTGCCTCTTTGTGTCTGTAAATATGCGGCAACTTTGGAGACTAGTGTGCTGAGCTTTTGGTGTAACGTTCAATAAAACAGCTGGATGTGTGGCCGCTTTCTGTTTGTTTAATGTAATCATACCACATACCTTTGCCTCTATCATTTTCTTTTGATAGCATACTATTGAAAAGCCATTGTGTAAGTGCACTCTCAAACTGTTAGATACCTACTACTAAACCCTGCATACACATTAATGTGTTGTGTAGTCGCTAAATGCCAGATAAAAATTACATGGGGCAGAGCATTCCCCTTCATTTACTTTCTGTGAGAGAAATAAAAGTGCGCAGTAATGAAAAGGAGGGATTTATTTGAAACAAGGTCGCATTATCCTCAGAAAACCTGCACAATCTGGTTCAAGCACTAAATTGTGGGACTCCTGGCTCTCACCATGTGGAAATACAAGAATTACCTAAAGTCAGTCATGTATTATCCTCTCGGTCACATGTCCTCAAATAATTTTGTCAGTGTTAGTATTAGTTAAACTTTATGATGCATGTTGGCTGTCTAAAAGATTTTGCATGTAAAAAAATCCTCTTAACTCCCCTTTAAAGCCGTTGTGCTTGTTGATTTAGTTCCCGGACAACCAGCTCCATATGTGCGACTGTGGGCACGTGTAAGAGACAGAACCTACTGTGGTCTCTGTTTATCTTTCGCCTTCTTCCTGCTTCCTGGTTGGGGGTGTCATAAACTGCACAGTCACAGACTACCTGGAAGATGACTAGTGATTGTAGCCAGTTAAGAATATTAGACGTCAATGGTCGGGGAGGGGTTTTGAGGGGGGAGGGCTCTTAGTGCCACACAAGTTGCCCCTAGGGCCTGAATGGTCGTATTGGCTTTGGCAGGAAAATAGGGAGCGTGAGGAGGAGGGTGTGCGTAGGAGGAAGGTTGAGAGTGGGGGGCAGCTTGCGGTGCCACGTTTACATCACAGAACTGTAATTCTATTCAGAGCTGAGTAAAACCGAGCTGGCATCGTGGCAGCGCAACTGATTTTTTATTCGTTAACATGTTTTCAACAGGAAGTGCTCACCAGGAATGATGGAATACATAATGTCCAAGTTTTATGTTAGGACATAGAGTCGTCAGGATGTGTACTATTCAAAACATGTAATGATATAATTTAGGGGAAACAGATCTGAGCATGTGGGTTGAATAGCTCTATTTTCAAACAAAGTCCACACAAGAACTCAAATAGTTTTTTCAATTGGCCATTATTTCCTGCATTGGTTAAAAAGTCCAAACTTTCTCCAAACGCACATTCACATTTTAAAATTACTCATTGTACCAATGAGCAGCTTTCACACCTGTACATTTTATTTGGACCAAACAAGAAATTCTGAAAGTCGTGCCCTTTGTTTATTAGTATATTTCAGAATTTATCTTGGCTTTATCTGGAGAGGCATGTATGAACACAATCCACTTAATTTTCTCATCTGGAAGACATTCTGCTTTTCAACTCAGTAGGCATTATGTCTGAATGAGGTCCAAAGATCCTTTGAAGAAGAAGAGTAGGCGAGGTGTTATGCATGTTGTTGATTTATTTTGTCAGGAGACCCTCCAGGTGTGATTCTCCAGACATCCTTTCCTCTGTTGTTCCTCTGGACAACATGAAAGTGGCAACAGACAATACACTTAGAACATAGTGTATTGTGTTCTAAGTGTGTTGAACACTTAGAATGGATAGGTTGGGTCTGTGTTCTACATAAGGTGTCAAACAATTAACCTTGCGCTTGAGCTTGATTCTCATGAGATTTTTGAGTTTATAAAGTTGGGAAAATCAACCCTGACCTGCTCCAAGCAAAGTATTCACTTGTTGAGTCCAATGACGTAACAGCACTGACAAGTCTGACAGGTCAAGATGTAGCGGCCTTTTTACTGTTATGAACGTAAACAACATTGCGCTACTCTGATTGGATAAACTGCATTTGATAAATCCAATCTCTGATCTCTGACCAAGTATTCATTTAAAGTACCTGCCCTTTTGCAAATGCTGTCAGCAGGAGCCCTCCTAGATAGTACTGTGGAGCAGTACTATTTGGCAGAGTCAGGTGATCAAACAATAACTAAGGTAAATGCTACTCATGCTAATCTTCACTGCTTTTGAGTACCCTATTCTAAAATGCAATGCTAAATGATAAAACTGCCCGAAATCAAAACCCAGTGCGCTGTTTTGCTGAGTTAGCAGACATTGCCAGCCATTTTCTTATTCGGATTTTCTGTCACTATTACCTCAGTGTTGACAAGCCATGTTGAATGTAAAGCTAGCAATTTTCTGAAGCGAACTGATCCGAACTGATGAACCAGTCTTGAACGCTGCATGCTAATGTAAGCAAAAAAAAGTTTGAATTAATCACAAATGACTGCAGTCAAAAGATGATCACAATCCATATTGAGCCAGTTCAATGGGAACAACGTTACCAAACATTTGATTTGGGGATTTTTTTAAGGCCTGAACTGTAGACCTGAAGAAGACATGATCGAAGACCGTAGCCATATAAACAAAACCTTGACATCCAAAATGTATTATTATGTTCTTAATGCCATGTCATCCCGTTGTCTGTAGTAAACAAGGGAGTCCACAACATGAGCAGTGGCACAGCTGGCACATACTGTAGGATGGCCTGGTTTGTGCCACGTAATGACAATTTGTTTGTGTGCATTCCAGCATTCATGAGATGAGGAAATAGCACAAGACCAGGACTAATTGGACCCAAGTAGAGACAGCCAACAACATGTCTGTAATTGTCACAGCTGCACAGGAATGGGGCCTCTTTTTTTGCTTTAGTTTGTGGTTGGCATAATTGTCACTTGCAGCTGAATCTTCACATGCAAACAATGTTAAAGTAATCAGTAGGAAAAAACATGCATTTGTAAATGAAACATAGTCCCTGTAGTAACACTGAGACAAAGACACAAAGACAAAGAAACAAAGACAAAGAAACTATAAACAGAGTAAGACAATTTGATGAACTCTATGACCCCGATCACACAATATGAGTCAGCAGTTCTCATGTGAAAGATTTGAATTCCATAGCAGCTTTTCCAAAGTCTGCAACATCAGTGCTGTTGGATAATAACCAAAGTACAGTATATGTTTACATTTTTCCAGCGAGGTGTCAGGGTTTGCTAATGACCAAATGCGTGTTGTTTTGTTGAGTTTATATACTTCTAAATTAATTTAAAAAAAGCATATGAAAGTTGTTGTCTATATGTACAATTACAAGAATTATATGAATTGAGTGTAAGATGTGTCATATTCAATATAATGACAACATGTACAATGAATACTGCCTAACACTTGGGTCAGAGTGGACATTAATGTGTTGGTTCAAGTCTTTTAGCCACTGATCAAAACTATGTACACTATTCACAATGTTAACCGCTAAAACAGACTTGGTACTAAATGAGTCAAATACTTCTCCTTGAAATAAATATTTTGCTGAAATGTTGTTTGAAGTTCTTGAACTTTCTCAGAACTTGATAGAAATTTAGGACCGAATAAAGACTTGGCACATTTTGAATCAAACACATCTAATTTCTCTATGTGTCAGATAAGTAACCAGTGAAAGATATACAGTATTTGATTAGTTATTATATTATTGCAATCAATTCCAAACCAGGTCTAAATTAGGACTCAAAAGGTCTATACCAGACCTAAATCTATCTACAGCCAATGTTAACTAGGTCTAAAAAAGTACTGTAACTGAAGAAACAGATGATGGATGTGGACATTTTGAGTAAGCGGAGTAGATCACTCGGTGGGCTTCAGCTTTCCTGAAATAGGCCTATCAACTCCCATGATGGATGGAATGGGTAGCAAGTTGCTGAAAATGTCTAAAATGTTGTTGGCGGTATGGTGGCCTGCCAACAAGGAAATAAAATAAAAACATAATTTTCAAACTTGTGACAAGTGAAATCCAACCAAAAAGCAGGATAATGTCTTCAGGTGCTAGCATGTGCTAATGCTAACAGTAGAAAGACACTGAACAAGTTAACTGTAATAACCTAAAAAAAAGTCACAGATCAGATTCTATCACTTCAAAACTAGTCAGATGCTTTTTTACATCCCCTTTTCTTATTTTATTTTATTTTATTTTTTGACAAGCTTTTAAATGTCAAATTCTTATAAAACCTTTAATATGTGTCTTGTTGGCAGCACCAGATTTTTCACATTCAAAGTTGATGTGACACTTTGAAAGACTCTTTGTAGCATTAGCCTTAGTGTAACTGTAACTTCCAATTTTTTTCTCTGACAAGCATGGCATTGTGCGTCATCATGCATCAATTTACTTTTACACTGTCAAATCCTTCACAATGCACCTTTACTAACCACTTCCAGTCTTCTATATATTGAGGTCTAGGTATTGGATGTCACTTATTTTTGCACACTGACATTCTGTGGGTTCCTTCATTTTACTGTAATAACACTCATCACAACAAACTGCAGCATAAATATGCAACACTCGCTTTTCTCTTTGTAATGTTGTGGAAAAACAATCGAGAGTTATGTTCATTAAAAAAAATAAAAGACAACGACTTTTAACTGCAAAAAGAAACCACAACTGTGCATACTGGACATCTTTCCATCTTTCCACACTGCAGTTTGCACTGTACCGGTTACCAAGGTTACCCAGGGCATTAAAATAAAAGCACAGTGACAAATGCTAGCATTTGTGTGTGTGTGTGTGTGTGTGTGTGTGTGTGTGTGTGTGTGTGTGTGTGTGTGTGTGTGTGTGTGTGTGTGTGTGTGTGTGTTTGGTCAGTGAGGTTCAGACTTTGCGGTAACGTGAGACTATAAGGCGAAACAGTCAGCCATCAGCACATTCCGATGGGCCTCAGGCTGGGTGCGAGAGCAAGGGAAAAGAAAGAAAGAAAAAAAAAGACAATTATAGAGAAAATCCACAGCAATAAACATGTCAGCTGCTCCAAATGACACAGCTGTATTTTAGACAATTCATCACTGACAATTACAATATAACAATACACTAGTAATCTCATTATAATATAGTGTGTAAGTTGTACATTATGTTTTTTTTATATGTATCATAATGATACACTTGACCAAGGCCTGGCTAAATGCAGAACCGCTTCATGATAGTGGTCGACAGAGGAATTTACTCTCCGCAAATATTGTCTGCGTATCTGCGAACCAGACTCGAAACATGGAAATAAAAAGGCCTGTTGTGATGTGGCTCAACACCAGTTTAATGAGCGCAAGTATAATGCTCTGTAGCCACACTATTGTTTGTGAGAATGAATTAGCAAAAAAGCAGCACAAAGCCACAAGCCTCAAGGTCACTAAGTTTTCTTTTTTCACAAGACTTTTTGTAACACTTTCATTTTGTGCTTCTCCTTTAGCTGGAGGCTCTTAGGTATGTGTTAGCATTAGCAAGTTAGCTCAGTTATTAGCTATATATTAGCACTACCCAATATGGTGGGCACGTCACCCAATGTGTCTCTATGTCAGCTGAAGGTAATTGACACGTCTATTGGCTGTAAGTAAGAATGAATGTGTTAAACTTAAGTAATTTCACCTTTTGTGCTTCCACTTCCCATGCCAAGCTCATGTAATATTTAGTATTGCCTGGTAAGCTCATTGAGCAGATAGATGGTAGCTAACAATCTTTTCGGGCGCGCTGCCATCTTGTCTAGCTCACAAAGCTAATAATAAGGACATGTTTTCTCCAAGCCTCTTTCATGGAACCTCTTAAAAGGTCCTCGAGTTAGGATGCCGTCTTACAGCGATAAACAGCGATAAACAGCGATATACATCTGTCCATCAGAGGGCAGGCCCCAAAAGCAGAAATATAAGGAGAAACACAATGGCAACTTTATAAGTGTAAAAATCATGTTTACAGCCTGGAACTAAAGATGGCTCTGGTCTCTAGTTTTTACTACATGACAACTATGCAGTAAAAGCCGAAAAGCTTATTCCCCTGTGGTAACGACAATATCAGTGAATAGGGGAGTAATGGGGAGTGAAATAAGTTTATATTGCTAACAATAAAGTCAAGTTTTACTGGCATTTCTCAATCTAAATGGAGATAACTGAGAATCTGAGGGGTCAGAGGGTCAAGGCACTGACACTGAACCTGACTGCCTTCAGATTGCTCATATTTTAATTATTTCATTCAGGTTTTTAGAAACACTTTAATAAAAAAGTGACCACCATACCCAAGTAACAGCTTTCAAAACTACACTTTGATGACTGAGCTTTTATGAAAGTGATAGAACTGAGTCCCAGCTGCTGTTATTCCTGTATCTGCCTCGTTTAAAAGACAGCTTGCCCGACTGTCTCATTTTCTCCATTCTTTGCTCCATTTTTCTGATTCAGCCCACCCTTTTTAACCATCCCACATCCTCCTCTCTGCGTGCACAGGGGAAAAACACAGACTTCACAGTAATTATCCAGCTGGATCTGTTTATGGTGGCTGCTCTTAATCCATTCAATTCATTGACCAGTGTAACCGGTTTGAAATGCCCTGTGGTTTTACACACCTGGATGGTCAAATACAGGACATAACCCTCTAGCAAAAAGGCTCCACACATGATCTGATATGCTTGAAAGGGTTACATAATGTCACTGTGTGTTGGCAATATGGGAGGTAAAAGTTCAAAGGTTAGTCTGAGAGTCTTGAGCGGAAGGGATTGGCCGAACCCAGTCGACATTGGAAAGACAAATTTGTGGAAAGAACTTATTTCTTCATCAGCAAATGAGGCATGACTGCCTTTTGGGTTCATTCTTCCATAACACACTTATTAGAAGTTAGAAATGGAACACATTGCAAGCAAGTGTGATTTTTACAAAAAATGAGGCTCCCAGTGATAGATTCAACTAACTTTTAGGTTTTATAGTTCTAAATCAGATTTGTATCATGTCAAATTTAAGATGAAAAATGTTATTTGACTTTGAAATGGAAAGTTTACCTTACATTAGCCTTTGGCTAAACATTGGATCTGTGGTTAGCAATGTTAGCTACTTCTCATTCTTGTAACAACATAGAGTAGCCTTCTGCCAATTCTGGGTTGTTTTATCCGTCCAACAAGCCAATACAAGACAATAGCATCTGCAGTCAGCCATGATAGTCCGGTCTTGGTTCTTTTCAGTTAGATACTGGTCATTGTCAAAATAAAGTGCTGGTAACTTTTGAATAAGTTGGTAAATTGAACCAAAAAATTCTAAAAGGCTTGATTGTAAAGAAATGCATCAATGAAAATGTTGGTATGAAAGTAGTATGAAAATAAAGATTAGCAGAGGTGAAGGCAGCCCAGCCACCAAGCACTACAAAGTGAGCTAGGGAGAACAGTAGGCATAAGTCCTGTCTAAACCAATTATCTCGCTGTGTCTGCCTCTAGTGGATAACCAATTTTATCTTTGGGCCACGAGTCACATTTAGAACAGACTTGGATTAGAGTCTGGGATTAGAGCATGAGTTGATAAAGAAAAGGTGGATAATGCAAAAAAGACACCGTCTAGTAGAAGCTTGGAAAGCAACCTTTATTGATAATGTAAAAAGTCATATCAGTCATCAAGAAGTAATATTATACGTCTTTCATAGTTGCTTCTGTACTGCTGTTTATACATGTAAACATATAACATTAAGGTCGTTGAGCACAAAAGCCAGTTTAGGGATAATGGCTGGTCTAACAGTGTTAGCATGCTAGTTAGCATACTTTATTTCTCACGAAAAATAAAATCAAAACATTAATTAAAGGTTGAGAAATCCTGATATTGTTTTTAATGTAATTCAATTTTAAGTCATCAGGTAGGACCTAAAGCTGAGCGCTGGTACCATTTCTAAGATGTGGGACAATACAAATGCATGAATTACTCAACTGTACAGGACACAAGTGAATGACGTACATTTAAAATAAACATAAAAACAGTTTGAATGGCACTACTGGTGAGCTGTTGTGTTTCTAGATTCTGTGCACAGTGTCCGTCGGTGGTTGGACACCTTGTCAATATTCAAGTACTCTCCTCTCTCTTTTGGGGAGTATAATAAATTAGATGCTCTTTGAACTGCCCTGCAGTTGCAATGTGACTGATGATGATAAAGTGAATATATAAAACACACACAATGGAAAGCACAGTATAAGGGTTCTGTAAATGTGAGGAGAGACATTACCTGACTTATTCTGGTTGTTGATTTAAAAAAGGTTTATCTACTAAAATAAGGAGCATGTAGTCATCCAGTCTATGTCTATGTGTGCAGAGATACCTCCCAAAAAACAAGACATACATCACTGTTTTCTAGATTTAACTACACGGAAATGTGGGACAAAATCCAAAGCCTCAAAAATCAACCAGCATAGCATTCACAAATATTTTGCAACATCATTTCTTTCATAGAATAATAACTGTCACTGATTGGTAGATAAGACATCTATGTGCTTTTTGTTTGTTTGCTGGTACTGGATCATTTTAAAATTGAGCTCAATGAGGAAAATGCAAATCATTTGAAAGTCAGATCTGGGGTATTGCAGTTACCATTAACAACATGGCCAAATGCAAACAAATCCGTTTTACTTAAAATTCAAGTATGCTCTAATTTTATGCAAAACAAATTTTCAACTTAGCTCAACTGCACATCAGTAGTTGATCTAGACAACATTGGAATATTGCAGATTTATCAGAGGACTAAATATCTGTACAAATTATGCTGTCCAGCAACAATTGTGAACTCACAAATCCACACAATGCTAAGAATTTTCCTCAATCTATTAGATCTGTGGAGAACAAAATGTCAAGAAACACCTCGAGTTAAAATACACAACAAAGAACAGAATGCTGTCATTTTATGTTTTCAATAGTTTCCAAATTCAAATTTTATGGAATTCCAGGAAATATAGAAACTGGGTCTGAACCGAACAGACCTTCTCAGTTATTCCTTGTAATTTAAACCTGTAATTGGGCTTTTGGAAAATCTTAATTTATTACTTTCAGATTGTTATTATTGTGACTTGACACTTGATCCAACAAAAGATAAAGAGGATTCAGCATAGTAATAGGATTCAAAATACTGCTCATCTTTGGCTTTTAGCAGGAGACTCTTTGGCAGCGAAGGCCACAGCTTTCTGACGTATGGTCGTAGCTTTAAGTCTGTGATACCAAAACGTGCATTTTGCAGTTTAATAAGGACTAACTCATGGCAGCAGGGTTGGTGGGGGCCGTGAAGGCGGAGGGCAAGGGAGACCAGGTGGTGTGCGGGACGGTGGAGGTCCTGGGGGCAGCTGGCCGCAGGGGGGCGCTCTAGGTGGAGGGCTGGCGGCACGGGGGACGGATTGATAATCCGGTGGTGGCGGAGAGGGGCCTTGATTTGGGACGCGGGTTTGAGCCTTTGCTGCTGCTGCTGACTCATCCTTTACTCTAGTGAAGTTGATGCATCGACCCTAGAAAAATAAAACACAAAAAAATGTCAACTGAAAGAAATGTTTCTGAGGTTCTGAGGAGCAAGAAAAACTGTAAACAGTCGATTTTCTAATGAATCGGATTAAAAGGATCTGGTCTTCTTGAAGCCAAACGTCACTTTCATTATGAGTTTCCAATATAGCTAATGCTCACTGAATCTACTTTCTATAGTGACATACATTATATTGCAGTATATTTGTGTTACATTCTGAACATGCCCAAATTATATTCTGAAATGGGTACAGTACAAACACACATAGGTGTCTAATCTAAAGTACATCTGGGCTGAGTGGTTGGTGACTTTAGTTACTACACTTTGGATGTCTGTGTGGGAGGGTATGGCCAGCTGGTGTTCTAGATTACATTTAAATCCCCACTTTTTGGCACCCTGCTTGAAATGATCCTGCTTTGTCTAATGTTCTGTCACAGAAAATATAACATTGCTATTCACTTGGAGAGAAAGAGATTAAGAGCACTCGTGTAAAGGAAGGCTGGTTTGTTTAGTTGAAAAATAGTTGAATTTGTTCTGAAGGAATCACATTTCACTCCATTGCTTGTAAAACGTTATCCTAACCACAAACTTGAGATTAGTTCAGAGAGGTTGCTGTTACCTCAAAAACCTTCAGTCTTCATATGCAAGCAGTTGGAAGTAAAAATGTTGTGTTAATAACTAATACATAATAATTAAAGTAACTATTAATAGTTTCCTAGTAATTAGTTGCTGAAGGCAAGGAAACAGTTTTAAAATGTGTTAAGTAAATCATTAGAAAGTAAATGGAGGCCATGTGTGGAGCTCAAACACTAACGTTATCAGATTTTGCTGGAGCCAACTAAACTTCAAACTTTTTCTCCAGCAAACCACCCGTCTTCTTCCATTTAACACAGCATCTGTACGTCCACCACCGACTCTTCTCCAACACAAACTAAATGACTTGTGAGCCGTAAAGTTCACCGACTGAAATATAAGCCTCACAGCAGAGTAGAAATCAAAGTCCAAACATGAAATGGCCCATAAGGTGAATGTGCTGAAGTGTGCATTAATGCAGATACTATAAGAGCAATAAAGAGTGGATGGATGCTGTAAAAAAATCAAGAAAAACACACATACATTCCATCCAGCGAGTGCAGCTTGTAAAATAGCAGCTGGTAGTGCAACAGAATGTTGTTTTTTAGGGACTTTTATGATTATACAGACACTTCACTTGAATTCTTTTGTGATATCAATAGTTTTTTTCTCTAAAGTTAATGAATTTAAGTTGCGTCGCGTTGGTGGTCATGACTACTCTGTTAGCTGTGGTTTGATTCTGAACATTTCTCTGCATTAAAAAAAACGCACTTGCTGACCTGCTCCACTCCTCCAGGTCTAGAGCTTCACCAGGGTCATAAAATTGTCTCGGGCTGGGGCAAATGTGTGAGTTGCCCCGAGACAGTGAGTGGAGACAGCACAGGCAGTTGTCTGCCTTAGGTATTACCTCATGTCCTTTAGGCTGTAAGTGCTTCCCTGGAGAGAATTGAGTTCATGTGAACAGGATGTGTTCAGTATAGTCCTGTGGGTGTGTGTGGAACTACTTTGACATATACAGCACGCTCTGACGTCAGTGTAATGGATGTGGTTTGGTGATAGCAATTTTCTGAAAATGTGTCATTATAATTATTTCAGTATTACAATTAAGGATAAAAATCAAACTGACTGTACCACTCTGACTGACATCATGCTTTGCTGATCCTTTACTATAAAAATACACACAGGGCTTCTGGGTTTAATGTAAAGGAAATGGAAATGATTGCATCTGTGGGAATGCATATAAGCAATATTAAAATGAATGCAAACTGTTGGGAAACAAATGACACTTTTTCTTCTTTCAAAACCAAAGATATAAGTGATTGTGACTGTTCCTATAGTTTAACCTACACCACAAAATACAGTTTAACTGTAGTGGTGGAACAAGTTTTGTAAAAGACAACAAGACAACACTTCTTGAAATACAAGGCTGTCTTGGAAAAATAACAAAACATTGGTGTTGCTGATTAACGTTTTCTTAGTTTAGTGGCTACAGTGTTTTGTTTATATTCTAATAGTGGAGAATCACACATAGATTTGCAGTGATGAAGAGTAATGGCTCTGACAACAGAAGAAGAACAGTTTCAGCAAAGAAAAGTAGGCCAACTTGGCTTGATGCATAACGTGTGTGTTTAAATTCATATGTCTTCGCTCAGAAAAGGCCTGTCGGGGGGTGGGTTGGAGGTTGGGGGGCTACAGCGCTGAAAACTTCTGGCAGGAAATAGTCCTCAACATAGTTCCTCAGGTAAAGTGCAGGGAAAAAGTGCTTGTTTTCAGTATTGCCTCTTTGAAACGAAACATTACACCACCTGGAAATGAGTTGGCCTACGGGACGTGGAGATGTTTCTGCTGCTTGGTAACAAACCGCAAATGACATGATTGGGCGACATCATCGGAGTGGAAAAAGAGTCGTTATTTTGCCTAGAAAATGAGCACTTATGTAAAAATCAGTTTTGCAGCCAGGGCTCAAAGCTGTGAAATTCATTTAACAGAGAATGTAATCTACTATTTGTTTAGTTAGATAAAGGGATTATTGTAAAATTCTTCCTTGAAAGTTGCCTCATTTGCAATTCAGTGTTTAATTTAAAATTGCTGTTTAAGCCTGGTTAAACTGTAACAAATGCTGTCTTAAAGGTGCAGTGTGCAGCTTTGGTGGCGTCCTTTCTACAGCCTGAGGGCGAGGATTGTAGCCCTGCAGGGACATTCTGTTATTAAACAGTGTATACAGGCCAAATGGTGAGCTCACCTTAATAGTTTATACAAATAGTACGTGCCCTGAGCATAAACTTAAGCCAAGATTGTGAGTTCAAAAAATAATTATAAATGCACTTTTCATCTTCCATCGTCCTTTTTGGGCATGGATGTATTATTAGATGTGGATCCTAAGTCAATCATGGCTGCCATTGATTTTCAATGAGAGGAACTCATTGGGGTATATAGCAAAACATTTTTGGGATCTGTTTATTTTCACTTTAAGAGGTACACCAAGTATTTCGGAAATTTACATTTACATTTAGTCATTTAGCAGATGCTTTTATCCAAAGCGACTTACATTAAGCTTTCATTTACCAGTGTTACAGCTGGAACACCACTGGAGGCAAAGTGGGTTAAGTGTCTTGCCCAAAGACACAACAACAGGATGAACTGGTGAGAGCAGGAATCGAACCACCAACCTTCCGATTATAGGACGATCGCTATACCACTGAGCCACTGTTAAATTTCTTAATAGAGAGAACGTCTAAAAATTACACAGTACAATATCCAACCCTTTGAAAAATCTTTTTTGGTCCCTATAAGAATTTTTCTGCTGCAATACTGCATGTGTCCATGTATTAAACACACAAAAGACATAAAAACGTGGAGATGCTAACACGCTCTGGAAAGGAAGTAATGAATCGAATGGAAGTTTTGAACACATACTTTTGACAATGTAATACATATATATTTTACATTCTAAAATTTTAATTCCATTGTGTGTGTCTCCCATTCACACTTTTCATGTAAATATATCTGTCCATTCAGATGGAGTGAACACAAAGAAAGTGAAAATTTAACTAATGCTAGCCATGTTGTCAGTGCACCAGTCAACAATGACGTTGCACAGTTCTACATTCAAGCATTAATCCTAACTTTGCTAAACATATCCTGGGGATTAAAAACAACCTTCTTAATAAAATAGGTGGGGGCCTTAAACTAAGACCATGTGTGAGAGCAGAAGTCTTCACAGCTTGCATGCAGGAACACATTAAAATTCAGTCATATAGAGCTGCGAGGATGTGTCTCACTGTGAGCCACGTTCTAGTTTTTCTTCTCTTTATGACTTCTAATGTAAAGCAGGTGTCAGAGCAAGTTGGGCTAAATGCAATGGAGAACGGCCAAGCGAGGCGATAGCCATCACATAACACCGCGACTTAGAGACACATGCAGGAAGAGAAGATGGCATGTGTGATCTGTAGCCATGACCGGAAAGGTTAACAATCTGGACACAATAATGGATTTATGAAACATATTCTTCTCCTGAAGTATATTTTCTCACTCAGTGTTTAGTCTCACACCCAAAACCTAATACATTATAGCCACATTTCCTCTGTAATGAAGCTACAAGACAGCACTTTGCAGGACATAGAATAGAAACACTGGGCAAGTGGTATGAGCTATGGAAATTCAGTTTTAATTTATAGTAAAAACAATATTAAAGGCATTAATGTAAATGTTCAGGTTTCTGCTCTGCCTAAACACATACTTCATCTGCAATCTCCACCCAATTTAATTTCTTTATGATCAGTTTTATACATTTGCAATCTGTCAATATCTCGCCACTCCCCAGTGGCGAGATATGTGACGGGTGGCACCGCGGGGTGTCGCGCTGGCCTCAATTCTTACCACCACACACAGATCTCAACTTGTAACATATGGTACTCACATGATCTCCAGGCTGAGGTCTCATCAGAGAGACTTGGTCATAGCCGCGGCGAAACAGAGCCCAGATGGCATCCAGTTTACCCTGAACAAGAAAAATGCAAAAACTCATTCAGCAACCAGACACAATCATAGATTTACAATTATATATATATATATATATATATATATATATATATATATATATATATATATATTGTTTTCCAGTGTTTGATGTTATTGATCCTTTTTGCCTTTAGGACAAGACCAGAAAGAAAAAAGTAAGTCAAATAGAATTGTCACTAGCAAATCTAGCTTATGCCTATTTTTTTTACGTGCTCCAATATTGTTTAATCCCTGTGAATCTACACACATCCAATTGTTTTGTTATGGGTTCTGTTTTCTGATTGGATGAAATAGGATGGGATACCCAAAATGTATTCTCTATCGGTTGTAAAGCAGAGTCACTGGGACAGCCATTTTACTGACAGAACACTTTATTAAAATTATGTCTGTTTCATTATAGAGCTTTTACACTTTCATTGATCATGTAGTTATATATTATACTCCTTTAAAGTACTGTTGTATTATGCTGAATATATTTTATTACTGTGTGTGACCCTGTAACATTCTTTGGATTTCTTTGTCAAAAACTCTAACCACTTTTACTCTTACCATCAAAAGCCATTGTTAATGAAGTTTTGCATTAAACTCTAGAGAAACCCTGACTTACAACTAAGAAGCTTAATTTACCAGAGAGTACACACTTTACTCACAGAGTTCACATTGAGTGTCCAGTGACCCTCATCCTGTACTGAGTGATGTATAAATAGTGTGCAGTTTCATTATGAATCACAGCAGTGCTCACTGTACAACTCTTGTTTTAGCACTAAAGTCTTCCCAAAAAGCACTTACAAAGAGCTTCATTGTAGTTTGTGATAAAACAAGTGTGTGATAAAACAGCAAGACTGACGCCAAATCTAATACAGCAAAAAGCTAATGTCTACAGAATACATTGCAATACTTTCTGTTGGATTTTGTGCTTGCATGCAACTAATTACACTGCATAAATATGTCCACAAGAGGCTTTATTCTTCCCCGCTGACTTGTGAAAACATTACTCCATCTTTGCTGCACTTTTAACTGGATTTTTCAGACTCCTTGTTTGTTTTTTTACACCCTCAAACATTGCAACAATGCATGAATGTGTGGTGGTCAGCCTGTAAACAAATCTCTATAAAGTGGATTGTGTGCATTATGTTAGTTTTAATTATTGCTAACAAAAGCTCCTGGTGAGAAAATGGCGGCATCTTTACCCGGATAGGCGTGTACCACTTCCGGTTCTGAGGCTGGTTCTTATTGTGAGGTTTCTTAGGTTTGGGCTCGTACGGTTCGTATTCCTGCTCGGGCATTTTCACCACAGCATTCTTTGGTTTCTCCAGCTTAGCGCCTTCCTCTGTGGAGCCCTTCCCACCCCAGCGCACCTACAGACAGCAGACACCACATGATTATACAGTCTCATGTAATTATTATTTATAATTATAATATAAACTGACAGTAGTTTTGGAGGCTTAAGCTCTCACCTCCATTCGCTTGATTCCTCC
Source organism: Neodontobutis hainanensis (assembly GCA_024349245.1). Lineage (NCBI taxonomy): Eukaryota > Metazoa > Chordata > Actinopteri > Gobiiformes > Odontobutidae > Neodontobutis > Neodontobutis hainanensis. The sequence continues at coordinate 940,662 of JALDNG010000066.1, read as the reverse complement.
GATTCCTCTGCCTCCGTAATATGAAGCATCAACAGTCGGCCATTTCTTCTTTGGAAGGCCATCTTCATCATCTGACTCCTATAAAGAAAAAAAAGGCATAAAAAATACTAACTTTACTATGTAAGTTTGTATTTGTAACACACTTTGCAACAAGCTATGGTCAGTCACATCACGTCAGCTTCATGGAGGTGTGTATAAACTTACAGGCTCAGGGGGAGGTGGAGGAGGTGGCTCTTTGATCACCTGTGAAACAACACACATAACACACTCCTGGTTATGAAAGGTGCAAAACCACAGGCATTATGTAGCTTGTCCATTCATTATAATACATGGAAGTTGGGTTCCCTCAAAAACGTATTTTGTTTTTAAGTCAGAAGAAAAACTGTTGGACATTGCTTTGGTGTCTTTAAAACATATTCTCAATTTATAAGCTAATTAAAGGTAGCTTCACACACTTTTGCTGTTGTAGGGATTAGAAAAAGACACGCTAAGTTAACATTTGTCAAAAGAGACACAACATTATAATATAAACTCACCTATAAATAATTATCATAAAATAAATCATACTATTCCATAGATACTTCATCAATACATTTGCAAACATGTAGTGTACTGTTAGCATACTAGTTAGCTAGCCTGGTTTCATCAAAGCTAGTCTGCGCACTTCTGTTTAACTGGGCATAGATATAGACATGATTTCTAAGCTAATGAAAGCTAGCTTTACACACTTTTGCTGCTGTGGAAAAAAGAAAAAGGCATAGCCTACGTCAAAGGAGGCACAGCCTAATTTTATAATAATAATATAAAATAATAATTATGCATCACAAGAGCATTAATTCTCTTACATAATTCAATGATTGCCACTTTACAAGTTCCAGATATTAAGTTAAGAGTCTTAGCTAAATTGCTAAGAAACATATCTCTGCTAACAAAGCTAGGTTTACACACTTTTGCTGCTGTAGAAATAAGTCATTGTGACAATGGAAAAGTTTTTTGGTCAGATTTAACTATATATATATATATATATATATATATATATATATATATATATATATATATATATATATATATATAACTATACTTGGTGGTGTTAGCTTCTAATAATAGTCAAGATAGTTTTATACACTTTTGCATTTTGCACATTTATAGACAAATCTTGTTTACTATGATGTAAATGTAAAACTATAGTATAGCTTTAGTGTAGTTTTAACATGTGTTTAACATTTACAGTTACACATAGTGTAACATTTAACTACTTATTGGCACCCTGTGAAGGTTGACTCATGGTAACATAAGTGCCGTTGTTCAAAAGCTCTTACCACAGTGCAGCAAAGAGGCCAGAACCACCACATGAAGAGCAAAGCCAGCAGGAGGAACAGCACCAGCAGAGTAATCAGCAAAATGGTCCCATCGAACTAAAGACACACATAGGATATCAATTAGTATTTGACTGTAGATAGTGACTTCAGTAAAACACATGGAATAAAAAAGCGACAGGAAGACCAACACGCATCCAACAGTAGATGATTGACTGTCACTTTTGTTAACACCCACCACTTTGTTTTTTTCAATGACAGTGGTTAATATTAGTCGTGTGATCCCCAGCAAATATCCGCCTGCCAAACATGGTTCCCATTTCTCACCACAAATGAGGAACACATGTGGTTAAGACCTTTGTCTATCTATCTTGTGGCTTATTTATGTGAACTAAGCAGTGGGGTCTTTGTAAAAAAAAAAAAAAAAAAAATCACTTCACTGGAACCCAACAATTATTCTTCAGAAATTCAATTCATTTCAACTGTGTCAATTTTGCAGAGTTCGGCGGGGTAATAGCAGATTTGTTGAGGTTGTGAAGTTTGTTTTTAGCATGAACTGTCATCATACCTTCATACTCATTTTATTCTTTTGCAGACCCGGCGTGCCTTAAGCTTAGGCGAGCCTAAAGGGTTTTGTTCAGCGGTAAGGAGCTGCTAATTTGCAGTGGTATTTCTAATTGAGCTCTGTATATCAACGACCACACCACAGCTGTTTGGATTTACAGCATTGTCACGGTGATGTCACATGGATTGAGGGCGAATTGTTTCAAAGCACTTTCGTCCAATTTCTTTTGGGCGGCTGGAAATGTGCCGTGGCTCCTGGCCATATGCTCCAACGTATGTGTTTTATTTTGCAAAATTACTTTAGATGGGCTTAAAATCCATCTGTTTAATGTTGGTTTGGGGAATTTGGCTCCACCCTGCTTCATACTGCGGTTGTGGTATAGATTTACAGTAGGCTATATACCTGGATCGCAACATTTACGATAATGCTCCAGCACTTAAACCACAGCATTGTGCTTGGTCGTGAACCCGCTACTTTACCATTTTGTCTCATGCAATACCCCGGGGTTCAGAGGTCATTTTAGGACAGATAGTTTATGCAAAACCCCTGTGGTCTAGGGGATGAAGAAGTGTCTGTGAAGTTAAGATGAAAGAAATAAAGGCAGTAAAATTACAATGTTAATACTAATAATATAAAAAAAAAATTATAGAAAAAACTAAACTCAAAATCACTGGGAACAGACCAATAAATTAACTGAATGTATGAATCAATTGTTACTCTTTTGGCAAGAACCTACTGCTGCGTGTTTTACACTTTAAAAAGGTATACTATGCAGGAATTGCATGGAAAATGTAATTAATCCAGATAAAAGAAAATCCATTTTATTACACACATATGGTCCTTAAACAAAATTGTATATGACACGAGGGTAGAATATTTTGATAAACCAGACTAAACCTGGATTTGACTTGATGAGTGTGGGGTCAGGTTTGTTTACATTCCCCTGAAAATCCTCCATAACATGACTTTAAAGCACAGCTTCATAATATTTAATACAAATTGTAATAATATAATCTAAATTAATTTGTAATGAAACACTTTCCAAAGAGCTGTTTCACTGTGTCAGCAGACGTAGCCAGGGCTGGAAAAGATACTTTCTGTATTATTGGTACTCATTACTTCAGTATTAACATTGTTGTACCCCAACGTGAGCATCCCCAACTTCACACATCTTTCCACGAAACAATGTGATTGGCCAAAGCCAATCAAAGCCATCAAAATCCTTCAAAATAAAGCCAAAACGCTGTTTTGGAGGATATTTAGGACAATGTAAATAAAAATAAAGCATTCACGAAAAGACCCTTAAATTGAACCTTTAAAACAATTTTAAAATTCCCATTTAAAACAAAAATGAATAGTTATTTTATAAATTGAATTAACAATACAAACTTTAAAAAGGTGTTTTTAAAGAGCAATTCCTTATTGGCTACTGTAACAGTCCACATCTGCGGAAATAACTGCTGCAACTCATGTTTTTTTTTGGATTTACAGGTTTGTAATGTCACACATTTTTGGATTATGTCTTTTATTTACACCCGACATTCACCAAAAGTTTTGTGTGTTGTAGTCAATGTTGTAGTTGTGTCCTAGAACGGTAGTCTTTGAAAACCCTCGCTATGGCTTAAATTGTTGTTTTCGAGACTCCAATCTGAATTATTTGTCTTTGCAAAGCTCCTAAACACATGTAAACATCGTAGGAGTTTGGTTTATTCATGTGTTTGTAATTTCTCATTATTTTAGAGGATCAAAGTTAAAAACACCATGTTGTTTTTTAAGCCCAAGAGACTTTATCAATTCTGAGATCAACTGGAATGAGAGCTGAGCTTATATAACAATTCTTTAGAGATATAAGCTCAGCTCTCTTAATAGTTTTCAATAGTTCAATACTCAATAGTTTTTAGATATCATAAACGGACATACCTCCCCAGAGTTGTAACGTAGTAAAAACTTAGCTAAAGAGACCGGAGCGATCTTTTGTACCAGGCTGTAAACATGATTTTTATACTATATGTAAAGTCGCCATTGGGTTTCTCCTTATATTTCCACTTTAGGAGCCTGCCCTCTGGTGGACGACGGTATATCACTGTATTTCGGTGTATTTTCGCTGTATGGCGGCGCCCTTACTCGAGGACCGTTTAAAGGTTTTATGAGAAAGGCTTGATTTAAACACATAATATAAAAAGTCTGCAGCCACCTAGAGACTAATTTTACAAATCTGTCTGATTAAACTTTTTTTACTGTTTTTCCTCTTTCTTTCTGTCAGACATTTCCACAGAAGTGTTACGTGTAGCACAGGACTCAAACGCTCAATACAGAGAGGGTTCAGAACAAACTTTATTGAATAGTAGTGAATAGCAAACAGCAAGGAATCCAGACGGGAGCTAGAGCATAGGACTGGTGCTGGAGCGCCAGACCGGAGCTTGAACTGACGCTGGAGCCTGAGCTGGAGCGTAGGTAGGAACCGAGCTGGATATCTGGCTGGAGTCCACTAGAGCATGTGAGCCAGATGAACAGGCAACTGGACTGGCTAACAGGAACTGGTAGCAGAACCAGATTAGCAGGACCAGACACAAGCAAAGCTGCCCGTTCACTCTTGAAGTCACTAGAACAATTTGGCAGAGACGAGGAGTGAGCCAACTGCTTAAGTGCAGAAGAGACTGATGTAGGAATAGGTTACAGGTGTGCTGACAGATGTGACTGATGGTCACTGACGGTTACCAGGAAGATCTGGAGTGAACTCCGTGGACTGTGACAAGAAGGAAAAGATGATGTTGGGACCTACCTGCATTTGCCAATGGAATAAGGAATTGCTCTTTTAAAACACCATTTGATGTTTGAATTGTTTATTAAATTTATTAAACTATTTATTTTTGTTTTAAATGTGGATTTTAAATTAATGTATTAAATGTATTATTTATTGAAGATTTAGTAAATTTATTTAGTTGTAATAATACAAAAAAACGGTTTAGAAAATGCTTTTACAAATACAACAAATTCATAGATTAATAACTACAATTGCAAATGCATTTATTAATTGATGTTATGAAGTTCAATTTATTTTATTAACAAATATTTTTGTGGTCCGAAAAACCATTAAGATTTAGTTTCTTCAAATTATTATAAATTAATAATTTAGATTTTTTTTCTTTACGTATGAGTAAGTAATTAAATAATTTATAATGTATTTGTTATTAAACAAATAAGCACAAATGTTTTGTAGTATTTTATGGCAAAAAACAATATAATATATAATTTCTGGCCCAATTAACATACTTACACACTCTGTGGTGCTGATGTGCACATTGCTGCTGATAAAGGACAGGCCATCGTTCATGCTGACTTGCAGATAAATGACTCTGCAAACACAACCAGACAAAAACATGACATTTGGTCAATGTAAAAATAGTGTGTTTAGTTTGAGGTTTTTATTTCTCATTAAACACTTAGCTGAAGCAGAATGAAGTCCTCAGAATACCAAATAACTTTGCAGAAGAGCCTCAGACACAAAATAAGGGAGCCATGACGTGGTTCATTAGGAGTGAATCAATTGATCAAGTGATCTTTGTTTATTGATTGTAGAGATGGTCAGAATGTGTTTCAGAGTCAGTGTTTGTGCATTAACTGTGCCTCTAAAAATGTTTATTTGGGACTCCATATGAAAATCAACAAGCAAATACTGCATCTTTAAAGATAGCAGAAAAAAGGTTTAGTTTTAATTGTATGTGGTGGCTGAACTGTAATTGTAGTGATCCTAATGGACACATGTGGTACTGCAACAAATAATCTGATGTGTTCCAATTTTATGTGAAATGCACAGGGCAAATATAACCCAGTTGATGTTCAGTAAAAACCATGTGGATAAAAGCATTTTAAAACACTCCCCTCAGCCCTTTTTTTGGTGAAATACCCAGGTGTTTTTGAGGAACTGTGGTCTGGCAGATGGAAAACAGGCTTCTGACCGATAAACCTGTGTCTGCTTTGTCTGACTAATGCAGAGGAGGTGGCCAAGCTGGGTTAGTGAAGTGAAGTTTATGTCTGAAAACAAACAGCTGGACGTTAGGTTTCAAAAAGCTTAAGAAGTGTTAGATGCATCGAGCTTTCACTGACGTGTTAATGTTCCACACATTTAAAACAACGTGCTGCTGAAATTTTACTGAAGCGTTTAGATTTATGCCGTAGACATTTTAGCCTTTGCACTTTATACCCACCAACTGTTTTATGAAGCTCTTTAACATTGACTTGTAACTTAACTATTACTGGCTTAAATAACTAACCGCCTTTTATTTATTGCTGCAAGCTATCACTTTTTTAAATCATTTGGTTTCATCATCATAACAAGTTTTTGTTAAAGAAATGTTTTGATACATATTGGGGTAAAATATGTCCACTTAGAATCTATAATCATTTCTATGGTTAGATTTGTTCCTAGACTAAGCATTGATAGCCTAATTCTTTTTCTTACAATTTTAAATAGTCTCTGTGGATTTGAGTTGAATTTCCAAGCGGGTAGTAACCAGAATAAACTGGTAGCAACTGGAAAGCATGAAAACCCTAAAGTCCTGAACAAAGATTAAAACTATCTTGTGAGAACAAATAACTATCTTGTGTGAAAAAGAGATTCTCAGAAAAGATGGAAGCACAAGTCAAAGGCAAAGAACCTTTATTATCTTGACTGTCAATAATCTAATTTGCTCAAGATAACTACCGCAAAAGATATTTGTTGGCTCAAGATTTTGTTCACTTAAGCTATAACACTGCAGAAGAGAGAAATGTCACCTTTTTTTAAGGACAAGTATAAGATTGGTCCAAAGACATGTGGGTCTGGAACCCTTCTCAATGAACATGACTTCCTCTGATCTTAATACACCCAATGTAAACAATTTACTAGCACGAGGCGGGCTTCATGTGATGCTTTTTTCCTCTGATTGGTTGTATGTTTTTCAAATTGAGTTGGTCCCGAGGAGGGTAATTAATTAATTCTGATTAGTTGAAAGTTGACATTTGCTTACAGAGAACGTTTATAAGCTAGTTAATATGTTTCTGTTTGTCTTGCCCTCTAAAAAAATGTAACTCAAATCGACAGTGACCAGACTAATTCTTCGTATGTGCAAATTATTTGGATGAGTGGCCAGGCTACCAGACTGATAAACTGTACTAGGCATATATCTTTAATATTAAACAGCTACTTATGAGTCAGAAGACTTCATCATCAGTCTCTGCTTCAGTCAAATGGATATTTTCTGTTCTTTCCACCCTGCAGAGTACAGAGCTGCACACACACATGGCCACACAGCTGAAAGCCCAGACTGGCTGCTACATGTCTTTGATCATTCAAACTGGACACGCAGAGACTCTAACACTGACAGCGGGATGAAAGAGGGGGCTTGTGTGCCACACAGGCAAATAAAAAGCAGATACGGTCGAGGAAAAAAAACAGCCGGTGGAGGAGGTGGGAGGCACAGCAGTTCAACAGAGCCACGGTGGCACCACAAATAAGACAAAGGTGGAGGGAGGGTGAGAGATAAGTATGGCTTTGGAGAGCTGGAGGGTTTAGTGTTGATGTAGAAATGGATGGAAAGTTCAAGAGTGTAAGTCGAGCAAAATAAAATGAGATAGCAGAGATGATTTAATTAGGGAGAAAGGAAAAGGGACGTAATGTATCTTCACTTCTATGACCAGCTATTGATTTAAATCTTAAAAGTTCATTTGTCCAGAAAATATTCCCTTAGGAAAGATGTAATGAAGGTCAAGGCCAGAGAAAATATCATCTATAGCTGAGATTCATAGCTGCAAGTGATTAGTTCACTGAATAGATTTTTTTATCACTGACACTGACACCAAATCTAATAAGAAATGTCCAGCGTGAGAGAATTAATGTTGGTTGGCAGGTCCTCTTTTCCCTATTGTTGCCGCTATTTGCTTTTCACTTCATTGTCTCTATCAAAAAAATGTGCAATTGTAAGTGATCATAAACTGCAGTGAAATTTACAAAAAGAAAAAACTCACCACTTTATGTAGATACTTAGTAAATCAGACCATGTTGCATTACCAGAGATACCAGTTATTTTATCAAAAGTATATAAAAAACAAAGCACACACTAAAAATAACTGTAATAACCCATCAGTATTTGTCACCATTATAGTTTGTTTTTTTCTGCTTACAAACGTCCTCATATTGTTAAAGCACTACTTTTAGTAAGCTACTTGTAGCATTCATATCATCTTCACGGTTTCTTTACAACTTCCTTACTCTAATGTCTAATTCAAATTATTTCACCCATTTTTTAAAAAGTTAAAAACTGGAAAACACAAGCTCCAATTGTTTGTGTAGTTTAACATGTTTTTGTGCATGTTGTTATACCATGGACTTATTTTTACAGCTGTATATTTCACCCACTTGGTTGTGTCACCAATTACTCCGGTGGTGAATCACTGTCATAACAAACATCAGTGCAGCTTAAAATAGAATGTAAAAAAGTTGAACAGCAGACAGGACACAAAAAATAACACAACTTTTTGCATATTCTTTTGTATGTTGCTTATTATTACTGCATGGACAAGTCATCTATCAAAAAGCCATATGTGGAACCATAGTCTTGCCTCAGCTGTTATTGTACTGTGTCACATAAGACTTAGGCCTGAACGCAGCGGACTGGATTTTAATTCCTGGTTTGGGCCATTTGCTTCAACTCTTTGCTTTGTCTGTCCACTGAAGTTAGAAACCACCCAAATAACAATCCAGAAACAAGAAAGAAATGGAAGTTCTATAGAAGACATTTCCACATTTCCATAATGGATTAGCTGTAGACTTTACAGCTAATCCATTGAAACAAACGGTATATATTTCTGCTGTAAATAGTTTCACTTGGGATTTGAGCAGAAATTATCTCACTTTTATCTCACTCACGCTTAGTGTGGTCTTGTATAAATGTATAATGATTGAATAATATACCAAAAACTTTTAACTACATTTTGTATTGTTAAGCCTTACAGCACTTTGTGTGAATGGAAAGCAGTGTAGAGCTGTTTTCACCACTGTTTTCTAATTCAGGACAGAAGCAGGACAAATGTACAAGGGCTTTACCGCTGCGTGTGCTGGCACTGCTACAGAGCTCCTTATATTTGGCTTAGCTGCACTGGGATAAAGGAAAGAGGAATGTGGCTTTGATAGGGATCATGAAAAGAGCTAATGTATGGCAGGCTTCTTATAGTCTATGACTAAAGACACTCGTGTGAGCATACATGTGTTTCTCTGTGGCACGTAAAATGTGGGCATGTGGACACTTAGAGTAAAGCATTTTAAAAGGGCACAAGAAAGATGAGGAAAGAGGAAAAATAACTTACTTTCCAACTTCATCGATGACAGGAGCTGGGCACAGTAAGAACGTGTTTTCAACAGTGGCCGGTTTTTCATCTAAGAAGAAAAGAAAATTATTGTGCATTATTATAAAGCATAATCCAACGTGGAACAAAGAGAGCTAAGAAGGGTTCTTAAATAGTTATATTAGTTGTGACAAATACATAGAGGAATACTCACTGATTGTAAATGTGTCATTGACTTTGAAGCTACACAGCACTTGGTTAATGTTCCTGGCGTGAAGAAAACCGTTCCCTCTCACCACCACTTGGAAAGACTCTAAAAGTACAACAGTAAACACAGTCAAATAACTTTAATAACTCTAGCTTTTGAAAACATTAGTGTTGGTGGATGCATGAGACCAAAGTTGATGTTTTAATGAGTTGTGTAATGTTTGCACCTAGACTTTAAAGCTGAAGCTATTTTTAGTTATAATATGGTGAATATAGGCTATGGCCTAAACACACAATAATGCTAGTTGTAATGATGATGGGTGGCTGAGCAGTAATAAGTGAGCACATTCAATAAAAGCATATCTAACATGGCATAAGGTGGTAACAATCGGCCTCAGTGTATGTTTTCATGGTGGGTCACAAATCATGACGCTCATATTGAACCACTGTAACTATATTGTTTGTGTGACACAGCAGATGAATAAATGGTAATGATATCAACTGTGTAATTTCAACCTCCAGTGACAAAAAACAAAGCCACAAAAGGATTTGGTCTCTAATTACGCATTATAGTTGGTAAAAACATTATAGTTTGGTGAATGTGATCTTTTTAGAATCTTTATAATAGAGTTAGTTTTTAAACATCCTCATAAAAATAAATATAGTTCAGTAGCTTACCAGAAATTGGTAAAAGAATTATTTAAATGCAGATTTTGTGTCAGAGTGTACTGATAAAATAATGGAGTTTACTAGGGCTGCACAATATTCAGTAAAATGGTATTAAATTGCAAAAAATAATGAAAAAGTTTAACTTCCATTGGTCACACTAGTTCTAGTCACTTTTCACTTAATTTAATGCTTTAATTGAACAAATATATTGATATGTGAAGCGGAAATTCCTGGTACAGTTAATACCATAACATTGGTTTAATTCTAGCTTTTGTTGTGATAAGGATATTAACATACTAACAGTATATTTGCTACATGTTCTGCAGCTCATACACCTAAGTCACACTCGACTTCACTAAATTACAGTTGTACACCTACATTTTAAGCTCTACTTCCTTCACTTTATTTCTTTGTGTAATGAAAGCCAATGAGTTTTTAATAACAGGCCAATGCAGATGTTCAAAACAGCTTTTCTGTTTAATCAACTCCATCTCTAATACAGCCATGTGTTGCTTTAACTATCATAATCTTTCTTTTGGCGATCTACTAGAGTGTCTCATTTCATCTCCGGCCAATCCCACACTCCCCTTCTCTCACAGTCAGTCAATTTAACAGCGCCCTCGAATATAATTCCCACCATGCTTTCTGTCCCTATAGATTTCCTGTGAGTGACCTGCACGTCCTTGAATGGCTCTCTTTCGGGCTGGGTTTGTCATTACTGTGGTGAGGAGTGAAAGATGGGGGCCCTGTAATGAAATTAGCACAGTTTAAAGCTGATGGGAGGCTGCCATCGCTTTAAATGACTCAGGAGGGACCCACTGTGGTGTTCTGACTTTGAGTGCTCAAGAGCTCCCCACCTCCTGCGCACACGCTGGACGGCTCCGCAGCCAAAATCTCGATGCAGGATTTCTTAATGATCTGTGAACAAATAAAGAAACAAACGTTAGTCTAATTGTAATGCAGCAACCTCTTACCCTTACATCTGGCATATATAGCACTGCGCTAGAGACGTAAACACGGAAAAAACATTACCTTCTTTTACCTTTGTTGGCCGTGATAGGGAAACATAACTGGGCTGTCTGTACTATACTCCCTGAATATGTTAGTGTTTAATGTGTCCAGTTTATACAAAGAGTCACAGTCTGGGCTGCTGAGGTTAACACACACACAGTGCCCAAACACACCAAGCGCTTTATAGGTTTGTGTTTTCTAGCTATAATGCTGCAAAACTGATAATTTACTGGAGATGAAGATTTAAGTAAAAAAAAACATTGTTTTTTGCAGTCAGAAAAGTTTATGTACCGAATCAATGACACCTCGGAGAGCGTGGAAGCCGCCCAGGACAGGAAACACATGCTCGATGGTGTCTGCAATGGTGGCCAGCTACAGAGAAGAAGAAAAAACATAGTCATGAGGGATATTGAGATATGTCAATTTTCCAGCATTCATTTACATCTATGAAGAGCACAGACTATTCTCATGGACGTAAATGGGGATTTTGCAAACAGGAAATGAGTCTCATCTCTCAAATATCATAAACTAGAGGAACTGGGATCATACTCATCGTGTCGAGGTTAATTGTTTAACATTATTTGAGTTGTAGTTGTTCCCATGGCAGTCTAGGTGACTGCTTAAACATGACTACGAGCTGGTTCCCAGAACTTATATGGGGCCTAAAAGGTCAATGAATGGAGACCATTTAACACTGACAGAATGGCTTCTATTGTACATTAGTAGCAGGACCACAGAAGTTATGTGGAGCATTTTGAAGAATACTATGGCTGTGCCCAAAATCACCCCCAAGTCTATGTATAGTCCGAATTTCTAATGACTCAAACATTCCAAAAATGCATCATGAAAAGTAGTGAACAGCAATGGACACTACAGGTTCAAAATGGACCATAAGACTTTTTGTAAGTCATCAGCGAATAGGGAACATATACTGTATCTGTAGTCATTCCAAAGCCACAGTCATTTTTTGATGTTTTTTAATGTTGGTAAATCTGCTCAATATAAACCATTCTTACTCAAATCTTGTCAGAATGTATCAAAGAAATCTATTATCGTAGGACTTCATCTAACATTTTTTTTCATTTGAACGTCACTGTATGAACAAGAAGGAGTTCTTGTAGCGTTCATTCCTGCAGCTCACTGAACTCAGATGGCCACTAGCTGCTCTCTGTTGTTCAGAAACCCAATAAAGGGAATGGTCTATGTTGTTCAGTATAGCATCTGCCCTGTTGTGTGCATGTTGCTCCACTACTTCAACTAGAGTCTCCAAACTAATACCTATTGTTGACCCTTTCGTTTTTCAAGGCATCTCTATGTAAGATTTTTGAGGTTAAATGCCACTAACCAAATAATAGTAGAGTTGTGCCTAGCCTAGTCTGATATTTCATTAACCAAAACAGGTCTGGGATTCCTCCCTTCATAGTTATTGTCCACTCTTGGGACATCCTGATGACAAATTATAACCGTTTATTAAAACTGTGGGGCAATCTTTGCAATGCTTAGTTTCTCTGATTGGTTGTAAGTCTATCTGTTATTACTAGCCCCTGGATATTCAGCTGAAATCTAGAGTGACTATTTTTGTATTGAATTGGAAAGTATTAGATAAGTGGGCCAGGTTAAGTTGTGCTCAATTTGGCGCTAAAAATATTCATATGCATCACTTTCAGTCACAGCATTGGCAGAAGCTTTACCTGTGTCTCATTGAAGTCTTTTACACCGACACAGTAAACAATTGCTCCCAGAGACCTGGCTCTCTCTGCCTGTTAGAAGACAAAGGAAGTAATAAATCAAACACATCCACAAAATTTAGGCTGTTTAGGATATCAGTTTTTAGTGTGGAGTTTCTACCTCTTGCTGAGCACTGATAAGCTGATGTTCCTGCAACTCCCCATCTGTCAATGCAATGATCACACTAGCCGTGCCTGAAAAAAACACAACACACAGCCAAACTCAGCATAAGTTATCTCAACCTAAAGTAAGCACTAAGTGTGAGTTATGACACTTACCAAAGTTTTCCTCATTAATCTGCACATTTGCCTTTAAATAGAATGTTGTAGGTAAGTTGATCAGAAAATAGGGTCCAATATTCATACTAGTGAGGTGGAAACAGTAAAAAAAAGTCTTACTTTTTCAAGTCCGAGATGCATGAATGTGTCACCACCTGGGATCTCTCGTTGCAAAGCATTGAGCCCCTTCTGGATGTCCACTCTGAGGATTTAAGAGCACACATTTGAGGTTAATTTTCATAGTTATTTTAATTTACAATCTAGAGATAAAATGTTATGGTCTAATAAACTAACTATATTTTGATTTACCTGTTCTCCGTCAGCTTCATGATGGTGGATGCTCTGGAGGAGAACGTAATAAAAGACATCCTCAGCATGGGACTGAAATGGGAAGAAGGGAAAACAAGTCATCACTCACACTTACTAGCACTAAAATCCCTACAACATAGTGCCAGAGAGTAAGTGTAACTGCCAAAAATGACATTCAGCACCATTTTGTTATTAAATATTCCATTATATGAGCGCATAAAACCACTAATCACTGATAAAACAAATGAATCATTTAGATGATGTACTTACAAATGGATGGTTTCTTAGAACACATTAACAAATTGGCATTAAGAATTGTACTTTTGGGTTATTGGCTTTTAAATTACTAATAAATCGTCCAGGAGAAATTACTTCACCATCTTTGAGATTGCGCAAGCAAAACAGCAAAAGACACACATTTATCTGCATGAGATTTGTGTCTGTTTAGGATTTGAGCCCACTGTGCGTGACAATGACTAACATATTTCTGTTCCAAACATGTCACTGCATCCTCAGTTGTGGCTATGTCTTGTTTGTGTTTATGGGTAAAAATAGCATTTGAAAACAATTGGAAGCAACTAAATATGCAACACATGTAAGACTATTTGAAAACTTGTATTGTTTGCATGATATGCTAAGCTAATGCAGATGAATTGAATTGCTGAAACCTTGTTGAAAGCTGAAAGCTAGTGAGTTCTTTTTGTACTGGTTGAACAAATCACATTCAGGTGCTTTTTGTGTTGTTTAAATGTTAAACCTCCTCATACCTTTTGCAATCTTTAGCCTGCAGTGCAACTCTACGCTACTACTGATGGTAATATGAGTTCAACATCAGCATGCTAACTGAGCGTCTTAACATATGGCCATGTGTAGCTGAAGGGACACATTTTACTTTACTGAAGCAACTGTTGTGTAAAATATGTGTTTCTCTTAAGAGACCAACATTTTGGTGCAACAGGAAGCAGAAAGCCAAATGTGTAGCATTCAGGAACAGCTGCAAAGCTCACTACTAACTGCTACATTTAACTGCATATACCTTTTGAATTTTACTGCCAAGTGCTCCACAAAGTAATATATTTCCGCCCAGTGGTCCTTCACACTGCCAGACCTAAAACAAAGACAACAGACAAAATGTAAATAACTTTGTGGTTCTTAAAAAAAAAAGTACACAAGGAGGCTACAAGGGCCTACAAACAAGAAATAAATTGTGCTATTGTGAGTAACCATTGCCAACATCTCATGTTAGCATAACAGCAACTAGCTACATATATGAACAATTAGCCTAACAAGAAAGTTGAGCTTAAATTCAGTTTGAAGTCAAAATGTAATAGAAAAAAGTATTTATGTAAATTCATTTTATTCAAAACTAACTTATCTCATTCTCATCTGATGCAAGATACCTTAACTTAAATTGTAAAGCTAAAAGACATAGCATATGTCTAAAATTAGTTATTGCTGAAATTGGCTCTGGTCTCCCCAGGGATACCTCATAAAATTGACATTTATTGAAAAAAATAAAATAAAAATAGTTTCATTTCCTTTGGGCCATTTATGGATATGTGTGTGCAACTGTGACAATTTTATTGAGTGTAAGAGGGGCTAGTGGCATGTGCCCAGTCAGCAGGTCATCTGATAAGCTAACAAGCGAGAAGGAGAGATGACACATGGGAAATGAGCTAACTAACTGTGGTAAAACTGAAGGCTTGGTAAACGGATGAACGGGACTTAAGAAAAAAGTGTGAGGCTGACTGAATGTTATTCTAGGTGCTAAGAAACTGATGTAAAGGTATTAGACAGACCGGGACTACAGAATTTTGCACCGTGCAATTGCTAGAGGGCCTTCTTCAGCTTTTAACTTGTTAAAATCCTAAAATTATGAACAGCATGTGAATTGCTGGGTCTTAGCAGTATTAAAGAGACAAAACTCACATGAGTTGCTCAGAATGGTGAGATAATAAAGGCTACCAGACTAAACAGTGTTTTATATCTTAATTTACCTTTCACCTGATGCTAGACATAATAAACCCAGTGTTAAGTTGATCATGTCTTTATTTTGAAGTGAGTAGGTGAGCAGCATCTATACTGAAGTAATAATATGTCAATATGCCAATATAATATCGCAATAGTTAAACACCCCTGATCTGCTGTTGTACATATTAATGAATGAGTCCTAATAAAAAGATCCACACACCAAAAACCCGACACAGTCTGGACAATGGTGCACACTGGTTAAGCAGTAAAATTTTAATTTTTGAAAGTTCCACTGAACATTCCCTCAGTTTACATTGCAGACAAAATTGGTAACGGCAAATCAACAGAAACACTCACACTATTCCAAAGCTAACACCAAGGATACACAAGCCGCTTAACTGCACTTGGCCTTGGTGCACAGATGCATGGCATTTATGAAACAGACTTCTGTAATCCTTCCAGAGCACCTTCTAAATAACTTGTAAATAACTAAATAACAAAGTGAACAGTAAGTTCATGGAGCAGTGTATTTTATGGAGCGTTATACTTCAAATAGTTCCCTTGCCATCCATTCAAACTCATTTTCTTACTCATCTAGTCCTTTTCAGTAGGATTCCCAGAAGGTAGAATAAATGGACACAGTATAAAACATTTGATTGGATGGACATACAACCAAGCAGAGCCAACATACACAAAATAAACTGCCTCTGGACCAACACAAATGAAAATCATACAAACAAAAATCACATAAAACTCAACCCCTTTTTTTAGATAAAAAGTTTTGATTGGTCAGGTAGGATTTATTTTAGTGGAAAAAAGTTTGGATGGGAGGGGTTCCAGACCCACCCCATGGGAAAGGCTGGCTAGGCTTGTAACCTTATACTCTCCAGGAGATGGTAACATGTCTAGTATGCATTGTTCACAAGGGAATTTAGATATCAAGGCTTTCTTGTTATGAGGAAACAGTGCTATCAATGTTACACCAATATGTAAACAATGCTGTGATCTGTTTTTAAATAGTAGTTATAGTAATAATTACTTTCCAACTTTTAGCCCCCTAAATGATTCCATTCAGTATCATGGAAATCCATGTTTTTTCAGTGTCAGTCAAATAGTGTTTTGTGCAGTTGCTTGGCAGTAGATGGGGTAATTGTTTGGCCAGGCAAGGGGGGTTGCACAATGCCTGAGATCCAGAGAATATCAGGAATTTTCCCAATACACCTTCAAAACGTCAAAACTCTCTTTCTGCCAAACCACTGTGGAGTTCTTACATAAAAACAAAACCCTTAACATGAACTTATAAAACTGCTGACAATGGTTATTTCACTTGATTTATTCTTTTTTATTTGTATAAAGATGCAACAAACCTACCCCATAGTTGTTGTATACTTTTTTTACAAGAGGCTAATAGAGTTGTGCATCTGTGATTACTTTTGCAGATGTTGAGGTTTTCCAGTTCTCTGAACCCATAACAAACAAAAACAGCCCGGCAATTTGCAGAGTTAGCACAGAAATGTTGCAAATACAGCCAACTTTTAACATCCCTAGAAGATTAATGACTTGGAAGACGTTTAGTTTTTTTGTTGCCAGTGTTCTATCAAAACTTTCCAAACATGTAACTTGTTGTCCAGCAGAAGACCCAAAGTGTTTCTTTAGTGCTGTCAGTCTGATGGCTTTACTTGTTTCTTATGATCAAGGGTTGACATTCCTTTACGGCTGACTAAGCAAAGAAAGATTACAAGACCTTACAAGCTAAACACAATCTTCCCAAAATAACAATAAAAAAAAATCTGAGGTGAAGGAGGAGGTGAGGTGTCTAAGTTGAATGTGCAGAGCGAACAGAAACAGTTGTATGTGAATTGCAGATGAATGACCTTAACCCTGACCAAAAGAGTGTAGCCAAGTTCTTGTGTGAATTATTCCATTACAGCAACAGAGGGGCGGATAAACATAAAGTCTGGTCAAACTTTCAGGCATGTCGAGGTGTGGGGTTAACTTTGGCGTGTTTATTTAGCATTGGGGTGAATATGAGGACTCTTGCCTTTCAGTTTTCACTTGCTTATCTTCTTTTTTGAACCACAATGGCCTTGTTTGCATTGGCCCGTCCAGTTGTCTGTGGTGGCTGAAATTGTGGGACCGAGGCCTAGCTTGCACTTTTACTCACCTGTCCAAACAGCTCTAGCGAAAGGAAGTGGGGCATTTTATTCAGCAATTTGTCACAAAAACATTTTATGTGGTACGTTTTTCCCTGTTGGCGCTTTGATCAAATTTTTTAAGTCTGAGTTGAAACCTCAGTTGAAGTGCAGTGGTTTGGGGTTTGAACGCAGAAAACGCGAAGTGAAGGGGTGTAGATGTGCCAACAAAATGTTTGAAGCTAGTGAGTGTTATGTCATTGCAGACGAATGAACTAGAGTGAGTGTTTTCTCGATTGGACAGATTATCTTGGAGGGACAATAGAAGACCATCTGGCTGGCAATTTGCCATTTGAAGGATGAAAGCAAAAGAAATGAAACAAAAGACATGGAAGTGGCCTTATCAGCGGGATTGTATTGCTTTGAGCTGGAAGTGAGATAATGTGTTGGCCTTAGCGTAAATGAGTCCTGCCAGAGGAAACCTTGCGATGATTTGATGAAAACTTTGAACGTCACAAGAAAACCGGAGAAAAGTTCACATCAGTGCAGTTAACCTTTGAATACATTTTACACGGTCACTGCATATTGAATAAAACTACAAGAACAATGCACATAAAGATGTTTGTTTTGGATATGGAACTAGAAGATGCAGTTAACATAAGTATAGGAACAACAGAAGGAAAGATTAGGAAAAACACACTGGATGGAATAACTTTGGCAACCTACTACAGGGGTTAGGTAAGGTAAATATTTTTTTGAATAAGGAACACTGTTTAGAATTTTTGATATACTACTTTAGACCCAGATTTTTGTGCAAGGTCACCCCTAACAGGCCGAGTAGTAGAAAATGCATAAATGCATTATTGATATGCAGTATATCATTTTGCTTACAGACTTTTTTACTACTTCTTCTGCTAGACTTTTATTTTGATGGACAATCTAGTTGATAATGTTTGAGAGTTCAGGTCAGGCTCTGAGCCCCCAAGCACGACATAACTGATGGATGATTATCAAACTATCAGCGTAATAATATCTAGCTTTACTTCACAAAGAAGAAAAGTTAGCAAGTTTGTTCATTTGTGTAGTTTTTTAAGTTAAACTTCAATGTGTTGGACCGGCTTTGGTGTGCCAACATACTGTATATAGGCAACATGTTAGATTTTATTGGTCACACTGTACTTATTAGTATAACTGGTCATCATTTATTGTGCTGGCCATCAAAACTCTGGTACTATGCTGCTTATTCACGTAACAAGTTAGTTGACTACTTTTGTGTATATATTTTGGCCATATATCCACACCCACCCAAGAATACATTTGACAATTCATGTTTCAAGGATATTTAGAGAGAAAACTAATTTTATATGAATCATCTGTTACAAAAACAAGCATGAGTTCTATCAACATAAAAGTAAAGGCTATTGATTATACAAAGAAAGTGTTTATTCCAGCACTAGATGGATCTGCTTAGTCAGACCCATTAAACTTTAAAGTCCATTCATGCATTTGTCTGCTGATATCAAATAAAGTTGATGTTTATGATTTTACATAAAAAATTGGTTGATATTTGAACTAATATAGATGTTTTGCTCACATAATTTGCCTTTCTGTTGCATGTTTGGGTAACATTCAGATATACAGTTCACTGTCAAGAAGCTGTCAACAATGGGAAGTTATATGCATCATTAGCAATGCGCTGTTCAGTGATGCCAAACAGACTGGAGGCTGGAAGAGGGAGGAATTTTTTAGATGTCCCCCTGGGTCTGGGAAGACTAAAAGAGTCATAACATCTTTAATCATTTTAAATAATGAACTTTTCTGCTGAATTTGACAGATATGGCTGCATCTGCAAAATTATTGTTTCATAACAGAAAAATTGTGTTGAAATTGTGTTGATGATAAAACTAACTTAACAAAAAAAAGATGTTTGGAGATTTTTTACAGATTTCTTAGAAGACTGCAAGAATGTTTTAGGTTGTTTCCAACTATGGTTCCTCATTTCCTGTCAACAGAAGTCTGTTGTCTTTGCTCCAAAAATTGACCAAGAACTGGTAAAAAAAAAAACACAGAGCAAATGTTTCAAAAGAGGCAGTGAAAGCAAGAGGTCATTTGTGATGTTGACCTTTCTAACTCTTTTCAAGTCAAAGCCTATACACCAATGTCTGTCTGCTAAATATCTACCAAAACTAATGTAAATTTCCCAACTTGCTCTTCTCTAGCAGAGGGCATTGGTATGACGCCATGTGGGAAAAACCTGAATGGTTCTGTAGGATTAGCAGGCCTCAGCGCTGTTCTCACGGTTTAAAGTGTTGAAAAATTCCCAACAGCACTTTGGGGGCTGTCTGCCATTCCAGCTGGTCCTACCCACAGCACCCTGACCCGACAGCCAATGATGGCGCTCCAATTTAACTGACTGGGCACAAGGCTTTGTTTGTTTAAAACCACTAACCTACTTTTAGGTTTGCAGAAGTCGAAGTCCTTACTGCTTGATTGCTGAGCTAATGCTACATGTCTATTCCAAAACCGAGGAATTGTTTGACAAAAAGCCGGACAACTAACTGGTGGAGAGAAATGTGCGCTGTGTTACAAATGATACTGAATTTTCCATCCTTTTTACCATCTGTAAATAAATGTTTTCCGAAGCAGTCATGCATTTGAGACGACCAGGAGGTTTGCATTAGAACTCAAGTGGCACTGCAACTCTTTTAAACCTGCTGTGTTTTTGTCCCTCAAGCAATAAACAGCTTGTGAGAGATTTTTCTGCTTTTTAGCTTCAAACACCAAATCAACAAGCTGCAGACAAATGTCAGGCATAGCATTTGTGTCATTCCATAACTACGATGTATTCCACACTGGGACATTAGAAATATTTACAAACTACAGCTGCAGTTTGGATGTCAGCTAACTTGCCAAAAATCTAAGCAGTAGAATTTAGCTTAAAAATTGTGGATAAACAAGCCAGTTGAGACAAATGACAATCTACATGTGTTTAATCAGGGCTTTGTTAGAGAACATCAGCAACTGGCTCAATATTTGGTGTTTTCTATAGTAATACTGAAGTATCTACATGTATTATTCCGGAAAAGAGGTTCAGTATTCAGTGGCCTAACATTTAACCTATATTTAATCGAGAAGGGTAATTGTACCTGCATGGTGGCATACCTAATGGAGTAATTAAGCATATTAGCTAACATGATAGTTATAACTTAAATAACTTACTTAAGTTATAGCTAGCCTGCTAAAGCATACATTTCAATGCTAATGTAGCCTTTGGTTTTGAACAGTTGCGTCAAACTCCTTTCTCATCAATACAAACCAATCTTTTTTGCTATCTAAATTGTCTTATTTACTGGTTTTCGTTTACTTCCATTGTCAGAATATGCATGCAATTATTAAGGACAGCAAATGTGTGATCAAATTCTTTCCACATTCAATAAAAAAATAAAAACAAAATAACTATTAATCCCCAAGGGGTCATTTAGTTGTTGTGTCTTTTCAATTGAGTTGATTTATTTGAGACAAAAGTCTTCATCTGCCATACATGGATTAACTGTACAGTCTTCAGCTCACTGATCTCAGACCTCCACTGGCTGCTCAAGGTCTAAAGCAGAGGCTGGTCCTGTTGTTCAGTATATCATCCGTCCTGTTGTGTATCAATTGCTCCACTCCCTCAACCAGTCTCTAAACTAAAACAAAAATTTTTTTGGGATAGTCATACCCACACACTTTACAGAAAATCATGGGACAGCTTTATCCAATGCGTGGAAATCCATCTCAAAGCTACAGAGACCAAGTTGATTCTTTGTACAGAACAGAAAAAGAATATGAATGGCAAATCATGCAAAAATGCAGAGATATAGCCCTAGCATTTTCTTCCAAATAAGACACACCTGTCCTTAGTCAGCAAATCCACGTCCTACTGTATCCATATGCAACGGAGTATAGGGCTTAAAGGCATACATTTACTGAACCCACAGCTTAAGCCTTAAAAAATGAGAATGTAGCGCAAAAAAAGTCAAATCAAGTCTAGGAAGTGTTCAGGGTGGCCTGCTAGCATCAGTGATAGCGTGCTTGTGGATCTGGTGAATTTGAAATCATGTTTTGAAAAGAAAAAAGATCATTTAAATTATTTTAACAATTATTTATTTCAAAAGCTACACTACTGCACATCATTAGCCCTTAAACTAATGGGCTAGCTAACACATATATTCTTTATAGCAGATGTAGCTGTGACTATTTACCCCTTGGTCCAATAATCCTTTTAATTTTCTTTTTTTGCAAAAGCTATAAGCCTACCGATACCCTTAATACCATTAGGCCTTAAACAAATTGGCTAGTTAGCTAGCTAACATGCCTACATTCTTCACAGACGTAGCTTCTGATACTCAAATAGTCCTTTCCTACATGTTTAAACTGTGACGTAACATTATGGGCCCTTGTCTGCTATAAAAGCCTTTGGAGTTCACTTTACGAGCAAATGCAGCGGAACCTTCTCCCAGGGTAGGCAAAGCTTAAAATTTTCCCCAGTCACCAAAGAACAATCCCATCTGCAGTCTGCATCTGCAAACTAAATACACTTTACATAATGCCAAATTAAACCATATGACTGTTTCACTATTTCCATCATAGAGTCCATGATGTTGAAGCCACAAAGCGGGTTGTGAAGTGCAGAATCATCGAAGTGAATGTAAAATGTCGACTGGACAGAATACACAGAAGATTACATCACCGGTTATGGACACATCAGTGTAAACCAAAGGAGAGAAGCTATTAATTTAATACATATGCCCTGAGCCAAATGTCAACAATTGTTAACCTAATTTACATGCACAGCTTCAAAAATCACTGGAAGTTGCTAATAAAGTAAAGTCTATAAGCGCTCTTTAGTTGAGTTGTCTGCTCTCAGCATGCTAACACCCTTCTCAAACATGCCTTTATATTTTCCATATGCATAACCCAGAGCACAGAGGTTTGGCTGTTTCCCATAAAACAGTCCCAGGCCAGAAGAACAGAGCCGTGGGGTGGCCATAGGTGGGCTGAGACAAATCTCTAATGAGCTTCCTCTTCTTTAAAGTCCAGAGCTGATGTCTAAGCCTTGTTAGTGGGCACCGGCAACGCTCACAGACAAGCTACCAATAGCAGCTGAGGGCTTAACAAAAAATAATAAAGATGTTTCATTATTTGAAGCATGTGTCAGTGTTTACTTCACAGAGAAGGCCAAATTCAACTCAACATCTGGGGAACAGTCCTATTTCTTAAGTCCAGTTTAAATGCCAGCAAACATGTTCAAGGCTCTGTCAAGTTCTGTGACTAAAACAAGACATTTTACAAGTCGCTTTAAGTTTTACTGGGGCCATCACTGTGAAATATCAATGCCTGTATGTTTGATCAAAGTAGAACAAAAATCCAGCCTTCCAAAGACACTGCAACAGATTTCCCATAAAAGCAGCTACTTCCTGTCCCGCTTGTCCCTCCTCCCCATTTACTAAATTATTAAATTCAGCAAATGCTTTACAGCAAATACAGTTGGCTCTAACTAGACAAAGCCAGGTTGCAATTAAGTTGTGTTTGCCTCACAGTAAAGGGCCTTATTATGGTGTAAACAGATGGTCCACCAGTTTACCTCAGCAGCAATGCCCGGCAGCAATTATATTCCCATTTAAAGTATGAATCAATCGTGAACACAACAGTAATTTTGTATCAGTAGAGAAGGAAGCCATGCATTCATTTTCTCTGCCTTTTTATTTTCTACAGTTTCCAAAGGCCAGGACTAAAATTCTAAGACCACAGGATTTTTCCTATGTGGGCGTACACGGTGAGAATGAACGCGCGCACGTGTAGAGCTATGTTCCTATACCCAGCAAACTGAGTAGCTATTAAATACATAAAAGAAAATGATGGGGCTAGTTGTAAAGTCATTAAAACAAAGCTACATTAAAGACACTTATTTTAAAACAAACATAAGTTACGTCACATCGAGGTTGTCTTTTTGCTTATTCAGCAAACTGCACACTGACTGTCCAACGTCATCACGCACACGCAAAAGCTTTGTGCACGCACGGCTACCGGCGGCAAACCTGAAACTCTTTGAAGTGAAAATAGACCCTGTTATTACACAAAATTGCGTCGTTTTACACAAGGTAGCCCACATGTACAGAGAAACAAGCAAAACCATCGCTAGCACAATAAAAACGAACCATTCAAAGTTTTGCCGATAATAGTCTTAAAAGCTAAACGAAGAAATAGTGCTAATCTAAGACCACTTACTTATCCAGCACAAAGTACAGGTCAAACGCTCCCTGACATGAACTTTCCTCCTCCTCCTCTTCGTCCTGCAACTCCGGCTCTGCTCTTGCGGATGAAGAAGAGATCAGAAATAATCCAAACAACGCCAAAAGTAAAGGTACATTCAACAAAAACTTCGTCATGGTTGCCTTTGGAAGAAAGCTGTACTCCTGTTTGGATAAAAAAAAAATCACAAAGAATAACCCCCGAAGTGGCTTCTTAGTAGATGAGATGCGGATGTAGTAATAATGAGCTGAGCAGCATTTGCGCTAGAGGAACTGGGAGCCCGGGGGAAAGACTTGGCTGAAATGGACCAGGTATCATATTTCAGCATGAGGGGTAGAGAAAGACGAAAAAATGGGTCACGCCAAGATCCCTTTTTGCGCCTCCCTCACTCCCTCACAAGTCAGGCAGGCTGGTGTTATTTTTAGGAATGATGAGGAACGTGAACTGCTAATGATGAATGTCAAAGTTGTAGGCGACACTGTACAAACAACACAACTATGTTCACACATTATTTACTGCGTGGTAAACAGATTGTTTATGACAGATTTCTTTTTCCTACAGGACCAAGGCTCATTTGTGTTCCTCTTCGTTTGACAAAGTGCAGGATTGCAAACAATCTTTAACAGTAAATAGCAGTCTGACTTCTTATATTGATCCTACCTTTTTTTTAACTCACACTCAAAAGCCACTGCTCACACACACGCTTTTACTTAAGTTCTTCAATGCTAACACTCTTGTTTTAAATCATGACCAAGACACATACTTGTTTTGTGTTTTTTATTGTATTCCACTGAAATACAACTTTTATAGATCCACAAGACGAGTGCATAATACATGCAGTTTTTATTGCATAAAGCTTTTTTTTATTTTTTATTTCTCTTATCATAATAATAGGTTGATTTTTATACAGGGGTCTTAATTTAAAATGAAAAAGAATGAATATTAAAATGTGTTTAGTTGCTTAATTAAAATGTATGACTCTTAATTCTTGAAGGGGGCTTTTCTTTGACAAATATTATGGACAGTTTTAAAGAAATAAATGTGAAAACTGTGATTTCTATTGTAGAATTTTCACACCTTCATTACAAACATGCTAAAAGGCTTAGGTATTGTGTAACTTTACAGTGTGGTCTGTGTGTAACTATTATTCACTTCTCAAGTCTAAAGCCTAAATCCTGGAACTATTTGGCTGCCATTGCAAATGTGACCCGTCATTTCTGGCCTGCAAAGTGCTTGTTAAGGATCCCCTTCGCTGTCTCAAGAGCACCTTCGGCTGGGACAGGTATGTGCGGTGCGATCCCAGCACCCTCCCAGGCAGGACCAGCAGCTGTGTCAGAGTGGACAGTGGGAATGCTGAGGAAGATGTTGGTCTCACCAACCTGGAACGTCTTGGGTGGGTGAGAGGACCCAGAGGTGGTCTCTCCAACAATCATGGCACGACCAAGCTTTTTCATGATGTAAACAAACTCCTCTGCAGCTCCTGCTGTTGCTCCACTTGTCAAAATGATAAGGCTTTTCTTGGAGCCATACCTCACCCCTGAAGAAGATATGCATGTATGAGGGACATTATGAAAAACTGAAATGGCTATAGACAGAAAAATGTTATGAATCAAATCACACTCAACACGTTTAAAAAAAGCCGTCACATTATTGTGTTGTGAAATTACCAGTGAGCTCAGGAAGGGTGATGAGTTCTGTGGTGGTACCAGATGGTCTGTCATACAGTTTGTCCAGCACAATCTGCTTGTCATCATCAAAGAAATAAGAACAGAAGCCAGCAATAGCTGTTGTTGAGCCACCAATGTTGTTCCTGTAAATATATTTTTTGTGTCAAAGATATGTTGTCTTCTTTGTAAATTTATTTTTGGAATTTTTTTATCAAGATTGTAATTGAAATCTAAGCTTGTTTTAGACTGACTTGGGACGCTCACAAGTTAGCATATAACATTTTAAGGGGCATAATAGAAAATTACAGAAGTGGACATAAATATGTTTTTGTTAAAAGACAAAATCACACATAAAAAATATACTAATACAGTTTCATTTCCACAAAGCATTGCAATTCTAAATAATCACACACATACTGATAATTACTCCACACTATGCCTTCTAACTACCATATCTAAATTTTGACTTACACTGAGGACCTTGCACAGCTTTAGTTTTTTTCTTT
Organism: Neodontobutis hainanensis; assembly: GCA_024349245.1. Classification (NCBI taxonomy): domain Eukaryota; kingdom Metazoa; phylum Chordata; class Actinopteri; order Gobiiformes; family Odontobutidae; genus Neodontobutis; species Neodontobutis hainanensis. Next base: position 914,689 of record JALDNG010000066.1, on the reverse strand, counting down.
TGACAAAATTGACACAGCATCTCAAACTATTGGAAGATTAGATTACCAACCTAAGGTCAACGATCAGGGCATCAGTGTTGACAACTTTGTTCCATACATGTTCGACAATAATCTGGGCAATGGCCTTAACCTCCTCAAAGTCTCCAAACATGTCAAAACGCAGGTAGCCAATGTTGTTTTCAAAGACGTCCGTTTGAAAGGAGACTTTGATCAAGTCAATATACATTTCTGGTGAGTAATCCTGGGAACACAGACAAGAACATAAATAAATACTATGTTTCACTATACTATGCACACTTTAATTTTGCAATTAAAATGTAAGATTATCACCATAGGAGGCAGTGCTGGCGTGTTACTGGTAGCCTTCAGGGTCTTGTCACCAGAGAGGCTCTGCAAATCAGCAGACAGCTTTGTCTCCAAGTTGGTCTTGGAAACAACCATGCTATATGCACCACTTCCCAGTAACCCTTTCAACTTAGTCGCAACATCAGCTCCAATATCTTCAAAGGCATAGTTGTCAGCAATGAGGGCTGCTGCTCCTTCAATGATGGTTGGGATTTGGGCATGAAGGTTGACAATCTTAATGGCAGTAGCCAGAGCATCCTCAGCATTAACTTCAACATCAGGCTTAACACCTACAACCTCCCAAGTGGAGCCAGTGATGGGGTTGATTGATTTGGCTGTTGGCACTGTAACATAGAAGTCTGTGTCGCCGACTTTCATCTTATCAAGCTTGACAGAACCCCCAGCAGTTTTCTCACCCACAATGGTGGCTCTCTTGAGGTTTTTGAGGCAATAGGCAACATCCTCAGCGATGCCTTTTGTGTTTTTACTAGTGAGGATAATAAGAGGCTTGGTTAAACCATATCTCTCCCCCAGCAGCGTGGACAGGGACATCAGCTTTGTGGTAGTGTTTGTGGGGCGGTCATAGACACTGTCAATGTGAATTAAGGGTTCGGTATCGGTGAAGTAAGAGACAATGTAAGGAAGTCCTGAGATGTCCCCGCTACCAGTGTAACGCAAGTCAAAGATCAAAGCTGAAGTAGGCAATATTTTATTCCAGACCAACTCAAGGAGTAAAGAGCCAACCTTCTCAGCCGCCTCTTCACCAAGAATGTGATCGATCCTCAGGTAGCCAATGTTGCCTTCCAGGATGTCAAGCTTAATTGAGGTCTGGAGGACTGCCACAAGCTGCTCAGGTGGCAAAGGAGGCATCTTTGGGGATGCTACAGGAATGTAGTTTGGCTCATAAGAAACCTTTAGACGTGGGTCGCTTACTGTACCTTGGACACCAGCGCTGAGTACACGAGCTAAGGATTCTCCATCTGGGATGTTCAGGATTTCAGTGTTGCTGCTGGCTGCTCCAATTGCCTCCTTCATCCCAAGTAACTTCTCTGGAGAGCAATAATTGTCCATGACAATTTTTGCCATATCCACCATGAGGCTGGGGGAAAATGTGGCGTGAATAAAGAAAACATTTCCCAAAACTAGCAAAGATGCCACAAGAATCAAAGCCTTTGTCATTTTGTGTTTGGCCTGAAAAAGGTAAGAAAGTAAAGGTGAACCTCCTTCTGCGAAAAAGGTTCTTTGTCAAATGAAACTGTTTTGGCTGAATGGTGTCTATTAACACACATATAAGAGGATTTACCCCTTCATAAACCTCTTATCCTATTATGTGGAGTGCTTCTGGAGGGCCAAACAAGCCAAGTAGGTGTAGTAACAAGGTGATCAAAATACTTCAGTCTTATTGTAACACAGCTATTTTTGAACACTTTTTAAAACTGCCCAAGTCTACCAATGTTCATTTTGTGAACATATCTGGAAAAGCATCATACTTACTTTTTATTTTAATCACATATATATGAACAAACTTATTATTATGTTTCATCCTAATTATTTAAGACTTAATTACATAATTATATTTGAAATTGAAACGTTTAATTTAATTAATTTTTCAAAATTATTATATCTGCTATTTCATGGTATATTAGCTTCATATGGCAAGGTTCAAAACAAAAACACAAGAAAAACACAGTAAACATTTAAGCAGCTCGGCAATTATTTGAGGTGTATAACACCTTACAGAGACATAATAAATAGTTATTTAAGAATGGATTACATTTTCAAACCCAGGTGGTTTATTAGCGGAGCCCATTCTTGTGAAATAAATCAGTGGTTAAATGTAGTTTAGCTATTATTTTTGTCCATAAGATAAACCTTCACAAGCTTCTCCTGCCATTGACAGTTCATTTGTTCTTCACTGGTTATTTTGTCAGAGCACTCACTCCGAGAACAAAGACCTCAGGGTCTAATAGTAACTTTACATGTAGAATAGTGGATAGTTCATTCTGAAAGCCCTGCCTATATGACTTTAGGTCAGGACCAAAAAAGAGTTTCTTAAATGGCACAAACATAAGCAGGGGAGTCACTTTTTCCTCAATAGATTTTATTAGGTTTTAGCTCCCTCTGCTGGAACAAACCTTTAATGAAGACTGAAATCCTATATATACGAACATTTATTATCTAACACAGAAAAGTGTCTCAATTATGTAAGTAAAAAACACATGTATTTACTCAAATAAATGTGGACATAATGCATATGATCTGCAGCATTACAAGAATACATTAAAACATGCGGCAGTTGCTGGGTCAGAAAAGAAGTGATTGCGTTAAATACACTTAAACTGTATAACATAACTGTGAACAATGATAATTACATGCCTGGAAGCCTAGTTCAAGAAGATTAAAAATGTCTTTAGTAACAAGATATAAATAGTATCCACACCGCTTTACTGCAAGCTCCCTGGATAAAGAAGTTTTAATGAACACCCTAAATAAATCAAAACAGAATTATTAAACAAAATAATACAATTACAGAAAATGGCATCCTTTTCAGAATTAGAAGTGTTTCTGCACTGGCTATGTTGTTCACTTATTGTAACAAAAGCAGACCTAACAAAACATTAAATAAGACATTAAATGCATCAGCTCAGTATTGCAAGTTTGCAAATTAAAGCAGACATATTGCTGCACTATAGGATCTCATAACCACTTCAAAAATTACACGGAGGACATATAAACTGAACTTTAAACTGAGTTAAATACCTCTGTGATGTTTTCGCCTTGCTGCTATAATTCTTCGTGCTAAAGGAAGAGCATCATTAGCCCGAGCAATAACATGTGGCTCAACTCCTGAAACACTCCAAACTTTTCCAGTGACGGCACTTAGAACAACCTGATTGGGTATGGAAGCATATAAAGTACTGTTGTGAATTTGATACGTTGCAATTGACAGAGACCCTCCAATTGTTGGCTCCCCAATGACTGTGGCCCTTTGCAAATCTTTCATTGTGCGCGTGAACACTTCAGCTGCGGACCCAGTCATGTGACTAGTTAAAATGTAAATATCCTTGGAGGCCCCATAGCGTTGACCCATGACCTGAGGCCAAGTCATGACCTCTGTCATGGTTGCAGAAGAGTGATCGAAAACAGTGTAAAGATGGCGTAAAGGTTTATCGTCAAAGAAGTAAGTACACAGGAGAGGGATCGCTGTTGAATATCCACCAGTGTTGTATCTCATGTCAATTATGAGGGACTCTGTGTTCACAATTTTATTCCAAACTTTATTTATTAGTTGTTGTCCAATAGATTTTACTACCTCTATATCAGCCATCATGTCAACCCTTATGTAACCAACATTGCCAGGGATAAAGTCAGTCTTAAACAAAGCATCTATTATATATTCCACTTCTTCTGGCGTTGGAATCTTTGGGACTTCATGAAGCAACTCGGGTTCAACGTCACAATAAAACACATGGAGCCGGTGATCGCCTGATGCCTCCTGAAGATCTGCTGTCAACTGAGAAGCTAAAGATTCAAAGTCAACCACTGACCAGTACAGTCCCTCAGAATATTTTTGTAACAATATTTTTCCAACCTTATGTGCAACTTCATGGATTGCATAATGATTTTCCAACAACTCTCCTGTACCCTCAATCAGAGATTTGACATTTTTATGGAAATCTGCAATTTCTTGAACATGGTCCATAGCTTCCTCAGCCAGTACTATAGCATCCGGGACCACTCCACCTCCTAGCCAGCACTCCCCATTGTTGTCTATAAAATTTATAAAGGGAACAGTGATCGCAATATTGGTCCCCTCTATGAGAAATGTTTTTGAATGCGTTAATGTTCCAGATGTAATTTCCCCTATGACTGTCCCCCGATGCAAAGTCTGTATGAGGTAAGCAAACTCTTCACCAACACCTGCTGTACTGTAACTCGTCAAAACATAAATCCCTCGTTTGGATCCATAAGTTGGTCCTGTAATTTGAGGAAGAGAGTCATATACAGTTGTTTTGTTCTGGATTCTGTCATAAATAGTGAAAAAGGTATGTTTCTGGGTTATGTCGTGCAGATAGGACAATATAAAGCTTAAAATAGAAGTGTTCCCACCAGTGTTGTAGCGCAAGTCTATGATCAGGATTGTAGTGTCTTTTAGCGGCTTCCACACCTTTTCTGACATGAGCTTGTCTAATTTAGAGACACTAGACGTAAACATGTCAAAACGGAGATAGCCAATATTACCCGGAAGAACTTCCACTTTGAAAAGTGACTCAAAAATGTTTTGTGATTCTGAATTATTTAGAAAAACAGGAATTTCAGAACGCACCTCTGTAGCATCATTATCGTTGGTGTTTTTTATCACCAGCCGGGTGTCATCAGACACACTCTGAATGTTCTGGTTGAGTGTGCGTACTAGGTCCTCTTCAGATACAACAGAGAGCAGATCTGTTGATTGTAGCTGTTGAAGAATAGGTGAAACTCTTTCAGTGAAGGCATACAACCTACTTATTATGTTGGAGACGCTTTGCAAAACCTTAGGAATAGCTCTCCTTTCTGCCAGAACAGATTTGGCTTTCGACAGAGCTTCCTTGGCCATGACATAAACATTGGGAGAAACGCCACTCACTTCCCAACTCTGACCTGTGATTGGACTTACAGATCTTGCCACTGGAACTGTGATGTAGAAGTCTGATGAAGCGATCCGAAAGGTCTGGACATTGATAGACCCACCAGAAGTCCTCTCTCCGACTATGATCGCTCTCTTTAAATGTTTTAGTGTATATGCTACTGCTTCTGCTGCTCCGTTAGTACGTTTACTTGTCAAGACAATTAGGTCCTTCTCTTTTCCATACCTTTCTTCCATTATTGATACCATTGTCCATATTTCCTTAGTTGTGTTGGAAAGCCTATCATAGATAGTGTCAATATGAATTAGCTCTGGCTCTGAGAAATAAGAGATTATAAAAGGAACTCCTGACAGTTCTCCAGCTGTACTGTACCTTAGGTCCAGAATCAATGCTGATGTGAGAGCGACCCTGTCCCAAATGTTGTCTCTCAGGACAGAGCCTAGCCTTGCTACTGTGTGTTCACCAATGATCCAGTCCATTCGCAGATAGCCTATGTTATTCTCCAGAGTATCCATCTTGACAGATTTCCTTACCATCTTCATGAGTTGCTCTACAGGGAGAGAGCTCAGTGACGGGGGCTCCACAATAACAAAGTTTGGCTCATATAAAACAGTCAGCCTTGGATCATTAAGCGCTCCTTGCACTCCAGCAGTGAGCACAGTCGCCAGGGTGTTCCTGTCTGAAATGTGCATGATTTCTCCACTGCTAATGGCCTGTTGAATAGCTCCTTGCATCCCGACCAGGTTCTCAGGAAGGCAGTAGTTTTCCAGCAGTATTCTTGCCATTTCCAACACCAGACCTGGCTGAAACGACGAGATGGCAGAAAAGATACATAAGAGAAATGTCAGTTGCAGTGCTGAGGTGTTTTGCGCCATTGCTTTTTTCTTCATCTTCGCTAATGGAAAGATATGAATCTGTCTTGGCTTATGTAAGGTTGTGTTAGTAGAGATAGTGGTGAAATTCTGGGGCAGAGTGCTTTTTGGGAGAGAGAACATTGCACATGAGTTTTTTGGACAATTGTAATGGCAACATAAGAGGCTTTTGTCCCAAGTAAACCTCTAATCGCATTATCTGGAGTATTTCAGTGCTAGGCAATAACATTTAATAAGTGTGTTTCTTTTTGTTTTATTTATATATACATGATTAATCTATTACACTATATAGTTATTATAACATTCTAGCAATTCTAAGAGCAAGGAAAATTTTTAAATGTTTGTGCTTGCAGTGAATTTAAAAGTGGATAATTGCTTTGTTGGCAAACCTTCCAAAATGGGTTTTGTCACTTGTTACAACTGAGTTTGCCAGGTAAAATAATGCAGGGAATTATATGCAACTTAACTTTTTAAATAATTGTGCTTAAATAGCATTCATATAATTGTAAATATATTTTTTTCTCTCAAAACAATACTTGATTAAATTCCTCTTTTAGTTTATATTTAATTTGTGTCTGTCCTCGTCATCTCGGGGAGATGTCATTTAACATAAATCCTCCACAAAACTTTTCCCTAAAGACCAGAACAGACAGGGTATTTGAAGATACAATTCTCAAAAACACAGGTCTGTTTGTAGTAAATATACATCATACCAGTTTAACACTTTTGACATTTACCAGGTCTAATTTAAGCAGGATTGTGTGACAGGATATGGGAGCTGTTGCCTATTTTTCAGATAATCCCACCCTGCTGCAAAGGATTATGCTGCTCACAGTGCACTGTCTCCATCTGGCTCCCTGCTGGGGTCACCACCATTTCTGCTCCCACAGGTAAACTTAATCCATCTTTGTAAATACATATTGTATATACTGTAAATACACAAAATCTATAAGACAAAAAAATGCACAATTTAGAAAAAATACCTTTTATTTTATTTTAAGTTTTGTATATATATATATATACAAAATAAAATCTTAAACATTTTTCTTTATATTTTATATGACTCAAAAAAAAAAAATAATAATTTGGATGTAGTCTATTTTAACCTACATGGCTGAGTATACTGTACAAGTCTTGTTTTGTTTGCTCATATGGTGTAACTGCAGACTAATGTACTATGAAGAAATGTACTGTACACTACTGCTGAACATATATTAATAAAAAACAAATTTAATTACATTATTAATATACACAATATACATTTGACTGGCAAAGGATTAACACTTGGTCACTATTGTCAGAGCACTTTCATTAATTCAAACAAAATAAATGGCTGCCTTTGTGATAATGAAAATGAAAATGTGAAAAACTCTGAAACTACCTGCAGCCACACTCAGCCACCTTCATCTCTTCATACAAATACCTTATCGTGAGTCGCCCATTCTCCTGATACATGACTGTGATTGGGTCTAGTTTGATGGGCACACAACATGCCATGTTGGCCTTTTTGGGGTTCCTGATATTCATCAGTGTCTGGATGAGGGCATGCTTGGATGGGGTTGATTCATCTGTCAGAGGATAGTAACACAGACCTCGACATTCAAAAGCGTCATATTCTGGAGGTGCAACAATCCAACTGTCCCAGCCAATTTCTTTAAAATTGACTTTGAGCGAGGTCCGGCGGCAGTATTCCCTCTCAGCCTTTCTTTTTCTCCGCCTTGGAAGTTGAGTCTCAGCGGTTTTATTGTGTTCATCTCTATGCCAGATGGTATTGTAGTGAAGGATACTTTCCTCCTCATGGAGAATCATCTCTTTTAGCTCCTTCTTTGTCTCTTTCCTTCTGCTCTCGAGGTCATCTGAAAAGACTATCAAAGCTGCTGAAGTGTTATCGCCAACAGACACACCCATGCTGAAACAACCAGCTGAATGTTTAACTCTAGAAGAAGCCACACAGTCCCTCGTATCAACCAGTACATCAAACCCCGTTGACTCATGACCTGACTTGATCCAGGTCTGTACAGCTCTGGTCACATCAAATGTCTCCCACATGCTCTGCAAACCTGTCAGCTCTTTACCAACCACAAGTTGCATTGTGGGTTTAAATGAATTGTTATCCACTTTGTAGACTTTCACAGTGGCCTGGAAACTGTGGGAGGTGACCTTTGACCTTGTGTCTGGTGAGAAAAACAGCTGTAGTTCAGCAGCAGTGATCTTCTCATGGCTGGGGAGGGTAATGTTAAACATCAGCCTGTGTTTTGACCTGGTGGCGTTTATCACAGTGAGTGTTAGATCTGTGGGACAGGCATAAAAAAGTAAAAATAGACACTCTGCAGTATGGTATAGTAAATGTAACAGTAAAACTGTATGTTTTGTAATAATAGTGACTCTTAATCATTTACCAGACATATGGGCATTAAAAAATGAAAAACATTAAGTATATCTGAATGCAAATACAATCTTACGTCATGTTAAACTTTAAACATGTACCTTGTACGGTGAAACTTCTTATGACATCAGACTGAGGGATTGCTGTGCTGTCTGAGTTGTACTTGTTGTAGAGCTCCATCATAAACTGAGGAGGAGAAATCTTGCTTTTCTCCTGTGGAACATCTGACAGGTTAAGTTTCCTCAGAAAGTCCTCTTTCATGGTCCCCAGAAAGTTTGTCATTCTTGATTCTGTGTTTTCCTCCTGCAGAAAGTCCTCTTCTGTCATCTGAGAGTAGAATCCCTCACTATCTTCTGTTTGGATGTCAACATTTAGAGGCTTACAGGTACAGGAGATGCTAGAAACCACTAGGGTCAAACACACCTGAAGCAGGAAGGATTTGAAGCCCTGCATTTTGAATGCACTCCACCGTCTGGTGCAATCGTTACTTTGTTCCAGATACTTTGCAATGGCAAAGTTTGTAAATGAAAATTATCACGGCAACGACCACAGTCCTCGTGTCCGCTCCCATGCTCCCAGAGTAAACATGGGGACTTGTGTCAACCAAAATAGTAGCTCAACCAGGCTTATCACTTCCGTATGCCTTCTTGAAGCTTTTTATCATGAGTGGGCTAGCTGCTAATGAAGTCTTTGTAAACACTTGACAGCGATAATGAGGGAGGCACTACAAACTGTGGGGTTACTGAGAAGCAGACATCTCCATGATATGCGTTTCCCAGCTTCAGGGTGAAACTGTCAGGACAGTGGAAACAAAATGCAACAAACCAAGATCCTGGGATAATTATTATAACCCAACATATGTGCACTGTAATGCATTTAGGGCATTTCTCACGTTTCTAGAGTGATTAAATTAATGACTTGAGGCCTTTATTTAATTTATACTTTAAATTACCCAGCAGAAGGAGATACACAGACCACATTACTTCTACACATAAACAAAGTAAAAAAAATGTTTCTAAAAAGATAGCGTGCATTTCCAGGCAGAGTGGAAAAAAGAATAAAAAGATTGTAGTTTTTTTACTAGCTCCAAGATGTCAAGAATGGATAACTTGATAGCTGTTCATCTGGTTCATGTTACTCGTGTTACTAAAAACATAAGCCAGTGTGTCTGGGGACATTGGCCTGAATCTTGGATATTTTGGAATTTCATTTGGCACTCTGTCACTCTGTGCTGGGTGTCATTGAATGCTTTTATTTTGACCTTTCTTAGAAATATAATGGATGGAATCAATCAAGCATGGCAAAGTTGGCAACCTTCAAATGGTCACCTTGTGATATTAATCTTGTATATTCTTCTGCAGAAATTGTAATGTAATTTTTAATATATTTTTTTTTTAACAAAATTGCGTTTATAAGCAAAACATTTTAATATGTGAATAAAATTGAGATGAAAGACATCCCCTGACTTGTTAATGGACTATGAAGGATGTAAAACCTAATACTGCCACCATTTGAATGATAACTACAAAAAAGGAACACAGCAAATTTGAGTTAGTTTGTTTAGTTTTCAATGAATTTGAAGACAAAAATGTATACATTTCTTGTATAATGACAATGAAACACAGTATACACTTCATATAAACATTGTTTCTCAGGTTGCCTAAAAAAAATCTTTAACTGTACAACACCCTACCAAGCATACATATGCTCAGGATGCATATAAAAACTCTCCAAAATGTGGATACATTTGTCTCCTTTAAGTTGCAATAAAGAGCGAAGCAATAAAAAACTGTACATGAACTATTTAGATAAACTGTATTTATATGAAACTGTGACGCTTTCTACACTTGAAGCACTTGAAGAATGTGAAAAAGTCCCCCTACAACACAGCAGGGGGCAGCACTGCCCTGCTTCATATTAACATACGACACTGTTTCTGTGGGTTCAGCTCTCAAATGCACACAGCATGTACAACAACAAGAATCAGGAATGAAGTTTAGCAAACATTTATCCTCTCATGCATGAATACAATTGACTAAAACTAAAATATGTGCACTATTAAATATCATCAACATGGCATTTACAAGAGAAATCACAAGGTGTAGTGTTAAGTAGCTTCAGTAGAGTAATGAGTATTCACAAAGAACTGGGTAGGAAGTATCCGTTCATTTCAGTTGCTGGGGAAAAAAAAGATATACAACAATAACAAACAGTAGATATTACAAGTGTTGACATGGAGCACAGAAATATATGGTGCGGCTGAGGCAAAGTCCAAGCTTAGTCAAATAATCAACTCAGACTAAAGTAAGGAAAATAGTTTTACAAATCTCCCCCAGTGTAAAAGAGGCAGAAAATCTATGCTAATAAGCTTGTTAAGTGCGCATTATCCACCTAATCTGTTTCAAAATGTCAGGATCATTGCATCGTTGTGTTGACAGGTTTCAGTAATTGCACTTCTGATGCGATGCTTAGTTAAAGACGTATTTGTGAGTAGCTGGCACAAGTATTGGAAGTGCTTTGAAGAGTGTCGAAGAAATAAAAACAAATAAAAATTTCAGTCCAGAAGTTCAGTTTCTGCCCTTTCTGAGGAGTTATTTTGCCTTTTGTCCAGACAGTATGCAGTATATGGCTCACATACTCTTCAGGCCTACTGTCTTTTACTATTATCAATAACAATTCTAGTAGCTCCAGGTGCTACGGCACTACCGACAAGCGCAGGTATCCACTGACATACCGGGGTAAACTTTGAGCACCATGTTCCTGTTTGGATCGAGAAAAAGCACACTGAGGGGACTCATTTTCTCTGGAACACAACACGGTTCGGGAACACCAGGAATGATTCCCACGGCTCTGACGATGCTCTGGATGGTGGCATGGTTGGATGGACGCACCACCTGGGAAAGGAAGCAGAACCAGGTAAGATTATTTATTATTTTTGGCTGCAAACTTAATTTCCAAGCAAAAGAAACAGCAAACTGGAGGTAGTATAAATTTATAATGTATTGTAGTATTAAGAAGCCTGCATGAGCTTCTTTGTAAACTTTGTAAGTTTAAGGAAAAACAGTACTTTTCAGCAAAAGGTTTCAAAAAGGTTCCAAATAAACAAATTAACACCAGAGACAACCATTTGCTCTCGCATTTATTCCATGTAAGGAGTTCACACCCACCCCTACATGCATGTCTTTAGACAGTGGGAGGCAGCTGGTGTGCCCTGAGAGATTCTCGCACAGAATATGAGAATACGCAGACACTTCACAGACACATTGTTTCTACCACCTCAGTTATAAACTTACTTTGCTTCAATTAAAGTTAAATACTAAATATTTTTAATCCATCTAAACCTGTTTGTTCAAAGAAGTTGATAGTTTCTCACCAAAGGCATGGGGAATCCACAGGTCCCAGCGCAGTAGTAGGCATCAAATGACTTTGGAGCCAAAACCCACTCACTCCAACCAATATCTGCAAAGTCCACCCTTAGGTACCTTCTTGAGCAAACCCTGGGCTCACTCCACTGTCTCCTTCTGGCCTTCTTCATTGTCCTTTCGTCGAAGCTCAGCACCTGTGGCCTACTCAGACCCTCACCATTCTCTTGGCCTTGTTTTTTACTTGGGTTGACTGCTGCTTTGGTTTGCTTGTCAGGGAAATATGTGTTCTGCCACAGTTCATGGTTCTTTAAAGTGTTGAACTGGACTTCTGGGATGTCATTAGTTTGAATTTGGAGATGAAGCTCCCTCCTCATCCTGGAGGCTGATGCAGAGAAGGCAGAGTCTTCCGCTAAAGATGGCCCGTACCGCTGCAGTGAAAGAGCCACACTGTTTGGCTCATCAATGGCTAGGTCATCTGCATGTACTACAATATAGGGCAGGTTGGTTGAGGACAGGCGCTCTTGGTTGTAAGGGCTCCTAGGTTGTGTCTGAGCAGGTCCATGCCCCATGTCAAACTCCACAGAGACCACAAGCTTTCTAACATCCCTGGCATGTTTCACCGCTGCTGTGATGTCTCTAGTTTGCCATGATCCTTTTTTAAATGAGCTCAGACTTATGTTTCCCAGCGGCACGACAAAATCCGAGTTTGGAGACAATCCGTGGAAGAGTAGTCTTGGAGTTGGAGGGTGTAGAGGGTTTTCAGATGTGTGGCGGGGCCTTCGGAAACGCCACATTCGCTGAGTGTGCCGCGGTCGCTTGTGGAGGAAGTGAAAAGAGGCAAAGAGAATGTGCTCCGAGTCTGGGATGGAGGACAGGTTGAACAGGAAGACATCTTTGCCTTGAGAGACATCTGGGGTAAAAAAGATCAAAGTTGACAGATTAATAGAGATGCATCTTTTTTATTTGTAATAGTGTGATTGTATTGGCAAGATATGCAGTCACAACAGTTTTGTAGTATGCTCTATAGGAATTGTGATTATCCAGTGTTTTGAAGCATTATTCTTAATTTGTACTAGGAATATCAGAATTGAAGGACTGAGATGTTCATGACTTCACAGAGTTGCACTGATGCATTTTGTGGTTTGGCCATGCAGATGTTTTGTTTAACGGATGATCTAAAGCCCACAAGATCCATTTCTCTCTGAGATGAACAGTGAACATCCCCCCATTTTATTCCCTTTTTTCTTTAATAATCTAACTGAGTGACATGACTCACAGAGTTCAGTAACTCTCTTTGCTCAACACATGTGACTGACATAAGCAACAGCATGGAAAACATTAAACGCAGCACGGTCAAGTGCTTGCCACACGCATGACCAAAACCTCATCCTATATCGTTATAATCTTCAAGTTTAACGTCGTCTCCCACACTTCCACCGCAGCCTGAAAGACAAACAGTGGATCGGTCCAGTAGGTCTGCACCATATGGAAATGCTTTAACCAGAAAGAGCTCCTCTGAGGCTTTTCTCTGCACAGCCAGTGTCTGGGTGTGATAATAGTCTCTTGTCTAACACCTAGACTGTTGCAGCTACCGGTGAACTAACACAGTTTGAAACTTTAGTTTCCCACTGCCGTAGAGACTGACTCAACGCCTGCATTAAGGACATTTAGGGTGTCTTTATATTTGGAAAGAATTTCACATTTCAAGTGAAATGTCAGTTTATCAGTTTGAGGTACTGGACAAGTAATGGATTACCTACAGTAGACTATACGATAGATAGCCTACTGACTTGTTAATTGTGAGCAGACAGAGGTAATGTCACAGATCAGGTACTACATTTGTTCTGGGCACGTGTCAAGGAGGGTTTCAAATACAAAATTTACAAACTTAAAGCAACATCAATTTAGATGCGTTATATAGACTCTTGTAGCCTAATATGTCTCACTGACTCATGAGCCATCATTTTGCTTCACGTAGCTTTTAGATAATCAGCATATAGATGTAAAATAAAAATGATTCTATAAATGTTGTATAATTGTTCAACTGAAAATGCAAACTTCGAACGATTGGAGACAATTGTCTATGTGGCTGCGTCCATGCGAACAGAAAACGTACCTGGGACAGCTTTAAAACTTCTCACGGTGTTTCCGTCCCTCTGACTGTGGCTTTGCGGATCCTTGCTGTACCTCTCGTACACTTTGAACATATTGACAGAAAGCATGTCCCGTTTCGCGCTTTCTGCTGGCGGTGAACTAAAGACTTCACCCAGGTCCTCCAATGATGCCGCGTGAACCCGGCTGCACTCCAAAAGCACCAGAACATGCACCAAATGAAAAAGACGCTTTGCCATGGCTGATGTTCAGACAAACAGTTCCATTCAAAGTCAGCCGGAGAAACTTTGATGTGGCTTTGGAAATGAAAAGACACGCGTCCGACTTCTTTCTCGTCCGCCGGTAGCCTATCCAGGTAATCCCCGTCTGCGCCGCGCGCTTCACGCTCTACAGCTGTCCCACTCTGTGAGCGGAGCGAGCTGCTGGCGCGCACGAGCCTGTCCTCTTTATGACAGATGGTGACGCCTGAGACTCACAGCCAACGGGATCCACGCACCCATCTAGGTGAGCGGTGTTAAATTCTCAATTTATTCCATCGTCTTAAAGTTCTAACAGAGGTAACAGAGAAGTCATGGTAGAGCTCCATTCTTTCTTTCATTTGGAGCAATCTAATACTGACAGAACACATAACACTGACACTGGGCTACTACAATACATTATTATAGCCTACATACACGCTAACTGATCTCTTTGCATTTGTCATGAGAGTTAAAAGGATTCAGTGGGCCTCAGAAAATGCTATATTATCTTTCTAAAATTGACAATAGGTCCAAATTCTAACTGGCCAACATCTTTTCAGAATGTGAAAGAGCCAGGAAACTAAAACATGTCATCTGACTTTGCATGATTTGCACAATAATATATTTTTTAAATAGAATATTACAAAATCTTCTTCCAGAGAAATCTTACAGTGACAAGATATAGCAAGACAGGTCTATGAAGTGTTGCAGGTGAGTGACATTTGAACCAAAGCTCACCTTAACCTGTCTGTGTTATAGGTTGATCGTTGTTGATTGTTTACACCATCTAAAACAGATAAAGCTAAATAATATAACTGGTATGTACAAATATGTCAATGATTTGTATAAACGTGCTGCTCCACAGAACCATCTGGGAGGGCTTCTGTTGAAAGCGTTTGCAAAAGGGTAAGTTCTTTAAATGAATACCTGGTCAGTATTTGGATTAATCAGAGCAGCGCCATGTTTGCACTGTCAATACTTTACTTGGAGCCGGTCAAGATGGATTTTAGTGAGCTTGTAAACTCACAAGGTTAATGAATGTGTATGTATATAATTTCTTACTTTGCACTTCTAAACTCTCTTAAGTGCAAACCTTTCCAACCAATAATGAGTCATGAACAACTGATCAAGAAGTTCAGCACTAAACACAACTGAGAAGTGGAGGCTCCATTGAAGATGTTATCTGTTCTTCAGGAGACTGACATGCCTGTTAAGAAGAATGACACAAGTCAGACGACGCCTTGATTTTGGACTGATTAGAGAAGTATAGTCAAAAGATTGGCCTGCCCTAAAAGCAAACATTGACACACAACATCTTATTTTGGAAAAAGAAAACAAGCACTTTATCCAAAAGAGCGTCAGTTTCTTCTGCTTTCTGCTCTGTTTTCTGTTGCTGCACAATGGGTGTATTCTCTGAGAGATGGTAGCAGGTTAGCGCCAGGGTCAGAGTGCCATTAAAATACCTCCTACTCGTGCCGGGAGAGATCACAAGGGGCTCTTTGACAAAAGAGATAAAGAACACTGGTGGGACTGGGATTCCCTTCAGTAAAACAGTGATGTGTGTTTAAAAGTTGTCATGTTTGAACCACAGAGTCAGATAGCATCTCTCTCCGCCCAGGGAGTTCTTAGACGCTCTTATCACTCAGTGTGGCCTTTCATAATTGGTCCTAATGGGGTTAGAAAAACACATCTTCCGGGGTTTCTTTAGATGAACTCTTGATTATTGTGTAGGATTTCCAAACAAAAAGAAAAGATGAGACTGACATTGATCTTTATAAACTCTAGCCAGGCTCTTGATGCTGAGGCAATGACTAGAAGCATCTTTTACCAGATTTACGCAGATGGTAAATGTGCAGAAACATCACAATAAAATATTTACAATGACATTTTTCCTTGTCTTAAATTGAAATCACATTTTTTTTTATCCAATTTTAGATATACTCAAGAGAATCAGTTTTAGTCTCATTCAGTTTATTTGTATCGTGAAACACTATATCTAGTATTGAAGTTTGTTTTATTGTTGAACTTTAACACTTAAGTCATGCTGAATGCTGAACACCTCTCTTGTGTGCTCTCCACTCTCCTGTGCCACCCTGTCTCATGGATCTCCGCCAGCCCACACTGCGTCCTCTGGTTAACCAGCTGAAGCCACTGAGCCAAGTCCGCTCTAGAGCTGTGATTAGCTGCCGCTTCAAAGGTAATTGAAACCCTTGTGAGTATTTATCTCACCCACAGCAAACTTCATTGGACCGCTCACTTAACAGCCGTCCTGCCATACGAGAAGCAGGGTAAATGTCAGCGCAGACTTTTAAAAGATAATTGGTTGTATTGAAAACTGTGAGTATAAATTCTAAACGTTCATAAAGTCACCTCATTATAGCAGTTTTGGTGCCAGGGAACAGGGCCATGTTGAGGTTTTGTGTCCCACACACACGTCAGCCTGAGGCAAAACAATGTGCTATTATATAGAAAATATACATTATGACACATTTAAAGACTAATACTATAGGAGTGTTGAAGTATACTCTTGAAGACAAGTTCTGTGATGAAATAATTATACTATTTTTTTTTGTTGCTGTTCAGCAGTAAATTTCTCAGCTAATTAAGCCCCTGTTGAGAAACTTAAACTTCCTCAATTCCTGCTACATGGCCTTGTATTGTATTTTATATTTAATTTTTGTCTAGAGTTCTCTGCTTTTAACCAAAGGGCAACAACTTAGCTGGAAACTTGTGTGATGTATCGTCAGTCTTATGTTAATAGGTGTTCAAGCTGTCTTTTAAAGGTACATTACAGAAGTTTCAATGATTCAAATAAATTTGACTTGAATAAACTCACCACAGTGGCCTCTGTGCAGTCAATTTTATGAGAAGGTTTCAGGATCTAAACTTCTGCTTTGACGTAATGCGTGTGCTCGTTTACCTGGTTCTCTTTTCATGATTTCCTGACGTAAGTAAACTAAGCAACGCTAGCGGTAAAGTTGAAAATAAATTCTGCAAACACAGAGAAAAGACAGACATCCAGTGCGCTCAAAAGATTCTTCTTCGGTTGTTTGTTTGTGCTCGTACAAGCGTGTGTGCAGTGAAAACTGGACGCAGTACCACCAAAGCCAGAGGTGGCACTAACTCTGGATCTTCTGTAAAGCACCTTCAACCAAGTGCAAGTAATATTTAAAAAATAATAATCCTAATCCTACTTAGTGACCTTTTTTTTTTTTTAGAACAGACACATCCTATGTTTTGAAACCCAGCCATTGCAGAACAAGGTGTGTATCTTCTTGAAATTCCCCACCATTGTGAAAAGATGCTCGTTTAAGTTTCTTTATTTAGTTCTCTCCCTAGGGACAAATGTGTCTTAGAGTTTGTTACCAGTCAGTGCTCATGACCGAAGGGCTGGGATAGATTTGGTAATAGTACTTGCCTAGAACTGCTTTGGTGCTGTGTCTAATTAATAAAAAATATTACAATTTTAGGACTATCAATGTGTGATCAGCCTTTCTTTGAGACTTTGACCGTGTTCCAAGCTCTGATATGAATATTGCAGCTCGCGCACCCGTCTACTTTACTTTTGTAGTCCTTCTCCACAGACACGTCAAACATTTGCTTGTATACTGTTCGCACAGTGATGGCATGCTCTTGTGTTCTCATATTCAACCAGCAAAAAATATCTCCTTCAGTGAACAAATGGGGCAGACCATGTTGCAGTGTGAACTTGGTGAAACAAAGAAGAGGATCAGCATTGTACTGTATATTTGAAATAACAATCCCAGAAACCTAGACTAAGACTGACACCCCTTTTGCACTTTGAGACTGATTTAAAATTCTTTATTTTGTATGACATCATGAATGAGACACCTCTGCTCCAACTCTTCCTCCTCTTTCTCTTGTGCAGTGTGAAATGGAAGTACCCCCCCCTCAAAAACATGCTCTCATTCACAGAAAATTTGCCTGGGGTGCTCATCAGGACAGAGAGGCAGACGGAGAAGCCCACCATGTTTCTTTTGGCCTTGGACCCTATTCTTCGTCCGCCCCCTTTTTCCTCCTCTTCCTCCCTTTGACTTGTTTTCATACTGCTGGCTGGAGCTGAATGACCATTCATGCTCCGCTGCTGCTGGTTATGGATGTTTGTGTGTGTGTGAGTAAAAGTCTAAAGGCCGTGACATCCCCTCATCTCGCTTCTGCCAAGACATCGACTCACACAACCCCCGGCCCTGTGCCATACCTCCCTCGTAGTGCGCCGCAGTCATGCCACTTCAACTCAAATCAGCATCAGTCAACTAAGAATGACAGGTCCAGCACGAACAAACTTATGGCTCTTGCAGTCTCCGGGAGATATCCGGTTGTCTCATGCAGCACAGAAGTCACAAAAGTCTGGTTGAGTCAGAGGGGAACTGGTCCATGACAAATTTATGACTTCATATCACTCCAGTTTGCGAAAAATTATTGGGGAAAAGTAAAACGGGAAAAGAATAATACAAAAACAGCACCTGGAAAACTTGCTGACAGGACAGTCATCACCATAAAGCATGTGACCAGACAGAAGGAATGTTTCTGGAGCAAATATGGTAGAAGGAATATTGGAGCCATAAACTGGATGAGAATGAGAAGCTGTGAAAAGGTCAAAGTTTTCAAGGTGACTGTCTTGTCTACTGATGCTACCGGGCACGTAAAATACCACTGAACTAGTAAACAGAACTCTTTGTGGAGGCTGGAAAAAACAAACTAATCCTCAAATATGACACAATAATTGTCATAATTTCAAACAAAAATTGTAAGGGGTCCTGTCATGTGCATTAATTCTGCTATAATCAAGAGTTTCCCACACAATCTTCTGAAAAGCTGTCTTTTTTCCCCCTTTTTGTGCTCCTACTGGAAACCTTGACTGTCTGTTGTTGCCCAAAACTTAATTTGCTTCTTAATCTTCATTTTTTATTCATTTTCATTAATTCTTTTTTTTTCATTCATTTTTTTATAGTTTGGTCTTTGTTAAAGCTGTAGGGATAAACCCATTGTTTCTTCATTCTGTGAGAGAGCAGTCGTCATCAATCCATTGGGTCTTCTTTGCAAAACCAAATAACATGAAGCTTAACATATTTCTTTCTTCTTCTTGTCGGAGAAAACAGTTTGAACCCCAAATATAATAGTGTAAAAGCAACAATTTGTGAAATAAACAGGCTTTATGATGCCATCTACTCTTTATTAAAAAAGTATTTTAAAAGAACTTGTAGGAGCCTAACAAAAAAACAAACCCAAATAAAGATTGGAACCAAGAAAAAATCAGGAATTTATTATATTAACAGAAAACACAGGAAGGGTCTGGGAGTGCGGAAGGATGAAGATGACGGAGACCAGGTAGTCACTGGATAAAGGAGATAAAAAAACAGGGTAAAGTGGATCTGGGTGGCTGGCACGAAGAACTGGGCAACACTAAGAGCAAAAAATATATTCTTAGGAGACCTGCGCTTGTGTTCACTACAGATGATAACTGACAGACTGGTAGTGAAGTAGAGAAAGGACCAGGCTTTTGAACAGACAGACACAGGAGAAAAACAAACAGTGGACTGGACGAGGGAAACATAATCAGACTGGACTATGACAGGAAAACAAAACTGGAAACTGGATCATGAGAGTACTCAGGAATGGAAAACCTTGGCCAATCACATGCTCAAAAAACACATACTTCAAAAAGGAGCGCTCCCATTGGTGGACAACGCTTACCTCTAAACTTCAGTTTGGGGTAACGGTTAATATTTTATGGAGAAATACTATTCCGGTTTTATGGAGTGAGTGGAGTCTGGGACAGGGATGGCAAAAAGACAAACAGGTAGTGGCGCTTTCAGGCAGTTATTCCTATTTAGATGTTTTCATTTGAAGGTCAAACTAAACCTTCTCCTTTTTATAGTATATCCATTATCACTTCTATTATGTCAAATCCTCTGTTTATGCCCTTGCCTTGTGAACTGTTACATGTACGTCATACCTAACAGTAATCAAAGCCTTCACGTAACCAAAGTAAAGCAAAAAACATGTACTTGGCTGTGAGTTCTCCCCCACACGCAAACATATTAACCTCTCTAATAGATTTTCACATAGAGGAGCCTCGGTTCAGCGGCACTCCGGGGTGTTTTTCCCCACACAGCTAGCCTACACAGAAAGTGTGCTTCTCCTTCCTGGCCTCTGTGCTGTAAGAGGCTTTCGATGGATGTCAGTTTGACCTTGTGCCACATGGCTATCACAGCCTCGCATGAGGACCTGCTCATTTATCATCCCATAGAGACAGTGGGACTGATGACTAACGGAGGTAATGAGCTGCTCTTTGCTATACGCACAGGCTTCTCTCCTGAGATCCAGCTAGGTTCGCCAAATCCAAAACCACAAGAACCCCAACAAACCCCCCTTTGCCCCCCCCCCATGTGGCTCCACAGAGACAAGTCCAGCAATCAGCTTGATGGATTTCAGCCCTGACACGCTTTTCCTCAAGTGGCCCAATTAGGAAAATAGTTTTGCGTGTTGTTTTTACTTTTAACAAAGCTAAATTCTTATTGTCTCTTTCCATCTGATGGCGCAGGAGTGTAGGCAGGATGATGGATTGACTTTAAGGAGGAAATTTAGATTCATTATGGTTTGGAATAAGGATTCGGGGAAATCCCTATGCACAGAAGGAAAGTGAGAAACCAGATCTTAAGGTTTAAGTTGTAGGTGGTGAACGTAAAAACCAAAGACAGACAGAAGCGAAAGGGCTTGAAAACTTGTAGACAGACCATTGCGTGCTTTTGAAAAACTGAGTGGAAGGTGCCATCCAACAGTTGATTTTGATGGATGTTGCTTAGATCTGAAAACTCACCAGTCATGTCACAGTGAGCCTTTACATGCTGTGGACTAACCCTTACAAAGTCACACTAAATCATATGTCAATGTGTGACACTTTAACGGATGAGTCTGAATGTCTCCCATGAGAAGAGCTTTCAGTACTAAATGGCTATACTTTACTGGATTGTTTTTGAGACTGTAATTTTCAGCACCATGGGAGCTGTGTTGGCAGTACATCCTCAGAGGCCCCTGTCTGAGAACAATCTTCTATGATGTGTTTGTCAGTTGTTTGAAAAATTGACAACAATCTCAAATTGCACCTATTATTCACAGCTCAGGCTTCTGCAACAGCTGTATTTTAAAAGCCTGCCATGAGCACATATTTTACCAATAAGAAGGGTTCGCAGCTCTAACCTGTTGCGCCACATCCAGAAGGTCGTCTAACTGACCTGAACGTGTATTAGTTCAAGGGAGAAGTTCACCTGGGAACAGGCAATAGCAAATAAGCTTGCCCGTAACTTTCCCAGGTAACCGCAACTTTCCAGGTGACATTCTATTGCGTGACTATTGGGGTTTCTGGCAACAACTAAGGGCAAAATTGTAGATTGCAATTCCACACCTACCACCACTTTCGCTCAAGGGCTTATGAGCACCTTTGGTAGCCCTGCAGGCACATTTTGTTTTCTATGGAGTAAATCCTTTGGAAGTAGGTAAGAGTGTTTTCACCTCTGCACTGTTTAGGCCGGACTTTTGGATTTTTTTTTTGTTCAAACTAAATCTTCAGGTTTGAAAGCTCC
Source organism: Neodontobutis hainanensis (assembly GCA_024349245.1). NCBI lineage: Eukaryota > Metazoa > Chordata > Actinopteri > Gobiiformes > Odontobutidae > Neodontobutis > Neodontobutis hainanensis. The sequence goes on along the minus strand of JALDNG010000066.1, from coordinate 893,138 downwards.
AACAGACTGTGGTTTGGACCAAACAGCTGCTCTTTGCTCTGGCAAAACGAGCTGGTTCCCTTCCCCCCAAAAATCTCTTTAGTTCATAAATGGGTATAAGTTTGTATATCCAAAAAAAAGTATTTGTTCACTTCAGGACAGTTGTTGGAACAGGAAGCAATGGGAATGAAGTGGCATGGCTTTTAATGTATTGTGCAGCCGTGCTCATGTATGTGATTTCCCATGATACTCTAACAATCGTCATTGTATGGCTAAAATATAGACATTCTTCCACATTTCTTAAGTTACTGTACATTAAATATTGTATTGACTTAGTCATTGTTCAGTGCAAACAGGTTGCTTGTCCAGTTTAAAGAATATAGCTCATGCAATTTCGTTTACAGCAATGGCCCCCCATTGTTTATGTCTGTGATGAGTTGACCTCACTATAATCCATCACTTCAAGAGCTGCCCTACAGGAAGGGTCCATTTTCCCATCATCCCTCAGTCAGTGAAGCAGTCACTCTCCACAGTAATGGTCCAAATGGACGGACGACTGGCACCAAGTGCTCTTCATCGTCTCCATTCACTTTCTTACTGCGTCTTTGTTTACTTTTTTTTTCTGTCCAAGTCTTCTTCCTGTTCACATTTTCTTTCAATCGTGTTTTTTAACGTTTTGTCTCAGCTGTCTATAAATCACTTGTCATTTCACTGTGACGTACCACGGCCCCACGGAGGCAGCCTGTGGTGTGAGTTAGCCTCAAGCTGATTTTCGTGCAGCGTGATACTTTGTATGTCAGTGCCTCTGTCAATCGCACACAATCCGAACTCAGTGAGTTTTCCAGCCCGCTCAAAACTTTTATTCTCTTTTCATGCAAGAGAATGGAATTAAATCAGTGCATTACAGACTTCAGCTTTTCTGGCCAGGCACATTGTTTTATTTGGCCGCAGCACTTAAAGTCTGTTGAAACAGGCCCTTTTTTATGGCTTAAATGGGGTCTTTTCATAAATCCATGAGGGAATGCTTGCTTTTTGAAGGGATTTGAGAGGATACTGCACTGTACTCAGTCAGGGCCCCAAGGTTTGAGCTCTGTGTTCACACACTCCATCATATTGAGGTTAATATGGAATGGCGTGTCTGCTGTAAAAGAATTGTCATGGTATTTATCAAAATGGCTTTCCAAAGTGCTGTAGACATGAACAACTGGAGAAGTGAAGAGTGGGGTTAGTGAATTGCTTCCTGTGTGAGGAAGTTGATGAGTGAAGAGATGAGGTCTTGTACTGATAACCGAAAGGGAAATGTAAATATTGGATGTAATTCATGGAAATTGCACTGTTCTCCCAACAATGCTTTTGTTATGACAGTCACTGGCTGAGTTATGCACTAATAATCGTAATTATTGATTAGTGTTGGTAGCGTGCTACTTGGCTAGTTGGAATTCCACTTTTTCCAGTGTAATTAAAATGGTTTGTTTGCTCAAACTAAATGGTACAATTGCTTAATATGTTTTAGACATTCACAGATTTCAGTGCCATGTTGATTTTTCAGATGCTTTATTTAATGACTTGTTTGGATCCATTTTTTATTGTTTGGTCCAATTTGATCATAGATATATGACCGTAAAAATTTCAAAATAACGGTATGTGGTGAAAAGTGGAATATAAACGTACGCTGCTGTGATTAAAGTAATCATATTTGCAGCATCAAATTATTATAATTATTTAATTCTCATGGAGAAATTTCTAGTTGGCAGACACACCAGAATGATTTTGAGTTCCCGGAAGAAAACCCACCCAAGTCCACCAAGAAAGGTTCCACCAAAGCCAAAGCCTAGACCCAGTCAAAGCCTAGACCTTTTATGCTGAGAGGCGAGCGTGCTAACCAATTAGCTCAAACAAATACTAGAGCAGGGGTCATCAACTAAATTAGCTCGCAGGACAGATTGTTTCTTCCCAGTGCTGTGGGGGGCCAAGTTTTCAAAATACATTAAATAAATAAATACATATCTTTACTTTTTTAGATTTTATTAGACTTCTTTACTTTTAAAATATATTTTCTTGTTTTTCTTTTTTTTTTCTAATTTTGATAATGCAGGGCTCTAGACACTGTCCTGAAGTGAATGTCAACTGTCCCCATTGTTATTTAAAAAACAGGCTAATGTTTGTCCAGTTATTTATACAAACCAATTTTACATGTGTTTACATACAATTTAATTTACTTATTTGGGTTGTTTTAGATGTATATAGGTTCTTTGAATAAGTGGATAATAACAAAGTTTACTTAAAATCCCCAATAAATCTCCCTCTAATGGATTTAGACTTTATTTTGTGTTTATTAATTAGTTCTTATTAACTTCAGCTGAGATTAAAGCCACTTAAGATCAAACGCAAGAATAAACACTGGTCTCATGTGTTTCACCTAAAACAATAGGACTTTATCATAACAACTCTCATTTGCTTAACTGTTATCTTTTTGTCTGTGAAGGTTCTCAGTCATCCAGGTCCTCTTGAAAAAATGTTCAAGTAAAAGCATCAGTTTTTAAGGTTACCTTTTTATTTATTTTCACTTATAAGTTATAAAAATTATCAAGAATGTTTTAACAGTAATAATTAATATGAGGACCAGAAGTATTTCAGAAAGGACCAGATTTTGTCCGCAGACCTTTAGTTGGAGACCCCTGGCCTTTACTCTCAGTGGCTGCAGCAGAGACTCACAGAAGGCAGCACATATTCCACCGGAACATTATTAGGCAAGGCAATTTTATTTATATATAAATGAATTGTGCTATATATATATATATATATATATATAATTCATAAAACTTAAACACTACTTCACTCTGTTTAGTTCTAACTCTGGGCACGAGCAGGAGGCCTGTCCCAGATGTTCTCAGAGTCTAAGGAGGTTCATAAGGAACTAGCATTTCAGAAATATATTCTGGTGCTAAACCATTAAGAGACTTGTAAACCAGTAGAGATTGTACAGGTTGTACTTCCTGGTGTTAGTTAGAACCCGAGCAGCAGCGTTCTGAATAAGCTGCAGCTGTCTTAACCCTCGTTTTGAGAGACCATACTTCTTTGGTAAACCTTCTGTTGTGATTCCAACAGCGTGGTTGATGTACTGATCACAAGACATTCCCCTTTCACTTAATTTGGAGTGATGTGCTAACCACTGTGTTTGTCAGACCCCAGCAGACCCACCACAGCCTGTTTCCTCTCTTTATCAAATAACAAAGAGGAAGTCCCAGCTCACAGTGTGCTTTCTTTTACTTTCATGCTTCCTGTCAGTCGGCCTGTTTTTTTCTGTGTGTCAGGTGGATGTGTTTGGAATGAAGTCAGCCGGCTACTTTCTGCCAAATAGCTTTAGTAAGATACCTGATACAGCTACTACATAATCCTAGAGGGACTCGGATGAATGTGTCATTTCACAACTAATTCGCCTTTATCCTTACAGACTCAAAGCCAAGTCAACATGTCAGTATGTGTGACATGAATCACCCTTGTGTTAATAATAAATGAATTACATTGTGTACTGTTGTCTACTGACTGGATATGTATTGGCCCTGTAATACGTGGCCTTTGCTTGAGAAAATGTCTTCTCTGTCTTGAAATGTTATGACATCTTCAGGCTGCTACTATTAATTTAACATGCTGTTACAGTGGAAAACTTGATTCAACATAAAATCTCTGCACAACCCAGCTGTACTTAATGTTCCGATCAAAGCTGCTGATCGACACAGACTACTTTTACACAAGACTTAATTAAAACGATTGCCTAGTCAGAGTGTTACAGACTGGAATGGCAGTAATTTCTATTTCTTAGTTGATCTTAAAGACCTAATGTGATTTAAAGGCATACTTCTGCTGTGCAGCTTAGACAAATTATTAATGTTTTCTATGTTCCTACGTTCCACAATGGTGTGGTTTTTAGGTTTGGATTTGTTTTTCTGGTTTAGCAGTGTTTATGTGCAATCAACTTGAAAAGTTTAAGTATTACCATCACTAGTCACAATCTTTACAAAGTAAATTAGTGTTAATGCCATAAAACATTGAGTTTAAAGACAGTAGTCCAGTTAAAAAGCCTAATTGGTAAATGATTGCTGTTAATGGCCATGGCCAGACTATTATAATTGTTTTTGAGCTTGACTTTTCCACAAGTGTTGGCTAAATCAAACGTAAACGTTTTTGAGGTTTATTCAGATTTGTTAAAAAAGCTATCCCCTTGGTATGCTTATTTTAATGACAAAATGTGTGCATTGCTTTATTATTGCATTTTTCTTTAGCTACCACTGACATGCAGCTGAGCAAATGGACAGTCAGTCCCCTGTGAGACAGCACAACACATTGTTACTGTGAGAGATACACGTATGTGGTGTATATGGTGTTAGACCTTGGAGGGCCAAAACGGAAATATATTAGTGGGCCATGGGCCAAACACAAAAATCCTTTGCATGTAATTAAAATAAATACTCATACATTTTGTTCAGATAGCGCCCAATTGAAGTTCTGCAAACTTAAGCTGTTTGACCCAAACTTGTGTTGTTTGACACAGCCTTTTCAAAAATCAGACTTGTTGTGGGCTTATAAAGTGTGGAAATGTGCACACATGCACAAACCTACCGGAACTTTTTTTAAGTTATTGTGAGCACCTTGAGTGAAGGCACCAGGCTGCTTCTGGGACGTATAAACCCAATGGATCCTCTTTAATGTTAAGTATGCTTGACCATTATTGCAGATTAAATCAATCAGCCAACTTCAGTTGTAAAACATGACAGCCACTGGTGGGCCAAATCAAACCCTTTGGCTGGCCAAATTTGGCCCCGGGCCCCACGTTGGACACCCCTGTGTTAGACACAACAGCAGTAAATAGTGTCCACTCTTGCTTCTGCTAAAGCCATGGCTTATCTTTTTATATGACGACAGGTAGCAGGAGCATAGAAAAACGTGACAGATGTCAGAATGTGAATATCAGATTGTGACATTGAAGGGGTGCTGTGTGGGCAAAACCAACATTCGATGTAACGCAAGTCTGCCTGGAGGAGGAAGATAAGAAGAAGTTTGTGATTTGTCAGCCATATTGGGTTTTACGCTTGCCTGCCGGTTAACTGGTTTTGGTAAATGTTTTTTAGGACTTATACAATCAGTACTCTTACATGTAGCTTGACATTTGATTGTTTTGGTCTCTTATCTTGTGAAATGCTTTCATTTTATAAAGTCAAGGTTTCACAATGGCAAATGAAGATGAAGGTAAAAAATAACTTTTACAGCATTTTCCCTGGGGGACACAGTTTGAATTGACTTTGTATATCATGTAGCTGTCCTAAAGGTAGCGTAAACATGATATTGGTAATCCATCGGATTCTGCCATTAAACTATTGTAACTACCCTTTACTCTTTAACCCAAGATACCGACAAGGTGACTCATTTAAAGTGAAAACACGGTGTTTTTTTATTCTTGTCATCAGGTAGAAAGGAGTGATAACAGCCCTTGTGAGCAGTGTGTCCCCTCCAGCCTCATTTTTCATTATGAAAGTTTTTTATTGGGGAAAAATAGCAAGACACAGAGCCAAGAGTCTCAATGGTTGAACAAATAAAAGCCCAAGCCCTCTGAGACAAAAGGCATCTTTTGTTTCTAAATCAATGTTAATTTGCGACTCGGCCATAACCAGGGCTAAAGGAAGCGTGTGGTAAAAACTAACCAAGTTATTTTGTTCACATTTTTTTAACACCCACACCAAGCCTGCTTAAAATTACCCTATGACCAAAAGTGAATAAACGCCGAAATGGCAACAAATCAATTTGTTCTTCCATGACTTTGTCCTGCATTTGTCCTCTCGGTCTTTTGTCCATAAAGTTAGTACTGTCATTTCAAATTCATGTGTGTCCAACCAGTCACAAGTTCATCCGCTGATCGCAGTGTTATCAGGAGCAAAAGTGCAAATGCACAGTGAAAGGATTTTACTCTGACCCGCAGTAGATCAAACTTTATGGATCCCTTCAGGTTTCACTGAGGCAACAATAATAAGGAAGAAAGACTTCACTGGTAAAATAACACAGAGTTACTTTCACACATGTTCTCCACTAAAAGACATTTGCAAAAAACATCAACTTTCTCCAGCACATGAAATGTAGATACTTCATCTTTAAAGGTATTTAAAAATGTTAGGAATGAAATAAGAAAGAAACAGGACAAAACAAATTTGAGATGTTCTGCATCCTGTCTCAGTAAGTCTTGTGACTACTCCACTAACGACGCAGCAAAAAATCCCCTGTCCTTTTTTATGCTGCATCCTGGTGTTCTGTAAAAATTGTGACTGGCTTCAAGTGTGACATATGCCTTGCTGTCCAATTTATCCTCAAGATATCTTAATCCATCTGGCCTTTCTGACTTGTTCAGCCGCTTTTATGCCCACTTTCAAAATATTCCAGTCTTTCTTATGGCTTCATCCTAAAAAGTGCAGGGCCAGCATGAGTAGGGTGACCATGCGTACCAATTTACCCGGGACGGTCCCGATTTTAAGCCCCCTGTCATGTGTCCCGGTGGATATCCTCACAAACACTAAAATGTTCCAGTTTAACCCCCTTCCTGTCTCAATTGTCCCTGTTTTTAACCAATGCTAGAGCCAAAGCAGCGCGTTGTGCTTGCAACATAGTTACCATAGTGATGGCAAAATTAACCAATTGAAAATGAGTATTCCTCAGGTCTGTAGCTCAATATTGATTGGTTCTTCAGCACAAAGCTATTGCTATCCTCCAGTGTTCACAGTTTGACAATCTGCCGAAAAGAAAGTTGTGAATTACAAATGAGCTCCAGGAACAATACAACACATGTCTGAGAAATGTCCATGGTAATGAATAAGCTGTGTTTTGTAGAAATATAGCAATTGCTGTGTCCCAATTTTTAGGTTTGAAAATATGGTCACCTTAGGCCTGAGGGCTGTGAAGTGGACCCCTTTATTCTGTAACTGGAGGTAGTAACTGAGAGATCGCAGAGGTGTGGCCTGGACAAAGCCTGTCACTTCAGAAGATGTTCCAGCAGAGACAGTGGATTGTCTTTTAACTGTGTGGCCAGAGAAGCATATAAAAAGCCTAAGTGGTGCTATTATATATTGGCGTGGGAAATTTCCGGAAATATTACAAGAAAAAGCAAAATGAGGCTTCTGTTGCGTTAACATAACAAATGCAAAATTCTGAAGTGCTACAGTAACTGCCAAACAAAAAGTTATTTGTAATTGGTCTCACAGTCTGATGGTAAAACAACAACAAAACCTATGTAGACACGTTAAGTCCAAACTAAAATGACGTGCTCTGTCCGAGGATTGAACTCATCACATTTATTTCGGATGGCAACGGGTAATCACTTTACGTCCCAAATAAACTTTCTCCAGATGGAATTCTTTTAGTAATGTACAGCATTATAAGAGAAGAATTTATATATATATATATATATATATATATATATATATATATATATATATATATATATATATATATATATATATAAACTTGAACAGGCCTGTGTGTAAAGGCACAATAAAAGTCCCATGTCTATATTTAACAGGATAAAAAGCATTCCTACATATTCCTCGGGAGTTGAAATGAGAAAATTCCACCGATTGTAGCCGATGAAGACAATGTTATTGTAGAACACAAAGCGTTGTGTTACATGATATGTGTCTCCCTGGAATTGAGCCCGTTGGAGAGGTGGTAGAGTGGGTCGGCGACTTAAGATCAGAAACAGGTGAAAGCTGTTTCTCGGTCATACCCGGTCAAGGTCTTTGTACCATACAGCCGGAGGAAAGAGGAGCCAACTGCAATTTTCCTTTATAGCGTTGATAGCTATTGTTCAAGACCTGGATCTCCTGCCAAAAAATGTAAGTGCTCCATGTGCACTGCCGGTTGAAACACCTCTTAAACAGCATTTAAACCAGTGACAGACATTCTGAGTTTACAGTAAGCACGTCATAGGCCGTGACAGAGTGGCTATAAGCTTCACCTGAGCACCATCGATCTCCATTTAAAATGATATCTGTGTACACAAACGCAGGTCTGGACTTGATTGGGAGCCGAGCCCATGGCAGACCATTTGTCATCATTTGGGTGACTCGTCTGACTGACGTGCTCTCTTTGTGACCTTTCTTTGTGCACAGAAGTGATAACACACTGGACGGAAATAGGAGGCAGTAAGAAGAAAAGCAGGCATACTGGGCTAAATAGTAGAATACCAGACCTGCATGACTTGATTTTATTTGAATTTTGATATTCAGAGGGATTAGTGCAGCACCGAGCACAGCTGAGTTCAACTGTATGTGGAGGTTCATCTTTTACTTTTATGAAGGCATTTGGAGTCTGGACAGTACAGGCAGACAGGAAACGTTGGACAAAGACACAGAGGGTGAAAGATGGAGCAAATGGGCCCAAGGGGGGATTCAAACCTGGGCCACTCTATAGATGTGGTATGCCACCAAGCCGGAGCACTTTTTAAGACACTGTCTGGAAAAGTTTGGTCCGTTCTTTGCAAAGACGGCTAGGTTTTTGCTTACGTCCTCCTTGAGTGGATTTGCTGTTTGAAACGTTTGCAGAAATGGCGTGTGTGATTACATATTTTAGGAGCAGTGTGTAGTTCTTGGTTGTGTCTGGTGGTTCAATTTCAGACTGCAATTCCACATTTCACACTTTCTTTCTTGAGTACCTACCTCGAGTACCTACTTTGTAGATGATGAGTTCAACAATGCACATAAGGCTTGACAAACTGCAGTGCCAGGATAATCAGCATAAATCAGTCTGATCAATCTGACTTTATGCCACAACAATCAAGCCGAAAAACTTTCCGATTGATGCAGTTCAATGTCTCATTGTACTCTGAAATAACCACTTTGACTTAATCTCTTTGTCAAAGTGACTGAAAATTGTCCTATAACTGGAAGGTTGACTTTTAGATTCCTGCTCTCCTTGGTTCATACTTTTGTTGTGTCCTTGGGCAAGACACTTAACCCTCCTTGCCTCCAGTGCAACAGCTCTGGTGTATGAATGTGTGGTGGTGGTTGGAGAAGGCTGTGAGTTCCTTGTGTATGACAGTTTCAGGAGCTGGTTGGATTTTTATTTAACAAGCAATTGGTAGCTAAAAAAATACCTCTACACATTTATGCAGCCAGCAGGGCAATGCTACAAGAATCTAGACAGCCTAATAATTACACTGCATCAAATGTTTGGCTTTGAGTATGGAAGGAAAGATTAGCTCCCAGAAGAGAGAATCTAAAAATCGAATCTGCATAACCCTGTTGGCATCATGTTGAAGCTGTGAGTAATTCTCCTGGTTGTTAAGGTTTTATTTGAGTAAATACATTAAATAGACTAAACAATCAGCAGACAATAGTGCCAACAGTTACAGTATATAAGTTTCCCAGCTCTGAATGCTAGATGCCAACATACATGCAGAACAACACAAGTATTATAGAAGGACCAAAAGAAAACTTTTGAAATGTGTATAACAATCTATTAATCTTAACCATAGACACCAATAAATAATGATAAAGGAAGTGGGGTCCATAAAGAGGAGTCTTTTTTTTGTTTTGTTTTGTTTTTTAAAATTGTCAATGAGAGCTTAAACAACAGTAATGGGTAGGATATTAAGGAGTCAGTTCTAGCTCTGAAACTACCTGTTGGCATTGTAAAAGATCTTGGAAAAAACACCAAAAGTGCCAAAAGAATTCTCCTCTCTAGTAAAAAAAAGGACCCCACTCTGCAAAGTACTACGTCACATACAGTACATTAGAGCCGCTGTCAGTTATGAAAACAAAATATTTACCCAAAGAATATTGAAGACAGAAAGACTGAACTCAAACAACAGAGTCTGTAAAAGAGAGAAAATACTGAAACATCCAACTTGCACTTTATTTGTCCCGTCTTCCTTCTCCAAAGAAGCAGCAGCATGTCCTCGTCCCATTTAAACGGTCCATTTCAATTATGTCCAATATGAATTCTGCCAGATTACAGTTTCACAGTACAGCGTTTTGAGAATGTCCTCTGTGTCCTTCAGAGTAGTAAACTTGAGATTGGCGCTGCCATGAGACATCATGAGTGTCACCGGGCAGAACATATTGAAGCGGAGGCCTTTTTTTTAAGTCAGAGTCCTGCAGACGACGTTAAAGGCCTGTTGTTTCCCTCAAACCACCGATGAGAAGTCCTGGCGTATAAAGACTGTTGTCCGTTATGCTCCAGCTCCGGTGTGGCTTGTACCACTGTCATTATCCACTGCTTGTCTCTGGAGTTAATGGAGTGATAATCACAGGTCTGGGACCAGCTGCACGCCTCAGACCAAGGTTCCCTCACGCTTGATCAGTTTTAATGTGGTTACTGGCACCTTCGCCAGGTCCAAAGCCAAGCAGGGATGGTAACCAGCCTTCAAAAAAGCATATTGGGTTTTCCTCTGGGCCCTGCTTTAAGTTAATAACCCTTATGTTGTCGCAGCAACTCTGATTCTCCATATCATCCATATATTGTATCATTTAAATGATCAGTCAGTCAATTTAGTCTGTTTAGACATTGTTGGTAATTCAGAAGGTGTGTCTGGACAGAAGTGGGCAGAAATATTGGAAAAATGTCACCTAGAGGTAGGTCCTCTAGCCAGCCATCATCACATGAACTCTGCATTTGGCATCTTAAATAAATATACAATTACAACCCCATAAAACCAGTTGAAGGAGCCATTACGTTTTGTTCCTGTTGCTACAGTTGACCTGAGTGAACAAACTTAATACAGAGAGCACTTTTTCAGTGCACATTCTTGCACAAAGACCTAGAACTTTTATATTTTAAAGATTGTTTTACAATTTGTAAATTGATCTGACCCTCTTGCAGTTCATAGGCGCAATTGTGTCCCTGCAGGGCCACCGTGGTTCCTCACTGAAAATTACTTACTACAGTGTCAGGCTCATTTATTTTGCACTAATCAATGTTTAGTAGCTGTAGTAGTATATAGGTAAAGTATATCCTAATTATTTGCACACTGATGTCCATAATGATGCTATGTGTGTATGTTCTTTTCTGCCCCAAACCTATGGGGATTCATTGATAACTGGATAACAATTTTTTTATTATTACATTATTTTCCCCATGGGAAAATTTCCAGTGTGTCAGACACACCAAGGGGCACCTAGCATGTTTTTATGTTGGTGGGAGAAACCGGAGTACCTGGAGGAAACCCACCCAGGCATGGGAAACTCACTCAGAAAGATCCCGTCTGACCCGGACCATCTTGCTGTGAGGCGATAGCGCTAACCAATGCTACTGTGCCGCCGTAGTTGGTAAACTTGTCACGGTGAACCAGTAAAGGTCCATAAAAGCTACAGTTTGGATGTATATTGTATAGCCACCCCAACATGGCCTTTGTTAAAGTTGCTCACAACTTTACATCTGACCAGTTTTCCTGCTTCCAACACAACAGCTTCACAATTTATCACAGCTACTAACAGGTGCCACGTTAACAACTTTCTGAATATTACAAACCCCACCAGTTAGCCATAACTGGAAGTGTCAAGTGATAATAACAACTGAATCAAAATTATATTACAGTCCAAATCTGACATTGCTTGTGGCAATTTATCAAAAATAAACATGTATGTTTACAGTCACATGTGAGCCAGATACTTTGGTTTAATATTTTGGCACTGATCAACAGCCAGACTGCCATCATCTAGGTAACATTAAATGAACATTAAAAACTGCGGTCATTACAAACAATAAATTCTGAGGTCATTCACACATGCAACAACAACTGCAGCGGTACAGTCTTTTGGGTTCTGTGGTGTGGTATAGTATAACAGTGGTTCTTTGTTGAGCTAAAAGAAATGCTCTCCTTGTGTGATTATGGCACACACACACACACACACACACACACACACACACACACACACACACACACACACACACACACACACACACACACACACACACACACACACACACAAACACAGTGAACTTGTACAGTGTAGTTGCCCTCCAATGAACGTTTAATAAGCGAGCAGAGGGGCCAGTCAAAGTGCTCTCACACACAACCTTAATGAGGGGTGTCTCACACATAGCGCCTTTATGCCAGCCATCGTGTGTGTGCTGTAGGGTATCAGGCATTAGGAGAATGTGAGAACACTTAACTAAGCTGCACCACTCACACATTCCAGGAGCTCACACACAAGCACATAACAAAGTAAATATTCTGCCCATTAATGACAAGCGATACAATAGATGCACATAAAATGTTGTATTGTTGAATAGTTAAGCAAATGAGGTGCACTTTTAATTTGAAAAAAAGGTGAAATTTTATTTCTTAAAGCTTCTGTTAAGAATAATAATTTTGGAGTTGTCATCTAGCTTTATTGTGGTTGCAGAGCTCCTGTGCCAGACATCCACTTGCTTTTTTTCCTCTAAAACAGCATGTGGTCTATGTGCTGTATGGGATATCCAAACGTTCCTTAAATGCCATCTTTACAGTGGCTGGTGTTCTCAACAAAAGCCAACACAGTAGCTTTTGAGTGAGCACGCCATCCTTGTATGAATCAATGGCAGGTTAAGAGAGACCCTAAAACAAAATCCTGTTTTTTTTCCTTGAGCAATGGGTCACAAGATCTTTAGAGCGCTGGGATATTTTTCACTTCATTCAGAGATCACAATTGGGTGCAGCTGGTACTAGCTAAAATGCTGTTTTGTGCCTCTTTATGAAAACAGTGACATCATATGACTGAATGTTGCTCTTTGAGGAGTGGATTAGTCGTTTTTCTGCATTTTGTTTGTTGCGACCTTTTAACACCCTGTCTGCTTGTGATGATTAGTATTTGGCTGCTCTGTATGCACTGTGGTGACATGCAATATCTTTTGAAGCATGAACATAAGTACATAATTGAAACATTTTGGGAATAAAAAACATTGCATTGAAACTTTGATTGAGACCTTGTGAAGTCCTTGCTCCGTAATTTCCATTGTGGTTAAAGTAAATGTATGGCAGATGTTTGGGACTGGAAGTAGCTTATTCTGACCTTGCTTGAATTTCAATTTTAACTAAAGATGTTTTCACATTTTTATACTTTTTATTTTAGCTTTCAAAGGTAAAACATGATAAGTGCTGAGTGCTAAGTGCTAATTTGTCCTAGGTGTAAAGTTGCACCTAACTCGGCTGGGAGTTCATTTTGTGGTCTTATTGTGCTTGTTCAATCCCTCGGTGCATGTCAGGGCCACTCTTTGATGGCTATCACCTTCCAAACAGTAGCAGCCCCGCAGAGCTTAGTGGTTAGCTCTTAACAGTAGATTGTTGTGCACCCCAGTGGTTTCACGTGTACTGAGGTGCTTGATGACTTCGTTTGGTGTCACGGTTATGTGCTTTCCCTCAGGCCTGAACTGTCTCTGCGGCACTCAGGATGTGTTTGTTGTTCTCTGCGCTCACACAGCCAATTAAGCCTAATGTGATAGACACGACTTACACACATGAAAGCGTCTGAGGTGCCCCTGCCGAAATACTTGAGTGGCAAGCAACCCCAACACTGTGTGTCTATTTGATAGTTCATTCAGGACCAGAAGCAAGCCCTGAGGAAGTAAATTGTCAAGAATGAGTAGAACAGAGTTTCACTTTGAAATGAAGACAGAAGACTTAACAAGTCCATGTGGGGCTTCTAACAACATTGGCAAACCATTTGGTTGTTTGTGTGCATGCACTGGTGGCTATACTTAACCATTCTTGTACCAACGTTCAGTTCTTGAGCTACAATGAAGCATTCAGTAAATAATATTCACAATCTCATCAGTTAGTTTGAGCATGCGAGTGCTTGTGTATCCCCGGAAACGTTTTACACATTTGTGGTCCAGGGCCGCAGAAATGAATGTGTGTGTGCCTAAAGCCTACAGCCTCTCCAAACATCACCAGACATTCTCACACATTCATACACCAGAACTGTGGCACTGGAGGCAACGTGGGTTAAGACACAACGACAGTGTAAACTTGGGAGAGTGAGATAACCTTCCGGTTATTGGACAACTGCTCTACCACCACTGAGCCCCCTACATGGGCGAGATTGAGAAGAGTAAGGAAAAACACAATGTTTTCTCAAATGAAGCATGTCTCTTTCTTGTGATAAAACAACAATATTCTAAAAAGAAAAGGTTGACATTGCATTTAACATGAGTAGAACATTTGACAGCAGCTTTCTTAGTTTCGGAAAGTTTAGAATAAACCAGAAACAATCTTCTGCAGATATTGCAGCAACATGTGACCACACGTCCTATCTCCCCCACCACATAAACCGATCTCCTGAACACAGCCCATTTCAAACCCAAGCTTTTGGAGTTACCCATGTACTTTTACACACTGCATTTAGTCGTCTTTCCTTTGTGTTCAGCAGCTAATCAAACTGCGGTTCTTTCACTACACGACAGTCTGTGTAACATCTCGGTCACCATCCTACCAGTGTTCCCAGTGTGATCTCATCTTCGCGGTCATCTCAAAGTGCTTTTGCAGACCACCGCACATGTAGGGAGATGGTGGTCTGCTTGCCTGATGATCCGCAGTGCCCTGTGGGAACGTGAATCCTACGACATTCAGGACTAATCCAAGTTCTCACCTATTAAAACGAAACAGATCACCACCTCAAAGAAAGGGCAAAATCCCCACTAATAGCGCTAAAGGCCTGTGGCAGATCCTCACACATACACACACACGCGCTCAGAAAAGACAGACAGTGATGAATTGTAGTGGGAAAATCCCCCTGCTACAGATCCTTCAAAGGCAAAAACCTGCAAAGCTCTTCAAGGCACATCCTCAGAGCGTTTAGAGGGAGCTCGCATTCCCCCCATAAGAAGAATAAAGCCAAATGAGAGCATTGGAAAGTCATTCAGACACTTTATTAAGATCTCAAGTCATAAAGGCCATTGGATCCACGGCCATTTGGGCGCCATGTCCTATAGACACCAATCAAAATGCCTGATGCATAGCGTACATCTGGGATAGTGCTTAGTCTCTGCTGCACACTTGCCTCTAGCGTGTCCTTCAAGCCAACACTGCTCTTTCCAGTGACTACCAAGTGAAGCTGAACTACAACTCTACTCAACAAAAAGAAACACTGTGAATGTAAAATCAGCTTTTCAAGAAAGAGTTGCCAAGAAGTCATAAAGCCTCGATGTACTGTGTCATGTGCTGATTCAGGGACAGTAGGGCAGCCAACCACAGCGGAGGGGCCTGGGGAATTTTACTATATCCGTTATAGGGTTTAAGGGTACAAATAAAGTTGGACAAGAGCAACTAAAGGTCAGTGCTTAGTGTTCTACCTCCTCCACTCATGCATTCGAATGACATGATTGTTAGGGCAAAAATGAAAAATCTACAAATGCATAATCCTCAAATATATGTATCCACACTTTCAAAAGCAAAAATACATATTGTTAGATGTCTTTGGGGGATTCCTTTTAACTTGTGGCTCATGGCAATTGCGCTGATGATGGGCCTGGCTATATCTTAGTATTATACCATTTTTTTTGCTACTCTCTGGGCTAACTGATTTAACCAACAAGTAAGTGTATTTTAAGAATAATGGGCCATAGTCAAGGTACACTCTCGGTATTAAATTTTCATTTTCAAGAATAATACATTATATTCAAAGAAAAATGCTTTGATTTAAATATCTAAAAGGCGAAGGAAGATGCCAGTAAAATTAGAAAGTTCAAGGTAACACAGAAAACATAATTAGAGGATATTATGTTTAAGAGCTGTAAAGCAATCCAAACAGTTGCACTTCTGAAATATATGATTACAGTCATTTGGATGTGACTGTTCTTTTGACTGTTCTTCTTCTAAGATGACAAACATTTTATTGGTTTGAATTCTTCTGCTGAGTCAATAGGTGTTCTCTAGAGCTGCGGTACTTTTAACGCGGCACCGGCACATTTTGATGTTTTGTCCTCACGCAGTCAGTTAGCATCTCACGCTGGCTTTAAAAGCTCCGCACACACTCAGACAGACACACAAAACTTTTACAGCTTTTTAACTCTGCATTCCCAAAGCAGCGGTGATATTTTTACAAGCTGCTCACGGAGGGAGAAATGTTCGCTCCGGATAATTTACTTGCATTGAGCAACGATGATAAACATCCCAGTTTGAAGGCAGTGGAAAGAAAATTTGATGGAGAAAGTGCTGAATGATTGTGAATAGTTTGGAACTGTGGCAGGTAGTTTCACCATTCTCATACCTAAATAATGAGGAGTTTGTTTGGCTGCAGATTTCTTTTGGTAGTCCACACAAGTCAGTGACCATTCAGCACAATGCAATACAAAACAGGATGATGGCCCATGTCATCATGCCTCAGTAGCATCCTTGAACACTTCCTCCGGCTCTTTTGGGTTACACAGTTGTCACTTAAAGCCATTCTCTTCCTATCTGTGGATAATGTGTCTTTCTCAATGTGTTGCCGTGTGTGTGTGTGTGCGTCTGGGGATTGTAAAGATTTACTTTTACCAGATGCTCTCTGCCTTGTTAACTTTAACTCATTTGTCCCATTGTAGCGCTGCTCGTTTAATACGATTTGCTTGGCTGAACCTGAAGTCAACAATTCAAGAGGATACCCACAGCAATGTGTGGTCACTGTTATTCACATGTGACTTCTGAACACCCAGCTTCTTGTTCTGTGGTATCCATTAAGATGTGCTTTAATGGGCTTTGAGGGACTTTTAGGGTCAACTATTTTTGGTTGTTTTATGCAAAGTAAATATTCAAAAATGCATAATTGCATACAGTTATTATTATTTTGTTAGGAAAGAGTAAAAAAGTATGTGGAAGCTAGTCTGAAGATGAGAATACGTAGAATTTGGCCGTTTTTAGCCAATACCAATATTCGAGATTTTTCTGGCTGTTGTGGCTGTGATCTGATTTTAGCCAATGTCAATATTTATATTGATTGACATCTGCCCTTAAACTGTGCAATCACATTGTACCTTAATCATTTCCATTCTCCTCTTGGTTCTAAATAGTTTTTTTGCAGGATCTCTGCTGAATTTCTTTGTTTTTCCAATAACTCTCTAGATTAGGGAACACATTTTATCCTGAATTCATGCATGAGTACATGCATGGGGTTAAGGTTAGTGTTAGGGGTTTTTGGTTAGGATGAAAATATGGTAAAAACATGATAATTCCCTAAGATTCATTAGGTTTATATGCTTGTACTAATGCATGAGTCATGCATGAATTAAATGATAAATTCATGATAAAATGCATGCACTATCTTGAATGTTTTGAGCAAGGGACGCTTCAGTGTGACACAAGGTAACACTCCAGCAGCATTCGAATGTGATTGGTTGGTACACAGTCACAAGCAAACAAGCTGACAGAATATATTATAGGCCATAATATTGGCTCTACACCACGAGCCACTGAATAAAAAAAACACATATCAGCTGATAACAATCAGGAGACAAAGGAAACGCCACTATCCTAAGTTGTATGATCCCAAGTGATAAAAGGGATTATGGGTTGAAGGTTGTGTTGTGATGCTTAACTTCAACAGGACAAAGCCACAGTCAATATAATGCCTGACCTTGGAAGTCATGTTACCAAAGCAAACTAGTTTTAGTCTGCAAACTTTATTTAATGGTAAAAATAATACTATAGTCCAGTCCAAGTCTATATTCCAGTTTTCCAAATATACTGAATCCCAAAATGACACTTTTAACCACTGGCAATCTTCAAATTCCTAAAAGACTTCATTTAGAAGACAATTAAATATAATCAATCAAGTGCAGATGAGGGATCTCGACATAAATATTAACGGTAGGGTGTGTAGTTTTTGGCCTCTTTAGAAACATCTGGTAACAGATCACATATCCAGCACTTCTCCTTTTTAAGAACATGTGAACAGCTCTGGTGCCATGCAGGACCATGCTGTTGTTGATGAAAAAAACCCAGTTGAAATAGGTCTGATGGTGAATTTACTTAAAATCCAGAGAGTCATTTTTCAAGACAAAGTGTCATTTTGATGTTATTATACACTCTTGAAAATATAGTACTGACTGATGTTTATTCTACTCTTACTACAACATTTCAGAAAATGCACAGTCGTACCCTATCTGCACATCTCGTCTCGTCCTTATCTTCACGTAATACAACAAAGCAGATAGTCGGTTGACAGTCAGAGGTTGTGTTCTTTGATTTCCTCTCATCTCAGACTTTGTCGAGACGGAGCCAAAACACTAAAGACATCCTGTCTGCACATCAGCCGAATGAATCGAGTGGCTGAGGGTACGCGACGTTCACTCTGTCGGCAGGCCTTTGATATTGTCAGCATGGTCTTTGTCAGTAAGCTAGATGCTTGAAGTGCATATCCAGTTATTAGTGATTGCTTTATTGCATGTTTTGTCTGACTCTGTGCCAAACAGGCAGAGATGGATCGAAGATTAATAAGGTAAAAGAATATGACGCTGAAGTACTGCACATATGTGAAGGATCGCGTAACGTTCAGTGTTATTGTAATCTCCACTGCGATCTGAAATGACTTTTCCATCATTTTTCTCCCCTTGTGTTTAGTCTTTGAAGATGAGTCATGCGCATGCAGACTTTTTACTACACGCCGGCTTCAGTGATCCATTTCATTTTGACATGAAGACTGTGAAATTTCACTGTGATTTCCCAAGACAAGCCGTTTTAATGTCTGTAATTGTGTGCAGATGAATGGTGACGTGAATTAGCTTTGATAAAGATAATTCTATGTCATTAAAAATAAGATCTAGGCACAATCAACGAAAGCTTGGAATGCCTATAGGCCTATGAATCTTTTAGTTACAATTTCACAAAAGATTTACAACAGCAGTATTTACAGTATATTAAATCCAACTATGTATCTTTGTCAGTGATGTATAAATTAACATTTTTTTGGTACAATTTACCTCAAATATTTTGGCTGCTTCCTGATCCCGCATTATATTTAACTTACCGTAGCAACTTTTCCACAGAAATGTTTACATATTTCACTTGAACAACACTTTTTGTGAATACATTTTTTTGGGATTCGAGCCACTTGGCCAGTGTGGCTGTTTGTGTCTTCCTGACTCCTGTGGGCCGTTTGGCATGCAGCACAGCGCTGACAGAAGGAGGGGTGCTGTACTTCTCGTTAGCATCGTGGCCATTTAAAGCTGATTATATGGAGCTGGCTGCGCTATAATGCTTCTCTTCATGAAAGCTCACCAGGACAAACCGCACGTCCGAGCCACTGTCAATATGACCGCTGTTGCCCGGGACGGCTAAAAGCAAGACGCTGGAATGTGAGTGTTAAGTCAGAAAAGAAATGCCATATTTTGAGCAGTTTGTTTTTACGGCCCAGCGGGGGGCTTTGTGTGTGCGAGTGAATGAAGGTTTGTGCCTTCAGACTTTGAACAGAAGTTACATAAACACGCATGGAGCATATTATACTCTTGTTTATGTGCATTTACCAAAGACCTACACGCATGGGCATTTTGTTTGTTCTTTGTGGTGCATAAAGTGGGCTGTATGTATATCCTCGGCCAAGAAACAAGCACAGGGTTTCTGGAAAACCTGACAATTGGTTGGAGTTCTGATCTTGTAAAACAAAACAAAAGTTCTAAAAATGTTTTGGAAAATTATTTAAATAAATGGCTAAAGTACTATTAGTCAGGTAAGTATTTAAATTAGGCTCTTTCCCGGTTTATCCAAATGGAGTTTAATCACGACTGATTCAGTTGCTTGTTAACCAAGATCTGTCCCAAAATAAAAGTGCTGCCACTTCAGAATTCTTTTGACTCACGTTAAATACTTATCTAAATTGTGATCTGAAGAGCTTATTCTATAGTAAAACGTTTGTAAACAGCATGCTAATGCAGTTTAGCAATACAAGTTCAAATTTGCATTAAAAAAGACTGTTTGAGCAAGTGACAACAACTGACATATGTTTTAAAAAGAAAAAAACTTAAAAAAAACTAACAATATTGTCCAACTAAATAAAATGAACAGAGGGCAAACCAAAAGCAACGAAAAGGTTAAATGCCCTTGCAGCCTTTTTTAATGATGATTTAGCCGTTATAATGATGGCTTTTTAAATACACTTCCTCGTGCTCTGCTGAAAAGTGGGAGGGCCTGGGTAACTTCTGGATCTGCATGCCAGTTGAGAACGTTCAATTGACCAGAGCTTCTTCCTGATAAACCTAACTAAATGGATTGTTTCTGTCTTGGTGTGAACTAGATGAAGCGGACTACAAGTGTGAACGCACCCTAAGACTACGTCATCTATTGACATGTACAGAACCAGAGTTATACTTGGATGGTTTTGGCCTTCCTCATCAAAGACTTGAGATGGGCCTGATGAGATGAGCATACGCATTAGGTAAAATTCACATTGACATTTGTATAACTGGCATTACATAAATGGGTTTTAGATCGAGTAAAACACATATGTCTTAAGGGCTATTAATACTAGGTTCTTAGAATTATTGCGGAATGTAATCAACACAACAGCCAACAAATACGTAAATCATACTTTGTCGACCAGTTCAAGGGGTTCCAGAGCTGCAATCATTTGCAGTAGCTTTGAAACCAGGCTGTTATATAGTGTATATCATGCTGGTAATCTCCTGGAAAATGTCCAGGAAAATGGTTTCAATAAAATACTGTGGACCCCAAAATCATATTCATTAAAGCCATACAATTTACGTACTGTTCACTTTATATGTTTATAATTTATGTTTATATGTAAGTCCCAGTTAAGGCCACCCATGATGACTGAGGGGCCTCAAAGTAAAACAGCTTGAATTAACTGAAAAGACAAAACACTTTGGAGCCCTGCTGAGGTTCACTGTAAGGAGCCGGTTAATAGCCCCAATCTGAAAATACAAACAGCACACAAACACACAGTAGCAGCTATTGTTTGAACCAGCGTTCATGCTTAAATCCTAGTTAGATATTTTTGGCCAACAGATAATGGGTTTTTTATGGAGCAGAACCTCACAGTAAATCTTTGTGCAGAACTGACCTTTGAACAGAAAAATTGCTTTAGTATTATTTCTTTAATAAGAAACAGATAAAAAAATAACATTATATTAATGTCTAAATAAATGTTAGGGTTGCCATATTTCAATTCTTCAACCTGGGAGGACAGCCGAGCAGCACCACAGCAGAGGAAAAATGATGTTCCAAGTAGGTTTCTCACCCTGCATCTAGTTATAGAAAGTTCTAATACCTGACTGATTTGCTGAGGACATTGTGGAGGTCTTTAGGTTCTAACTTGTGAACGCTCCAAAAAGGCTAGCTTGGCAATAGACCCGTCTACAAGTGGCAACAACAAAAGCAGATGTATTTCTCATTCACTTTGCAATATTTGAGTAAATAAATAAAAGAAACTTCACTTGTACTGTTATCTACCTTCTGGTATATACCGTTAGCAGTTTAATAAACTAAAGTCTGGTCTCTGTTGACTTCAGTCAGGCCAGTAGCCTGGGTGCAATTGGATAGACCTAAATAAAACATAAAGTCCTGCCCATTTTAGATTAAAGATTAAAAATTCATCATTAGGATTTCTATTGAATAGATAATGCTGTACAAGGAAGGGATTCCAGACCCATGTCACATGACCTGGCCAGGTAATTACATTAGAATAAAAATTACATTTACTGGTTGTTGTAAAACACATATTTTGCTATTTTGCTCATAGCTTTTTAAGTAAAACCTGAAACTGTTGGTATCCTGCTCACAATTATTATTATTATTGTTGTTGTTGTTATTATAAATGACAGTAAATTGTGTAAAGAGGTGTTCCTGGATGTAACTCCTGCTCTATAGGAACATGAGTGCAGCAGAGCCTTAAAGGAGTGAGCCAACAGTGAAGCTGGAGGGAAATGGCATGTGCAAATTAGAAAATTGACTGACAGGCCTTTTATAAAGATGAATGTATGATGTAATATTGTTTTATCCTGGCGTTTGAGGACACAGAACCTCAGATGTACTATATATTTAGTTTAGAGATGGGGAAATAATTTGTGTGGGATGTAGGATTAACGTTTACAAGGGGCATTTGTCTCCCTAAATGTAAAGGTCATCTGGGCTCACGTCTTTACTGCAAGTATAATAAATAGTGAGATTTGCACTGGATTAAACTCATAGAGGAGCAGATCCATTACAACATAGGAACAGGGCTCTTTGGCGGGAGCTGTGGGGGTCACTTGGACTGTATTTTTTATTCCTGGGCGCATGAGTGACGCAGGATAAATAAATGTATGAACACTTTCTTGGCACTTATTCCTAAAACACATTTAAGCCTTTGGGTCTGCTGCTGCCAGGTACACTCCACTGGCTCCTACAGATTACGGAGGCTTGTTATGTCTCTCATATTTTTATATTCTGCAGCATTGCTTGAATTTAGCTCTGTAAATTGATTGCTGTTTAGTTTGATTTGAGACAGGCTTACGATGGCGGCCTGGAGAAATAAATAAACTGCAATATGTACTAAGATTTCAACAAGCGCTGCTACTATTGCAGCTTGAGACTTAGAGAAAATATGCATTTAATTTAGGCCCACACTGAACACATAAACAATATTTAGCATGATTAGATACACCAGCTCAGAAGGGGTTATGGAGAAGGCTCGGCGATGTCCACTGGGGTTGCTCGACTCTGTGAACTGTACAGTGGTGTTTTCCTATCCTGATAAGACTGGATTTTTGTTGAAAGAACTGTTTCATGGGGCAGTCCCTGGTCGGTAGATGTTTGCCTGAGGTTGGACAGTAGGTCTCTTCCTCATCAGTGAGCACAGCCCTTTCACAGGAAGGCTCCATGACTCTCCTCACTTGCACTGTTTAACAGCTCTATGAACGCGAGATGGTGATGATTAATGTGTTGGTTTGTTTTTCCACACGTCTAAACCCACAGACCGAGGTTAGGCTTCAAAACTATGAAAAGCATGAATAAAAAAAACACAGGAGTTCAGCCAGACAGAGCATTCAACAAGCTGACCGTAAATATTGACATGGCATTCCAACATAATTCTGCTGACCCATGTGTCTGTGTCCAGGACATTTTTTTTGTACCGGACGCATGCTGTTTGAGATAGAAGAATGATTCCTTTGTTTTCTTTAATTCACAAAAGAAAATATTTAATTTAATAATAAAATGTTGTAAATGTACTGTATGTTGTTTTATTTTTTTAAACATATTTTGGCATTTTAGTCTTCATTTTGATAACCGGGAGTCAGAGAGATATAATCCAACACATGTGCCCAAACATTTGTATAAAAGGTTGGTCCAGAATGCAGAAGCTAGAGTTTTCCTATGTAGCCACTCTTCACTGGCTTTTTTTATTTTTATAAAATCCAGGATAGATTAAGAAAAAATCTTCAAATGTTCTAATGTAAGGGTTGTTGTATCTTAAAAGATTATGTTTGCCTCTTTGGTCCAAAAAGGAAGGTTTACTCATCACTGCTTTTAGGGCGCGTCAAAATTGTAGTTCGCTTCATTAGTTTGCACCAAAACAGAAAACGATCCATATAGTTTGGTTTGTAAGCTAAAAGTCCCGTTTCACTGAGCTGCATTTTAAACTGTGGACCAAACAGAAACACATCCTAGATGGTGCTTTTAGCCCAAATGCTAATAAGGCATGTTACCATAGCATTTTAGCTCCTCTCACTTTATTTAATTGGAGAATATTGTTTTGGTTTGTTTTTTATTCGACCTTGGGGAAACTAAATGTTAAGTGATGTTTTTGTTGCCAATTTATAATGCTCTTCCTGTTTGAGATCATCAATTAACACTTATCCAAGTGAACCATGCTACCAGAGTCCGTTTGAACCGCACCAAACACGACTAGGCTTAAGACATTTCTTTTTGCACTGGTGATTTGCCTTGGGTTGGTGTAGACCAGCTTCAAAAGACCCTAGATCTTTGGGCAAAGTATGTCACACAGAACGTCTGTCCTCCAGCTCTAACTAGTTTATTGTTATTCACACGCTGTCCCTCTCTGCCCTTCTCCATCTGAGAGTTGATAAGAGGTCTTTCTGCAGCTGACCCCAGGCCAGAGTGAGGCGTATGGACAGTACACTACACAGTGCAACTTACCACAGTAATGTTCCCAATCCAGCTTGCTTCTGTCATTCTCAAAAGGCAATGCATGTTAGCTCCACTTGTATATGTTTTCTGTGAGACTGATATGAATATGTAAAGAACGTATGTTATTTTGTGTCTCAAATGTTTCTGCTTTTACAAAAAAAAGAACATGAACAGCATGTTGGATTTATTCTTGAGTTTAAAACACAGAGGACTAAATGTCTGTGAGCCTCACTGACACTGATATCCTTTAGCCGTACAAAATAAATATCTCTGTTAGTGTCTACTTAACATTTCTTTCCCTCTCCATCCTGTACTTGCGTCCTGCCAGGAAAACCACATGCACGCTCTGATTGATCTAGCCCATATCTTAAGACAATACAGACAAGCCTTCCGACTGGAGCGTCAATAGAGCTTGTGAATGGCGCTCCACAGAGATCATGTTTAGTATCCGGTTTTGTGGCTTGGAAGTGGAAGGCGCTGGCGGAAATGAAAGTATTCAAGGAAACAAATATCATCTTTCTCTTGTCTTTTCTGTTTTGAAGGAAGAAGGAATGCTTAAGGGTTTTTATTAATGAAATTATAATGAGAATACCAGTCGTGGAACGTGCACAGACCGTACGACCTGGACACTTGAAGGAGGCAGTGATAAAATGTCCACACCAGTGAGAAAAGATGATATATTCTATTCAGTGTAACGCTAACTGGGCTTTTGTCACTGGCAACACACTCTCACTGCAGCTTTGAGGAGCTTCAGCTGTCTACAAAGCGAGGATGGAATCTTACTTAGCAAGAATAATGTTGTTTTTATTACAATGAGGTAATGGCGTCTCAGCCACGGTCCTGTGTATGTATCATCTATACACCTGTCAGTACCTATGGAATAAAAATGTGTTTTCCTATTGAGGTTCCCAGCTTGTTGGAACTCAAGAGAAAGTGCTACTTGAGCACGCTCACAGCTCACAGGCTGAGCGTTTGTGAAAGTGCTGCGCTCCCAGCAGGAAGTACGAGCGACTGTAAATGTGACCGACACAGAGCTTCTATCACCACTTTGTCATTAGCCCAGATCTTATTTGTGTTGACAAGTAAATGAAATTTAGAAATGCAAATGTCACCGAGGGAACTGCAGACCAGACAAAGTAGAAGTAGAGGGAAACAGTGGATCGTAATAAAAGCTCATATTTGGAAATAAGAATCAGCGAAAGAAAGTGTGACTAGTATTTTTTTCTTGCATGTAAAGAAAACCTGTTAGCATGTTGTAATAGGAATGAACTCTGAAAAATGACATTTTGGCTTTATTATCAAGGATATAGATTACTATTTTCAATACATACTGGAAGCTTTGGCCAATCACATGCTTGCTCCTAAATAAAGAGCACTCTCTCTGGTCACCATTGGTGTCAACACAGAAGTAATGGCTACCGATAATACAGAGAGCGGTTATTGTGGTTTTATACAGCTTTTTACACTGGAAAATGTTGGCAACAAGATAATTACAGGATTGCTACAGTCTGACAGTAAACTCAGAGCTAGAAGTTTAAGGGAAGCTGTAAACTTTTGTTGGGTTTTACCTTTTTTTTTTATAAAAGAAAAGCAGAAAAGGTCCCTTGGTTGCTGTTGTAGGTGAGTGCTGGAGTTTAGACCAAAACAGATATACATATATTTATATATATAATAGGGTATTGGAGAGAGAGATTATACTGAACACTGAACTGTGACGGTGGTTTGTTAGATTGGCTAGACATTTTATGAAAAGCAAGGCAGTAATATCAAGTCATTTTGAACCAAAAATACCTGACTCTTTTTCAAAGAACAAATCAGAGTCCACTTTAGTTTGTGTGTGCAGGACATATTCATGACTTAAAGGGAAACACTCAGTTACGCTGACTGGCTCACATGTTCACATACTGATCAGAACACATCAGTCAGAACACACTACTTCCATCTGATGGTCTGTCTGCTCGGCTAATGACGGGGCAAACGCAGACCCAGTCAGACTGATTTAATGATGGGCACACATGACTGCAGAACAATTACTTACAGACAACATCAGCTACTGGTGAAGTGAACCCATTACTTTCTTCTGCTACACAAAGACAAATTCTCCATCTGTTCACTTTGGCCTTGAGCTTGAAGTAGACAAAGTGAAAGTTGCACAGTGGGTTCATAAATATGGCTCGTAAAAGCTGCTCAGAAGGCAGGGTGTCTCATGACTTTGGGATTTGGGTCTCACTGTCAAGTTGAAAAATTGTAAAGCTGGATGGATGTAAGACAATAACTGGCTGCATTATTGTCACAGAGAGAGTAGCTCAGCACTGCCATCTTCTGGCTTTGAAAAGTTGCTATAACGTTCAGATTATTGCACTTGGGAAGCCAGTAAGTTCAAATTTGATGTGATAAAAGAGTTATTTTTCCTAAACACATAGAGAAAATATTCATACACTTTGAACCCACACATTTAGATGTACTATTCTTTAGTACACCACAGTTATACTGTGGGTAAGTATAGTTGAGTGCCTCAGTGACTACCACAGCATCATGGGTGTGAAAAAGTAGCTAACCTTTAGTTGAAAACTTTTTATTATCTCAATCATTTTGAGTGAATAAAAAGTTAAAGCAAAGACATCTGGACATAGTTTTTAAGATGAAGATGTTTCAAGAGACTCAGTTCTGAGTTTAACCGATACAAGAGCTGAGCTTTGACGAGATGGCCTCACCTTGAAAACTACGTCCAGATGGCTTTGCTTTGACCTTTTTCTTCACATTGTCCTGGATGACTGAGAACCTCCACAGATAATTATCTCAAATGTAAACTAGATTTTCAGCAAAGCATTATGGCCAAATTTATAGGCCATCATGCCAAACTAATCTGGCCTTTTTATATTTATAAAAATGCTAAAATATCTATCTATCGCACCATATTCACAAAAACTGGTGTAAAATTCTTTTGAGTTGCCATATTGTGGCATAAAAGTAGTTTCATTTCTTATTTTGTAAGTTGTTTTTATCACATGAAAATCTGTACCACACCAGAAGTAAGCATGTATAAGAATACATCTCAGAACCATCCAACAGGTGGAGAGGATCTGACTGCTGCTGCGGGTCTTGGAGTATTATGCACACATGAGTGCGCCCGTTGTTGATCCATTCATCCACTTTGGAGCAATCATGTCGTGCATCATCCATGTGATCCTGTGATTGAAACAAGATGGCCACTTCTCTGGGGTGGATGATTTGTACAGTACATTGCAACAAATTATTTACAAGAATCTTCACCACCCAAATAACATTTACAGGCAAAGAAGATTGAGTTTTTACTGGGACAAATAAGACTTTTATGAGAAGTGCAGGACAGATACAGAACAGAGATTTACAGCAGGCTTGGGGCGCTTGTCCTATGGGATACATTAAATAATAGATGGGAGGAAGGATACTGAAGAGTAAATGTGGAAAGGGAGTGTAAACGTGAAATAAACCACAGTTCTCAAAAGTTAGACAATAGAGAAAAAGACTGCAGTGGTGAAAGTCAAATTCCTTTCATTCACTGCCATTATCTGGACGTTAAATGAAAAGTAAGGAGGGGTTGTTGCATTCCAGGAGTTAGTGTCTCAAACAGGAGAAAAAATAAACCCTTATTTTGGTCTTGAACATTTAACATAAAAACTTATATCACAAAAATGTACACAACCATCCTTAGATTAATACACTGATACATCCTACAGGTGAATGCTCTCTTACACAGCACAGCAGGACTGTATATGATTGGATGTATGCTGAATGTAGACATCCATCACTATTGAGGACATGCGGGTCAAACTAGGTTTGTATAACTAGTGGATTGTGTCTCTTTAAGTAACTTTCAGAGGATTTGCAACTTTACGACCTCAAACTCACACTGGTCACGATGAAATAGTAACAAGTCTCAGAGTTACATTGTGGTGCATCTGGTGAGCCGGAGGTATATCGTGTAAAACAAAAGGTTAGTTTTTTATGTTTTGAAACCATCAATAAAACTATGCATGTTTGAGCAATTTGAGACTATGTATTTTCTGGTAAGACCCTCAAAGTAGTGGGGTCATTTTAGTATATTTTGTACAAAAATGACTTTTCTAGGGTCCAGTGTATTCGTGTGGTAGAGCCTCACTCTCAGAAAAATAAGGTTTAAGTAAAAAAAAGTCCTGGATGACTGAGAACCTTCACAGACACTTTCAGGAAGGTTACACTGACAGTCTGTCCAGCTGAGGGTATCATGACCGTGAGATTGGCTTCTTTTTCTCATGTCTAACAACCATCAACATGACAACATTTAGGCTCAAAGATATGTAGGTCTGCTTTAATTAACAGACTTTGCTTTTGTCTGAGCTCAGCTTGAGGAGAAGCACATTTATGTTAAATCCTGCTTAAAGACATTGTACATTTATTAACAACATTATCATTATTTTATCTTTTTTTTAATTCAAGTGAACTTATTGTCTGAACTATTTCCACTGGGTTTGTTGACAAAAGCATGTCCCTGCAGGGCTGCCATAGGTGTCTGTAGAAAAGAGGGTTGTAGATTAGTGGACTAGGAATCTGCAATGTTGCCACTTTAAGAAGCAAAAACGATGCACTGCACCTTAAAGAACGGTATATTTTCTTATTTTTCATAGTAAAAACAAATCTCCAAACTAAAAAAAACTTTTGAAACAAATTGTGTTTGCTAACCTGACGTAAACCTATGCATATTGTCTCTTTTAAATATAGGTCTCAATTTGCTGTTGTTTAAAATCCTGTAATCCGAGTCAATATGCAGTCATTTGCTTGGGCCGTCTAAAAGTGAGTTTTAAACAAAGCACTTCAAATTCCACGACTGTTATATGAATGAAATACAGTAGAGTTATTTAGGTATCAGTTTTCCGCTCCCAGAGAAGTACTGCTTTGTATTAGTATGCTCTGTTTAATATTGAGGGTAGTACATCGATATCTCAAACCTTTTCTAGGATTACCAATCTTCCAAAAGCAGCATTAATGCCCCTACTGTATGGTACCACTTATATTTACATAGCAACTTCCTCTGATTGGCTGGAGCTTACATCAAACGGTCCAAAAGCTTCTCAAATTACCTAAATGTTTTAGGAGCCATAAATCTTACATAAATACTCGATTTTATGATGTGGTCTCCACTATACCGAGTTTATTTTTTGTTGTTTGGATTTCATGTTTGCAAACCCTAAAATTTTGCTTATTTGGTCTTGAGCCGGTGAAAAGATTTGTTGAGAAGACTTCCTTTACTTAAAAGCTTAACCTGCTGGTGGTAACGGGGCTTATGGGAGCGGGGCTGGGAGGCGGAACAGGGCTGGATAGAAAGTGAAGGGCTTGTAAAAGGTTTGTCTGGGGCTGGTGCAGTCTTGCGGTGTTTCACGGAGGTTGACGTTAACTGCTGCAGCGAGGTGGAGGGTCCACATTTGGTGTGTTTATCCAGGATGGTAAGATAGCACAGTGCAAAGAGCAGGCTCCGGGCCCATAGGCTCGCTCTGCAGACGGTGGGCTTTATGATGCACGTGAGGCTTGTACAGTGTGGTGGAGAATATGGTGGACGCTCATGCCACCCAACCCCAGAGTCATCTTACCTTCAGATGCATCAAATCCATCTGCTTTTGACTTGTATGTAGACATATCTAGTTAGCACCACACAATGACCAGATTCATCCAAATCCAAATGTATACAGTATTACTACTGTACAATACTTGATTCTTAAAGTCACCTACTTTAACACTCGTCATGCAGATTTAGTTCTGTTACTTACTTACCGGTGCTATTGTACAACATGGTTCCCATCATATACTTCTAATGGAGCGTCACAGTCAACTGTGCAGTACATTTGGTCCATTAACATCGGAAACAGTGTCCCAGTGCTCATGCTGAAGTATTTCATTTTTTTATAGAATAAAAATATATAATAGATAAAATAAAAAAATATATAAGAGGAAACTACAGGCTTAAGACACATTAAAGGTCTTCCTCACAGAACATGCAATCCAAGGATTTTTAAATCTGAGATACATTAAGAAGGTTTTTTTGTAGCTATAATTTTATAAAGATTTCATAGTATATAGGGAAGTAAATTCATTGTCGAGCAGATTCATTAAGGAAAAAGGAAGAAGAGAGTGATGTGTTGGTTAATATACTAACTCAAATCTATGTTGTCTAATGTTTTTTATGCTACAGCTGCAGTTTTGCCTGTTAATGCCTTAGACTAAAATAACACAAACTTGTGACATGAAAAAGTGACTTTTACATTTAAGAAAAATTGACAGCTCTCATTTCTTTCCTAAAACTTTGAAAGCTTGGAGAAGAAAAACCTGAAATAATATTATAATGGTGATTTGAGGAGTATACAGTTATACTTCAAGTCTCTCAGTGAGGATTTAAATGGTAAATGGTAAATGGCATTTATATAGCGCTTTCCTGCACCCTTCTCGGGCACCCAAAGCGATTTACATCGTGCTTCCACTCACCCCATTCACACACATCCACTCCTGGGGCAGAACGAGGGGGGCTGCCACACAAACGGCGCTCAACCTTCTCCTACCACCACCAAACACACCTCCACAGTCACACACATTCATACACCAGTGCTACAGACACTGGAGGTGGGTTAAGTGTCTTGCCCAAGGACACAACAACAGTATGAACAGGGCAGAGCGGGATTCGAACTGCCAACCTTCCGGTTATAGGACGACTGCTCTACCACTGAGTCATTTAAATTGCTTCTCTAGTGTTTTTTTTTTTTTTTTATTGTTTTTTTTTTTTTTAATGTAGCATTTCCAAGGGACATGGGGCTGGTTAGTGAACATACTTATTACATACATACATTGTTAAGATTGGCTAAGAGAGCTTTCTCAAACTGTTTTTAAAATGCATCCATGGAGAAATAGTTACTCTTTGGTTGTAGTGGCATCATGAAAACTTATCACTAAAGCCTTTTTGGAGGTACAGCTTGCTGTTAAACGCAACCTTGGAATTGATCTATTCTACAAAATATCAAATTTCCACATTGTGATTCACTCCATACGTCATTCTTCTCAACATAATAAGTCTAAGTCGCCTTCTCCTCTGTCCGTGCCTTTAACTGAAACTATTAGTCTCTCATTGGAGGCACCAATGGCCCTAAACACATCCTACATCAGGCCTGAGTGTAACCTCTGCTTCACAGAGCCCTTTCCTTCTAAACCGTTTGATCCTTCGCACAGATGGTTTTCTTCAGGCGAGGGTGTTGAGTGAGAGCTTCAGAATCCAGGTTTACTGTATCAAAAGAAGTCAAGAAATACTGACCGCTCCCTGTGTGCTGCTGAGAGCCACTCGAACTAACAGGAAAATGAGCAAACCACAAGGCTCTGACTGAAGATAAGCATAATGGCAGCATTTAGAGATACTTGAGCCAGAAGCATGCAGTAATTCATAAATGATACTTGTTGGAAGAACAGAAAGGTAAAACAAAGTCACAGACCTAAAAAGTAGGGTCTGTAGTGCCTGTTTTTTATAGTATCCACAAAGTCAATCAATGCAACGTTGAGTGCATATTCTGGTTAGCTGTGCTAAAAAAGTCAACCAAAAGCTTTCCCAATTTTTCATTAAGCAGAGAATTTTTGTTTTGCAACCGTTCCTATCAGCTGACCGAATGTGACCATCAGCAGGCTGGAAATGCCGCCACTAATGCAGAAAATATTTATTAATAATATCTTAAACAATATTACGGCACAAACAAAAATACCTACGGCCCAAACAAAGCATAATCTTTTTATACCATTTCAATCCCTTTTAGAGCATTTTTACAAAAAATGGGGGGCTGGATGACATTATTGGCTGAAAATTATACCATAACATCACAAACTAAAATCTTTACAGCACAAAACAGCACAAACGAATGACACTATTATGGAGTGTTTTGGGAAATTTTAAAGATTTTTCGGGGCTGGGTGACCTTATATGATCTATAAAAGAATTATCAATATCTCAAAAACTATATCCACACCAACACAACTTTTTACAACACAAACCATCACAAATGGAGCAAAAACAATCTAAATAGTTTTGGAGTCAATCTGCGTTTGATAGCGGGCCAATTAATGATAGTCATGTACTGTCCCAAATTCAACCTTGTTTGTCCTTTTGTCCAGGATTAAACGTATAACCACAACGTGTCACATCCACAATCATTCAACAGTTTTATTCCTTTTGTAGTGTGACTCTGGGTGCACACTGGGTCATGTATTGGTCATGCTACGTTTACTGCATAGCTTTCAGGCATGCGTGGCTGCAGGCAACCAGCCAAACACTCTGGTCATGTGACTGGAAACAATGTTTTTTCATATTTAAAACATTTACTTGTACAGAAACAAAAGTGTTCAAAGAGGGAATGGTGACAAAACTGTTTAATATTCTTGAACATAATATTCATGTTGTAATATTGTCGAATCCTTGGGGAAGACCCTTGGCTCCAGTGCCACAGCTCTGGTGTGTGAATGTGTGTGGCTGTAGACGTGAGTTTGGTGGTGGTTGGAGAAGGCTGTGAGGGCCGTGTGTATGGACCCTCTGTCTGCCCCGGGTGTGAATGTGTGTGAATGGAAGCGCTCTGGGTGCCCAACAAGGGTAGCCTGGCGAGCCACAACTAACTTTTTCTTATTCTATACAAAGAAGTTAGTCTGGTACCCTGTTGCCTGCATTCGATTTCAAGGGTGGGGTTTACAAGAGAAAAGTTAACCAATCAGAGAAATGCTGGACGTGATGCATAAAAAGGTGTCACTGCACAGCAGGTTTTAACCAGCTTTTGAAAAAAGGAAAACGGTCTGGAATACCAGGCTACAAGAAGGGTGCATTGGTTTTGGCCATGTTTTGTTGCTCTGGGGGCAACAGGTAGCAGGTACTGTTTGAAGACTTGTGGCTGGAGTATTTTTGTGTCATCTCTCTTTGTAAATATATATATATATATTTTAACTTTGTATATAGCACTTTTTTGTATATATTTTATATATCGTTTGCACATTTTTGGGCAGTTGGGAAAAAAAATAAACTCCACAAACAATTTTTTTTACTTTTTGAGTTGAACCCACAACAGGCTCTCAGATGTGAAGGGTCACCTTTCCTGAGTAATTAAGACCACAATGAGTTAATTAGTTTGGTAAATTGTTTGCTATAGCATTGCTTGTTAACCTTAAATCATGGATATTGCCTCATTACAGTTAAATCAGGTCACAACAGTGTTTGAGTCCAAGAACTTTAAACATTTACTCTTATGGACTTTTACCTCATGGAGAACTTAACCTAGACTCCAACTCCACGGTCTTCTCATCTGGTTGTTTTGTTTTCACAAAGCAGTGGAGACGTATGATGACGATTTCCGTTGAAAGAGCAGCTGAATTTCTCCCTTGTGTTGGGCAACCTTCCCCTGAGGCGACCTCCCACACTGAACAATGTTGACACATTACGAACAAGCTGTTCAACTCTCATTCTTTTGATTTTCCTCAACCATGTGAATGTGTGTGCACTCACCTCTTTCTTCACCCTCTATTCATCTGTCGGACATTGGCCCCTTTGGACTGTTTTTCTATTGACGTTTTACCAATTAACTTTTCATTTTCAGTGGCTTTTCAACTCTCTTAGAAAGGTGGAATTCTTTAGCTGACTCCTCAGTTGAAGCACAATTACTATTGTTTTCATTTTTAAATATCGACTCATTTTGGTCAGGATATAATTATAATTATAATATCCTTTTCCACTTGCCAGTAAAAAGTCCCATTTGATCATTTCCCCTTTACAATTCAAACAGTGCTGCAGGGCTTTTTCCAATGCTGGGGTTGTGTCGCTGGATGCTTGACACTGCCACAATGATGATGGATTTGAGGACCTCCTTAAGACAACACTTGGAACACAACAACACTTCTTACCTTTAATTGCAGCAGTCCACTTTACACATTAGCACAATCACTTTAATTGGGGAAAAAGCTGCGAGAGGAGTGACATCAAAGACACAGGTGAACATCGGATGCATGCAATCACCCAGCATCAATACTTCTCAACAGGCTGCAG
Organism: Neodontobutis hainanensis; assembly: GCA_024349245.1. Classification (NCBI taxonomy): domain Eukaryota; kingdom Metazoa; phylum Chordata; class Actinopteri; order Gobiiformes; family Odontobutidae; genus Neodontobutis; species Neodontobutis hainanensis. The sequence goes on along the minus strand of JALDNG010000066.1, from coordinate 859,020 downwards.
TGGAAATTTACAGCTGTTAACAAAGCTGCATCATAGATCTTTGTGGCTTGCTAAACAACTTTACTGTGACGGAGGTGGAGTTTTCCAGATGGAACCTTCTAAGGCTGCCTGTGCCTTAGTGGCTTTTTGTGTTAGCTAACATCATATGACTAGATTTATTAGCTAGCTTGCAGCACAACAGAACTTATGGCACTTAGCAACTAAAAAACACTGCAACATATTAGTTATTATTATTATTTTTACACCTGTAATATCACCATTGGATTTCTCCTTATATATTTCTGCTTTTGGAGCCTGCCCTCTGGTGGATGGAGGTATATTGCTGTATGGTGGCACCCTTACTCCACGATCTTTTAAGGGGTTCCATGAGAGGGGCTTGGTGTTAAGGGCCAGTTTCCCCTCAACTTTTATAACTCTGATAGCGCAACTAATTTATACATTGCGCAATCATAATTTAACTCAAAGTTTAGAGAAATATATTTTTGGTACATTTGTAAAATTGAATGTAAAGCTGTAGTTTGTAGATCCCGTGCAGGATGAGGTAAATATATGTTACTACACATGTGGCTGTTGTCCACTGGTTGTAAAAATAAACTCTTGCAATAAAACTTTTGATTTGAGCTATTTTTATCTGACTCAATGCTATATTACATTCTTATCTGTGAATTGGGTTTTGATGCATTTTTTTATCACCGAAGGCATGCAGCACTTATGTTAGTTTAATGAGTGACTGGCGATAGTCAACAGCGCTAACAAGAAGTCAAATAATTTTACCTTGTTGGCTTTTTGGACTACTTAAATGAGCTCATTTGGTTCAATGTTAGGGGAACAAAGAATAAACCAAATAATGTAAGATAGACAGAACCTTTATTATTTTTTATTGTATCCATGAAAATTTACCAGGAAAGTGTAATAAAATATCTTTAAAAATTAAAGCCAGGTGACTTTCTGGTAAAGCCTGGCCTCAAACACAAGCGAGTCCGGTAAAGTTATTTTTCCATTCTTTATTTTTTTCATTAAAGACAGATTTAACTGCTCTCATGTTAAGCAGAAATCAAGTCTAATATTTTTATTATGTTGTCAAGCATTTCCTGATTGGTGCAATTCAAGTAAGAACAATGCAGTCACTAATATTTAATTTCTTTTGGATTTTGGAAGCAGAACTTGGACTGATGTAGGAGAATATATTTTTGATTTTAGTCAACAAATAGTTCTATTGTTTACATGGGTGGACTTGCAATTCAAGTGTCTTCTCTTGCTGCTGAGGAGTTTGAAAATCGTTTGAACAGCAAAAAGAGAACAATGACAGCAAGGAAAACCTGATGGTGGACAAGCATCTCTGGCTCACTCATCAGTCATCACCGCGCGCAGTGACCTAAGCAGAGGCCGCAGGGGTCAAGACCACGCTGTCCATCTCTGTTACTGCGTTCATGAATAAACAGAGGCCAGTGTATGGGTGTGCATGTCCATCAGTGCCGTTACACACACACACAGCCTCGTGCCGACTCCACTGGTGTAATTAGAAACATTTGGGATCATTTGCAAAAGGGAACACAAGCTCTGATGGGATCCAGATGCACTACTGGGTTTCACCGAAATACAGGAACCCTTATTTACGAGGGGCCATTACTGGCTCCTCACCCAAGGAGGCGCATGTTTGTGTGTGTGTGTGTGTGTGTTTTCACATTGTCAGATAAGAAATAACTTCTGTGGAGCAGATCATCCATATTCAGGTCAGACGCAGTTTAACAGCTTCTTTGGGAGGGAAACTGAGAAGTGGTATTTAATGTAACTTCTATAGTCATTTGAGACCAGAATATCTTGGCAACACAAATAAAGCGTTTTCCTTGTAAAAATCTGATTTACAATGTTCTTCACAATTTCTATTTGTTGAAACATAAAATATTGAGACGACTCCTGCTCTGTAGCCTTTCCTTGCTCATATGGTGTCACCTGTAAAGAAAAAAACAACATAAAAACGTGAGAAATATAAATCGACCTTGATAAACCTTGCTGGGACTTTGTGTTTGTGGTAAATAGCTCTATCCTGCCATCTTGTGGAAAATAGATGAATAGCTAAAACTCCTTAGAATGTACATTCATTAATGTTAGCTTTTCAAAGTTAGCTTTTCAATGTCTCATAAAAAACTACAGTACATTTATTCATTGATTCATTAGACCCATTTGACCCATAAAAGGACAATATATAGTATGAGAGAAATGTGTCCTATATTGATTTAGTTAAAGAAAAACATGCAAATGTTAATAAAAAGCAAACATCTGCAACATAAGTAATATCATAAAGGTACAATATATAGAATATGGCAAAAAATATATTTATATTTTCTGTGAGTAGATTTTCTTATAACCGCCATACTTTACTACTTATTACTTTTACTCTCCTTCAACTTACCTTTTTATCTTATTTTCCTCGTCACAACTCTGGAGAGGTCCATGCCCCCTAAGATCCTGTTTAGCTTCATACACATTCTTCCTGGATAAACACACAAAGGATGTTATTGAACAAAGTGTTTCTCATACTGATTAAATCGATTGTATAGATATATATATATATATGTATACATTCTGTCACTGATGTTTTTTCGGAGACATATCTTCAGTGACAGCAATCCTGTGCACTGATCCAAACACTGTGGTCCATGTTTCCTTCAGTGTCCATCTTTAATCAGGAGGCACAATGCTGCATCTCAATGGACACTCATCAACACCTTGTCCCACTGTGACATCACTCAGGTGCCAGTGAAATGACTGACAGAAGGAAGAACCCCTGCACGAAACAAACAGATCGGTGTTTTCTGTTGTCATATAAACTAAAAGAAAAGAATGTTGTGTGTTTGAGGTGTACCTGGGTTGGGCCGACACACAGTCAGTTGGACCTCAGGTGGTGAACTCTTGAACAGCTTTAGCACCTTCTACAGAAGAAAAACAAGCTGTATATTCACACGCTGAAATGTAAAAGTATCCGTGGTACAACATAAAAAACATATACTGTCACAATTTACTACTACATTCATTTTCATTGCTGTTTAATATAAGATAATTATTGTGATTACCCTCTAGCTTATATTTATTTTTTTATATTATTGCAAAAAAAGTCCTAACTATTATGATACAGCTGATATGTTGAAACACTTTTCCCCACTTTTGTCTTCTTAAACAAAAACAAAACTGCTTGCGCCCATATTGCTTTAAAAGCTGGATATGGTGCCTGTGATAATGTTAAATATATTAGTTTGGAGGCTCTGGTTAAAGTAGTGGACAACATGGACCATCCCCTGCATTTGGGTTTGTAACAACAGAATGCAGCCAGTGGACGTCTGAGATCAGTGCAGGACGGAACACTATCCTACGCACTTAAAGAGTATCATATTTTGTAACGGTAACACAATCTAAATACACGAATGTCAGTTTCCTCAGTACAAACCGGGTAGGACAGTTCCTTGAGCGACTGGCCGTTGATGGCCAGCAGGACGTCTCCCTCCTGAATCTGGCCGCTCTCCTCGGCCGGTTGTCCTGGGAAAAGCTCTTTGACCCGGACGAGGCTGCTAAAATCCCTCCGAGGTGGATCCAGCTCAAACATGAGGAAACTGAAGCCCAGGCCGCTGGCGCTTTTAGTCAACATCACTTCTTGAGTGTTTTCTGACGTTGTAGTGGAGAAGTGGGAGTTTGATGGATTGAAGTGTAGAACACAGAAAAGGATGGGACAATGTTTACAATATTTGCCTTGAGTAGCTGAAATATACCTACACAAATAAACAGATTTAGATTCATAGAATTTAGAATATAATTTAACATGTGCATAAAGACTAATTACAAATGAAATTATACAAACACAATACATTTACACTCAATACAGTTACACAAATACGGTCACACCAAATGATATTAATATATTATATATTATTAATATGGCCACAGTTGTTCCTATAACTAATTAATTTTACTGTGAAAATAAAGAAGAGTTTACTTGCATTTGCTCTTCAATCTTCTGTAAACATTAGGAAAGACAGTCATTTTATAATTATTTAAAAATATAACTAAATATATGATCTTTAACTTTTAAAAACAAACTTTTAATATAGACATCTTAAAACTATTACAAATACAATAGAGTTAATCTTCTCACTCATATATATTATATACAGAATATATCTTGGTCAGCCTTTCATTGATTTTAACACTAATATATTTCAGGGTTCTCACACATCCTGTAAATCCTGATTTTTCAGTCATGGGAAATTATTTAAACATCCTTAAAATAATCTATATTGTGCTGGATAAAGTAGCCCCTTGTTTTTTCACCTCCATTAAACCTTAACAGGCCATATCTTCTCGATCAAAACGCAGGTATCTGGCGGAGACGGAAGCTCATTAAGAGGTGTGTCCAAATCTAATTTTTTACAATTTTCAGGGTGGAGACGTGGTACAAATAGGTAGGACATGAGCCGGCGCATGCATCAAGAGGCTGTATGTATGTGTCACTGGTGTTTTGCTTTTAACTAATCACAGGGCTTGTGAAACCTACTGCTACAAGTGGAGTATTTTAAACAAACTGCTCTTTTAGACTTTAAAATTTTTATTTGGTAGTGGACTATAGACAGGAGAAACCACACAGGGATTTTTATTTTACTCACATTGTAAAGCCGTCCCATAGCGAGAGTCATAATTGGTCTCAATCACATGGACACAGCATGATCACTTCAGCTCCAAAACAAGCTGTGGAGCATTATTACGCGTGGAAAGCAGCGGGGTCTCAGACAGAGCAGACAGGTGTCACACCTGTCAGGACTTGGTCCAGGCCCAAGCAGAGATGAGGAATGTGGATGATAGCAGCACCGATGAGTTTGGGACTGTATTTTCATGGTGCTCACAGATCCAAGCTCCTGATCAGCTGCGTCCCAGTGAGTTTCCTGTGTTCTGCTGCTAAAGCCCCACTTTCTCCTTCTTAAAGCTACATTTTCAGTCTTTCTCAATCTCAAATCTCAATAACCTGTATATTTTTAATTAGCCATGCTCTGCCCTTTTTTTTTTTTAAAGCAAACCAGTGCTTTGTGCTTCAAAAAAGCCCTAGCTGTAAGAAATAAAAAAAATGTCAGTAGATTAGTCATTTGTAATGTTCCAGGATATAAACCCAAATTATTTAGAGAATATTAAAAATAATTTCTTCTTTATTTTACATATTTTAAATAAATAAAAAAAATATTGTATTTTATTATCAGCAATTTAGAAATGATCAATTTAATACATTTATTTTCTATTTTCATTAAAACCAACGCATGTGCACAATAATAACAATGTGTGAGGCAATTAGAGCTGCAACTAATGATTATTTATTTCAATTAATCTATTTATAACATTTTCAACTAAATTATACATTTTTTAAAATAAATCTAATGATTATTTTTGTATAAACGATAAATAAACAACACATATTTTGTAAAAATAGGTAAACATTTATTATTAAGCACATGAAATGTGTTAAGGGCATGTAAAAGAAATCTGTAACTTTCTTTAAAACAAGAAATGCCCAGAAAGAGCAAAAAAAGAAGAAATTCACTTAGTGAAAGAAAATCAATTCAGCCCAATTTAATGTACACAGTAGGGCTTTTGTTTCTAATAAATTATATGAATGCTACAAGAAACTAGGCCTGTCACAATGACTACTTTTTGATATGGATATATTGCACCAGAATTAATTGTGATAAACTATATTATTGCATTTTAAAAAACAGCGTAGCGTTTCCCTTGGCGTGGTGGTCAAAGGTCACATGACCCGTTATAAGGGGGTTGGGAGCAGGGAGAGATGAAAGTAATAATAATTCATCACATAGTCTACAGTATCTTACTGCAGAGTCTAAATGCATTCAAAATATTTTAAAATCTTTTATTCTCTCTGCTTATTAAGCTAAACTGTGGACCTAAAATATCAACAGAAGGATGAGGGATAATTAAATATTCTATATTTATATCATCTTTTTATTTTTTTTATTATTAATTTATTTGATTGGGACAGTGCATGTTAATGAACATACATGAGACACAGCCACATGAATGTAAACATGCCAGAGTGTAGCCTTCGGGCTAATTTCCATCCATTGTGCCAACATTCTCACATTCATACACCAGAGCCACAGACACTGGAGGCAAGGAGGGTTAAGTGTCTTGCCCAAGGACACAACAACAGTATGAACTGGGGATAGTGGGTATTATACTGCCAACCTTTCGGTTATAGGACAGCCACTATAGCACTGGGCCACAGCGTTTGTGACGGCAACAAGTAAAAGCTGGTCAGAGTCTCAATGGTAACGCTCTGAGGGAGGAGTTTGTGAAACTCTGAAAAACTGTTGCTCATAAAGTTAGTTTTCCTTTAGCTCGCTGCTACAACAGGCTACTTTCTGAACAACTTTAAAATGGACCAAACAACTGACAAAATTGCACTCTATCTTCATTTCATCTGACTGTAAGTCAGTCTACAGCGTGTAAGCTCTGTTTACTCAGCACGTCTCTACTGTGCATTTATGCATACATAGGCAGTTGTACAGTGTATTCACGCCGTCGCCGACGATTCGTTGCAGGTCTAGTGTCAAAACCTTCAAGTCCTGATTTAATTTAATAATGCCTGCATCAGTCCGTGCTTTAACTAAGATTAGCTGTGCCATGTACCTCCCTTTTTTAACCACCATCCTTCGCGACGCAGGCAGAGCAGCAGACGGGCACCAGGTAGCTGCGTCGGGCACAAGATAGCAAATATACCAGCGTCTTGATCACCACCAGGCCTGCGCTGCCCTAAGATACAGCCCAAAGTATTTTAGCTGAAACTCATTGAATGTTGACCCTCTGTTGCTGCATTAGTTTGAGGAGTAGAGGCATAAATTATATATTCGCAACAATTAATAGGAAAATGCCGTTTTGAATTGTCCTGAAAGAGGGGATGAATGTCTGAGAGAGAGCCTGCAGCTGACAGATGTAGAAGTGTAGGCTGATGGATAAACAGTGGCCAGAGGGATAAGAAGGTGAGGGTCAGAGGGTCTGGACCAGAGGAAGTGTGTAAAAGTACACCTTTGTTTAATCAACTTCTCTCGTGGAGCTCCTCACTCAAATGTGTAAGTGGGCTTTGGTGTCACATACCGTCAGTGACAAAGCTGTACTCTTTGGGTTGATCTGTTGTGCTTTTGGTGGACCTGGAGGGAGAGCAGCTGTTGGTCTTAGGCCGGCCAGTGGAAGGGCTGTTGGTGTTACTGGAGCCGGTGCTACTGCTTTCCACGCTGAGAGAAACTCTGGGAAGGTTCATGGGCTCCCTCTCTACAGCCATGACAACAACCTAGAGGTGTCAATTTGAGTTGAATGTGACTTGGGGAAATACAATGGAAAATGGAAATGGAAAGAAGACACTTGTGCCATTATAATAACCAGCAGAGGAGTGATATAAACTTTTTTTGTCTTTTTTTTTGTCTAAAAATTACATAGTCCTACTCTAAGTCCATTTAGGTTTTTTCATCTTTTACTAGTGTTCTTCTTGTCTGGCTCTATAAAAGACATGCAGCAGCAACTAAGACTTGCATTAACTAGTGTTACCTTGACTAAGAACACTTTATCACTGATGTCAATCATATTTAAAAAATGGTTGGACTAAGGCCAAAAATTGAAATTTGTCAAGTGTCATGGTAATACAATCATTGTTACAGTGACGTACCTCTCCGGTTTTACTTAGACATTCAACAGCTTGTCGGTAAGTGAAGCCCTGAAAGCGAACTCCATCCACCTCCACCAGTCGATCCCCTGAGCAAAGACAATCACTATTTACTCTTTATTATTATTCTTACTTTATTATTACTCTTTAATATTATTTTTTACATTTTAATTAAATTGCAACGGCATCAGATTTAATTATAAACAAAGCCATTAGCATGCAAAATTAGAAATACAATAACATATAATGATTATAATATATTACCTATATGTAGTCGCCCATCTCTCTCAGCAGCTCCTCCTGGAACAAGGCTCTTGATGTAAATTCCTCCATTGGGGACACTGAAGTTACCACTCTGAGCACATAAAAGAGTCTACTCAACAGAGAAACAAACTAGTTATAAATATATGCAATAAATTAGAATGCATAATAAATACTACTTTCAAAGTATTCTGAGACAACAGACCACCAATCTCCCAAATTAGCCCAAATGATGCACTCAGTCTCAATTGTTTGACAGTGGTGAGCATGCTGGCCACTCTACTGCTAATAATAGGGAAGCTAGATACTCTATGTATTGTGTTGTTAGTGGATGTATCTGTGTACCAGCGCTGATGCTCGAGGTCTGAAGCCATTAGCTTCAGTCAACAAATGCAGAGTGATAACATTAAATCTGCTGCAAAGCATAGACATTCCAAGGAGGCCTTTGACCCATTGTGACTGCCCCACAGGAACGATTTACATAATGTGTGCCAATTCTTGTTTTACAGTACGGGAGCTGTGACTTTTTTCTCCTTCCATTATCTCGTTATATTCTAATGAGATAATTCTGTCGTTTTCCAGAGATAACGACTTAATGAAGACGTTATCTCAGGGAAACAGTGGATTTTCTTGTTATCTCAAAATAATGGGTTGAAAAAAGTTTTTGATCTTTGGCCGCTTAAGTAGTATAGTAGTACAAAAATAAGAAAAGAATGACAAACGCTAAACTCACACAACTTACATTTTTAATTTGTGATATTACTGTAAAACCTCTTAAAAGAATTAAAAAATAAATAAAAATAATGGTGTGAAGCTTGCTGTTGAGCTTAGCTAACGTAAGTATTGCTATCCCATAGATATTTAACATGATAATATATTAGTTAGGAGTTATGAATGTTATTATAAACAAAATTAAATGACTAAAAGTTTCACCTATGATGCAGATATAGTTGAACAAACCTTGATTTCCTCATATCTTGCCAGACTTTACATTGTACTGACTTTGTAACATGCTGTTAGCAACGGGTGGCTCTCCTTACTGCTTTTAAGCACAACTGACATTAAGCTGACAAAGTCATTTTTAATATTTCCACTCACAGAAATGCTGATGCCTAGACTTCCTGAAATCTTCCGGAGCTCCACAGTGATTACTTCTGGTCTTGTGAAGTTGCCATCCTGAAACTAACATATCCAAAAAGGAGCTTATAAATTCTGTCTGTCACTTATATTAATATTTTTGAAAGCTTATGGATGTACCTGTGCACTGACAATGCGCACTTCTCGCGGGACATGAAGCCTGTTGCTGCTTTTTGCCGTTGCCAGGACTGAGACTATGTCGTCTATGCTCTCATCTCCTGATCGACTGTCTGTAAGCAATGTCTGCGAACCATAATTCCTCAGGATGGGAGAGCGTATACTGATCGGGCTGAGGGCGACTGCAAACATCAAAGAGGTACAGCAATGTCAGCTCTTCTGACCTTTGAACAGGTGCTTCATTCAAAAGGCTAAAATAAATTACTCTTATTACAAAGACTTGTATAACCCCATGTCATCATTCCACACAAAGTAAACCACACACACAAAGCACCTTTTGGCTGGGAGATAATGAGCTGCACCTCCTCGGGGCTGCTCTGCATGACCTCTGCCGCCTCACTGAAGGTGACGCCCTCCAGGCTGATGTTGTTCAGAGAGATCAGGCGACCACCTAAAGGAAAAGGTCACGGTGAATGTTGCCGGTGTCCAGTCACAGTGGAGCCACGAACAAAGCAGATACTATGTTTTAGTGTATAATATAGTTAAAGTAAAAAATAAATCCGCCCTTCTTGGTAAAAGAAATAACTAAAACTCTATAGAACCCAGTGGACAGAGCTAATACAGATAGCTTTGATTGTAGCTAATGCAACTAACTTAAATATTAGCTGATGCAACTCATCTCAATTTTTGCTAATACAACTGACTTATATTGTAGCTAAAATTGCTTCTTTAAATAGCAGCTAACGCAACTATCGTAAATTGTACCTAATGAACCAAGCTTCAATTGTTTCTAATACAGCTAGCGTCAACTTAACTTATTTCTTTTTAGTATTTCAAATGTCATCTTCTCACAAAGCCTTTATATTTTTTCAATTACGTTTATTGATCCCCTGTTTACCCAGATACCCAATAAACACAAAAGAGTTGGTGCAATGTTAAAGCTAACTTCAAACAGTCTGTAGATTCTGCACCTGTCCGAATTCGTCCATCCTTGTCAGCAGGCCCTCCAGGAACAATGGTGGCCACAAAGATACCGAGGTCATAACGGCCCACTGTGTCTTCTCCCACAATCACAATACCTGCATTACAACACCAATATTATTTACATACATTATACTCTTATACAACATGGTTTATTTAATCTAGTAAATGCGCCACAATGGGCTTATGCAAGATAAGATATGTATGCAAAGTTAGTCTATTGATGCTAAAATGCCACAACTATACTTTTCTTTGGATCAGAGATAACTCAAACAAAATTTTATGACACTGTGATGAACTTACCCAGACCAAGCGTGGGGTCTTTCTTTAAAGTGACACATATGACCTCTCTTTCTGAAGATGACCCCAGTTTGGTCGGAGTTTCTGTTTTGAAACAAAGACCCATTCTAATAACATTTTTCAAAACTAACAAATGTGTTGAGTAGTGTCATATTAGAATAGATCTAAATTACGATGCTACTTTAAGCTAGGTTAAAGGTTTAAGCATTTATTTGTACCTCTAGCTGCAGGGGAGCCAGAGGGGGCTTCAGATCCGCTCCTCTGAGAGCAAGCTGGGGAACGCATACCGGTGCTACTGCGCTGACTACTGGAGCATGTACTGCGCAGCCAGTCACACATGGGAAATATACAAGTCTTCAAATTAGTAAAAGGCCAGTTTGTCAACCCAAATATTTACATAACATTGTTTTTCAAAAATCTAGCGTCCAATTTACCCCCAAGAAACTTTTTTGCCTTTAAGCCGACTTATCTTTTCTGGATTTCCTTTACTACGTAATCTTTAGTCTACTGTGTGATATTAAGTACATTTTTTTAAAATAATAGCAGTATTACCTCTGCTCATTGAGGCTCGGCCGCTTCATTTCCATTTGAGCCTCAATTCTGGCCGTGACGTCATGACACAGCTTGGTCATGGACTCGCCCTGTGGCGTGGTCAGCCCGCTATTGTCCTGCGGTGTCTCTGAGCATGAGTATGACTTCAGGCGGCTGCTTTGAGCACGACACGAGTACTGCACAATGTTGTCATCTGGAGACAAAAAACCAAAAATGAGCTACTTTACCTCAATCTGACTTTTTAAAACATGGTATTATCTACAGTTTGGGTTTGAAAACTGACCGGAGACCAGGCTGTGGCTGAGTTTACGAGAGTTCATCTCATTGTTGAACTTGTGTTGGGCTGAACACAGGTCACAGAGGTATTTGGCAATCTTAGATCTCTCTGTAATGAAGGTGTATTTCTTCTTGCTGCCACGGCTTTCTATCACAAATTTACACCTCTGTGGGAAACATATGCAGTTTATTTTGATTCCACAAATGTGAAAAAATACCATTATAGTTGCTCTTTGAAGTGATACAGTTGTGCTAATAAGTTTACCCTGGCAGAATTTGTGATTTATTTTTTTATATAAATAATAACATAAAATCTTTTCACTCATAGTTAGTGGTAGGTTGAAATCATTTATTGTCAAATAACTGTTTACTCTTTTTAAATCATAATGACAACAGAAACTACCCAAATTACCCTGATAAAAAGTTTACATACCCTAGTGATTTTGGCCTGATAATATGCACAAGTTCACAAAAATGGCTACTAAAGGTAGTGATCTGTTTGCTTGTAATCAGTGTGTGTATAAAAGGTCAGTGAATTTCTGGGCTCCTGACAGACCCTTGCGTCTTTCATCCAGTGCGGCACTGATGTTTCTGTCTGAGTTATGGGGAAAGCAAAAGAGTTGTCAAAGGATCTGTGGGAAAAGGTAATTGAACTGTATTAAACAGGATAGGATTATAAAAAGATATCCAAGGAATTGAGACTGCCAATCAGTAGTGTTCAAAATGAGAGATTCTGTTGAAACCAAACCAAGAACTAACAATTTTAGCCACAACTGCCAGGAAAATTGCTCAGGGTTGAAAAGAAAAACCCACAAAAACCTTCAGCTGAAATACAGGACTCTCTGTAAAAGGTGTGTGGCTGTTGCAAGATGCACAATAAGGAGGCAAATGGGCTGCATGGTTGAGTCGCCAGAAGAAAACCATTACTACACAAATGCCACAAAGCATCCCACTTACGATACACCAAACAGCACTGAGACAAGCCTCAAAACTTCTGGAACAAAGCAATTTCAAGTGATGAGACCAAATTTTTACTTTTTGGCTACATCTATAAACGTTACATTTGGAGAGGAGTCAACAAGGCCTATGATGAAAGACCATTCCTGCTGTGAAACATGGAGGTGGATCACTGATGTTTTGGGGATTTGTGAGCTACAAAGGCACAGAAAAATATGAATGCAGCATGTTATCAGAAAAAAATGGAGGAAAGTTTGCACTCATGGGCCCAGAAGCTGTGCATGGGACATACTTGGACGATCCAACATGACAACAAACCAAAGAACAAGGCCAAGTCAACCTGCCATTGGCTAAAGGTGGATGTGCATGGTATTACAGTAAGAACTGGGTTATGTAAACCTTTGATCAGGATAGTTTCTGTTGTCATTAGGATTTAAAAAGAGTAAACACAATTGTTTGACATTAAATGGCTTTACCCAACCACTATGAGTGAAAGAAAGGTTTTTGTGTTATCATTCATATTGTCTGAAAAATGACCAAATCAAATCACAAATTGTTCCAGGGTATGTAAACTTATGAGCACAACTGTATATCTGACTCACATTGGAGGAGATGCTTGCAGTCTCCCTCCAGTAAAAGCTCTGGCTGGTGGATCGGCAGCCATCTTTGACCTCATAGACTATGACTCCTTTGGCACAGACCCCGAGGACGATTTCTCCTTCTAAAGGCTTCTTCTCACGCATCACACGGTGGAACAGGACTCCGTATTCAGGCAACTGCTGACACACCTGGAAAATACAAGTAAGGGGCATTGTGTTATTCAGAGAAACATTTTTAATTACTCTCTTTGTCTAGTTATATTAAAGACCATTCTTCTACCTTGAGGAACTCTATCTCGGATTCGTCCGTGAGCATTTGTGCGTTGTTGGTGTGAAGGCGCAGCAGTTCTTCCTGAATGTAAGGCAAGGCACGTTTCTCCATCAAACTCTTGCACACATACTGGTCAGGGCGGTAGTAGTTCCTGCCATACACCTAAAAGGACAAATGATACATCAGCATGATCATCTGCAATGAAGTGACAATTTTTGTAGCCCCTTTCAAGCCAGGTATACACTATTTTTTTTAGAATGTTTTATATAGAAGCCCAACTCACACTGTAAATAGCATACAAGGAAAACTGAAGCTCACAATTTAAGTGCTCACACTGATGGCGAAACTGGAAGTATGTCTGGAAGGGTTAATTGCTTCTCGTAACCTCCCTACACAACATGACATAAAGCAAACCTAAAATTTGACCGACTCAAAAATCTGGGTCAAATTTAATCTGAAAATTGCCTTTTTTATTTTACATGGGGTTTTGTGTAGAGTACCTGGATTATTTAGTTGAATAGTACTATTGTTCATCCACCACACCCAAATTTGGCATTTTTAAAGATGTCATATTTGTGGATCCAATTAACAACAACCGATGCTTCAGTGTGTAAATATTGTGTTTTTTGAATGTGAATAACCTCAGGCATGCAGTCGCCGTATTCAGCCTGCAAGGCCAGAGCTCCCAGATACATGGCAGTCTCCTCATGACAGGACAGTCTGTCGTCCAGGAGGTCTCTTCTCAGCTGAAGGTAAAACTGGTGGCGCGTCTGCTTGTGCCTGAGATAAGAATATAAAAATATATTTTGGTGTCAGTATGGCTCCAGAAAACATTAAGAAAATGATAGAAGATTTAGCAAAGTACTCACGAAAGTAGAGACATATCATTCACAAAAAATCTGACTCTGAAGAAAAGGACTAATGTGGTTGTAGGCACTTTTTTCCAGCTATCTGGAGCCACTTTGGAAATTTTTGTGTCACTTTCCACAAAAAAAAACTCATTATCTGTTGAGGGAATTTAGATATTAGTTTAAAACAGTAACTCAAAAGCCAGTCCGAGACTCTGCTTCTTTACCATCAATGTAAGCAAGGCCAAAGTAGAAATGCTCCACCAGGTTGGCGTGGGCCACAATCATATCAAAGACATCTCCTCCTCTGGATTTCACCTCACACTTGACCAAGATGCTCTGACCGTTTGGCATCACCACACTCAGCTCCCTCTGAGTGGTCAGAGTCTTCCCCTTTTTTGACTGCATCAAAGAAAAGACATTAATTTCACTTGTGTTAAAAATCTTGAATATTAAATAAATCTTTGTAAAACAATTCACCACAATAGATCCGGGTAGCTCCAGCACAACTGGTGGCTCATCTAACACACGCACAAACTCTGGGCCCATTTCCTGCAAGAAAACGGTTTTTAGTGTTGCTTTTCTGGTAAAGAAGGCTGAAGAGCACTACACAGACCAAATCATTTCTATTCGTGTCTTACCTTAAGTTTTTTATCATTGAGGCTCATGGTGGAATTGAACTGAGAGAGGGATCTGGAGATGGCATGACGACCTCGATCCAAATAAGGACTGCGGGGCAACTGCTGCCAACTGCAGCAACTCTCTCTGAGCCGCACCCCCAGAGAATTCCTGCTGACAATAAGTTTCCATTCTCAGGTTGAGTTTAATGTGTACTATCACTCAATGATGAGTGGATCGATGGATTTAAATATTTGTTTTAGCAGTCCAATACACACCCAGTGGGTTCAGATCCAGAAAATGTTGTGGCAATCTTCTGCTTCATGGCCCATGTTGAGTTATTGACAGAGGTTCCTGCATAAACGTTTATTAGGTGTTTGACCAATAACTTTATTTAAGCTTTATTTTACAAACTTGATTTATTACTTACTGTGTAATCTGTCTCTAACCATCCGACTGCGGTTGGTCAGATGGGATCCACTTTCAGGCATGGACACATTATCAGCCTGTAAGAAAGTCACGTGTGTCATGTTCCAAGGAAACTTGTATAAAATAATCACATAGTAACAATTAATTACCATAAATATGAATCAACACTGAAATACTGAAAATTGAAATGCCTCCTTAAAGTTAAGTTCAAAATTTGTCATACTAACATTCAGTGAAGTATCTGTCAAACCAAAGCCACTTTGTCTTCGAAAGAGTGATTAGTTTCACATTTTCAATATTATTTTTAAGGATTTTGGGGTCCCATATTCATATCCATAGAAAGGAACATGGTGTTGCTTTAAGATAGCTTTATTAGCTTCTTTTTCCTGTGCTTTTCTTTTATTTGAATTTATGCTCACGATTTTGTCATAACCCTGTTTTATTGTTTTTTTGTTGGGTTTCATTTAGCTCTGATTGGTTGAGGGCTACACACCTAGCAACACCCTACACATGTACACAAGTATTCATTTATTTTTACTACGGTTCCTACATAGTACGCCTCTAATGTGACTTGTTTCTTATAGACTTTAATGTTAGAAAATACATTTCATTTTGCCCCCTCTGTAAAATAAAATCTACTTAAGAAAAGCATTGAGCTAGTTTGATAAAGCAGATTTTGTTGAAATTATTTTTATTGTCCCATAGTTACTGAATTGTGACTCACTGAGTTTCTGCAGACGTCTTCCACCAGCTGCCTGACGCAGCGCTCGGCCGGAGGCAGCATGGACCCCTTCTGGTGGAGCTCGCAGGTCTCCAGCACCGTCAGCAGGTCGGGGCGCCGCACAGACATCTCCTCACACATGCTCAGCAGCAGGCCCTCCAGCTCAGCCCTCATCTGGACCGGCTAATTAAATCAAGGTTACAGATGAGGCTAGGTGCTCGGTGACAGCAGTTGTGGATGTTTACATTTTGTGTTGAGAATTAAGTACCTGATTTTGAGGTAGGTGATAATCAACACACCAGTAAAGAGTCATCCCCAGTGAGTATACAACCATCTGAAAGCAAACACAATTAAAAGATTACATAACCACTTACAAAAGAAGCCTATTTGGTACATGGTACAAAATGATGAAAATTCGGTTGAACTAAATTCACCAATGAGATATCTGCATGCTCAGTATCAATCTCACCAAAGACTACATAAACAGCAAAATACTGTGTACCAAACATTTGTGCTCTGTATTCCGATATATTTGGCCAATCAGATGGATCTTTATAGCAAAATTTGACAGCCAAAAATGCTGCAGTGTTCATGGAATAGGGTTTTTACATATCACATGTATATGCAGATTTTGCATGTTTTGTTTGTTTGTTGTAAAGCAACTCCATATTTGTTTAATTTCTTTTTTTTGTATTAATTCAAAATATAGATTTATTTGAAGTACAGTAGTTTGTAATTGCTAGAAACTGCATCATTAACAAGGCTCATATGTAAATCAAATAATAATTCTAATTACCTTAATGAAGCTGTGAATGTTAAAGGTGTCACAAGCAGGATTTTTATGAAAAAATGAATTCATCCTTGCACTCTTTTCCCCACACTTGTAGTCCTCTAGAACAGTGTATAAATTATTAATTTCAATACAAACTGCCCTCTGCCTGTATATCTAATTTTACTACTTTGTTTACATTGGAGGGACGTTTTTGAGTTTGTAGAGCTCTCAGCCTGTCATACAGCAACACTATATGACAGGTGAGGAAGTAAATCCAAAACACCTGGATTTTATTGCACTGAAAAAGAGAGTTGAAGTTTGTCTACATTATTGTTAAAATCCTGCATAGTAGGTCTTCAGGAAAATGTATTTATATGTAGCTGTACTATGAATCATCCTTCTTTTCCAGACACACACATACAACAAAACTATTTCTCCTACGGTCCAATTACATATACGTCTAAGACAGCGGGTCTGTATAACCCCTAGTGTCCAAATAAAATAAATTTGTTTCTGGTGTCCTTTATAATAAATATATTTATCTTACTATTTATATTAACAAATATTTACGTACAAAAACACTAAATTTGTAATATTCCCTAGAAAACGGCACTGACGAGAACACATAATAATACATAACCCTTTCATTTCGTAGCTCAAGTGGCCTATTGGAGACAGGTAGGTTTTTGCCTACTGTTTTACCTAATTGGGATACCATTTAAAAAAAAACAAAGCAATACATTTCACTTTAAAGCTAAAGTTTCCTAAAATACAACCCTGTAGAAACAAGGCTGCAGTGGATGTCATTTTTTATGTTGTCTTTATGAAGGTCACTTTTTTCAAATACTCCATACTGCACCTTTAATGCACCGACCTTTTCGGTTGCAGTCCTGCTGGAGGCAGTGTGGCCCTGTTGCACCTCGGGAGCAGTGAAGGAGGCTGCGTCTTCATATGGGATGCAGCTCTTAAAGGCGATACTGCCATTGGCTGAGAGCAGCACTGAGCCTGGACTTAGCACGCTGCACATGCTACCTGAACCTGAAGGCGGAGTTCAACGGAAACAAAGGATTTAGTCATTAGGAAGTGTTTAAAGAAAATTAAGTGAGAGAGCTGAGGAGGATGACTTCAATCTGTGAGCTTTTTTACAAAAGTCGAGTGGAGGAAAGGTGCGAAGAGCTAATGAGTGAGAATGTTTACCCTTTTCGGAGATGTCCAGTAAGGCCTCTACGGTGGCCAGGAGGAGACACCAGACCTCATCCTCCTCGAGCGGTGAACCCCGGGCCTCCAGCACGTCTGCCAGGGTCACAAAAGTACCCATCCTGCTGAACAAGTACAGGAAAATACATTATGCCAACAACACAGAAGACATTGGAACTTTAAAAGGAGTGGAAAGAATTAGCATAAGAGCAAAGCAAATGTGTTGATGATTACAAAAATTATATTATAAAAGTATTATAACTAGGTTATTACACACTATATTACAATATTGTAAGACATAGTTACATCTAAAGGTCAAAGGTGAGGTTTCAGACAGATGAGCTTATGGGTTTAGTGGAATATAACCTAATTGGGCACATTTCCAACACGGTTTCAAGGTTTCTTGTTCCTACTGCCAATACAGATCAACCGGTTGAAACTAATGCTGAGAAGTATTTAAGCACTCATGTTCCAAGCTTACCTTTAAAAGCGTCAAGAATCACAATAGGGTAAAGTCACTGGCTCTTAATGCCACAAATCAGTGGAAATACATTACGTTCATCTTCCACACGAGTAGCATTTGATAAAAAGACTGTTTGTGTTTATGAGATTCTGACTTATTCCAAAGACTAGCTTCCTTAAGTAGCAATGAAGCAGTCATGTCATAATGGCAAACAAAAGCTGCAGAATGCTACAATATCACTGAAGTAAACTTTAAATGGAAGAGCATTTTTCATTTCTGCACTTTAAATTGCAATTTTGGAGGTTTAGGTAAACCAAAAACAGCCTTGGCTAAGGTACCTGTTCCTGAAAATAGTTTGCAACTTACAACCAAGATCCTTACAGTAATAATGTGCATGCTAATGACGTGTGGTGACCGGACAGCCGGCCAAGTCACTCTGGTTCTCTTAATCGGGTTATGTGTACCAATTGATTTAATAGAAAGCACTAGCTAAAATAATTAGCATTTGCCTAATGATCCTGTTGTACCCACCTAAGGTCATATAATTTGATATAATGGAGGGGCAATGAGGACTGATATTGAGTTATGACAAATTAGAGATATTTTTACTGTGATTATTTTAGTTTTGTAGTTCAACAACTACACTGTCCTGCTGAATGTTCTTAGGAGTGAATTAGATCTTTAAAGTTCTTTAGCAACTTTAACAAAACAAGAGCTATGTGACTGTGAATAAATATGTACATTATAAACTCATGGCTTTGAGGAATATGGATCAAAAGCCACACAGCTCTTGTAGTGAAGTGTTATGCAAGAATATTTCACCTGTCATCATGTGCTTACAATAATAATAGCTTATTCAACGCAGTAGAATGGTTAACAATTCTGCATGGCCTACCTTATATCATCCGGTATCTGAGGAGATTGCTCTTAAGTTCTCTTCAGACATCCGCTACCCGGAATCTAATCCTTCCTCTTTGCGTTGCTGCCATCGAGCCACTGCTTGTGTCCGTCATGGCCTCAAGTCACAGGCCATCAGTTCCTCATGACAAGCATCCCAACAATAAACACCTGTTTGCTCTATAACATAATTTCCTCTCTGCTCACAAGCAATGACGTGTTGCCTCAACGTTTTCCGTCATTTTCAACTATTTTTAGCCTGGGGCCATAAGACCATAATTGGATTTGCAGGGCAAGCTAACGGCAGATGGGGCAGCAAAGGAAGAATCCATTGAGGGCGGCATTGTGTTAATCTGATGTTTCAACTGCAAGTGACATGTTAATTGTACCACTTTGTACTACACCCTAACACAGATTAGCACGCAGTGGGGTGAACACACTGACTATCTGATTAGGAACAATAGACTGCTCTCCAAGGTTACTTAAGTAAAAATAGATACATGGCAAATATATTTGTGTACACTTATGAATAGCTTGTAGTCTGACTATAAGGTCAACAAGGTCCTATGATGTGAGCAGCAAAATCAGCTCTTGGTTCAACTGTATAAAATATTTTGTAATGTTATTTCTGTATTATATTTTCTGCATTACAACTATCCTATCTGTTTGTTCTTAACAGCATGACACAGCTAACTACTAAATATCTTGGCCCAGATCCAGGAGAAAAATAGTCCAGCTCTTACAAAGAATTTTACTTGGAAGACATTTCTATTCTGCTTCTTTTTCAACTAGTCACAGTATTAATGAAGAGAGACAAACTTTAATCTTGCTAAAGTTAGTCTAAATACTAAGGACAGACAGCTAGCAGAGCTTGGAATTGGTAAAATATTACTTTTTATTAGCAAGGCACAGGGACACAGTGTAATTATATATATATATATATATATATATATATATATATATATATATATATATATATATATATATATATATATATATATATATATATATATATATATATATATATATATATATGCATTTATTTGGCCAAAAATATAGGATCTGGGTTGGACCACATTTTCTATAGCTGAATTAGCATTAGCCACCAAACATCACTAGTTGTGATGACAAGATGTTTGTTCGTCCCCAACAGACAAGCATCTGTCAAAGCCTTGGGAGAGAACACCAACAACTGACTTGATATTAAACTTTATTATTATTATTTTTTTTAATCTTGGCAATTAGCTGGCTATATGAAAAACAAGAAGTCAGTTTGTCATCTAAAAATTTACCAATTAATTATTTTTCTTACTCCTTCAAATAAATTGAAAGATCTATTATGCCTTATCAACATTTTTGCTCTATTATAAAAAAATGTTAAAGCATAAAAGAATTGCTGCATCGTAATGTTGACAAAGTTAGCCTAGCTAGCAGTTACTGAGCTTACAGTTTAGAATTGAACATTAATCAGAGATAAATTACACATATCAAACAATATTACGTTTTATGATATTAAAATAAATAGGATTTATTTAAACAAATGTATTTTTTTTTGTAAATTAAACGTTTACATAGATAATACATCTAACTGATGTGTATTTAGGTAACATTACTAATTTATATCATGGATCCATGTTTTATATATACATGTTTTATATATACCATGGGCACATACATGATTGCCATTAGAAAACGTTGCAAAATCTTAGCTTCCGTTTCCCCAAAGCCTACCGGGAACGCGCAGGCGCTCTTGAACGCTCCCTAGTCCTCATTGTGCAGCCGAGGAAACATCGGAAGGTTTCGACGACGTCGGTATGAAATGGCAGAAACTGGTTGTGTCACGGAAGCGCTAAGATTAAGTTACCCACAGGCTACACATGTATTTTGCGGGGACCCCGGTCTACTAGCGTGAGGGGCAACGGTAGTGTTTCCGGAGGAAAAGGGGATTCAAGCGCTGCTTTTTCTCCTAAACGTCCAGCTTGTTTCTCAAGCACACTGCGAACGAACGGCGACTGCGGGTCGACTCTGTTGGAATTAACCTGCGAGGGGTGAGCTATACTTCTAGATGTGTTTTTTTTGCCTGTGATGCATATTCAGGCTTGTTTTAGCCAAGCCTTGGGGTTGGTGAGTGCAACGGTGGGGTCATACGTGGTACCAATAGAAGTGTGCTTGTATGTAGAGCAGCACAGCGGACAGGACAGCCCTGGCCTAACGGGTAAAGACAGGCAGACTTAGTGGCTGCGCTGGGAGGCACATACTGTAACCAATCCATGTCAGAGCGCAGCGCACACTACTGTTTACTCCGTGCACTGGTGAGCTGTTGGTGTTGCCACTCATAGATATAGGTTATAGTTCAACTAAAACATTGTGACCTCCAGTCCGTGGCCGCACAAGGCGTTAGGCTATATTCTGAGCCACATGCTAGGATTTTACACGCCCATGTTTTCATCCACGCTTTCAAATGGCACAACATGGATCTGTTCCCCACCTCTATGTGAACATACACAGAACAGGTGTTGTTTTACTGTGTGTGGGTATGCTGTTTCAAATCCACATTCTTTCCTAGAGTTGCATAGTAGGCTATTGAAATTTGGCTGAACGTTGAGTCAGTAAAATTCCTAGCCAATTTCCCAATGCATGGTTGCTTATCAGACCAGAGGGTGTAATTTTAAGTGTTGTAATCCAGTTATTAATAAGATAATGTGGCTTATTATTTGACAGGGTGTTTAAAGCTGGGAGTGTACTGGCAATGCAACACTCCTGTGTGAGCATGCATCTCCTGGACGTGTTTCTTATAGAGCCACATTTGATGAACACCGCTCCCAGACTGCACTGCACATTTCAAGCTAGTTTTTTGAAACGAGCTCTGCCAAGAGAAAGGCAACAGTCAGCCAAAAGCACCAAGAAATCCGATTCCTGCACCAAAAAGTGAAAGGCGGACTGTAGCGAGGGGATTTGGAGGTGTTTTGTATGACATGAGCTATAAGCTGACAGAATTGGAAATGAATCTGACACTATTTAAATTGTATCAGATGGGTCAAGTATTCAATCACCACCAACATTGTTTAAATCAAACTGGCATTAGCTCTGTTCTTTTTTTGTCTTGGATCCCTGTAGTGTCTGTCGCTGGATGAAGATGGGTAACTGTAGCTTCTATTTGGGTGGCCACAGAATATCAATTACAATCAACTTTTAACTTATCCCGACCTATTCATGTCACAAAGAAATATCCCTTCCCTTCAGTGAAATTCCACCCGGTAGAAATCCTGTCGGACTGATTGTACCTGCTGCTGTTCCTTAATTGGTTACCTATGCATGGTTAGATATCATGGATAGGTTCTTTCCTTTGCACAAATGTTATGCTAAAGCTACCAAGCTGCTAGCAACGTCCCAATCATGACAAAAGGGTGTTTTCCTGAAAATCCTGCATATTGTTAGGTCCTTAAAACCACTGTCATTGTTCTTCTTGCAAAGACTAAGTAGTACTTAACACAATGTGCCCAATGATCAGTGAGAAGCTTTTCAAAGGGACATTTCTCTTTTAGCCTTATGCTCCTGACTGTCAAACACAAAGACCTAGTATTTTACATTGAGTGTGTGCCCAGTTTTATGTGATTATGGACCTGCCTTAAATGTTCCAGTTCTTGGCCTGTTTCCCTCTACCCTTTACAATGTAATACAAATTGTTGCAGAGGTATTTGTGTTAAGGTGTTGACAGGCAGTGATAATCGCATAATAAGCAGTTGGCTGGATGTAACAATGGCTTTTACAACCACTGGTGAAGAGTAATTGTGTCTTCCCACGCATTGGAGTTGATCCATCCACTCTTTTAATGCTAACGGTGTACATTTTTGGATGTAAAGTCTGATTGCTTAACAGATAAAAAGTTATGAATAAATGTTAAGATGTCCGATATTGATGCGCTGCAATATATAAGAACTAGAAGCTAGAAGACATATAGATGACAAAGAATATTCTTTCTGCTTAAAAACTTCAAAAATCATGCTGAGAGCTCTAATTCTAAGTCAACTTTTTTGAATACTCAGTAATACACTGTACAGATTTCAGGTTTTGTCTTCATTTGGCAAAAAATACAGTATCAGATAGTACAGAGTTTTTCATAAAATTATTATTAAAATAAGTTGCGTGTATAAAGAAAATTAACATGCTACTTAGTAAAAAGTCCAGTCCATTTCTTTACATGCATTTGATAATGTTCACTTACAGATTTATAAACAAAAGGCTAAGCATAACTATGAACTTGATGAACTCAAGAGTGTTTTTTTTTAAAGCGAAACATGCCTCTCCTCCAGCAGTGGTTTATCCTTTCTGGGCAGTTGTTGGAACAGTCTCCAATGTCTCCTTCCATTGGGTTCTATGGAGCTTTAAGGCCCAATCCCAATTTTCTAACTTACCCCCACAATAGAGACTAAGTGGTGTCCCAATACTCATTTGGATCAAGAAGAAAGGCCATGGGGAAGGGCTATACACCCCTCCAAACGGAGATTTTAGAGGACCAATTTCCCATAATGCAGTGTGATTACCAGGACCACAGCTATGAGAGAGGTGATACATGTAACTTATTTGGGCAAAAATAAAGCTTAAATAGTCAAGACAGTCTTGTTTTATGTTCCTTTTAATCTTGAACTGGTTTATACACTGATCTGTTTTCTCCTCTGAAAGTTATAAAATTGCTGTTAACGTGCTAACGTTAGCCTCACATTGACAGATCACAGTCTCATATTTTCAGAATGGTTTGAACTTTTCATTAGGTATTGCATAACACCGCTATCTGTTTTTCTGACGATATAAATGTATATGTTGTAAACGAACAGTTGTTTTTGTGATATTAGTAACAGTCTTCAGTATCTGTGACAGGGACTGAGGAAACAGCAGCTGATACTTTTCAGAGCAAAATTTCAAGTCAAAAAAATAAACTGTTCAAACACAGCATGATAATGACGGATGTATTGTTAGACCTTATTGTAATATTATGTTGTGCGTAAAAATATAGGCTATATTATTAACTATACGAGTTTATATATATCCTAAATTATGAATACTTGTACTATATGTTATGTATGTTATGAGATCTTTTTTATAATCCTCATATTATTATAAAATGTAATATGCTTCTGTGCCCATACAGGTGTGGTGTCCCAATTCTTAGGGGTAGCCTATAATCTTAGCCCTACCACCTACCCTTTCTTTTGGAGGGCCAGGGTGTATGGCTAGGGGCTAAGGGGTAGGGGTAAGTTAGAGAATTGGAATTGAGCCTAAATGTAGATTTTTCAAAGACGGACATAAATGTAGCACATTGAACCTTTGAAACTTGGATAATTGAAATTCTTTCTCTGACTTGGGGTGGTCAGTATTGTGTTCAGATTTAGATCTGCACTCTTCAGTGAGTGACGGCTGAGCTTTTTGTGTGGACAGTGTGACGGACAATCGAAAGGTGAAGGCCGGTGTAAATCCAGGCAGCCCTGTCCAGTGTCTCTTTACCTGTCTAAAAGAAGAATGTGACACCTTACCACACAGTTATCTGTCCTGTCACTCCGGCTGTCACAGATACTTTACTCCGTCTCTTTTTCAACTGTAGCTTTTCAACCATTTATATATTTGTATGGGACTGCGGTACAATACAGGCCCACACATGCATAATATCCTCTCTCCAAAACTGGAATTGGGCTGACAAGCTGACACACTGTCATATTGCTCAGGCCCGTTTTCACACGCCATCACAGATCCTGCAGTCTCACACTAACCCTGCCTTAAACAGCAAAGAAAACCATGTCACGATGCACACTGGGAAATAACATCCCTGTAGATGTACTGTACTGTAATAGCAACATAGTCCCACATGGAGCTTCTATAACACTACTCAAAAAGCTGTTAGTATTTCACTCGGTTTAATTTAGGAGAAAGAAACACCAAAAACTCTTAAAACACGGCCATTGCATTAGGTCAAAACACTCCAGTCCAGTTCGAGTTTAGCATCTGTGCTACTTATACATATAAGTTAATTTCCAAATGAAGTGTTAAACTGAGCAAAAAAAAAGTGCAGTTATTATAAGTGTTATAATGTTTTTGTGAAAGTGTTCTTCAAAACCAGCTCCACAAAAATACATGAAAGATGATATTCTAATAAATGAACGAGCAGCTTGTAATGTGTTTATCAGGGGAGCTTGCCGTAACGGAAGAATAAATTCAATATACAGAGCTGATATTAATATTTTTGTTACGATTTTATTTTCTTTTGTTGCAAGAAAACGAAGAGCTGTGTTTTATTAAAATATTCCAACAGTTTCCTTTCCCCAGAGTATTACTAAAAGGGCACAGTTTCAGTAGCAGCATGCTGTTTGTTGTTCAGCTGATGCAGGGCTGTGATACACAATTTTCTAGGTAGTTTGTGTATTTATTTGGTTAAAAAATGGATGAAGACACTGCAGCTTAGTGAAAAAACAACTAAATGTCCCATGCTTTGCTGGTATACTTTTTGATTTAAAACTGAATGGTTGGTAAAGCTGACAGCTTGCTATTGTTAAGTTTAGGAATGTTTATTTGCTTTTGCCACTTGCTGCTGCTGCTGCTAGATAAAATATCTTCTTTCACAAGCTGGCGTGCTGTTTTGAAATCTCTGTTCGTCTGTACTTTGTAGCTCGGCTGCCGAGAGTCGACATGGTTCTTTGGCGGAAAGGGGAAGATGGTGTTATGATCAAAAAGGCAAAGACAGGAGGGAGGGAAGCAGAGAGATATGAAGAGGAGCAGGAAAGATGAAGCACAAGTGTAGGAGCAGAGGACACACTCAGGGATGCATTTAGGGGACAAGCAGAATGTCTTTTCTGATATTTGAACACATCTGGATAAGAGTGTTAGGCTACATCCAGACTAGACTATTTATGTTAGTTTGAACATTCTGAACCACATTATCTGTACTTAGTCTGGTCTTAGACTCTTAGATGTGAACAAGCCTGTCAGAATGAATGTCACCTCTTCCCTTTTAGACCAACAGACCACTATGTTGTTGATGGCCAGTTTTTCATACAAACAAATTACAAACTCTACAGTCATTTTCTATATTATTTGTTATTGTATGGCATGATCTGCTTTGCAAAACTATGCTATTCTATGCTTTGACATGCGTATAACTCAGTGCACTAAACAATACAGTGTCAGTCTATTGTTCAGTCTAATAAACTATTACTTTACACCATTTGTTATTAGGGCTGCAAAATATAAATCATAAGTGCTACATAATATTAGGAAAACATATGTGATATGACAATTGATAAAGCAGTATTTGAACAGTCCTCTTTTGCTTAGTAATAGTAGAAATGTTAAGACCACGTATTGCATATGACCAATCTAGTGAGGCAAATGCAAAGCAAGAGCACATTAAATGTCTGCAGTATCCTGCAGCTCTAATTGTAATGCTTTTGCTATAGAGCTTGCACTGAAATATGATTTAGTACAGAATCAGATCTTGAACATTTTACTGAGCATTGTGTGAATGTAGCTTTAGTTTGAGACAGAAAAGAGCATTGAAAAATGTGTCCAGGAGCTGCATCTAACTGTAGAAACACAGAGTGCATTCAAGAGCTCGAAAGAGTTGGAGGCGGAATTATACCAAAGGATGTGGATCATAGTGTGTGAAATGCACAGCCATCATCGCAGAGCCAACCTTTTCAGCACTGTGCTCCAAATTCCACTAATGATTCTTGTTTCCAGCATGAAACCCAGTGTCCTGATTCCTATGCGTCTCTCTGCCTCTCAGAACCACACTGCTCTGCATGTTATAAAAACATGTATTCCCCTGCCTGGTTCTATGTTTAAGCATTCATTAGAGGTGACACTGGCATTTGTAGCTCTATCTTAACAAGTACAAGTAATTCTATTATCAGTGGTTCTCATATTAGCTGATGATGGCTACTGCTACAGTGCTGTCTGTCATTTATATTTATTGATGTATGTTTTGGTACACTCTACTGAGATTAAAGAGGTTAAAAGGTAGTATAAAATTTGTCTTTCCTTTAAATATTTTGGTAGAACAAGCCATATTTTGCATCAGATGTAAACAATCTAGATGATAGCATTTGAGGTTAGCTACATTTTATAAACATGTTAACACTAGTCACGGCTGTCAATTCATTATACATTATACTGTCATTGATTGCACCTGAGTTTAGCTATACAGACATAATATTTTATTGACTTGTTTATGCTAGTCATTTAACTAATTGAGGAGTTTTTGAGATAGATTCTCTTTAATCATGAGCTCCCTGTCTATTTTTTTTCTTCTAAATCTCTCTAGTGCTTCTGTGTAATCTGTGTCATCTACAGTGGGCCATGGACCAGACGGGTGCACTGTTTATTTCTAAAAGTAGATGCAAACTAAGCCAAACAGGCAAAATGTTTAAATGAAGAATGAAATTATGGGGTGCACCTGGTTCCATATGCTTGGGAGACCCGCGTTTGATGTCATTGGCCCGATGTCATTCCCCTCTCTCTCACCCGTCTGTCTACAATCCCATCAAAAAAGAATAATAAGCAAAAAGGCCATAAGAAAAAAAAATAAAAATAAAATGAATAAAAACGCATTTAACATCTTCACAAGAAATTGGGTCTGTTATTAAAAGTGAAAACCTTGTCCAGTAGACGTAGTCATTGTTGTTTCTTTTCTCCCTCTGCAGGTCTTGTCAGAAGCACTCCACGTGGATGCCCAGTCTCGGCACAGGTCCAAGACACCACCATGAACCGGAACAAGCGCGAGAAGGAGTACTACAGTATAGACGTGGGAGATTCCACATTTACAGTTTTAAAACGCTATCAGAACCTCAGACCTATTGGATCGGGAGCACAGGGAATAGTCTGGTAAGTCCGAGCAGAATTAACAGTCTGTGGCTTCCTTAAAATAATAGTTCATAAGGCAGCTCATCAGTTTACTTTAAAATTGTCAAAATACTTTTTTATCAAGAAACTTGAGAAAGCCACTAATGCAGCCCTAGTCAGCTGTTCTGTAGGCTGATGAGTACAACACAGAAATTGATGCATAATGTAGTATTTGTTGACACTGCACTGTGCGATTGTGTTTCCTGAGAGTTTGTGTGGCTTTGAGAGAGAAGTACAGCGTGTCAGGATCAGTTTCGGGATTAGTTGGTGTAAATAATGACATTCTATCTATATGCTAACACTTGTTGCACCTTGCACTGTTGCAACACTCTAGTACTTTGGAGATTTATTCATTTACTAGGATTTCTCTCGATTGCATTTTTGTCATTGGTGTTGGACGTGAAGCAAATAAAGGAAATGTCTGTATTTTAGCAGTGATGGTAAAAGGAAGAGCCTTTAAGTAGCGTTTAAGATAATTAGTGCTGACTGTGTCTTTCTGCTTTCCTTACAGTTCAGCACATGACCACAACTTGGAGAGGAATGTGGCCATCAAAAAGCTGAGCCGGCCTTTTCAGAATCAGACTCATGCAAAACGAGCCTACAGAGAACTGGTGCTTATGAAATGTGTCAACCACAAGAACGTAAGAACCCCATCCGTCCACTCGCTTTCTCTTCCTTCGTCCTGAACGCTTAAAGGAACATTACGA
Source organism: Neodontobutis hainanensis (assembly GCA_024349245.1). NCBI lineage: Eukaryota > Metazoa > Chordata > Actinopteri > Gobiiformes > Odontobutidae > Neodontobutis > Neodontobutis hainanensis. The sequence goes on along the minus strand of JALDNG010000066.1, from coordinate 830,317 downwards.
GAGAATCAAGAAGATGCTGTGTGTACATTGTAAATAGAAACCCAAAGTTGGCTGTAGCCCTCTACCTAGCTCTGCATTGTAAACCATTAAATATTGATATGCAGCCGTATCTTCCTCCAAGCATTCTGAAGTAATAATCTGGCATTTCCAATTTCTCGCTGCTGAGTCAACAGTGAGTCATCCTCCACATGCATAATGGATCTACTAACACAAACTCACAAACATGCCAGTTAGTATATTTATCAGCTACAGTGCTTTCAAAGAAGGGAACCCACTTCCATATAACATGACCAAAATATTTTTTTGGGATAACAACACTCTCTAAAAATATTTTTCTTATTTTTTTTTTATTGTGTTAGGTAATGTTCAGTAAAAATAAAACACCAGAGTTGGGTTTCATTGAGTTTTAGCCCACGTGCAAAAAGTGGACTGTTAAATTGAAAGGCATGGCTAATTTGCATATATCGGCAAAACACGGGGCATTACACAAATTAGTCATGTTAATTCATTTCTTGACACAAAACCTAGAATTGCAGAGGTAATCCTTCCTCTAGAGTGTCCATTATTTTAGCAGCTATTAGCAGCAGCTTTAGCATTCACACAGTAGACAGTGCAGTGGTTAATTGTAATGCGTGGCTAAAAAAAGAAATATATCAGATGGTGTGGATTCCGTTCTCTACTTGCCTCTTCCTCCACAGAGAAACCAGTGTAACAACTGCTTTTGTACTTTTTGCAGATAATCGGCCTATTAAATGTATTCACGCCACAGAAGACACTGGAAGAATTCCAAGATGTGTGAGTATTACTGAGAACAAGTGCTCGCATCGTGTTCAGAAAATCAATAGCAGAGGATATGACATGCTGGGGGCTTGGCTAATTTTTTATTTTTATTTTTTTAAACATAGCGAGGGTCTGGAGTGTTTTTTAAAGAGCATTCTTTGATAGAGACTAAAAATAAAGAACAAATAAAGTGAGGATTCCCCAAACTGTTGCAATGTTCTTCTAATCTCTCTTCTGAGGGTTGCATAAGGACTATTTTTATTTGAGAGACATCAAAGTCACTGAGATATAAGTAGAAGAGAGGAGAATAGAGGGAGTTATGGTTCTGTATGTTGCAGAATATGATGGGAACAAACATGATTAATGCCATCCCCGGGATGCTGGGTCTGTGAGTGCATTCGCATTTGCTGTTTTCGCCTGATTGGAGCTAAAAAGAAAGCCGGACAAATCATAGCCACAGGGTTGGAGGGCACAGACAGAAGATGGAGAAGCTTGCTACATTTACTAAGTCTGTTCTCTGCACAAACACTTATTGTATTCCACTGGGCGTGACATTTCAGGAAACTCCAGAAGCAGGTTTCCTGGCGTTTGGACATTTATATGTGCCTTAAACATTGCACTTTTACATTTGACTGTGTGCTCTGTGTAGACTTCCAGGGACTAAATTTAGCAGGAGATCTGTTAGAACTTTCTCACTTGAAGTTGAGAAGGAATGGTGATGTAACAGCTGCCAGAAATTATATCATCACAGTTTTAAAAGAGAAACATGGCTGCCACTTCCAAAATGCCATCATCCACTACAGAGATGGAAACACTAAACTGGGGTTTTATATATGAATCAAACATAATATTGCAATAAATGAGTTTGAAGTAATTTTTTTGAGTTTGAAAAAATACTCACCAGGGAGAGTTATGACAGTTTTGTTATTGGTTACGGCTAGGGATGGGACAATAATCGGTTTTAGGGTATACCGTGGTATTAAACTGCCACTGTTTAACACTTTTTCACAGTTTTAATGTAATATGAGCTGATGAGGCACAAATGAAAATGTTACATTTAATAAAGTGCTCCAGTATTTCAGTATTTATCATTATTCTTTAAGTTACACTTACATTTATTCCATTTTAAAGCTGGAGTTAAACTTGATTAATAAGGGTGTAACGATATTCAAACCGAACCGAAAAACCGCGAACCCACAGCCACAGTTCGAACCGCGATACTCGCATGTCAAACCGAACGCGCCCCGCCCCCTGCTGCACCGGCCCAACGTTCATTTTATTTTGTCACAGGTGTGCTAACTGCTCTAAAGAAAACGTGAAGCCAATGTATAAAGTTAAGTAAATAAAGATAAAGTTAATTGTTGTTGTTTTTATTAAGTTAAAGTGAATCTAGTGTTATTATTGCTGGTGCCCTGCAATGAACCCTGCCCCCACAGCAAACAGAACCGAACCGAACCGTGGCATTGGTGTATCGTTACACCCCTATTGATTAATTACATAATTAGTGTGGCTGATGCAGGCTTCTGTTGGAGCGGCAGGTGTGTAGGCTGTTGCTGCTGCCTGACGTTGAGCAGCAAAGATGTTGGTCAAAAGATGGTCAAAGACTGACAGAGCCTCGACCCTGGGATCCGAGTTTTTGGAGAGTCTAAAGGAGAATATAACCAGAAAAAGAAGCAGTTTATGCAGCTCTGTGAATGCCAGATGTTCTGCTCAGTGATGCTGTTTTTCTTTCACTTTTTTTTTTTTATTTAATTTTTTTTATACATTTCACGTGTATTAAACTATAGTCCATTCATTTGGACATTGCTTTAAGTGAATAATTGCTTCACACACTGTTTTTGAGGCGAGGAACAGGGCACTTTAAAGACTGAGGCAGGACTGTAAGCTGGTAGGCTCAGTCTCTACAGTGCTTGTAACTAACCACCCTTGGTGTTTGTTTGATGGGGTTCACCGAGAGCTAAATGGAAGTTCACCGACTGTGGCTATCCGACTATTTCTCTGATGTCTGATGAAACCCACATGTAAGATTCAACTGTAGCAGGAGGAACGTTTGGCTGCGTCTTCTGTTACACACCTCTGCAGCGTCACATCCTCCATCACGCCTCAGACACGCAGCAACAGTAGATTGTGAGTTTAATGTTGGCCAGTTCCACAAGAAAACACTAAAAGGAACAACGCTCTGCTGATAATCTTTTTTAAGCTTCAGTAGAACAGTGTCTGGTATTTACTGAATAATTGGAACAGAGCATTTAGCATTAAAAAGCCTGTATAGGCAAGTCAAAACAAAGGAGTTAAGTGCTGCTGCTGTTCTGTAGATGTAAATTGAGACTCGAATACCAGCAGCTGAAGCCCTGCCTTAAAGACATTGCAGTAATTTATTTGAAATGATGTACTATAATAATTCTTCTACAGTATTATTAAAATAAAAACATTTATCTATGTCCAATTTAATTTAATCTATACCGTCATATTTTTACAATTATCATTTCGTCCTATCCCTAGTTACGGCTTAAATAAGTTGGGTCAGTTGGTTTAGAGTTTCGGGGCCTAGATTCCAAATACTGTTTTTAGCCCTTTCCCAGAGGAACTCCACATAAGCCCTTGAATATAATGTCACTAGATGGTGTAGTGTGAAGGGAGGCTAAAGCTAGGATGATTTATTTTTTTTTCACAGCTCAGTTCGGTAAGTGTGTGTTGTGTCTTGCAGGTACTTGGTAATGGAGCTGATGGACGCTAACCTGTGTCAGGTGATTCAGATGGAGCTGGACCACGAGAGGCTGTCCTACCTGCTGTACCAGATGCTGTGTGGCATCAAGCACCTGCACGCTGCCGGAATCATCCACAGGGTAAAAAACACATCCAGTAACACTGCATTACTTTTGATGATTTTGAGGTCACTGAGCTCTGCCTAGATGCAACACGGGCAAAGTAATATGGCAAATAAACAAAATCCTAACAATTTAAATAGATTTATTATTTTTCAGCTCTATGCAAATAAAAAAGACTTAAGATGTAAGAAAAAAGTTTGAGATTTTGCAGTACAGCTATTTTGAAATTCAAAATACAATTAATTGATTAGTCTGATCTGTCACCCTGAATATGCATCTTGTATCTCTAAAATGTGAAAAAACTTATCTGGAAAAAAAAATTGCACACTCAGCAACTGGCTATCTAAGGGCACTGTGTTAATGAAAAAGATATTAAATTTGCATTGATTTTGATATTTCTTTAATATATACAAAATGCAGGGCTGATTGTTTGTTTGTTAACGTTTTTGCATTTACACTGCAGTGTATTCCCATTATACAGGCTTTCATTGTACGGGCTACAATGCAGTGTCTTAATGCGGTCAGTGTTTCCCTCAGACTCGTGTACATTCAGTTTGTTCAGTTTGTGAGCCTTAAAACTTAGCTGCAGATAACTGGAGCTCCTCCTGCTCCGGCATCTAGAACAAATTGAGCCACAGGCTGAGCTAACCCCTTCTCCAGTCTATTGACGCAAGTCTGCACGCTAAATTTTCATTTTTAGAAGGTGAAAAGATGCAGTGTGAGTGCAAGTCATCCATCACCACACATTCATCTCATTTTGTTGTCTGTTCGAAGAGGGCTGACGGCTGTAAGCTTTTTTATAACATGGTCCAAACCGTTTACAAAACATTTCACTGCTGTATATTTTGATAGACTAGACTGGTTTAACTCAAATGACACTTAGAGATTAGGCTTCTTTCACCTTCTCTGCTTTTAAGTCCAGCTGGCATAGACTCTTTTTCTTCATGTATTTGTGGGTTTTCTGGTATAAACTTGGCATCTACAAAAAAAGCACATATAAAAGGTTCTCAAGAAAAAACTGGATTCAAAATGGTGATCAGCTATTGTCTTTGCATAGCCTTTTATTCCTTATGCTTGCGTAATGTGAAAAACTCAGGGTCCTCCATGAGGCTAGAGAATTACTCTTGCAGCCTTTAGCCGGTGTAGCCTAAATGTCTATATAGTTCTCTCGTATTACGGAACATAAGTGTCATGCAGGCCTGGAACAAGTAAGGCGGTGGTGGTGTGGGGGCATGGTCTAAAACTATATTGGGGCTCATATTGTCAGACAGCGCTGCTCATCAATAGCATCAAGGAAACTAGCGCTTGCTCTTCAGTTGTGTGTAACGGTGTGGGCCACGGCAACTGAGCAAAAAAGAGATGGCGAGGGGGGGCATTAGCCGGATAGATCAATTAAATATATATATCTGAAAAGACCCTATGACCATAGTCTTAAGGCCTAAACAGACCTCTCTGGACAGACTCCAGAAAGCTGGCTAAGGGTCAGTATAACTCTTATCAGCAGGATAGAATTAAAGCCCTGGTATATCATGGAGCTCAAGCCACTCACCAATATTGCCTAAATTATATTGTTTAAGCAGAATTTGCAACTTTTGGCGGCTTATGCCCATTCCCATTGAAAATGTATTGCAGTCTATATAACGTACATTGCTTTGTCCTGTTTTTTTGCCTGAATGGTTTAATTGAAGCTCTGTTTATTTAGTGTTCAGAAAAAAACACTGCTGTCACAACGACTCTATAATTTTATGGAGGCTATGGACAGATAAATATTTAGTTTTTTTTCTGAATCTGTAAAAGGCATTTAGTTGATTTATAGACTGTTGCAATTACGTTAAACAGGATTGGCTTATCAAAACAAGCAAATTCCTGGTTTGCCAATTATCTTATAGACCGAACACAATGCGTTCAGGTGGCTGGATCCACCTTGTCGTACCTGGAAATTTCTAAAGGCATGCCTCAGGGTTTGGTCTTAGCACCCATCTTATTCTCTATTTAAATCAACAGCCTATGTGATAACTTCATCAATGCCAGACATCACTTTTATGCAGATGATACCAGTATTTTTTGTTGCTCATTATTGATCGCTCAATCTTTTCATTTTTTTATAGTCAGCTTTTAACATAATTCAATCTCGTCTGCAGAATCTTAAATTGGCTTTAAATACAGACAAAACCAAACTCATGTTTTTTTCTAACACCAGTGAGTTACCAGGAAATCCTAACTTTCTCAAAGGCAATTGATATTTTTCTTGACTGTGAGCTTTCATTTAAAGCACAACTAATTTCCAAACTAAAAGTGAAACTTGCTTTAGAATAAAACCTTTTCTCTCTCAGGGCCAAGAAACTTTTAGTCTCTGCAATGTTTTTGCCTTTACTTGTTTATGGTAATGTATTGTATATGTGTGCTTCTTCTAAGTGTCTACAGTCCTTGAATACTGTTTATTAGTGTGCCCTGAGGTATGTCACCGGATGTAGTCGCCTCACTCATCACTGTGATCTTTATGTTAAGTCAGGCTGGCCTTCTTTAAGTGTACGCACGTACTGGCTGATTTTGGTTTACAACGCTCTTGGATTAGTTCCATCTTACTTGAGCATGCTTCTTCAGTGAAAAAAAAAAGCTGTTATGCCCTACATTCCTGTAATGTTCATCTAACTGTGCCTCAAGTTAGATCAGAAATGGGGAAAAAAAGCATTTAGCTTTACTGGCCTCTCTGTTTGAAACCCCCTTCAGTTTGATCTGAAACTATCGGACCTCATTTCATTTGTAAATTTCCGTTTTAATCTTAACAAATGGAGAACGTGAGACACCAAGAGAGATTGATCTGTGCCTGTTTTTGAAATGTTACTGTTCTCAGTACAAACTAGCATTCACTTTATACTCATCATACTTTAATCTGCCTAACATGTTTTTCCTTTGAGTTAGTTGTTGTAACTTATTTATTATTGTTGTTGTTTTTCAAAATGACGTGTGCTGCAGACGGCTTGGCCAGGTCACCCTTGTAAAAGAGATCTTAATCTCAATGGGTTTCTTATCTGGTTAAATAAAGGTTGAATAAAATGAAACTTCAAGTACTTCATCACGCTGGATGTTGTCACTTTGTTTTATAAATGGAAGAACTTGTGTTTTTTGTGCAGGATCTAAAGCCCAGTAACATAGTGGTGAAGTCCGATTGCACGTTGAAGATCCTGGACTTTGGCCTAGCTCGGACGGCGGCCACTGGTCTTCTCATGACACCCTACGTAGTGACCCGCTACTACCGAGCCCCCGAGGTCATCCTAGGCATGGGCTACCAGGCCAACGGTGAGTATGAGGGAGGCTGCTTCTCGATAGCTGATTGTCTACGCTGCTGCACAGCCCTCCACAGCCCTCCACTGCAAATCACATCCTCAACACACACGCATTTTCTCCCTGTTCCACTAAAGGTCACTTTTAGGAGGGAAGTTGGCATGTCGGGCATCTGTGCTTTGTGGGAAACTTCCTGTCTGGGAAATGTAGTGCACAGCAGTGCTTAAGCATGTGTTTGATGTTTTATTAAGAGGTTGGCTGTCCGGGCTAAAAACGCCAATGAAAACAGGCACTTTGCATGCTTCAGCAGATTAACTAGGCGCCACTGCTCAAAACACACTTCTTCCAAATAAATATGAAAAAATGCATCACACCAAAAGGTAAATGTGTAATAACAATTAATGAATCCAAAAGTTTCAATTGCTTTAATTGTATGGACACTACAAGGTGCAAACAAACTTAACACCTGTAGTGTTCTTGACTGAAAACATTGACCCAAATTTTTCCAGCTGACTACTTGCTTCTTTTCTTTGCTTACTCTCTTCTCCTTCCTTTTATGCTGCGTGTATGTAGTGGATATTTGGGCTGTGGGCTGCATTATGGCAGAAATGGTTCGCCACAAAATCCTTTTTCCAGGAAGGGATTGTATCCTTGAGCTGCTTGCAGCGGTGACTGGCATTAAAACAAACATGGCACTAAAGATTCTTCTCATGCCCAACTTTTAGTTATAACAATTATTACATGTTACTCATATGAGGGCTGCTATTCAGATTCTATTTCTTGGATAATCCTTTACTCTCAACAATCCACCTTAACATGAGTACACCGTCACATGATTAACCTGAAATAGAATTTCATGTGATGTATATGCCCTCAATTGTGACATGACAATATTTCTGCTTCCATAGAAAACTTTTTTTTTTAATGCGGAAATATTCAATCTCTTAACTTTGGGAGAACATTTCAGACATTTCTTTTTAATCCTCATGGGACACTGACCCAGATTTAAAAGGGCACTCATCTGCATGCAGTCCATTTTATGTTCTGTCTCACACATCACTTTTGCACACTCCACACTGTATTGTTTCTCCTTGGCTTTTTCTTTCTTTTTTCTTTTTTCTTTTTGCGTTTGTGTCCTGCATGCTAATTGGGTGGTTGTCATTTCATTTTTCAGTTGATGTCTGGTCTGTGGGCTGCATCATGGCTGAAATGGTCCGAGGTAGTGTGTTGTTTCCAGGCACTGACCGTATCCTTGAGTTGGACCTTCACCGAGATGATGAAATGTCATCGTCTTATGTAGTCTCTGTTCATATGTTTGGCCACAGTACTGCAGCTGACATGTCAACAATTTCATTAATTTCAGTTGTATACTAAACTATTTTATGGTTGGTCAATTAAACAATTCTCAAATAACTCTACTTTTGTTGCTACCAAAGTATGAGCTTATGTTAGTCATATTAAGCAAGTATTAGTAGTAGGCATTAACTTATATTAAATTTGTATTCATTAGTTAAATTATGTATGTTTTATATGTCTCTAACATAAGCATACATATTTGAATCTTTTACAATGCAAAGAAGTGCAAAGAAGTCTAAGGCTAGCTTAGTAGAAGCTATCTTAAAAATACAGTAATTTTGCTAATCTGTGTTAAAGTATTAATGTCTTCAAACCATGCACACAAAGACAAACCAGTGTGCTAATGCAATCATATCTATATAGTTTGAATTATATATTCCATGATTATATTATGATTAATTTGTTTATATTAAAAAATGCCAGCTAAGCTATATAGTGCTTCCTCTAGTAGTTTGTACAGTGACATTGCATTTGACCTATTAATATTAGATTGGTTTCCCCCAATTATATTTTTTAATAACATAAAAATCAAAAGTATATTTAATCATTGGCACAAACGTAGGTATAATTTTTCTTACTCAGGCAAAAAGTGAGCTCTTGTGTTGTAGCAAAAGTTTAATGTTACATTTGTTTGTTTTTTTTTGTTTAGTTTTTTAATTAAATCTGAAATTATGTACCTATATCGTTTTTATTTTTGTAGTTTCCCATTCTTATTCCAAGTGGCCATACTCATACTGTGGTTTTTAGTATTTTATTTTTTTTATTTTTTTTTTTGAGGAAGAAATAAATTTTACCCTTTTTTTAAATCGGCAAAAAAAAAATCATTGCAGTGAGCAATTAGCTTTGCTTTTTGTATAACCTCTGTCAAACAAAATCACTGTTGTCATGGCAGTCATTGGGGTTAGTACGGTGGCCCAAATGGCTCAAAACAACACTAAAATCACAAAGCGAATAAATGCGCCAAAACACATCAAATGCAAAAATAGAAATTAGATGATATAACCACAACATAAACATCCCACACAACGCAAATAAAGAAATTCAGCAAAACACAGGACCAATTACTTTAGTTGCAAATATTTTTCTGTTGTGGTGTAGTTGTTTATGATTTAATTTGTGTTGTGTCTCATTTATATGCCTTTTAATTTTTTTGTTTATGTGAGCCATCTGGGTCACCGTAGGTCCAAGCAATTTCAAGAGAAGATGCAACTGAGTTTACCCCACATCATCTCCCTTATTTCTTGAATTCCCAAACCTTCTTCCAAACACCACCAGTGCTTTCCTTAACCTTGTCTCTCTAAGACATTGACCAATGGAACAAGGTGATTGAGCAGCTGGGCACGCCGTCTCAGGAGTTCCTCATGAAGCTCAACCAGTCTGTGAGGACATACGTGGAGAACCGGCCCCGATATGCCGGCTACAGTTTCGAGAAGCTCTTCCCTGATGTCCTCTTTCCCGCAGACTCTGAACACAACAAACTTAAAGGTAACCGTAGTAGATGTAAATTCTATTAACTACACTCCACATGAAGTGTTAAAAATGCACTATCCATTTCAAAACTTTGAATAGCTGTTTATTGCATAAAAGAAGGTGTCCGGAATAATTCTCATTAAAAAAAATGACTCGCTTAGCTTTTAAAATGGATACTTTTGTCACCAGGGAATTATAATAAACCTCTCGACGAGAACACAGTCATGCATTTCACAAACATAACAACCTCCGTCATGGCTTATTTTCTTATTTTTCTCTGTGCAACATTACAGACATCCACCTGCAGCAACATCACAGTGACAAATCCATCTGCAACCGTCACCTCAGCTTAGCTTTTAACAGACTGTTTAAAACCAAGTTGTTAGTGCAGAGGAGTTTACCTTCAGTGTATTTTTATTTGCAAATGAGGTGGGGGGAAAATGACAGGAAAAATCACAGCAAGTGGCATCGAGCAGGAAAAAAAAACCCAAAGCTTTCCCTCTCTCTTTATTAAATTGCAGGAACAGGAAAATGTATGCGTATTTTTCTGCATTGTCTGAGAAGTTTTTTTTTTTTAGTGGGCTTCTGCAACTGATTTGATCAGCTCAGAAAGGCTACACTAAAATATTGCTCTTTTTCTTACAATTTAATCAAACCCCATATTGGTTTTCTATTCATTCACAGTTTTAATGTTCCCTCCCTGTATTGTATTCTGGCCTAACATCCTGCATCAACAGGAAATGATCATATTAAGGAAGAGATAATCTCTTACAAATGAAGAAATGTAAAAGAATATAGAAGTTTGATGTCAAGCAGCTGTGTCCAAAACTCACTTTTCACCATACACTGTTAAATAGTAGTATGTGCCGTAGAGTCCAAATGTTTAGTGTACTCACAATTTTCCACACCAGGAGATCGCTAAGTGAGACTTAAATTCTTTACTGCAGCTTTAAGTGACCTCAACAGCAATAAAGTATTGTAATGTGTGTTGATAAATGCATTTATTACTTGGAGGAAACTTGACATTGGGTCCTAATAGTTCCCTTTAAGTTGCCCATTTTGTGGCACAACATAATGTTCCACACTTCCCATGGCAAAGTTCTTTTTTTCTTTTTTATCTTGCCATGTATGTTATTTGGGGAAAAATACCAGTTTTAGTTGTAATATAAATTTTTATGCAATAGCATCGATAGCATATCTGGTGAGAGGATGTAAATCTTGATGATCTCCTGGAAAATGAACATTTACTACTTTGTGTTGTTTTGTCATGTGTGTCCAGCGAGCCAAGCCCGAGACCTCCTATCCAAAATGCTGGTAATAGATGCATCTAAGCGGATCTCAGTGGACGAGGCTCTGCAGCACCCCTACATCAACGTGTGGTACGACCCGAGTGAAGTAGAAGCTGTGAGTTCTGCTACAAATTATTTCTCTTCTCTTTTGAAAACATTGTGAGAATCTGCACAAACCCCCATGTATATAACACCAGATAAAGTGTAATTTTCAGTCTTTGGTGGCAATCCCCTCAGAAAATAAAACGACTCAGCCTGTGTGAATCTTTTAGGTCTACTGGGAAATAAAGTTGAACATTGCTATCTTCCACATTTTCACTCGGGCACAAAGGGATTCACAGGAAGCAATAGTTGATAATAGAAAAGCGCAAATGTAGTTCTGACATGGCACTATTGCATCAAATTTGAGTTCTCCCTGTGCTATACATTTAGAAATTTCTTCTTGGAATGGCTTGTGCCACCCAAGCCAAAAGCATGAATTTGATTTAGTCTTCTAATCCAATCTGACAATTTGGCATTTAAAAGAATAGTTCTGTTTTAGCTACTCGGATTAAAAAAAAACTGGACTACATCAATGTCAATTTAAATGTGTGGTCCAGGATATTTCCATAATATACCAGTTGAGAGATGGCCTATATTTTGGCTCAGATGACCACATTAAGTGCTTGTACAAGTGATGGCAAGTTCTGCAGTTGTATTAATGAGGAACGGAATTAAAGCCGGTCATCACTCGAAATAAATGGATGATAATTGATCTGACCAAGAACTCTTTAGCAGTGAATCTTTCGGAATGAAAAACATGTCCCTCTTTCTTTTTCCAGCCGCCACCGGCGATCACAGACAAGCAGCTGGATGAGAGAGAGCACACAGTGGAAGAGTGGAAAGGTACAAAACTCAGATAAAAATGCTGTTTGCCGTCTGTTGCACAAGGCTGCAGACTTTGAGAAAAGCTATTTTCTGCTGAAAGTGAAGTAAAAACTCTCTTTTCTGCACAGTTTATCACCATGTTCACATCCACAGCTCTGTCTAGACTATGCTCACAGCTTGAATTATGTCTGTCTAACTGGACATCTATCATGTTTAAAATCACTGGAGGAGAATTCAACTTTGGAGTTGACCGCGCTTTATGTTGTTTTTCTGTTTAGAAACATTCAGCATGTTGCATGTAACCACACTGTATGTTAATAAAAGCTCTAACACATTCTAAAGCACCATATTTTTTCCTACACAGTAAAATAAGAGAATTACACTCAGCTTTTGTTATACAGAACATAAAGTACCCTAGCTGAAAGCAACATTAATGAAGTAAAAGGAGATAAGTCAACTCTTTTGACACACAAATTACTGGCTGAAGTAGTAGAGCTACCAAAAAATAAAATATTTTGCAAGAAAACGCATCACATTAGCAGGAAAATTAATGTGTCTTGCAGCTCTAAATACATCCACCAAGAAGAGAGTGTTTTGTTATTAAATGCCACAAAATACAAAATGACAGCGGATCTGTGATCGACACCCGGAGAACACCAGAGAAGAATAGCAGCTTTCTTTTCCCGAGCTCTAAATGTCTTTACTCTTTCTCACTGACAGTGCTGTAACTGCAGTTCAAGTCTGAGGTGTGACATGTTAACTTCAGTTCAACCTTCTCACCTGATGACTGAAATGTCGCAGTAGGTGCTGTGAGGTTTGCGATTTTTTTGTGTGTCTTTGCTAATGGTGTGATTACTGTCCACCTGTGTTTTCAGAGTTGATATATAAAGAAGTGATGGACTGGGAAGAAAGGACAAAGAACGGTGTCATCAGGGGACCATCGGCTTCCATAGGTAAAAGGATTATTATATGTAAAAGCCTGTGTTTGTTAATGTGCATTGTAGCAATAGCCATTAAGCTCTTTGGCTTTAGTTTATGTGTAAGAGGATAAGAGGAAAGTACACCTATATTACACTTTTTGCTAAGTTGCCCATTGCCACAGGGCCATTTAAAATTTTAATTCAGAGCAGTTTTACTTTCTTTTCTAAATGGGAAGGTTTTATAAGGTAAATGTATTTTAAAGGTATAATATGGAGGATGTTGATATAAAGAATCTCCACAATTGAAATGTAATTTATTCAACACATTTAAAACAATGCAGAGGTGGATTTATCTGTAAACAAATTGCAAACTGCTTATATTTTGCCATTTTCACTTTTTTGTTTACATGTGAGGGCTGTCTTTGAGTGTTTTAGCTCTTGGCCAGTAACAACCAAACTATAAGGGAATTAAAATGCATCCAAATGTGTAAACTTGGAAATAACTTTTACTTCGTTATGATCTCTAAAGAATGTCCCAGAAGATGTTTCATCTGTGTTGTTACATATGGTCAGAATACATTTGCTTAAACCCTCAATATAGTGCCTTTTAATTAAGTGGCGTTACATTAGTTGTTAGTAAGTATTAGTTAGTTAGTATTTGTAATAGATGTATTGAAAGATGCATAGTTTCAGCTTCAGTTTACCAGTGTAAGACTATTATCAAAGACTGCCTTTTCCTATTAAGTCAGTGGATGTCCAATATTTCTGTTATCTTCTCGCAGCACAAGTGCAACAGTGAGCAGCAGACTCCCGCACAGCCACCAGCATCTCCCCCCTACATCTTCTGCCTCCCTGCCTGACTGACCCCATCCTGAGCGGCAGGTCAGTGGCCTGGAGGACGGTAAGCTGTGTCGCCGCTCTCGCTGCTGCTACAGCCAGAGGCCCCTGGGCTGCTGCACTTGACTATCACGGACACCTTTCCCTGGTCCTTGACTGGACCTCCTATCTGAAGACTTCAGGCCCTATACTGGCCTCTAGCCCCGCCCCCTTGCATTTCCCTCCTTCTTCTTCCTCTGTGCTTGTCTTCTGTAGTGTAGCGTTAGCCAGATAGCTGTATGAGAATTATTTCTATTTTAAAAGGACAGACTTTTCCTTTTTGATTTTGAAAAAAAAGTTCTAGTCTTTATTTTTATTTTTTTATACTTGTTTGAGTCTTTGCTGTAATTCTTTGATGCATTTTTTTAATTTTGTTTTTGGAAACCCTTTATAATAACTATGCACTATTAAGCACAAGTTATGTACTATTAACTTTCTTTATTCATAACTTTTAAAGTATTTTAACAGTCCCCATTACATTCTAAACATTATGATTATTAATGTTTTAGTCTTGTGTATAATTTTACTATTTCAGCATCTATCAATGGTGTATTGAATTGTTGTTAATTACATATTTATTAATGCATTACTGCTTCTTAATAGCATGTAGTTGTTATAAAGGGTTACTTTTTTATTCTTATGGAAACCTAAAATTAGGAGAATTTCTATGATTTCACTATGTTTCGGTTTGTATTAACTGACAGTGAGAATTCAATGACATATTTGTAAAGGTTTTAATCTGATCTATTTTTTCCTGTTTAAAGTTATTTGTTTCTGGTGAGCTACTGCTTTTACAACTTGCCATACAATTGTAAATTATGTTTGTACAGATTTTAAGTAGAAGTAGATCTTCATGACGAGTGCGGTAAGCCATTGAAAGCTAAATTAACTGACAGATGGATGGACGTAGTTCTCTTTTGGTGATACCACACTTAGCGATAGATTCTTTTAGATTCATGTAAATGGTGTCCATGTCTGTGAGGTGTTGGGAAAATACTGTATCAAGTCTTGGGTCTCCCATATAACTCTCTCAGACTCAGATTAAATGGCCTCAGAGTAGATGTGAAAACAGCCTCTGGAGGGTCGCTATGCGTTTCCATTTTTGTTTTGTTTTCTACTTATCCTGTTGCCTTATCCCAATAGCCATGTAATCGCAGGGCTAACACGCACAGACGTATACTGACTGATAACCATTCACACTCTTATTCAGTCTCACTGGACAATTTAGATTAACCTATTTGCCTAAACGTGCATGTCTTTTGACGGGGGGAGGAAGCCGGAGTAAACACAGTTACACTGGGAGAACATGCGCCCTGGAAATTGAATCCACAACCACCTTTATGTCAGGCAGAAGCACTAACAACAATTTTCCAGTTTGCCTAAAACAATTCTTAAAATCAGATAAAAGCTGCTCTTTACATACATCCACAAGCCCCGGGAGCATCACACAGACACTAAACTGTGAATGTTTATTTAGCAAACACTGTCTCTATAGCATCCGCTTGTTTTGTTTTTTTTGTCAGAAAAAGTTTTGAAATACATAGACTTAGAATCTAAGAACGGTAATTGACAGACCATTAAATTACGGAGCATTGGGTCTAAATAGAGGATTGAATATGGTCGTATAACAGAACATGTATTTAGACCACCATATCAACCCTCCAGAGGCTGCTGTGTTGAAGCTATGGCTCTTTAATCTGAGATCTGACAGCCATTTTTCCTGAACCCAAGGATGTCTCCCTGTGACCTGAAAATGTTCCAATATGGACACCAGAAATGTAACATACTGTATCCCTCCACATTGTAAAAGTTCAACATATGGAATGAAAGAGTTCTGCCTATATAAGAGACTGATAATGACACAGAGATAACATAGTTTGCTGACGACCGTCTTGTGTATTTTAAGTGCTTTAAAGTACCTTTTCTTGTCCGTGACAGGCCATGAAACGTTATGGAAACTGACTGGTAGAATGGGCGCCAGGAGACCAGACATAGAGCTGTGTTCTTTCTGGTTTGCATTGACCGAGAGATATTGTTAAAAGTTTCAAGACTTTAGAATGTGTTTTTGCTTCGAAAAGTTTTCTAGGATGTGGACTTGTGTGAGGTTGTAGAATGTGACGATGTAAAGTAAAATGTGCTTGGGTCAAGTAGGGATTTTTGATCTTGAGAACGTGTTGATGTGAAAGAAGAATGGTGATTCTGCAGTGGGTCAAATAGCTGTTTCTTAATACAGATCCTTTTATTAGTAATCATGAATTTGGAAACTGACGTACCAGACTTGCCTGCAGGTAAAAGAATATAGCATGTTAAAGAGCAGCGCAAATGCCCCAAAATAAATGAATGAATCTTGTATGCAATAATAGTGCCCTTTCTTCTCGCTTGGTTTTGCCCAGAAAAGGAAAAGTGCCTAACCAATTCATTCCTGAGTTTATGGAGGTTCTCATTTTGGGTGGTGTCCGGAGATGTCGCAGATGTATTGTGTATATTTTTCTACCTGTTTTGATTTGAACCCAGAATAGGAGATTGTTGTGCAGGGTCTACAGGTATGGAAGTTTGGTTTCAGCATGTGTTTGATTCATTTTGAAAGCTAAGGCAGTTCATCAAAGTGTAAAGGAGCAATTCTTTTTTTCATTCCCCCAGCATGTCAGATATGAGTTTTCGCTTTTCTTCGACAAAGCAAATGTGGCCGAGAAAAATGAACATTATTGTCAAACTGATGAGTCAGTATTTCTTGTAGAATGATGAGAAAGGCAGATTGGCGTGACAAAGTTTGGCTATTATATGACAAGGTATATCAACAAACATCGTAATACTAACAAAATAATTGTTTTATTTGTTTCCCAGACAAATATTAAGTCTTGGGAGTAAGTGCTATTTATATTTCATGAGGTTTCTATTGAGCTGAGATTACATTATTTGGCATAAACGTTGCTTATGTAAAAGGCTAGGAGGTGCTTAAAGCTGTATGAGGGTAAATGGTAGCTTTTGCTGTAGCATTGTGCTGTGAGAACTGGTAATGTCTGCCAAATCTGTAAAAAGACAGATGAGACTACTCTGTTTACCACAGGATTGTAGGAACTGTTGTCTGTTCTAGTTATTCTTTTGTTTGGGTTGCACCAGGATTTTTATTATCATATGAATATCATAATTTGTTTTTTAAATGGTATTCAATTTGACATCATAGTTGGTAACATACAGTGTTGCATACTACTTATTCTATTGCCGTAGCCAAAAAATATGTTGCAATATAGCTTCTAAATATATATTTAACAGGGTGTAAAATTCATAATACTGAATATAATATATGTTTTTGGTAATATGTTAAATTCTTTATGCTTTAAAGTATACACTAAAGCACAAGTCTAGGATTATGCATAAATCTAAGCAGTTAGCCATATTACAACTTTTTTTATTATTATTTTTTGTAATAAGACATCCACCTAGTATTTTATTGAACTGTCAGGTCAGTTACGTTAAGCTATTGACATTACCTCTATAATAAACACTATAAACGGGTAATAAAGTTGAACTGAATTGTTATCTATGCGAGTTAACATTAGCTTAGTCAGTTAGCACAGGTAGCTAAGCTACCAAAAACCTGACAGTTACTAAATGTAAATATTAAGCACAAACTTAATTTGTGCTATTTTGTTTCAACGGTGCAACCATTTACTTTATAGTAGTTCAACATTACATTTTTTTGTGTACTTTTTAGTTGGTCTCAACAGCTCCTGCTCTGAGTTTTATGAACGGTGTAAAAATCTGAGGAAATTGTAGTGATAGAACAGCAAAAGGAATAAGACAGTAGGCTACAAAACAGAATTTAGCATGCTGAGTAATATCATTTAAAAAAGATAAACAAATGGTATAATTCTTTGGTTCTATTAGTGAAAAGAAAGTCAATCATATAATCCACTTTGTTATCTGAAGTGCTCTTAAGTTGTTAACCTAACATTTAATTGGAGTATCTCTTTGTCTTCCTTAAGCTTTGTTTTCTAATTATCACATCTCTCCAAATCACGTCATAGTGAGTTAAGTCGGCTTTGATGAACTACCTCACGCTGAACTTCTGCCAGTTCTTGCATCTCCGTAGTCGCCTGCAGAATTAGCTATCAAAGATGTGTGAATAACAGATTCCATTATTTATTTATTTGAAAGTGTACTATTTGTTGGTTTCAACAGACTTCTAGTTTTGTACATTATGTATGCTTCACCCAGAAGTAAGAGAAATGTTCTGTTTCTTAGTTTTTTTTTTTTTGGTTTATATTGTTTGTTTCTTTTTTGTTTTGTTTTTTTTAACTAAATGTGCAATACCTTCAGCAAACTGTGCTAGTTTTGTGATGGGCCTAGCCTCCGTTAGGTGTCTCCTGAAGGTAAAGAAAATGTTTGGTACTGTCAATCCATGTTTCCTTTTTTATGAATAAGATCCCTTTTTATTTCTAAGACATGTTAATAATAAATGTTATGTATACAGTCTTACCAGCCAAAAAAATAAATAAAAATCTCTCGGTCAGTTTGAATCAGAGACAGGAAGTTCTGATTAACAACAAGACCGACGGATTTAGGTTTTGGTAAGTGACAATAATGTTAATAGAGTGAAAAAGAAGTAAATACAAGAAACCATTATATGTATGGTGCTGGTTTGTAATGTTTGCTAGTGAATCCAGCCATGCAAGTAGTTTAAAGATTTCCTGGATGTGCGTGTTCCCCAAAACCGCAACCAACAAAGAAGTGCACTACTAGAAACAATGCACTGGGATCTAATAATGCCTCCTCAAAAATAAATACATGTAAAACTGCAAATAAATGGAATACACTTTGATGTAATGGTTGTATGTGTTGTTTCTTTAAGACCACAAAATTGAGTTTAGTCATCTTCACCTTTATTCCCATACATGTCCATTCATTACAGTAGTGTAATAAATAATAAATATGCACCATAGACCAGCAACAAAGTAAGACACATTTAGTTTTTGTCATGACACTAAAGAAGTGGCAGCAGAATCATTAGGTTAGTGTTAATGTCTCCTAATATGCACTTTTCAGATATTACAATTGCTTTTGTCAGTTTTACATTTTATATTTTAAAAATCATTCACACACTGTCATTGTACTTGTTCACCAGCTTCTGAGTAAATGTTTATTCTGATTGGTCAGGGAGACCTCTATTGTGATTGGCCAACTGCACAGCCTGTTGCTCTTCTGTGCAATCCCTTTTCTTACTGCTACTCATATGGCATCTCCTCCCAAGCATTTATCAGGCAGCAGTTCAGTTTGGGCTTTTGTAAACCTTTTATATGACAAAAAGACTGTTTGACTTTAGAGGAAAAGCCTAATTGGTGACGTTTAATCAACAAACTGTGCATTTGTCAAGGGCCATGGAACAATATTTCTTAAAATGCAGGCCCAATTTTCCCCAAAAAGCATGTGTAACTTAAATATTACCAGGGCTCTTCCTGATTGCTGGTAAGACAATTGTAATTTTGATTATGCAATGCCAATTTGAATCTTGTATGTTAAATGTGAGCGCACATAAAGCCTATTGTCTATAACAAATCCACAATCAATCAAGTTTAAGACGGCAATAGCTAATCTGAGCAGTGCAGTAGAAAAAAGAATACCACTACAGTCATTACAAATATTTTCCCTTGTTTTTTTTTCCTTAGGGCTGATTTCATTAACAACACATTACATTCACTAAGGATACATTCCATTTTCCAAACTTCCGTTCAATTTCACAAATCGCTTTCACAAAAATTGGCACCGTCTCTCGAGGCAATTGAGCAGTTCCAGTCTGTCGCCATGTTAGAAAGTGAAAACAATGCAGCCACTGTGTAAATTGTGGGCAAATATACTCTCTACTTAGCCGGATGAGCAACAAGCAACACTACTTTTTTCCTACTTGAAACACTTCCCAAAAGGCACGACCGGGAAACTTCATTGTTTCTTTGAGGGCAGTGTTCAGCTTTGTGTGCCAAAATCAACATGGCTTCCAGATAAGTGAGTGAACAGCTGAGGTGTTCCAGCTTTGGTATGAACTGTACTGTAAATCCACTGAAAAGTGCAAGTTGAAAATGCTTTGTACATGTTTATTGACATCTCTGAGGGTTGGATGTGGAAACCATGGATGGTGTTAAAACAGAGGCACTGCTACAGCCTGAGGAGAGAGCATACAGAGGAAACCATTGCTGGAGAAAATAAGGATTTCTTTTTGACCTCCTTTTATGAGTGGTAGAATAAACATTTCTAACCTTACAAAAAAATACATTAAGGCTAATGCTAATGTGGGTTTCTCTGCTAAAACTACCATTGTTTGTCAAAATATTAGTTGCCCTCAATTAAAGTAATTTTTTTGTGTATTTTGGATGAACTTAAAAAAAATTACCCATCTTGAAAGATTGTTAAAGAATTGGTAAAATTTGTATGCTCAGCTTGCATCTGAATCCTTGAGGAAAAAAATGACGCTAGCAAAGCTTAGCTACAATTACAGACAGCACTTTTCTGTAAGTGTAAGTTAGGAGCGCCCAAATAGTTTTATTCTCAGCTAGTAATTTTTGCTAAGCTGCAGTTTAGCAGATCTTTACGGTTAGTGGTATTTTCCAATAGTAATGTAATAAGTGTAGAAACAGTGCCAAAACTTCATTAAAAGGAACTCTTAGATTTTTGAAGTAGGGTTGTACTTGTTTATAGTTACTGTATTACTGTAGTAGATTACTGTCTATGTGGATGCTATTTATAGAACTGGGCAGGCTCAGACAAGCAGTGTACAGCTGCATATGAGCAGTCTATGGTGTCAGGACGTAAACGAATTATAAATCCATGACACTGTAGAACTTTTGGAAATGTTATATTATTACTACATCTGTTGGATATACAAATAATATAAATTGTCATATATTATACTGTATAGTTATATAAACTATATGACTATGAGATCACTCGTCTCGGATACAACCACTGATCTTTTTTTAAACAACTGACTGTCCATAAAACATTCTTATTTTATACTATAGTGACCTCCAAGTTTTTTATTTTACCAACCACACACTCTTAGCCATACTTCCAAATCCTACCGATCACACTTGTTTAGGACAGTTTTTTAAATGTTTTTTTTTGTTTTGTTTTTTTAAATACAGCTGTACACTGCTTCTCTGTGCCATTCCCTAGATTGTCTTTACACAGACTGTGATCTACTGCAGGTGATATTCTAACTACTATACAAGTACCAAACACTAGTTTCAAAATGCAAATACCAGAGAAAGATAAATAGCAAACAACTATCTGCATTCAACATAACAGTACCTCACACTACTTCTCTATTCACATATGTTAATAGTTGAAACACTCAGTGCTCCACAATGCACACATTTTATTACAAACCTAGACCTGTGGCTGATGTCTAGTAAAATTAATTAAGACAGGTCTCTGTTTTGTGCTGTCATAACTCAAGCACTGCACCTTGGGAAAACTTGACAGATTTTTACAAGAGTAATAAAATCATTTTCACTTTCACCTTCTTATTCCAGCATGTTCATAATGTTCACAAACTGCACATTGTTTGTTTTCTCCGTCACAAAGGAATGCCCTGATTCTCAGTGGAAACTGCAACTGGAATATAAACCCTAATGTTTTTAAACACACAAGGGCCCATCTTTTATTAAATATCGCTCGTCCTTGCACCAAGGGCCAGGTCTCCCAGTGTGGAAAAAAAATCCTCCATCTCTTTTTCCAGAAGCCGGTTGCGGTTCTCAGCATCCTCCCGAGCACGTTCAGAGTTTCGGAGTTTGATCTCCAGCATGCGTTGCTTCTTCCGTTCTTGTTCCATCTCATGTTCCAAACGCTCCATCTGGGCACAGAGAGCAGCGCTGGACTCCTCCAGCCTGATACAGTTACATGGGAAAGCATATTAAAGACTCTTTTTGACCAGGTTGCTTTGTCATTGTAAATCTTACATTATTGTCATTTTATACTTCAATTCTAACATAATTAGTAACCTTTTCAGTGAAAAGGTTACTAATTATGTTAGAATGTTCCTAGCATGTGAAACGTTTTCACATGCTAGACTTTAGCTTTGTTCTAACAAGGAACATGGCAAACTATCTTAGGAGAATAATAATGTGATATGCATATCATACAAAATTGATAACTGCTAAATGTAACTTTTGTTATGCTTGGTATCACTGATGTAGGAGGCTGGAATGCATACCTAGTTACCCCTGCAAAGAGATCCAAATACTTACTTTTTGATGCGGGCTTCATAGTTGGTCCTCTGTTTCCTCAGCTCATCTTTTACTCCTTCAACCAAACTGCTCATTGTCTCGTTCACCTCGTCCCCGTCCTCAGACATGACAATAGACGGCACTGCAGCTGCCACCGCCATGTTTCCATTCTCGCTACAGGCTGCGCTGCTACTGCAGAGTTCCATTGCCTCACAACTTTCCGGCTCAGAGCTCAGATCGGTTGCCATTTCCCTGTGGCTTTCCATCCACTCCCCCTTTTCCCCATTCCCGCTCACAAGTCCCACACCTTGATTGGCTGAGGGATCGCTGCTTCCAGAGTCGGGAACGGAGATCTCACAGGAGGAGGTTGACCAAGGCGTGCTGGCAACACTGGGAACGCTGCCCATGCTCGAAGAAGATGTGACATTGTCGTAAGTAGACAGTCTTTGCGAGGAGCCGGTGGAGTCTCGATCCCGGGTTGAACGTTCGCCTGAAGAAGTTCGCCGGTGACCCCTCAGAGAAGACAAACCGTTTATGAGCCAGTTCCCACCACTCCCTCCTCCACCACCTGAAGATACACTTGTCGTATCCGCCATAGAACCACTTTGCTTAGCTTGCGGCGGGGCTCGAGGTGCTGAGGAACTTTTAAATGAGTATTTCCATGATGGTATGGCCTTGGCTTGTTTGCTCGGACTGACCACTGTCTCTACCTTCCCGAGTTTTGGACCTGGATTTTGATTGGGTGTCTGGACAGGAGTGACGGTTGCACACAGTTTGGCGTCCAAAGATGAGGTGTCGCTCTGCAGGTCCTGGTCGGGGTTGGACATTGGGGAGTTCTGAAGGTCCTCCTCAGAGATCCAGGCTCCTAAGCTGCGATGTTGAAGCTGATGATGAGGGATTTCAGTTTGCGGGATGGTGAGACTCTCATGTTCTCTTCCTGAGTACAAGCGTTTGTGTTCCCTGATGAGGATTGTCATCAAGTGCTGGACCAGAGAAGTGCCTAAAGAAATAATAACAATGTCAAACAGGATTAAAGTAGGCTATAGTTTATGCTTGCTCAATCTTAGAGCCACTAATAGTTTATATATAACTTGTCTCCTGACTCTACAGCAGGAGTCAGTGCACCACTTTACTTTCAATGTAAAACTAAAAAAGCAACCCGTGTCAACAGCAAAAGATAGAACTGAGTCTGTGGCTGTATATATTCTGACAATATACAGATTATTAGCTGGAGAACAGTGTGTGGCTAGAAAGGACTGCTTTAAGTTTTCCACTTTATTTTCCTTACTAAAAGTGGAGTTACAGTTGAGTCACTGCAGTGAGCAGCTCTGCGTTTCCCTGTATGACTTGTTCTTCCCTGATATATGCTTTTCTCTGTGGCACCTTGCATTGAAGAGCCACAAGGCAGCAAGGTGTTTCTTAAAGTGTGGCGTTGAGTGACATGTGGTTGAGCGGCACCATACACTGGTGCTTGCCCTCTGTAGGGGGTCATGTAAGAAATAAAGGTGGCAGATTATTTGCCATGCCGTGGTGTGTCTGGTTTGAATTGGCCTTTAGCTAGCCACAAAGATATAGTATACATAATATATTAAGAATTACATTTGTATATTCACTTTAATACATATGGTCCTCCAAGGCAAGATCACAACAAGTTGACCATTTCCTACATATAAGAGCTTTCTAATACACATTCAGCCATACCTTCCATGATGGTGACTGGGTCCTCCATCTTGGGTCGTAGAATGTTTGGTCCAAATACTGTAGCAAGGTTCTGGACACTCATCTTGTTCTCATTACAATGTGACTGCACCTCATCAAGGAATCTAGGAAAATTTATAGAACATGACAACCTCTTAAGAGGAAACTGTTCTATAAAATTGGAACACTGCTATTGAACTCACTTGCATATGTACTTGAGCAGATTGTAATTGGCTAGAGGTAGATTGATGACTTGTTTCCCAAGCTCCTGGATGCCCTGAATGTGGGAGACACAATTTAACATGTAAACACACATTACCAATAGCACACTGTAAAAATGCTTTCACAATCTATTACTCATACCTCTTCTTCATCTTTGGCCAATAGCTGTGCACACATTAGAAAGTCTTCATATTTGGAGAAAGGAATGACAGGTTCAGGCAGCTCTCGGAGGTACAGCTTTAGCAAGGATGCCACTGTGTGGACGTCTGTGTTACTGCAAGGAACATAAGAATTCATATAGTAAAAACTTCTGTTTAGATAATTTATCCCCCACAGTAGATAAATACCAGCACACTCCCAGTTTGGAGTCTTAGTGTTATGTATTGTTTCCCCTGCAGGTTTTAATATTTATTTTAGCAGAACCCTCTTGTAAACGCTACCATCTTACCTGTCAAACAGAGGCTTATCACCACAGTCGAATGCCTCTTGGAGGTCCTTGACCAGGTTGGCCTGTCCTGGCATCCTGAAGAGGCCCTCTTCATTCAGACCTCTCTCTCTGATGAAGTCCACACACTGCTCCACCAACAGAGGTGCCAGCCGGAGTCCAAACTTTTTCTCACACTGAACTGTGTCCTCCAGACGCTGGCCAAATATCCCTGTGAACACACACAAGAATGAGGGACTGTAAAGAGATGAAACCTTAGGTGCTTTTATTAAAACATGTAAATACAATCTGCTTGTATTTTTATTTATTTTTTGTTCTTAAAAAAATATATATAATAATAATACTGAATAAAGAGATTTGCCCAGTGGTTCAACTGTGGTACATTCCAATGTATTCTGGCTTTCTTGAATACACAGGGCACCTTTCGTTCTTTATTTGAAAATAGGCTATTGTGTATATAGTGATATAGTATTCATAGTAAATTATGTTAAACATTAGTAAAGTTAAATTTAGACCTTTGTCCTGGTATAATCCTAGTTTTTAGCCATTTAAAGGCAGAGAAGTTATTTATAGTCACTTGATCAGTGTTTTAAATACTGTTTTGCCTGTAGAAAACAGTAAATGACAAATAATATTCATCAAGTGAGAAACCCCCCAACTCCCCTTTTTTATTATCCTACTGTATACTGGGACATTTAGACTATAGTATAGTATAGTATAGTATAGTATAGTATAGTATAGTACAGTATAGTATAGGTCTACCACTATAAAAAGGTGAAAAGGTTTGAGAATCACTGAAGCTTATTTTACAGCAACTACTGGTATTTCACTAAAGGGCGGATATCTCACTTATTGATTCACTGTGTGAGCAGCCTATAAAACCTAATCATCCTAATTTCCGTTATGTAACTTCACATCGATTGCACAGAAAAAGCTTGCGCTCATTTACCTGTTGAAAGGCTGCAGCATTCGCAGCTGGCGGGCAGCTCGCAGTAATCGTAATAATTCACATAGCAAGGGTTACACAGCAGCAGAGGGCCTTTCTCGTACATCCTTACGCCACATTTCATCAGGTTAATCCATTCCGGCTCAGGCATTGAACTGGGTAATGTGTTCCCGTATTAATAAAGTAAAGTAAACTCCATATGTGGCGTGGGAGCGCGGTGTGGAGGAAAGTAGCTGAGGAGAAGGTAGATTCTCGGGGGGAAGAGCAGCTGACAGGCGGGGTCAGGGCGCCTTGACCGCGCTGCTGCTTCGGTTAACGACGGTCTATAAGTTGGCGACAGGTCTATTCTTGACCGAGAAGCGACAGACCGACCCCCGTCGTGAGAATATATGAGAGCAGTGGAAATATGACCAAGCAAGTCTGGGGTAAACAAGTAGAGAACAAAGTCCCACCTGGAAATAACGCTAATGCTAATTCCGATGCTAACTCCCGCCATTTCAGTAAATTATAAACGGGACTACTTGATTACGGAGGCTAGGCTAATGTGTTCAATTGTTTGCCAACTAAATACACAAATAAGCTAATACACAATTGAGATAAAAATGCCACTTACGATTATAAATTAATTACAGGTTACACAACATAGGCCTTGGTCTTAAAACGTCTAAACTAGCTCTGTCTAGATTGGACTACGTTTTATGCGTCAATATTAATGCCAACAATAGCTGTGTCAAGCCCTTATTAATAATTAGCCTAATAACTTTACAATGAAAAAATACACAATAGTATTTTTGTAAAGCCCTGCTACCAGCTCTGTGCTTACAACTATTGCAAAGTGAGTTTTATGTTCTTAGCCTGTAGTATCAGTAGTCCAGACTACATAAGTGCTCTTTTTTTTTATAAATGATCCAATTGTATTAAGTGTCATTAAGCTGTAATATTTTGACCTGTTTTATTTAATGAGTCCCTTTTCACAACAGGCTTCCATCCTAAAAGTATATGAAGAGTGATGTGATATAGTCAGCGATAAGTAAGACTATGTTATTCTATTTTTATCTCACTAATATATTATCTCCTATGCTGTAGGCTACATACAGCAGTGTTTTGTATGTAATGTGACACATGGCTGTTCAGCTGCTGCTCATGTCCCAGTTCACACTCAGGCATGCTCTGCTTATATTTTTGGACTCTTGTCAAGTAGCTCACACTAGTTAGACATCCCGACTCAGAGCTGAGAGTTAACCGTTAACCACAAAGACTGACAGACAGCACAAATAGGATGCCAGAAAATCCTTTGATATAGAAAGAAAATCACCTGAAATCCTGAGAAACCAATAAAGTATGTGTGTGAGTGTCTAATGCAAGCTGCTTACCAGTGAGACTGATAAAAGTCTTTCGTAAATTTGAGTCGTTTGTAATATGCTATCAAAGAAGAGTGACTTGTAATGATTTTGTTCCAGTAAGGTACAGCAGCGAGTAAAGCAGCAAAATTATGGAGGTAATGTTTAGCTATGGTTATCTATTCTCTTACAAATGTTAGTATTCTAATAGCATTATGGTTGTTTGCTGGTTATGTGTTTGGCCTTACCTCCTCCGAACGGCGCCCAGATGACCCTCCGAATGGCCTTGACCCAGTCGTCCATGTCGCTCTGAGAGTTGGCCATGAGCAGGAAGGATTCATGGCTGACCGGCGCTCGGTCTTTCTCGCTACCTCCACCTGGATGCACAGAAAAGGTACACTTGGCTTAATAAGCTTTTTTGCACTTTTAAAATGAACAAGTTTTGTTCAGATTAGGTAAGTACCCATTCGCTACACTAACATCTCGGCTTAAAGTAGCACAATTAGTCACAGACTCCTCAGGATACAAGTTGCAACTATCTGAGAAAAAAAATATTGAGGCAATCAGAGGGCTTAAAAAGTGGTTTGTTGCCTAAGGGCAGTGCTATGGTTTAAATACATAGCCTCAAAATAATCTAATTATATAGCCTCAAGGTTTATTTGATTGTTCCTTCACGTAAAAAAGGAAAACAATCTCTTTTACACCATCCCCCTGATGTTATCAGCCAAAGTTTTACTTATAAAAAACAAGATGCAGTACATATTTACATATAACACTTCCCTCTTTGTTTGCATGTACAAATCCTAAAAATGAAGCCTTAGTGAATTATTAATGTGTACCACTAGATGGCACAATAGTTCAAGCCCAAAAACATTTATTAAATTTGACTATAAACTTTTTAAACTATTGATAGAGCTTAAGGTAAATAACTTGGGGCACAGTAAGTGATTCAAAACTAATGGAGATCACAAAAAAAATATATATTTTCCTCTGTGACACAATAGTCTGCTCTTGAACTATTAGTGTTGCGCTGTGTTGCTGCCACAGTCACAGTCATTGTTGCCACAGTCATTGAGCTGTGAGGAGGAATCCAAATAAAAACAGTGGTGTCATAAAGTTAAGTGCCATTGTCACCCAGCTCTGCAAACTCACACTGTCTTGATGAACAACACTGTTAGACTGGTTTCAGATGTTCTCCCTTCTGGTCTGGAAGCCATCAGTTAGACCTCATTTTAAGAACCATGACATTTTAACATTAAATTACATAGCATATAGCAAAATAGTACAGATAACACAGGTGCTTAATTTATTGCATATTCTCCTGAGATCCAACGAATAACATCCAAAAAATGTTATGGATAATCCTAAATGGTATTTGATGAAGAATTCAAAGGCATTAGAAAAAGTTACATTCTCAGGCTCTGTAATAACAAGGGTCTTCTAAAGCAATGACTGACAACAAGCAACATTATTTTACAACCAAACCCTAAATCTTATCTTCAGTGTAAGTATTTTCATATTTTACATTTACTCTTCACAATTCTAAGTCAACAGCAACTTACAGTTACACCAGAAAACTGTGTGTCTGTCAGAATAAGGGTCATAAAATACAGCACATTTATTTATTCATTTAAAATACAGAACATTTAAATTACATTTTTTCACAATATCTTTTGTGACCACAAGCTCCACAATCCCCTAAGCACATGCCAGTTGAAACAGTTCTAAAAGCAAACAGTTGTTCTGTGTCCACTATAAATTATAAATTTGCTTTTTTGAAAATATATAATAGCACATTATTTACCAGAACATACAACACAATGGTTCCCTTACATAAGAAAAGAAGAATAACCCCCTTTTGTATAGATACTGTGAACCCAGCTCCCCAGGTAGATTCATCTATGTAACACTAATTGACGTGGCATGTTACTATATCATGAGCACACATATCTCACTACTAAGTCAACACAAATCTTCTATGAGATGATGTCAATGTGATCTATACTTTAGGTTCAAGGATTTTAATAGCTGAGAATGTTAAGTGTGTCACGGCGAGCCTTGGCCAATTACATGCTCGCATTGAAGGGTGTCTGCTCTGATTTGAAAGAGAGAAGCCCTCATTGACAGGCTGCTGTAGGGAGTTAAGGCGGGGTAAGGTACCTTTACCAGAGAATATCCGGGAAAGTTATGTATTGCTTTAAACTAAGGTTTGAAAACATAATCAATTATTGTGGAAATTCTAATTTCTAAATATGATTTTATAATACATCATTTTCTCAACATTCATTTTGCAAGGGTGTTTCTGCTGCCACTTTATTTTCTTTAGCAGAAGAAGCCAATTAAAATTAAAAGATGCACTTCCATTTCAATTCCTTGGAGGACTCTTATAACCCTTCACTTAAAACAATACAGATCCATTAGGAGTCAATCGTAAGACTAAAATCACTGACTGGAATCTCTTCAGCCATGATTGGACAGATAAATGACTCATACAGAGATCTCCTTTTGGAGCCAATTAAGGTAACACTGTACACAGACACTATTCCACTTGAGTTATCCCCTCAGCACAAAGTCTCAATGGTGGATTTGATTTCTGTTGCTCCAGTCTGGATTGTGACATTTAAGCCCCTTTGTAGTGTAAGCTGGTTCCCCTGGGAGCTATGCGGTTATTGAAGATACAGTATAGAGTATCTACTGCAGCAATTATCACAGTGGTAAGGTTCAGGAAATGTCAGACTGGTGTGGCTTTAGAAATTAGGAAGAGAGGCCTGATGAGGACAAAGTTCTTTGCTCATTTTATTGTTGTAAAACATTATGATTGGGTGTCCACTTCTGGCTTAAGGATGTTGTACCTTTAAAAAAAATGAAAGTAGTTTGTGCTTTGAAAGTCTGAATATGTCAAAAAATATAATAATAGGTCTCACATACATCCTTGAAAACCTTGGATTGGATTTTGTGTTGCAGTGCCACTAGTGACCAATGATGCAATTAGCAACAAAAAGGGGAACTATTCTATTACTTCTTATGAAATCTCAATGGTGTCATGACATATACATATTACAAGTACTGTATGTAAAATAAAGCCTAAAACAATTTGGAGAAAATCTGTATGTACTTGCTAAAAACTTATTTTTATTTATTTTTCTTTACTGCTGTCTATAGTGTTCTGTTGCATTGTCCTCAGGCAGAATTAATAGTGTAACAGATGATTGTGCTGTGTGAATTTGTTATGGATTAACTTAATGTGACCTCTGGGGCACTTATTAATAATATAAGAAATCCGGAAGAGGGAGTAAGGAAGTGAGCTAGGTTCTTCTGGCCTATTAGGTTAAACCAGATCTGATATTCAAAATATACAGTATATTCATTATTCAGATTTCCACTGCATGTGTATAGAACCACTCAAATTTCAATATCACATACGTATGCTCATGTCGGCCTCTCATTAGAGCCTTATGCAGAGAAAATTATTAAGGTGTGATAGTTGTTGGAGAAAATTTTGTTTTCTTAACTATATGTCTTTAGCCTCGAATGAGCCTGTCTATTCATTTAGGTCAGCACACTGTGTGAGAGAAGCCTACCTTCAGCACCAAGGCTATAGTCTGTTTAGTCTAGACACTAATAATCCTGACAAAACTGATGCTTGACACAGTACGATGCTATATAGTGTTATGTATTCCGGAAGCACGGGAGACTGGTTATTCAATGCTACACTGTCTTGAGTGTCCTGTGTCCGGGTCCCGTATTGATGGTCAATAATCTTCTTCTGCCTAAGACATCCATAATATCTCATGCATGTCTTTTCTCCTCGGTGACTCTGAGCAACTTAAATATTCTCCAACAACAGTGAAATATTGAATGTCACAACTGCAGTGGGAAGAATAAAACATTTGATGCAAATGCCTCAGTGTTGAACATAAACTTGTAACACATAAACATTACCATATAATCTGATCTGTCATGCATATAACTAGCTAAGGAGATTGGGAAATGCTGCATACATAGAGTATATACTGACAGCAACCAAATGCTCTTTTATTACCATATTATACAAATGATGTAGCTTTTTGTTTAAACAAATTTGCTTCTGATCACCCTACAGCTGTGACTATCACTACCAGACTAGTGGAATTTTGAAGAACATGTATTATTGCTCAAAAGTTACTACTACTATTTTAAAAAGTTATAAAAAGGTACTTGTTACTCATGTAGTTACATCTGGTTACACTCCAACTTTATACAAGACAAGGTATCTGACTACCAATACCAGACTGTCTGTCTGGCATTTTCTGTCTAGACACACAGACTTTGAAACAACGCACCATAGTATCATCCACAAAGACGCTTTGGTAAGTAATAAAACCAAAGTAAAGTAAGTAATATATGCAAAAATTCAAGGTCTAGCTGTTATTGTGAGCCCCATCCGTCTAAAAGCTATCCAGACGCTCCTCTCGAGACTGTCCCCATTGAGCCCTGCTCTTGTAAAAACTCTCCAGCATCTGCTTCCCGTTACCTTGGAGATGTTTCTTCAGCCTGTGGGGCTTGCAGCAGACCGGCCCCATGTTTGAGTGGCCGGCTGGAGCAGTGTCTGGGCCTTGTCCCAGGCCACTAAGTCCCTCCACAAACAGCAGGTAGCACCAACAAGCAGCACCGGCCAGTGAGGCATGCTCGGTGCCAACAAAAGCCGTCAAACAAGTCCCACTCCTTGGGCTTCACTCATTTACTGTGGTCATTCTTCCAGCCTATTCTTCATTGAGCAGTGCAGGCAGCAGGTCTGTTCCCTCAGCCCCCTGGGGAGAAGCAAATCCCTGAGGAAGACTGGAACAAGGCTCTCCCTCTCTGTCCCAGTATGTCACTGTGTGTGTGTGTGTGCATTCAATGGGAATGGGCCGGCTTTCACTCTTTGCCAAACAAACTTGTACACAGACAGTAGAAAGCAGACAATGCTAATCGATCCCTGAGACACAGGCAACACACTTCAGACTTCGGTTTACCTCATTTAGCCTTATTTTGACACCCACAGTGGGAACAATGTACAGTATAACCTTTTAGGATCCAACAAAGTAGTTTAAGACATGTTACATAAGAAATCAGTGGTCTGGATCTAACACCATAAGTCAGCCTTTGGTGTGAGTTAGTTTTTTCCTTATGAATATTGAAGTGAATGATTAAAAAGTCTGGCTCTAACACCACAAGTCAGTGTTTGGTGTGAGTTTGTTTTTTCCTTATGAATATTGAAGTGAATGATTAAAAAGTCTGGCTCTAACACCACAAGTCAGCCTTTGGGGTTAGTTTGTTTTTTCCTTATGAATATTGAAGTGAAAGATTAAAAAGTTACACATAAGTAAGTAATGAGAGAGGCCCATCATTTCATAGCAGGGTTTACACAACAGCAATAGTTAGGTTGCAACTAGGCCAAGTAATACACAGACCATCAAATAGCCTAGATCAATGTCAATAGTCCTCTCTAAAAGCAACATAGAAACTTCAAATGTAGACTTGATTCAACATCTGGAAAGTATTCAGAACACTTCACTTTTTCCACATTTTGTTATGTTACAGCCTTATTTTCAAATTAATAAAATTCATTATTTGCCTTAAAATTCTGAAAATTTATATATATAAAAAAACTTTATAAATTCCTCAGAATTTTCTCGGAATTAGAGAAAACTGATGTCCAGATGCTTTTACTTTAACCTTTCTTCAAGATGACCTGGATGATCGAGAACCTTCACAGACAAACAGAAAAGAAAAAAAACACTATGCCATAACACTCAAAATTTGTCTCAGGTACATCCTTTTTCCACTGATCATCCTTTAGACGCTTCAACAACTTGATTGGAGTCTACCTGTGGTAAATTCAGTTTTGTCTTGGCATGATTTGGAAAGGCACACATCTGTTTATATAAGGTCCCACACAAATTGTCTGTAGACCTTCGAGACAGGATTTTATCAAGGCACAGATCTGGGGAAGGGTACAGAAAAACATCTGCCAAATTGAAAGTTCCTATGAGCTCAGTGGCCTCCATCATCTGTAAATGGAAAAAATTTGACACTTCCTAGAGCTGGCCGCCCGGCCAAACTGGGCAATCAGGGGAGTAGGACCTGCGTGTCTTTGTGGATAAAGGAGAACCTTCCAGAAGAACAACCATCTCTGCAGCACTCCATCAATCAGGCCTGTATGGTAGAGTGGCTGACGGCAACCACTCTTCTGTAAAATTCTCTGGTCTGGTGAAACAAACATTGAACTCTCTGGCTTGAATAGCAAGCATCATGGAAGAAATCAGGCACCGCTCATCACCTGGCCAATACCATCCTTACAGGTAGCATTATGCTGTGGGGATGTTTTTCAGTGGCAGGGACTGGGAGACTAGTCAGGATCAACGGAAAAATGAATGCAGCAATGTATAGAGACATCCTTGATGAAAACCTGTTACAGAGTGCTCTGGACCTTAGACTGGGGCAAAGATTTATCCCAAAAGACAACAACCCTAAGCACACAGCCAAGATAAGAAAGGAATGGCTACAAGACAACTCTGAATGTCCTTGAGTGGTCCAGCCAGAGCCTATAGACTTGAGCCCAATTGAACATCTCTGGAGAGATCTGAAACTGGTTGTGCACCAACGCTCACCATTCAACCTTCTTGAAGCTTGAGAGGTTCTTTCTTTACTGTAATTAGTGGCAAAGGTGCTTCAACAAAGTATTGAGCAAAGGCTGTGAATACGTGTGCTTTTTTTTTTTTTTTTTTTTTTTTTTTAAATTAGTTTGCAAAGAAGAACAGCCTTCTTTCACATTGTCATTATGATTATTATTTGTAGAATTTTGAGGCAAATAATGAATTTAATCCATTTTGGAATAAGACTGTGACATAACAAAATGTAGAAAAAGTGAAGCGCTGTGAATACTTATCAGATGCCCTGTAGTTGTTGGTAAGTCATTGAATTGCATCTTATCATGCATAGCATTACAGTCAGTTCATTGACTATGAATATCAATTACAAAAATATGTCTAATTATAAATATGCACAGTAGAAGAAACAGTTAAAGTGGATGTACAATAGTGCAGGGCCGTAACATTTGTTCCTGCAATGCTAGTTTTTTCTTCAGTCACCAATTTTGTTTGATTGTAGATTTGCTTTTGGAACTGGCTGTATTGACTGTAACGTCTTACTAACCCATATTTAAACCACCACACTGTTACCTACAGTGGCTGCAATAAAAGACCTGTTTTGTAAATTTAAAAAGTAATTTTGCTGAGTATGACTATTTAATACATTTAAACAAAAAAAGCGTATGCTAAATTAAATGTAAATGTTTTATTGTAGAATTGAATTGATGTCATTTGCAAAGGTCAGAGGTCAGCAGTGATCATACCTGCTGTGTGCTGCTGCCTTGAGGACAGTAAATAGGGTGTGAATGTGGGTATGTTGTGGCATCAGAGTTCGTCCCAAAGCATTAGTGCCAACAATGGAAAAACACAAGCCGTCCATGTTTGCACAGGACAGAGTGAGTGTTGTGTGCTGTTTTCCAGACGGCTTAATTGGTTCACACCACCGCAGCTGAGGCTTACAGCCTTAAGTCAGCCGTTAAATACAAAGCATATTTTAAAATGCCCAATTATTTGCACATTTCCTCTATGCCCACTTAGAGGCAGTCTGTGTCCAAACCCAAGCACATGACTGAGCTTTGTTTGGGGGCACTGCCCATTTTGCCGGCACAAAACTCAGATAAAAACTTGGTAGGAGGCAAGTTTTTAATTACCTACAAAATGCTGTACAGAATCTCAAAGAAGCTCTTGTGTTATTTTGTATCTTTTATACAGCTTTTAAGAAAGAAGAGCCATGGGATAAATGTAAGCTGAGATTTTATTTGTCTGTGGTCTTCAAGTGTGGGTTTTGTACTAATCTCGTGTGTGTGTGCAAATTTATTTTATAAATTATTACATTTTTTTTTTATTTTATTTTTATTAAAACCCAGCATGGGTATTTTTGTTTATTTTATGAATGCTTCTGTCCAGCTATTTTGAACCGTAGATGTATTATTCATCCTTTCATTTTCTTCCACTTATTCCAAATCTGACAATCCCAGCAGCTTTGGGGCTGAGGTGGGGTATACCCTGGACAATGGCCAGTTAGTTGCAGGACTGATACTTTAGATTTGCCATTTCACTTATACAGTGACACGAAAAAGTATCTGAACCCTTGGGAATTTCTCACATTTCTGCATAAACTCACCATCAAATGTGATCTGATCTTTGTCAAAATGACATAAATGAAAAAACAGTGTCTGATTTAATTAAAACCACTTATAGGTTGTCATGTTTTTAATGAGGATAACATGCAAACAATGACAGATGGGGGTAAGTAACTGAACCTTCTGCCTCAGGAGACTTTGAGAGCAATTAATACCAAGTTTTACCAAACAATTTAAGTCAGGGGTGTGTCCAATCACTTTGGAGTGGATCAAAGCTGTCCTGCTGACTATAAAACACACACCTGGTGAGAACAGTGTCTTGATGAGAAACATTGTCTGATGTGCACCATGGCTCGCTCAAAAGAGCTCTCTGAAGACCTGCCATCAAGAATTGTTGATTTATATAAAGCCGGGAAAGGTTACAAAACCATCTCTAAAAGTCTGGATGTTCATCAATCCACAGTTAGAGAAAGTGTCTACAAATGGAGAGAGTTTGGCACTGTTGCTTCTCTCCCAAGAAGTGGCCGTCCACCAAAAATGAGTTCAGCGCAGAATACTCAAGGAGTTAAAAAAATAACTCTAGAGTGACTGCTAAAAACTTACAGAAATCACTGGCACAGTCCAATATCTCTGTGCATACATCAACTACAGTATCTGTAAAACACTGGCCAAGAATTGTGTTTATGAGAGATCTCCTCAGAGGAAGCCACCAACATCTCACCAACATCAACACCTCATCTCCACCGTGAAGCCTGGAGGGAGCATCGTGGTTTGGGGCTGTTTTGCCTCAGGGCCTGACAACTTGCAATCATTAATGCAAAAATTAATTCAAAAGTTTATCAGGATGTTTTGTAGGAAAAGCTGACGCCATCTGTCAGACAGTTGAAGCTAAAAAGAGGATGGTTGCTGCAACAGGACAATGACCCAAAACACAGAAGTAAATTAACTTCAGAAGGGTACAAGAACAAAATGCACGTTCTGGAGTGGCCAAGTCAAAGTCCTGACTTCTACTCCATTGAGATTATGTGGCATGACCTTAAGACAGCGCTTCATGCCAGACATCCCAGGAATCTGACTGAACTGCAGCAGTTTTGTAAAGAGGAATGGTCCAAGATTGATCCTGATCGATGTGCCAGGCTGATCTGCAACTACAGGAAATGTCTGGTTGAAGTTATTGCTGCCAAAGGGGGGGCAACTAGATAAATGTGATGGTTCAGTTACTTATTCCTCCCCCTTCTGTCATTTTTTGCATGTGATCTCCATAAATTTATACATGTTTGGGGGTTTTAGTTAAAGCAGACACTGTTTTTTCATTTGTGTCAGATCGCATTTGATGGTGATTTTATACAGAAGTTCAGATACTTTTTTCATGCCACTGTACATGCATGTCAAGACAGAGTACCCAGAGAGAACCCACAGTAACATAGGGAGGACGTTCAGACTCCTCACAGAAAGGCCGGAGTTGGCCGAGGATGGTCGCTTCAGCCGGGGTTGGAACTCACAACCTTCTTGCTGTGGTGCAGGAGCGCTAACCACATTGTGCCACCGTTTTAAGTCATCTTTTGTGTTTTCAACAAACTAGTTCCGGCTTTCTAATATTTATTTAATATTCCACCGGTGTGCTTTAAAAATTGACCGCAGACTATGATCGCCCCAAGCCACTCCTTGGAGATGTCTGTCCTAAAATGTCTTCTTACTACTACTATAGGCGTTGGCTTCCTATAGCTGATATCTACTGTATCTTGTATATTTCTATTTCAACAGGGCTGTCTCCTCAATAAACATGCTTTGTGGATTTATCTCCTGTGGCTAAACACACACTCACATAGTGCCACAGAAGCAATGGCCATCTGTCAATGACACCACCCAGATGAACAGCCTGGCTACTGGGCTCTTTTGGGGACAAGCATCCTATTACAGTAGACAATGGAGCACTGAAATAGAAAGAGAAAGGCAGCAGCTGATTTATCAATTCTGATAAAAAAAAAAGGTCCACCCTCCATTTTGGATCCCTAGACTTTATAGTATAGGTGTATCTGTCTAGAGGAATAACACGGATTTCTGGACTTTAATAAGAAACTGTATTATTTAACCTGTCGTGGACATAAAACCATGCATAAAGTGGTATCTTTGTCCAAATTGAGAAACAACAGATAATTTGAGACCGTTAGGCCTTTATTTTGTAAAATTTTACTTTAAGTATTAGGTAATATTTCTGTGTTTGCATTTTATGTGTCGTTTACTTGTGAAAAAAATTTAAGAAATGTCAACATTTAGCTAAAAAAATATTCCAAGATTTCTGAATATTTGATTAGTTATAACTTGTTGAGTCAACGCCAGCAATATTTGCCAATAACTCAAGACTCAATTTTACATTCACACTCATATTCTTGGTTGTACCCTCTAATGTTATGTGGTTCACAAAATTGTATCTGGCTTCCTTGTGTTGTTCCAAATGATAGCACTTTCTAACATATGAATAACTCAACAATTGTTATTTTTTAAAAATCCTGCAGCCTTGCCAGCAGACCACATTTGTAATAATAACCTAAGTAATGATCATGATAATTAAAGAAAGTGCTGCTGTCATTAACTAAGCATTATTTATGTGCACAACGATGTACAGTTGACTGTGTCCAGACAGCAGTCATTAGACTAAGCTGATTATAGACTACTGAAAAAAAAAAAATGAAAAATGTAATTGTCAAATGGCAGAAGGGCTGGTCTACAGTGGTCTACTGCATGTGACATTATTCTAATAATAATCAGAATGTGAATATCTTTTGTTTTTAGAAGTTTCAGACTACATTTTTTTTCAATATTTTAGTAGCTTCAAAGACTGAAAACATGTCTATTGGGCATATACACTGCTCTGGCATTTAGCCTCTTGTTAGAAGCTTTACACTCCTCTGCTATGTTGACCGGCCCTAAACAAAACACACAGAGGCTCATAAGCCCACTGGCCATTCTAAACAGAGAGAGAGCGATCTCAGAGCAAATACTGACTCAGTGAACTGTACAATGCAGCAAACCATCACTGGCCCCAGATGCTGTAGTTTACTAATGTTGTAGTTTGAGTTCCAAAAGTTTCTACATGTATGACACAATGACAAAATAGTAAAGCTAAACAGGCACAATAAGTTTATTATTGCATGCAGAGATATATTTTAGGCTGAACAAGCCAGCATTTAGCCCCAAGCCAGAAGCATGAAGAGATGTGAAGCGTGAGGGTTCCTTAACTGCCCTGAGATGTACAGCCCACAGCTGCTCTGAATGATGGAGAGCCCATTTAGTTATTTGATTTTACCTTGTGTTGAATTGTCTTTTACACTCCAAGTTAGAAACGCTGTAGTGAGCATGTTACATATTCTTCAAGGCCCTAGACATGTTTTCATCACTACACTGAAAGAAAATATTTCAACTTTTAAATTGTTTGCGTTGGTAACACTTTTTGTATAAAAGTGACTTCCTTTATTTAGCCTTTTTGAAGAAGTTACTCAACCTACAAAATTACTCTACTTACTACAGCTCAGTTGTATCTGTTGGTTAACAGTGCTCTCTGCTGCTCAAACTCAGAATAGCACTTTGTGATAAGCAATACAAAACTCACATTTAATGCTTTGGTACAGCAGAGGCAAACCTTTACATTTCTAATCAGCATTGACTACATCTCATGAGCCATTTGGGATTGTCTGTGACAGTTATTGATGCGCAAATATAAATATAACTTTCATAACAGTTAAGAATTATCAGAAAATCAGTTAAAAATGTCCTTGGGTTTATGTGAAGAGCAGTTGTGTTTCAAATGCATAAAATAAATAGTGGTGGCCTACAGCCTGGAATTGAAGAGACGTGAAGTCATTTGTATTTTGGAATAATTGGGAATTTATTGGATTTTAATGCAATTGTGTAAAATCAAAAGTGAGACTCTCTGCTCATATATTTAATATCAAACAGAATTATTTAAGGCAGTATCCTAGCTATGTGACAGATCAAATCACAGAAGACATTTTTTAGAATAAGGAAATAGAAATACAGGTAAAGGACCACATCATCTTTAAACAAATCAGGTGGATTTATTTTCCAGTAATTACCAAAATAAATATGAAATTAATTTTAAGTATAGAAATCCAATGAAAGATGTTGGTTTATTTTTTTCAATTTAAAGGGGCAGCTTACTCCTTTATTAAATCCGAGAAATGTCTTTTTTTTGTATGTAAATGTGTGATCAATGAGTCACTTTATATATCCAGGTAACCATTTCAGAACTCATAATTGATCATTTTGAGATTGAACAAATGGTATCAATGTCCTTTTCTGAGAAGTCTAAGCTGGCAGCAGAGGCTAATCGTTAGTCACTAGGGCACACAAAATATGACAAACCCATTGACCATTGGGTCATGACCATGGCCACTTCTGACACAACGGGATGCTCTGTCTGTTGACAGATTAGCTTTAAATCACGGCAATCTCATATGTTCTATTTTAGTATCTCACGATTTGCTATTTAGACCTCCCTCATGTCATCTATAACAGGTTTCCTCAGCCATAACAATCATGTCTACCTTCTACACCAAACAGATGGTATAAAATTGCACCAATAGTGCACCATTTTCACACACAGGGCATTATCTGAAAACTCACCTGGTACAATCTCAAAGAGGTGTCTTCCTGGTTCGTCCGGGTTGGCTGTGAGTTCGTTCACCTGGCAGCCCTGCAGTGGCATACAGCCCTGAAAAACATTAAAGATAATAAAAAAATATAATTTCAATAAAAAAATAATATTTGTAAGTAAACACCAGTAGGTTGACTTACTGTTGACTACACTTTATATATTATAGTTATGGTGCTTTCTGAAGGTAATAGTCGTGTCCAGTCATGTTCTGTTGTCTAGCCATAACCTGGTCCTCTTCTTTATGAAGCTTAAAATGCTCCGTACTTACTTACATTTTTTTTTTAAATTAAACTATTAAGTGGCTATTGGTAAGAAGGCAAAGTCTATTGTCTTTATGTTTCAGCATTAACATTGACTAATGCTAGCACATAGTCTTATTGCTTCATATTGGCTCTCAGCTAGCATGCTAATTAGTTTTTTAGGATAGGTTTATATCTCTTCAAATATTAGTCATTACTTAGTGTCTGAATTAGGTGTGAAGCCAGTCCAGAGCTTATATTTAACAATTTTTTTATGAATTCTACCATTTCCCCCTTTCTCTTCCCTTACTTATAGGCTCACTTTTAACTCCTCTTGAACATTTTAAGCAGCTCTTTCTGTGATTGAACAGGGGCATTCACAGATTATTAGAATACATTATCTAGATCAATACCCACTTAGTCCCAAGAACTGAGGCCAGGCTGGCCCTAAAGCCATGCCACCATCAGTGGGTTGGCCCTTGTTAAACAGCACTTTGGCTCCCTTCATCAAACAGCCAGAGGAGCCTGCCAAATCGCCTCGACCTGAGGGCCAAGCCGTCACCAACATTAGTCGCCATGGAAACAAATGGAGGGGCTGGGAGGTGTGGATGGCTTGAGCAGGGGCAGGACAGGAACCATTGGGGGAAGAACTCCCTGGGGTGCTGTGTTCTTGGAATAACAGGAGTAGCTGGCCAGGGATGAATGAATCAGGAAAAGCAATATTTAAAGCTAGAAACACATGGCACAGAGGCTGAAAACACAGGAGATTTAAAATGATAAGAAGTAATTTTACTAATGTCTAGCAGCACGCACGCTTCCACAGATACAGACACACCCAGTTTAACCTGGTTTACCACTCATTCTCAGTGCCAATCAACATCCTGCTCCAGAAACACAGACCTGGTCACAGAAAAAGGCACAAAGGAAAAAATCTTTTACCAAAACTTTCTAGCTTTACACATGGAGATGTGACATAGAGCTTCAATAGCTGTTTTCTGACTGTGCTGATGTTTGGCCACTCCAGCAGTTGTTTTTATACATAGTGAGCAAACAATATCCTTATCACCATCATTTAAATACACATACTATCAATCTATTAAACAAGGCATTGAATAAAGGTAGATAAACAGTTTGGCTACTATTGGTCTAACAGGATTTAAAACATTTCCACAAAGTAAGATGATTTTGTATTGGCTGTATTTAACTATCACCAATTGTCTGTACACAATCTCATCTTTCTATTTCTGTATAAATCCTGCAGTGGTATTACCTTTTCTTCTACCAATTATCACATCTCTCATCTTGGTGGTGGTGATGGAAGGGGGTGGCTTTCCTTCTTGAAACCCCCACCATTCCCTTGCTCCAATTTCCTATCGATTTGAAGATGAAACGCAGAAAAAGGGCCAAAATGACACTTTCTCACACTCCGCGAGGAGGGAGGATGTGTGTGCAATGGTGAGTTTTCAGCCATGTGTGTAATTTCAATGCCCTGAGGGATGCAAATCAATAGAGGCTGGATACGTATTGGCAAGTACTGATTGAAGACAGTCTGTCAAAGCCTTCAGTCATTTGCATTGCAGCAATGGTGGACATCTGCTTTGTATGTTAAACGAAGTGAAGAGTTAGCAAATCAATACAAATGTCAGGCCAAGAATTCAAAGAGATGATTATTATGGTCTACCAAAGGCCATGTCTTGTTCGGGGAAATGTGAGGAGTGGTAGTCATAATTCCACCCCGCTTTCTTTTGTTGTTGGATTACATCATCGCCTCATGTTACAGCTATGTAAGCCTGTCAGCCATGTCTGTCCTAATGCATTTATATGACATTGCTCAAAGGAAGTAATGGCATTGATTCCAGCTTGGTTCCTTAATTTAATTTTAATACCTTACTAATGGAGTGTGTCATATAGTGTTATTTGTACTAATGCACTAAAATGGGATGGGATTTGTCCTTTTCTTGTGCTGAGTCATCCTCACCACTGGGTCTCAACAGCAATAACGCATGACACATTGGGTCAAAGTAGGCTCACTAATATGGAGATCATGATGGAGTTGGCAGAATGTGAATATAGCCTTGAATAAAAAAACTGTATAGGCCAAGGCAATGACTGAGAAGTTTTGGTGAGGCCTGTTGGAGTAAATTCTCAAAATTATTACCTCCTGCTCACTTAAAATGACTTTTTAAGTTTATTTAAATGATTAAGAAATTATAACTTCTCTGGTTATGGTATTTCAAGAGACTGGCCCCCTACCTACAGTTAAGGGTACTTTACTACCCATTAGCATTCCTGGAAAATAAGGTGTGGCTGCAGGTAACTATTAGCTATCATGTGTCACTTGATTGACTAACATTGTGACATGTTCGAATACTCATGGCTCACGTGATATAACTGCATAAATGCAAAGGAGACAGCTTATTTGCCCACCAGCTTCATGTTTTAAGAAGCCACGTCTTAAAACCCTACTCCAAAGGAAACTCTGAAGGCAGTTCTCCAGACCCCTTACAGAGAAGGCAGTTTTGATCTTTGTCTTTGGTACATCATGACAGTTTGCAGTGCTAAAAATGTAACATCTACTGTCTGAGTACATTCTCCAGGTCAGAAATGAAAGAAATAACTTGTCTTATCTGTCTTACCTGCGGTTTGGTCTCCTCCTCGTCCTTGTAGAAGTAGAGCTGGTCGGATCGCAGCACAAACCATCGTAGCTGCCAGTTCTTCATGATGCTGCGCTGCTTCTTAAGCCAGCCGGCCTTTAGCGACCCCTCCTGGAGGCCTGGGGAGCCTGGGCGGCAGGGGCCCCGTGATACCTCTCCCATCACCATGCTCTTGGACCTAGCTGAAAGAAACATACCTGACAAATTAGTATATAGAGTATTGTTTTTCAAATAGCATAGCATAGAATGTATATTGTAATAGTGTTAATTCTTGCTAAATCGCACACCTCTCTGAAAAAAAAGCTATGAGTTTGAGGGCAAAAAAACAAAAAATACATTTTCAGTTATTACATACAGGAATTGTAGAGCCATGAACGTGGACAGACAGGTGTGAAATACTCAACGAAGACTGTTGTATAGATTTTAGCCACTAGTCAATGTCAATAGTGATGTTCCTTTAATGTATTTAGCCCACATCTTTGAATTTAGTGTTGAATGAATGCTGTGAAAGGTTATCTTGTAAACTGTCAGTAAACAAATGCAGGGCACTTTATTTATGTATGCCTTATAGCTTTTTTAATAAGAGAGAGCAACCGGGAGAGACACAGCCATCAGGCACGGATAATAACTAGTAAAATAAGGACTAGACAAAACACACACACACACACTTCTACACATAGCCTCAGGTGACGGGGAACCCCCCCTTGCATTTAGGAGCTCCTTGGGAGAGCCTCATTGTGTGTTGCAGGAAGCCAACAGAATAGCAGAGGCTTTTGAGCTGCCATAATAGGACCACATGGGACTGACTGACTCTACAGTGTGTGTAACCTGAGCTCAGTCAAGGACACTTTTAACAGAAGCAGCTAAATAGTCTCAGTGTGAGCGGCTCAGTCTGTCCTTGTGTGACATCAACCTCGAGAAATACATGTAAAAGTGTTAAAAGTAGGCTGCAGGAGGAACAGAGGCAGTGGTGTCCCTTTTATTCTTTGTCTTCCCTTACTTTGCCAGTAGTGTATTAGCTTGTATAATTAAACCACATGCATAATGTATTAATTTCTAGTTAAAAGTGTCACTATTTAACTGTTGCCCTTAGGAGCACTATACCCAATTAATTACAGTGGGGGCCACAGTCCCTCTCAGTATGCACTGGGCACACCCTCAAGCAATGGCAGAGATCATGCCTTTACTCAGCAGTAATGATGAACTGCTTAGCAGCTATTATATGTGATCTCTTTTCTTTTAACATATATATATATATATATATATATATATATATATATATATATATATATATATATGTATAAAAATAAAAAAAACTTTGTCCTTCACCCTCCACGGGTGGTCTCATCCTTCGAGCTCGGGTTTTCTACCAGAGGCCTGGGAGCTTGAGAGTTCTGCGCAGTATCTTTTCTGTTCCTAGTACTGCACTTTTCTGGCCCGAGATGTCTGGTGTTTTTCCAGGGATCTGCTGTAGCCACTCTTCCAGTTTGGGGGTCACTGCCCCGAGTGCTCCGATGACCACGGGCACCACTGTCGCCTTCACCTTCCAAGTCTTTTCTAGCTCTTCTCTGAGCCCTTGGTATTTCTCTAATTTCTCATGTTCCTTTTTCTGATGTTGCAATCACTTGGTATTGCCACATCAACCACAACGGCTTTCCTCTGCTGTTTGTCCACCACCACGATGTCTGGTTGGTTCGCCATTACCATTTTGTCAGTCTGAATCTGGAAGTCCCACAGGATCTTGGCTCGGTCATTCTCTACCACCTTTGGAGGTGTTTCCCACTTTGCCCTCGGGGTTTCCAGTCCGTACTCCGTGCAGATGTTCCTGTACACTATGCCAGACACTTGGTTATGGCGTCCCATGTATGCTTTCCCTGCCAGCATCTTACACCCTGCAGTTAAGTGTTGGATTGTCTCAGGGGCCTGTTTGCACAGCCTACACCTTGGGTCTTGTCTGGTGTGGTAGATCTGGGCCTCTATTGCTCTGGTGCTCAGGGCCTGTTCCTGTGCAGCCATGATGAGTGCCTCTGTGCTGTCCTTCAGTCCGGCCCGTTCTAGCCATTGGTAGGATTTCTTGATATCAGCCACTTCAGTTGTGTTCCGGTGGTACATCCCATGTAGGGGTTTGTCCTCCCATGATGGTCCCTCCTCCAGCTCCTCTTCCTCTGTTCCCATTGCCTGAGACATTCACTAAGCACGTCATCTGTTGGGGCCTTATCTTTGATGTACTTGTGGATCTTGGATGTTTCATCCTGGATAGTGGCTCTCACACTCACTAGTCCACGGCCGCCTTCCTTACGGCTAGCGTACAGTCTGAGGGTGCTGGATTTGGGATGGAACCCTCCATGCATGGTGAGGAGCTTTCGTGTCTTAACGTCTGTGGTCTGTATCTCTTCCTTTGGCCACCTGAATGTTCCCGCAGGGTATCTGATCACTGGCAGGACGTAGCTGTTTATTGCCCGTGCCTTATTCTTGCCATTGAGCTGACTTCTTAGGACTTGCCTTACTCGTTGGAGGTATTTGGCAGTTGCTGTTTTCCTTTTTGATGAAGTGATATATACACATTCAACTTTAACATGCTTTTCCAACCCA
Source organism: Neodontobutis hainanensis (assembly GCA_024349245.1). Taxonomy (NCBI): domain Eukaryota; kingdom Metazoa; phylum Chordata; class Actinopteri; order Gobiiformes; family Odontobutidae; genus Neodontobutis; species Neodontobutis hainanensis. The sequence continues at coordinate 785,422 of JALDNG010000066.1, read as the reverse complement.
TTATCTCAAATCAAATTTATATAAAATATCTAAATATGACAAATAAAATATAGTATATCTACATTCCAATTTGTGGCATAGCTAACTTTTAGCATGTTTTGCTTATAATTGTTAAAGTGCAAAATAGGAGAACAACATGTGAGGGTGTATGTTTTTTAAAATGCCATTAGCCCTCTACATATTCATTGTGCTTGATGTGGTATTATTATTTGTATCTCTTTGACATTAGACCTCTAAAAGCCAAGTCATTTCAAAGCTGTATAATGCATGCCCACAAGTCCCAAACATATTATTACATAGCTTGGTGGCATGTAGACTCCACATGTCAGAGCTTTAGGCGGGTATCTTTTGACGCTATAGAAGACCACATGCTGGGGTTACATTGTTATGGCACAATGGCTGAAGGTCTCCAACATAAATGTCAGATATGATTTTAGCACCAATAAAAAAGGGGGCCTGGTGGTATTCTGGCCATGCTATTTCATGATCATGTATAATTTATAGAAATCAATTGTGTAGACACCCACCCTGCTGCTGTGTGTTTTGCACCCCTCTCACAGAAATGATCAATGCTCAGATGTGAAGGGGGTGTAGATGAATGGGGAGGGGAAAGACAATTTTTATTGTGTTTTATGGTCTTATATCTCTGTTCTCTGCATTTTACATCAAGGACAGAGCTTGTGTGGTTTGGCGTTTAATCTCTTTGTCACATGTGTGGACATGAGGACCTGCCTTTTTTTTTTTATTCATATTTAGTAGTGTCGATTTATTGGTGTTTAAGGCTGCAGTAACGTTTCATTCAGGTGGCAATGGACCAAAAACTTGGATTAGAATTTAGCACCCAATTTCCTATGTTCTATGCATTATCAACATCAACTAAGTAGATATTGTTTTTAGTTTACACATTTAACAATGACTGCTTTGCTTAAACTATAATTATTATATGGAGATTACTAATAGTTGTTGTCTAAAAGTGACCTAGACTTTATTATTGGAGTTCAACAACAGTGAAATACGTTCCCTAAATCTACGTACTTAGTACATTAACAGACCTATCATGGAGTGAGTAACAGCAATGATAACATTTTGATTTTATGAACTAAAAGGCACATCATCCAGAGTCAGAAAATAACCTTCCTTACTCAGAAACGGGGGCAATCTTAAGAGCAAATAAATCCTGCATAATAAGTTCCCTCACCTCAAGTGATAAATCAGTGTCTGTCCACTATTTTTTACAATAAGAAATATTGCTTCTGTTTTGGGCTTTTTGCAGTCGTGCCACCCACACTATTTATTTAAAGGCATTTTGTAATTGTTTAAAGCCACCAATTAATCTGCTGAGCCTTTTTCCTATTTTGACATTTTCATTCTTCTGCTATTCACTCTCCTGCCCAACGTATTCAATCAGCTTATTAATAAAAGCACACGGCCACAAGCATGAGCACATACAAATAAAGCACAATCTAAAGAGATCCTTACAATAGCCAGCAACTTATTTAGTTCACCAAATTAGGTCTGGGATTAAGCACGCATTCAAACTGACAAGGTGATTCCAATTACAATACCCAATTGTAAATATTTAGTTTATTTTTAATGAGCATTGCCATGTGAATTTTGTTTTTACAATATTTATTTTGAAAATGGACTTGATTTGTTTAAAAGTGAGAAGAAGATGAATAAATGTTGACTCAGGTGTCTGTCAGAAACATGGAGAGACCTTGGAGAGACTGAGCAGCAACACTATTGAAAACATCTACCTTAGATTGACAATTATATTCTCAACCAACAAAAAATACAATAAATTAAAAATAAAGGTCAATGTAAATATTTGATCGCTCACACTACACAAGAGCCTCAGTTGTGCCAGTGACTTATGATTTTTGGATGGGTAAAATCTAGTTTAAACCAGCTGGTGTCATTAGCAATCTGTGCAGCTTTCAGTGTATTATTTTTCAAAAAAGGTAGTTGTAATTTACATATAATAATGAAAAATTACAGCCTCAGCATAGCAAACTATGCTATCATAATATACACTTGTGCAGGTGGCTATACAATGAACATTTATATTATGTCTTGGTGGCGTCTCATTTCTGAGTGATCCCAAAGATTATTACCGAGTGTGAACATCATAAACCTATCTTTCCTCTTTTTGTCAGAGTTATGAAATAAACCATAAAGGACTAACACCAGGAGTGCCTTACATTTTCCATCAGAGCTGACCTTCCCTGTCCTTCTTTCTACATCAGGTCCCTTGTGTCTTTTTTTTCCATCTTGCCTGTCTGCAGGAGCTTCAAACCAGTCCCATAGTGTCACATCTGTCTGGATCACACTCTGACTGGAACATACAGTCTGTGATGATTTATGCTTGAGTCACAACATCTGATCTTTTCAACTGTGTGTTTATCTGCCAAACGCTGCTACCCACTTACTGTGCCAATTTGGATTTTGTGCACAGTGATTCAGTCCTTCCTGGGCCTGGGTGGAGCTGCAATGTGGCCACTTGGACAGCTATCTGCTCAAATAGAAAATACAGGCCAGCTGCTTTACCATAATAGTCCACTTTATGCATAATTACTGCTATTCACTGAAACAGAGAAGATAAATGTGGCTCATACATTTACAGTAGACAGAAGCTACTGTATGCAGCGGTGCACATGTGTTTGAAATGACATACCCCAGTGATAATTTATGTAGATTGGCCCATGTGTCATGCTTTTCATGGTCAGAGATGAATAATTCTGAGCGTGTAGCTGAATATCCAAGAATAACAGATGGGCTGGTGCCTCATCATAGCACAGGGTTCTTTGTTAGTCTGGGCATGTTTATGGAAAGGTTCAGGAAAGACGGCTAATGAAGGGTAAAAAAGGTACACATATTTTTGCGCTAGGAAAATGGATTACATGTCAGATATTGAGAAAACATCTTCATAACTAGTTGTAAATTTCTTGTTTGTGGATTTCAGTTGGTTAGACTATATCTTTTGGAACATCAACATTCCCTGGTAACAAATTAGCTTGTATTAGCCCATAACTTCATATTAAAGCAAACCCCATCCTCTCAAACACTGATACCTGATATTGCATTGTTTATGATTTGGTTGCATTGCAGCTATCACCTTCATAACAGGTAGAATTATTGACTCTAAGCAAATGTGAAGTCACACATTTAAAGTAAAAATATTTCTGTGAATCCAAAAGACTGCAGAATCAACACATTGTTGAAAGTCTGGCTTAGTAAAGATCCTAACGCTATAGTCACAGTAGAGAGTTTGAAAATCTTCAATGAAATCACTGTTACGCTTTTGGAGTATCCTTTGAAAGCTACATGTACATTTTTCTTTGTTTTGGGACCTTCCACAGCATCACACAATAAGTTACCAGTAAATTTAAAGTTAAATTGAGCATGGTTTCAGAAAATTAGCTTATTGTTCAGTCTGAGCTAGCTAAGATAGAACCAGACTGTAAAACAGAAGAGAAGTCAGCCTCTCTCTAGTGACTAAATAAGAAACCAATAAGTTAATGTGAACAAATGTTCGTCTGCAGACTAAAGTCATAACACAAGTGGTATGAGACATAAATGCAGATTTGATGTTACACTCATACCCAACATTGTATATGTTTCTGTGATGGGCCCTAATCCAATTTGGAACCGTAGATTTATCTTTGGCAGGAAGTGCTTGTGCGCTTCTTACTCTGATCATAAAAGAGCCTATCCATTAGCCTCTGCAGAGCTAGTGTAGCCACACTGATGGCTAAATCACACACATGCATAGACACTTAAAGCGGCACACAAGCACATTCGAAGAATTCAATTTCATTAATCTAGTTGTTGTGCAGTGATTTATGGCTCCTGGGAAATAGCAGAGCGAGTTACAGGTGCATCAGTGCGTAACTTCCCGTTAGCCCATCAATGTTGATTAATGTGTTAACCATTACATGTGAGTGTGAGGGCTTTTTACTACCAAGCTGGGGAATTTGTGACTTATACATCCCACATGTAAATGCTGCAATAAAGTGGAATTGATGCAAGAGTATTTCCGTTCTGTGCTCGTTTTCATCTGCACATTCACATTATTACAGTGTTAGTTTGTTATCCACACTGCATGCTCTCACTCCTGTCTGTGTTATATAGATATATGGCAGGGTGGCGGTGTACTCTCACAACTTTGATCATAAAACCATGGTAACACACATCAAAAAGACACAGCATGAGAAAGGAGCAGCTGATATGTGGGCAATTAAAGCTGCTAGTGTTTCTAGAGCCAGCCAAGGAAAGAGTATTACAGTGTAAATGTGCCGACACTGGATTCTCCAAAGAGACATTCTTTTCATATCTTTTCTGTGTGTTAAACAAACCACTGAAATGAGCAATATTCATAGTATAGGTATAATATATAATGATGACTATGATTATGTTTACTTAGAAGAACACATGATTAAGGTTAGTGACAGATACCTGGGATTCATGAAATAAAGAAACCTCACGGGCAACCAAACACAACCAAAAAGCTTATTTTCTAAACATAACCCCAATTTCTTCCTCTAAACCAAAAAATATTACTGTAAGGCTAAAGAACACCAAGATTTGGAATTGGTGCATCAAGGATCTGTGGCAGAACTATCATTTTAAGTCTTCTTTAAGTTGTGCCCTGCTAATTTAAGCTAATAGTGACTTAGCTGGCATTGGTCTACCACAACTCCCGTGCAATGTTTGCAGTTCTTGTGAGTTTGCAGTAACAGGTGAGTTATCTGGAGCTTACAGACTTTTACCATCATGGATTGACTGAAAGAAACTGTGGAACAGACTCTGAAAGATTAGTTTATCCTGAAGTATGTTGTCTTGTGACCTTTATGTAGAATTTAACCAAGAATTTAAATTAGAGAAATGTATGTTGTGTGATAATATTAAATATAGACAAGCCATCTGTAATTTTAGATATATTTTAGATTGATTTAGAACACAAGAATAAAATGTCACCAATCATCATTGAGTGTCCTTCAAGTGACCCGCGCTGACCCCCGACACACTATGTTCTAATCTATACCGCCCCATCTGTCACATACAGACATGAAAATCGCTCACCTTTCGGCGAAATTCGCCGTTTTGAAACCAAAATAGGTGACCTACGTGAATCGTATAGATTCGATGAGAAAATGTTTAGGGGAGAGAGGGGGGGCAGGTGCGCGTGCCAGAAGGGACCGCGAGTGCATGGTTTACAAGCAGATTGCATCCGCGCATGCCAGCCAGGTTCGTGCTTACCAGAGCGTGCACACCAAGGAGTGCGGACCACTATCAGAAGCTGAAGAAGCACATCTGTCCTGAGATTTTACCTGACTGAATTTGGTGAGTGATGGTTTATTTTAATATTTTCTGGTATATCTGTTAGTTACCTAGGAGCTCAGTTGACATAAGCTAGCTAACGTGAGCTCCAACTTGATGAATTGAGTCATTAAACACAGCAGGAGATAACGCAACGTTAGCCAGCTAATGTAAAGCTCCGGTGGCAAATTAATGTTAGCTAACGCTACCGTTAACGTAAGTCTAACATTAGCATGATATCGTTACTAAAGTTACCTGCTATCTTTTATAGCTGACGGTAAATCACAAAAAACACTGTTAATGTTAGTTCTTCTTTCTTAAATATCTACAACTCGTTTTTCCAGGACGTGTACTGTTGATGATTTTATGGTGAGGGGACTGACAAGGCTGAAGGTAAAGTGAAGTGTCAAGAAACAGACTGCTGAAGAGGAGAAAAAGGCAAGGCTGAGACATGTGGCAAAACAGCGAAAGCGGGCCATGGAGACACTGGTGGTCCAGGCAAAGAAGAAAAAATGAGATCTGCTTCTAAGAGTATTACGAACGAACTATAATGTAATTTGTTATCTTTGCCAATAAAATGTGTTAAAATCTGAATTGCGTAACATTGTATTGTCTGTCATTGTTCCAATCATGATGGAAGAGAAGACAAGTTAAGCTATAGCATGTCTACCATCTCTTGTGGGGTTTATGCATTCAGCCATTTGTGTTGCTTTTATACCACATTGTGCCTCATATATACTGGACATTTTAGACCCAGTGACAGGCTGGCATGAAATGGCTTGCATAATACTTAGTAAGAAGGCCATAATATTTTGACTCATGGCTGAAGTTATGTTTTAATGCATCAGATTGATGTTTTAAAATAGTGAATATTTAAAATTTTCTTCCAGGGGAGCATGCCCCCGGACCCCCCTAGAGGGGTAATATCTTTCTCACCTTTTTCACCCCTGACCCGTTTTCATGCCTGCACATAGACATTTATTCACGGGCTCCATGCAACAAATGTGATGCAGTCAGCAAATTTACTGCCGCTATGTGGGGAATGCCTCTCATGTACAGCCACAGCGCGCCGTAATCTCTCCAATTTTCACTCTTAGCTTCCCAGAATGAGTGACACCAAAAGATCACGAGGCTTCCTTGGGTCAAAATTTTCACATCTAAAAACAGCTATACTTTACTATCATGTCACGCAAATGATACCTTTGATCAGTTGTGTTTTAAAAATGCACTATATGATCACACAGACTCATCAGCGGTTTTCATAAATGCTCATAATAATTAACTTTGCTACCAATTTCATGCTTCTCAGGCAGAGCATTCCCACTCCACGCTTCCATTCTTAAGACCTATTCATTTCATCCTAATCAGATCCAGCTGTATAATTGCAGTTACAGAGATTAGTGGCAATGGATGAAAAGAGCTGCACAGATAGTGGCACACATTGACATATTAATCCATCCGACCGCACACACCTACACACGACAGCTGATAGTGCTGAGTGCTGCAGCGTCAGAACTAGAGCCACTCTTAATAGAATTCACACCGGCTCCTTCAGCCAGCTGTAGTAGAATGCTAATGTGTAGGGTTTGTATTGAAGGAGGGAGGTTCCCTGCGTGGGCTGAGGTGACGCTTCATTCAGAAACACGTGAATGCGGTATACAGTATACAGTGTTGTAATCACAGTAACATTCTAGATGTAAAGGTTCAGGATAGATGATTGTATTAGTAAGATATTACAAATTATCAGACCAAACTTAATGTATTGTAGTATGAGTGTACCAGAATTTGATAAAAATAAATAAAAAAACATGTAGGAAATAGTGGAGAGTCTTCTAGTCATATAGAGTCAAAGACAGATGTCTCTGACTTAAGAATCTGGTGCCAAATCAAGATGTTAAGCACATTTGTTTTGCTATTATGCTTCATCTTGAAAATGTTAAAGATTGACATCTTATCATACTATTTGCACAACAAGAAAATGTAACAATGTATGCATTTATTTATTTTAATTTGTTAAAATAAAGTTTGTCAATTTGTAGCACATTTGTTGAACATTTAAGTGGCTTAGTGGAATTATTTTTTATTTAAAATGATCTACTCAGATTTAATAGCATATCATTATACAATATTTTGACCCTGATATGATTCACTCAGTGAAAAAGAGTTTGGCCAAGTGTCTTGAGAATGTGCCATCATTCCAAAAGGAGAGAGCATTTAAAAAGTATGTGGTGGAAACTATATAAAATTGAAAACATTTTTACACTAATATGCCTAGTTTTAGCAAACGCAATAAAAATGTGCTTGGAGAATAATTAAAGTAAGATTACAAGAGTTACTGATCAAATCTAATAATGTGTTCCTATTCAATTCAAGTGATGTCAAAAATAACCGGTGTCCTACCTCTCCGCGTCTGTCTGATCTTTGGACTCAGCATGGCTGTCATAGCTCGTCCTCACACTCCCCTCTCAACATGATCCTGTATCCATCCACGCACCCCACCCTCTGTCTCGCCGTGAGTCCTCTTCGTCTTCTGCCTCTGACCTTCTGCAGTGCGGCCGGCAGCGAGGGGGTTGGGGAACGGAGTGAGTAAAGGGGGTGGTGTAGTAAGAAGAGGAGGAGGAGGAACCATGCGCTCACACCCAGCGGCCCTCCCTGCTGCATTATTCATACAACCACATCCGCCGCTGTGGATTGAGCAGGAGGTGGGTTTGGAGAGGGGCATTGGCCGGAAAACACATCCCTGATTTTTCACAAATTGTCTTATTGGCAAAATTGTAAAGGGATAAAACGAGGAGGGGATGATCATGTAGCAGGTGTCCCCTGCATCTCATACTAATTAAGCTGTGAGGTCCTCATTGTGTCTCCTCCCATTCACTTAATCACTCACTCCCCCAATCCATCCAGCCACTGCTTCCCGGGCTCCCATTTCATTCTCTGTTCCGAGGTAGGATCCATATTTAAAACAGTCCATACTTCTCTTTACCCTTAATCATGGCCACTCAAAGCTGGCTATAAATGATGCAGCCTTTGATACAAAATCAGCGGTGGGAAATTCCCTTTTGGTACAGTAAGTTGTAATTACATCGTTCAGGCATTCCAGTGGCACCACCAGAAAACCAGAAAAAAATGGACATTAGAATAGATCACTATAAAAAATACAGTGCCATGACAACAATGGCCTGTCTTTGTAAAACAAAGTTTTTCTTTTACAAGATGGAGATTTAAATGGAAGTACGTTTTCTCTCATGCTAAAATATAGCTTCTTTAGATATAGTCCTACATCAAGAAACTCAAATACAAGAGAAACTAAATAACTAAGTAATGGTGTACTAATAGGCTACCAATAATTAGATATTGATTTTGGCTTAAAAAAAAAAAAGTACATTCACCATTTTTAGACATTAACTACGCATGAGTCAACAAAAAACATTGGGAGGGGGTGTACTGACTTTAGTGGTGACTGTAGAATCCAATATCAGAATAAAGAAACTAGAATTTTATATTTTTCTCCCAAGACTTAGCACTGGCTTTGTATGTTTTCTGTTCATTATTGCAAGTACAAGTCAAAAATCTGCCTTGGTTGTCTCTGCTCTGTGGGCTAGCGTGGAGCCTAAGATAACTGTAATTGCACATTTTATTCTACATTTTATACTTTTATTTACATAACACTTCAAAGCTAACAGTTAAGATAGTTATCATGACCATATACTATTAAAACACAACCTAATGTCAGAGCAACCTTTTCTGCTATTATTTTATAAAATAAAACAATACTCAAAACAAAATACTAAAACATGACATTAAAACAAACTTTAGAGCTAACTTTTAACTCAGCAATTATCTGCATCTCATGACTGCACTGCCAATATTTGGGTTTTACCAAGTTTCTGTTTTCTGAATTCATTATTTAGTATTCATGGGTAAAAATCAGATCCTAAATAACTCATAACCAAACTATACTTATATATAAAAATCCTTTTTTTAGCACAAGCAAAATCTTGTCTGTCTTATTTTTATTTTATTTTTTTTTCAAGTCGACAGTGCTCAATTGGAGAGATGTAAAGCCAACAGCTGTGTGGCCGGCCCTCCTACTTCAGTGTTCACAGGATAATAGCCCTAAGTCCTGCTCTGCAATTGAATCAGAGCAGGCCTCATGTCAACCACAGCTGCTCTTATTACACTGAAAAAAACAAGTCTCAGAGACACAGAGGGGGTGGATGTGTGTGTGTGTCGCAGAACATACATGGACAAATACACACCCACCATAGGCAACAGGCAGCTCCAATTGTAACAGCAAAAACACAGATAGATCTTAAAGGATTTAGAACCAAAGGGATGGTGACAGAAGCAGTGATAGGGGTCACTCTGTTTGGAATGAATGAGAAAATGGTGTAGGCACACTATAAAGAAACACAATCTATCTCCCAAATTGAATCTCTACTTATAAAATGATTTATGTTAGTGGACAAATGTAGTACTTTGTATGCATTGCAGGTACAGTTTGCTATATACACGATCAGGTCTACGACCCAACATTTTAAATTGGTTTATGATTCCTAGTTAAGAATAGTGAAATATGACATTGTGACTTGAATAATTTTGTATACCAAAAAATAGATACACTTTTTTAAATTTTACTCCCCAACAAACTCCCAATCAAATATTAAAAAACAAAAATAGTTGTTGTGACTGAAGAACACAGACAAGACCTTCAGACATAAGACCGAGTTAAGACCAAGATCAGTATAAAAAAAAAACTGTTACAACATCCAAGATCTTAAAATTCATGTTTAGATCATATTGTTTTTTTGGTTTTGTTTTTCATTAGAACCTTTTGTGAGACAAGACCCTTTTTAAGTATAAGAGCCAAACCGAAAAAAGAAAACGTAAGAAAAATATAAGTCTAAACAATGGTGTTGTAAGGCCATTCCCGAGTATTACAGCATGAGGTAAAATCCTCTGCCTCAGTATTGATTAGCTCTCTCTACATCACCAGATCAGACCAAACTAGAACAAATATTTCCAAATACATACATAAAGATATTTAGGCTGGAAATATTTTTGCACCAGGGGTTTAACTGGAAAAGCAACACATCGTTCCACGCATGGCATTGAAAAACCACATAGAAAGGCTGTAATAAATGGAATTTGATGCCAGTGTTTGGTTTAGGACTAAGCCTGGTCTGCACCATGTGACCACCTCAGGCTGGGTGTGGCTCTGAGCTCTGACGCCTCTCATTTCATTACCAAACATCTCTTGTGTTTTGTCTTGTAACATTATCTGGTATAACATCAAAGTGGAAGAGACAATACGGTGGCAAAAAGAGGACAACACAGACTAGACTTTTTAGCACCGTCATCAGCTTCTAGACAGCCATAATTTTCTTTGATTTGTTTAGTCTTAACCACCAGCCTCCACTAACTTCTGCTGAACATGTTTATTCTCGAGTTTGCTTCATTGAATGACTATGCCACACTATGTGATTCCAAAAAACCTTAATGACCATTTAGAAAAACAGGGGTTACCATTTTTAGCTCTCTCTGAACTTGTGACAGATGTATATTTGACTCTTGTCAGTCCTTGTTTTTAAATTCCATAGGAGCAGCTGAACAGATTTAATGAACCATTCAAAATGCGCTGTATCAAGAAAATCCCCAGTGGGACTTCCCATCTGACACAAACATACCCCGTCCACACCAGTGTCTTTTCAATTTTTAGAATAAAAATATATTCCTCCACACTAGTGTTATAACGTTAAAACATATACTCATTACATTATTATGAATAACAAGTTATTAATGCAGTGCCAACATGATCTTAATATTCCGGTAAAATTATTCATTCATTTACACACCTCTTTTTCAAACGTCCTTTTCAAATGCATCTGTCATAAAAACTGCCAAAGGGATTTTTCCGTGAAAAAAATGTGTATTGGAATATGAATTGATTGTAATTTTGTGGTAAAAGGTCAAGGTTGCATCATTAATCAAAGATTTGTATTTATATCTTTGTAATAATCTATTACACACAAACAATAAAACGATGTGCTGGCATTTTTTATGCACTGTTATTGATTACACCAAAATATATCAAAATACATTATGTACTCTACACATTTTGAGTGTGTGGACATATAGAATGAAACTAGTGAGGTCATTACCATATGATTATAAGGTAATTGAGGTAGGTAATTAAGGTAATTAAAATCTTAATCCAAACAAGATAACACAACAAATAATGAAAAATAACAATATCAAAAACATTAACAAAAATGATCAATATAAAGCATTAAACACCAGAATTAAAAGCATAATTACACACACTTTTAGTATTGTACCAATGGAACACACACAAGGCTGATAATATTTTAGCTAATCTAATAGGCTCATGAGTTATTTTATATCTGCCCTTGTGTATCTACATTATGTGGACAGTTCAACACAGTCCTCTATTATTTTTTTTTACCTTAATTACCTTTAAATATAGCAGTATTGTCATGTGTTATCATTCGGAACACTGTTTGTGTTGTTAATAATTGTGTTCACCCCATGACCTCAAGGTCAAATGGTGACATAGACAATGAACCATGGTGGAAAAGCTTTGTGTTGGGATAGCTTGTAAAATATTGATATGAAGCTGATTAAACTTTCATATGGAAGGGGTGGTCTGTGCTAAAGGACGCGTGCGGGTGGCTGCTGAGGTGCGACTGTTGACTTAGCATTATTTATAAATTACCAGTAAGTCACTTACTCAGGATGCACCAGTGAGGATCTTAGATACATGGATAACAATGTATATATATCAGAGGAAGGCTGCTCTGCTGTGGCTGTAGATATACACTCACCTAAAGGATTGTTAGGAACACCATACTAATACTGTGCTTGACCCCCTTTCACCTTCAGAACTGGCTTAATTCTATGTGGCATTGATTCAACAAGGTGCTGAGAGCATTCTTTAGAAATGTTGACCCATATTGACAGGATAGGATGGAGATTTAGATTAGATTAGATTAGATTAGATTCAACTTTATTGTCATTACACATGTACAAGTAAAATGCAACGAAATGCAGTTTAGGTCTAACCAGAAGCAAGATTTCCAGTATTTCTTAAATAAATAAGTTAGTATGAAAATGAATTTGCAGATGGATATGTACATACTATACAATAATATACATATGGCTGGTGCTATAAACAGAAATGATAAAATGGGTATATACAATGATCAACATGGTGAGCTATAAACAGAAGTCAGAAATAGATTATATTATAGAAGTAATTTTTAGGTGGATATGTACTATGAACATAAAATACAACAGCAATTACTATTAACAGAATTGTATGGATGGATATATACAATGATAGGTGAGGCTATGGAGAGCAGTAGTGCAATAGATATAGTGCAAATAATTATAACAGAAGCTGTCTGAATAACAGTAGTGCAGTGGAAGTTATTGCATATTTATGTAAAGTGCAGTAATGCAGGTTCTGAGAAGGGGTGTGCACAGTGGGGTATGAAGGTTAGAGGGATCAGCAGGGTACAGAGTTCAATAAAGAGACAGCTCTGGGGAAACAACTGTTCTTCAGTCTACTGGTCCTGGTCCTGAAGCACCTGAAACGCCTGCCGGAGGGCAAGAGAGAGAACAGTCTATGAGCGGGATGAGAGGAGTCCTTATTGATGCTGCAAGCTTGACGGAGACAGCGTTTCCTCTGGACGTCCTCTATGGCTGGAAGTGGAGTCCCTGTGATGCGTTGGGCGGTTTTCACCACCCGCTGCAGTGCCTTGCGCTCTGCAACAGAGCAGCTCCCAAACCAGACTGTCACACAGTTGGTCAGGATGCTTTCTTTTGCACAGCGATAAAAGTTCACCAGGCTATCTGAGGACAGCCGATTCTTCTTTAGTGTCCTCAAGAAGAAGAGTCGCTGGTGAGCCTTCTTGAGCAGGCTGGAGGTGTTGGTAGTCCAGAACAGGTCCTCCGAGATGTGGGTCCCCATGAACTTGTAACTGGAGACACGCTCGACAGCCAAACCATTGATGTGGACGGTGTCGGGTGTGCGTCTTGACTCTTTCCTGAAGTCCACAATGAGCTCCTTCGTCTTGGAGGTGTTAAGGAGCAGGTTATTGTCATTGCACCATGTGGCCAGGTGCTGGACCTCCTCCCTGTAGGCAGTCTCATCGTTGTTGCTGATGAGACCAATCACCGTAGTGTCATCCGCAAACTTGACGATGGCGTTAGATCCATTCACAGGCCTGCAGTCGGAGATGAAGAGGGAGTACAGGAAGGGGCTCAGTACACAGCCCTGTGGTAGACCAGGCAACATTTTTCCAGTCTTTAACTGTCCAATTTTGTTGAGCTCGTGCAAATTGTAGCCTCTTTTTCCTCTTTGTAGTGGAGATGAGTGGTGCCCGGTGGGGTCTTCTGCTGTTGTAGCCCATTCACCTCAAGGTTGTGCGTGTTGTGGCTTCACAAATGCTTTGTTGCATACCTCGCTTGTAACTAGTGGTTATTTCAGTCAAAGCTTCTCTTCTACTAGCTTGAATCAGTTGGCCCATTCTCCTCTGACCTCTAGCATTAACAAGGCATTTTCGCCCACAGGACTGCCACATACTGGATGTTTTTCCCTTTTCACACCATTCTTTGTAAACCCTAGAAATGGTTGTGCATGAAAATCACAGTAACTGAGCAGATTGTGAAATACTCAGACCGGCCCGTCTGGCACCAACAACCATGCCACGCTCAAAATTGCTTAAATCACCTTTCTTTCCCATTCTGACATTCAGTTTGGAGTTCAGGAGATTGTCTTGACCAGGACCACAGCCCTAAATGCACTGAAGCAACTGCCATGTGATTGGTTGATTAGAATCTTCCATTAATGAGGAATTGAACAGGTGTTCCTAGTAATCCTTTAGGTGAGTGAAATGTGTGGTTGACTAAACCAATTGTAATTTGCTCTAATAATTTTAGGCAGTAGCCTACTTTTGTCGTTGTTAGCATTTGCAGCTAATAACAGCGACCTTTGTTTTAGTCTTGCTTTGAACTTCCATAACTTAAATTGAGATACTCTGTTCTTGACAGTGAGGCTTATGCTTTAATTAAGAAAATGAAACTGGAGCTTGTTAGTGGAGAAATGTGTAAAGGTTTGAGTATAAAGCCAGGCTACTGTAGCCTGGCTCCGCCCTCCTACGTACTTCCGCTCAATTTCATTTCGCTTTAGTACTTAGTCTGGGATCGCTGTATATTCTTAGGTTTCCAGAAATAATTTTTTGTAGGACCAATCAGCGAACAGAGGGAGTGACTTGTTGTTTCCGGTCGGTTTCGGCGCATGACATACGTCACGACCACACGTTAGCGATTGGCTATGGCAGATCCTGAGTGACTCTGGGTAGATCCAATAGTTTTAAACTTCAACAGAGTTCCCGCATACAAGGAAGTAAACGCTTGTCAATGGAGCGAGGCCAGACTCTCTGTACAAATGAAATGTACGAGAGTCTGGTAGAACCAGGCTAAGGCTACTGCTGCAGACAGGTGTTTTCCCATGAGCCTCTCTGTCTGTCCGTCCGTCTGTCTCTAGGTCTGTGGGTCTGGCCCCATTAGCCCCTGTCTCTACTCTGTCACTGACAATTAGCAATGGGCCATGACTTCATCCTCTAATGGATATGAAGCGCGCTGACAGGCCCAGACTGTGGTGTGTGGAACAAGAACTCCACGTCTGTCTCTGACTCCCTGTTAACCGTAAGGCAAAACCAAATTGAATTGCTTAAAGTGCTTCATTATGGAATTATTTTGGTTAAATATACTATGTGCTGCTTATTTTGATCATGTCATTTAAAATACTGCCAAATTTGAGATCCTGCTTACTGAACAGAAAGCAGTTTTAGATAATCCAGAAAAAGCAGAGAAGACTCAATGGCTACAGCTAGTGGTGGGTGTAAAAACTGCACGTGAGAGTTGTCAAAAAAGGCAATAAGTTGGAACAAATTTAAGACTTTTTGCATTTACCTTTGTTGTGTAAGCCATTTTGGTTTAGTATGTCTTGTCTGGAGCACTCATGTTTATTTTTGAAGGCATTTTTTTATTAAAATGATTTTGTTCATGGGTTTCTCCATAGGCATGTCCCTGCTGGGCTACCATAGCACATGCTCTAAAGAAGAGAAGTGTGAGGTAAAGAAACTTAATTAGATATACAACTTATCTTTAAAGCTGGAATGGTGTAGTTAAATTGTGCTTGTTGTTTCTTCTTAACCAATCTTAGTTTCTTTGCACAAACAAAACTATGCTATGACCATCAACTTTACCAATTAATTATTAATTGTTTGTATTTTTTAAATGTAAATTATGTATTTAAAAAATATTTTGTTGTAGTAAAAGCAAGCACAAGGTAAGAAATGTATTGGGTTTTTCATTTTTCTTTTTCTCTTCTTGATACTAACACATTGTCAATCAGAGGCAACAGGGTCGTGCAATCTCCGTGAATTAGATTCTATTTGGGGCCAAGCTTCTCTTCCACAAGCAATGTGTTTATTCGTTCTGCTGCGGGTGTGAGTTGTGTGATTGACATACAGCGATCAGAGGGAGATAGAGAGAAACAGGGCGTCTATATGTGTGTGGATTGATTTCCAATACCTCCGGCAGGCCCCTCAGTTCCCAGGTCTTTGTGAAGCAGCACTTGACTGTTCAGCTGCAGCAATGCATCAGCAAACTGCAGCCACAGATTGATTCAGAATAAAAATACATAACCGCAACAATAACAATATGGATACATAATAACCACAGCAATAAACAAAAGAAATATCTGGACACTTATGAAGATGCTCCTGTACACACTGTCAATAAAATATGGTAATTTCCTAAAATCAATGTTATTGATGCGGGAGCTAAATGATGTTATATTTTACAATAAGAAATTGTGATCTATGTGATACTTTTTAGCATTGCTCATAAACACCATTAATGGTGTTTATATACCATTAATGGTGTTTATGACATTGTTAAACAAGTCGTGGATGTGAGAGAAATTGTTTCAGTGTAAATACAAATGTACGTTTGTTAAATTAGTTGCATATATTAAATTGTGATAGCGTTTCTGAATAATTGAACAGTTTTTAATGAATGACATATAACCTTTAAAATAGGAACATTTAAAAAAATATACAGTATAACAGGTTATAGAAATACGGAGAAATAAAATGCCACCTTGGACCAATAAGACTATGAACTCAAGTCAATGAAGCAAGAGACGATGACCATATTTGTGCTATGGTCAGGAAACAGAAAGCATTGTGGTCACTTGTGGTCAGTTAGTTGTTGCTACAGTCTGTTTAGCTAGTGATGCTAATAATAATTTAATTCAATTATAATTTAAAAGACTGCATTGTATGTTTGGGCAAGTCAGTCAGTAGGAAGCATTCTTTTTTTCTTCTTTAGTGTCAGTCTGCTGTTCTTCTACTGATTATTTCCATTTAGAAATTTTAGATATTTAGATATAAGATATTTTGGCCATGGCTTAGTTACATGTTGAAAAAAACTCATATCTTATTTTGCAAGAATATGCACACACACTGACCGCAAAGATGTATCCACTTATTCAGTTATCACAGTCATGCCAGCTCAAGGCCAGCACAAAGGGGCTTAACCAGTGTATAAAAAAACTCCTGTTAGACACATGCTTCAGACAACTTTGTACCTTAGTATTGACTTGTCTCCTTTCTACAAGCTTTCATAAACTGTTGTGTGAACTAAATCTAGTGATTCTATGTTTCTGTCTTTACCAGTGATACGATATTTGTCCAACAAGAAATAAGAGTAAAACTGGATGTCTTGTGTTTGCTGTCCTTTCGCCCAAAGTGGGATACTAAGGCAGTATTTTTTTTATAATCAATCAATATATATTTTTTTTTAATAGATATGTTTTGTGCTTTAAATCTTGAACACAGAAGGAAACAAACACATTTTAGAGGAGGGTACGACACAAAGAAATCTGACCCAAACCTGAGACCCTCTGGTTATGTGAACCACTGAGGCAACACATAATCCATATTGTGATAACACGGTTTCAGTTTTGTGGAACTGCTGTTTGTGCTGTATCAGTGTGGCATTGCAGAAGTATATGTAACATGTAAAAGTACATTTATCTGACTCCATGTTGTTGCTCTATGTGTCCTCTTCTGGCTTCTCCCCCTCCTGCAGCTTGTTCCTCTCGCTCCGACACTTCTTCAGACAGTTTTCACACAGAAGGTTCTCTGTGACCATGTAGTGCTTGGCCGGGGCCGGGATGATGTCCTGCTGGGGCTGCTCTGGAGTCAGGGTCAGGGTCAGCGGGTTCCTGTCCAGGTTGACCTTCTGCAGTTTTTCGAGGCGGGCTAGGCAGCCGGGTGCACGGGTGAAGCGGTTGTCGGACAGGCCCAGGTGACACAGTTCCTTCAGGTTGACGATGGAGCCTGGCAGGGCGTTCAACTGGTTTAGGCCCAAGTTTAGAGTTTGTAGTTTCTTGAGCAGACCCACTTCATCAGGAAGAGACGACAGACGGTTGTTGCACAGGTTCAGAGTGACCAGGTTCTGCAGGCGGCCAATGGTGACAGGGACCTCCTCGAGCTGCAGGACACAGGAACACAGTCTGTCAGTTGTTAACAGTTGCAAAGACTATAATAATATTGAGGTCTTAAATCTCGGGTAATCCCCCAAAAACATACAATAGTCTTCACTTTAGACATAAGTCGTTGTAGACAGTAATCATTGTTGTTACTCGCCCCTTGAGCTTTATTGCCCAAAGTTGTCCAAACAACAGCATTGTGCCCTTTGCAGCTTTTATTTCATTTTAATTATAAAACTGCACCAATGTGCCATTGCAAAATACAACAAACGTTAAACATAAACACAAGACATTTTAACATTTTAACATCCATATTTCACTTTTTTCTACATTCTTTTCTCTGTTTAAATAGATTTTTTCTCTGTGTAAGCAGAGTGTTGGAAAAGCCACTTTCTCTGTCTTGACCCGAGAACCTGTTCTATGCAAGCATGGGATTGGTTAAATCTTTCTGTTTGTGCAGACCAATCTCTTCTTTAAAAATCCTTGATAATAAAGCCTAGATGACATCTTAAGGTTTTCACAAATCATTGTTATTGAAATTTGCGATTAGATAATTAGACATGGTATACCCTTTGTTTAATCTTTACTTTATTACTTTTAATATTTATTTTTTATCCTATATTGAAACTTGAATATATTAACATAATATACAAAATTTTCATCAAAAACATTACTATAGTCTATATTTGGTCTTTGCTAAGAAATAATGGTTGAAGAGTGGTTGATAGTGGTTGAAGCTTGAATAAACAAAGCATTTGAGGAGCGCACCTCTAAACTGGTGTTTCCTCAAAGCTATGGAAACAAAGCAAAAATATCTGTTTTCAAAACAGATTCCACATTTAAAGAGACTAGAATAGCTTTTGCTTGTACATGTAAACACCCAAAGAGTTAGTATTTTGTTGCATTCTAATTAATTCAACAACAGTAATAGGTCTGTGTCAAATTAAATGAAATGATTCTTCAAGTTGCATAATCTTGAACCTGACACTCATTATACAACTTGATCCTCACTGTCTTATTTTGAGCAGCTACGTATTTCTAAGAAACAGTTCTTCATGATCTATAAACATAATCCAAGGCCCAAGCTTTTAGTAAAGCATTGTTTCACACCTGAGCAGAAAATAGTGTTAATGTGTCTTGTTGAATACAGAATGTTCAGTCTCTTAACTTGTATTAATCATGAACTACATTAGTTTTTACACTTTTGTTACTTAAGACAAGGCTAATGTCTTACTTTTCCATGGCAAAACAAAGTCAAATATCTAATTTTGATAACATTTTTGACTGCATTTGGACTTGTTTTAAATGTATGAAAAGAATTATAGGACAGTCCCTGTCATCACAAAGTCATTTACAAAGTAAGAAAGAATCTCTAATATCATGAATGTATTTTTTGTCCTGAATTTTATACTTATGGGAACTGTATATACAGTAAATGCAATAGAACCCATAGTACTTTTTCATTTTTATCATTTGTAAATTACTAAAATAGAATTTAGTATTTTTCTTAACTGGCTCAAAAACCTGTCTTCTGTTGTAAAAACTCACATAGTTGCTGTGCAGGTCCAGGACGGTAAGGGTGATGAAGCAGTCAATAAAGTCGGGCAGCTTGCGGATGAGGTTCCGGCTCAGGTCCAGCTGGTCCAACTCATTCAGCTTCTGGAGGCACTTTGGAACTGTGGTGATCTCTTTGAAGCTGAGGTTGAGCCGGCGCGTCCCGTCCGGCGTCAGCTCCACACAGTTTTGGGCCATCTTCAGAGTCAGAGGCTTGCCTTTGGGCTTCTTGGACTTCGACTCGTTGACCATGTTTCTGTAAGAACAGAGAACAGTGAGGGGTTTGGTACTTAACGGTAGGTAACAAAGTGTTGGCAGAAGAACACGCACAGGTTATGTTACTCACTGTATCCAGACGGTGTAACTCAAGACACAGGTGTAGGTTTCACCGATAAGATTATCTGTGACTAAATCTTCTGTCATAGCTTGAGAATATGGATTATTTTTTGTTCATAGACATCTATAAACCCTCTGCTGTTACCTCACTTTAGGAACTAGTTTGTTACGTGAACCCAAGTTATACAGAATTTTCCTTTTCTTCTTTGAGCTGTGATTGAGCTTCATGCTTAAAAATGGTCCTCTCATGTTAACAAAGATAAAAAATGCTGAAATATAGAGAGAAGGCAGTTGATTAACATTCACCTCCACATTGTTCCAAAGGAACAAAGCTGGAATAAAAGGAGTTTCAGTTGTGAGTTGTAATTTCATTTTTATTTAAAGTAACTGTATATCTGTGATTTGAATATTATTTTATTATTTTAAACATATATGTATTTTCTACAGTATAATAATTGTCTGATTTGGAATGCCTACAGAAATCACGGAGCATGTGTCAGCTTGCTTTACATGCTCCTCTAATGCAGAAGCAGAGTTTACCAGTTTTGGTGGGAAGACTTCGTTCCAAATCTAAATCTAAATTATCTGATAAAGTAAGTTTTAAACATTTCAACCAAAACAAAAAAACATGAAACATATCTAAGCTACGTTCAATACAACCGTAAAATACAATAACTAATTTCTTACCAGTTCTATGGATGTGGAAAGCCCCTGCGTCTACTCTGATGTAATTTGTGAGGATGTGTGTAAACTTTAGCTGGCTTTAGTTGTCCTGCTAAAGCTTGTGGTGGTACAGGACTGTTGAGACGTGTCGAGGCCCTGTTCCAGAGTGGACTCAGGATTTGTTTAGTGTGGCTCCCAGGCAACTGCTGTGGGCTCACACTTAACCATTGCATTATAGTCTGTATTTAATTACATCAGACCACACTAATATTTCATGTAGTTATGTTGAAATACATTTTTGAAAAATGACAATTTCTAGAATATTTTGTTTTAAATAATAATTACATAATACTAAATAAGGTCATTAAAATTAAACATTGATACCTTAATGTTGTTCTTACAGTAATAACTGCTCGCAAATTATTTAATAAATTTTTGTAAAAATATTCCTATTTGTAAATATATTTATATTTAATGCACAATCCATTTAATGAGTTGAAAACCTATAACATGCAGTAGCTATGTGCTGCCAGCAGGGGGTGGCACCATTTAATGAATCAGTCTTTACATGATGCAGATGCATATGCATATGCATATATTAAGACTTTTAAAAGTGACATATGGATTTAATAAGAGGACTGTGTAATAATTAGCCACAGCTAACTTTAAACCACTTGTCTAAGCCTTAAATCTGCAAAGCCATTTGTTAAAGTGGGGTTTCTTTTCATCTTTTTATTTATTTATGAAAAGTAGCTGGCATTGGTGTAATATACTTTATCAGCGAGTCACTTCCTGGTGTAGTGTGAAAAGCAGGTCACAAAAGAGGAAATGGTGTTGACAGTTTGCTAATCACAACACAATGGTTCAGATTGCTTTTGCTGATTAGAAACATGAGCCCAGAATCTGCACGTGCTGGTCGACATGCTTGTTTGAACAAGTGGCAAAGTCAGTAAATGAAACTTGATGATGAGGATGATAAGGATCAGTCAGTCTTATGGTTATGTACAATAAACAACACCCTCTGTTCTTAGAGCCTTATGTTTGCTGTTACTTAAAGAATTAGATGTAAGTATCACCATTGTTGTTTACATTTACTAATTGGGAAGTTTAAAAATGAAAAGAGGAGGGCCCAGGATGGAGCTGTGAAGAATGCTGAATGTGTAGTATAACATTTCTGAATAGTTTTGGTAGAATTTCAAAATTTTATATATCATAAAAATTATATACATTCTATATTTATTTTGCCTTCAAGCTAAAATGATACAGGGATTAAATTGTGTTGAGTTTTGTCAAAATTGTAAAAAACATTGTATTTGACCAATACAATGAAAATAAAATGAACCCATAATGGAGCCTTGAGGTATTCATAGCATTGTATTTTAAATGGATTTTGAGCTTTCTTTCCATAGTTTTACAAGCAGCATCATTATTTGTAAAAAGCATGCAAGTCAAATTTTGTCATGTGAGGTAATCATTTACTGTGGAGCAGTATGTTTTAATCTGTGTTGTTTACATTGCATTTCCAAACATGAGTAAGTCTCTGCAGAATGACTGATGGGCCGCTGGACGTGTTTAGGAAAGCTGGCACCGTGGGGGCAGAGGCGGGCCATGTTTATCTAAGCTCTGAATGGATGTGGCTTTGTGTTCCTTTAACTATGTCCTTGTTTTCTTGTCTTCCCCAGTTCAAAGAGCTTCTTCTCTTTTTAATAAATGTCCGTGTTTCTTTTTGCAAAAGCCCAACATGCACTCGAAAATAACAAGAGTGTGAGAAAGTGTTTTGGGGCGGGTAAGTCACTTAGTCATGTGTTGCTTGTTAGATATTGAAGGTAATGCCTGGACTAGGATACGTTTTCTTGAACTGTCTGCACTAAAAATAAAAATGGTTCTGAATTCAAGACAGAAAGTGTTGGCATTCATGGGTTTGTTCAGAATTGAAGAAAAAAATGCAATGGAAACAACCAGAAACAACTGCATAACGACCCCCCTTCCCCCCTTTTTGTATACTTTCAACTTTCACTTCATCAAGTTTGTCCAGGGTAAAAATAGTTGCAACAAACTTAATTTAAATTTTTATGCAAGTAGACATTTGGATGCATTAATGGAATGAAAAAAAAAATCTTGGGATTGTATTTAATATTTATTGTAATGTCTACGATCAAACTTAGTGGATTAGGGGAACTAACTGCATAGACTCGAGGGGAGACAAATTTTGTTCCAGTTTTGTCCCAAGTTTGGACAGAGGTGGATACAGTACAGAACATGCCACATGCTGATTCGAACCTTGAAGAAAAAAAAGGTTGTTAACTGTTAACTTTTCATCAAGCATGTCTGATACTTATTTGCTTGTGTGGACTGTAATTCACGTCTAAGTGGAATTCTTTGTTTGGTTACTGTACACATTCATGTTGATGACTGATCCAAATATATATATATATATTAGCTCAACACTTATATTATTTCCAGGTGCATGTTGATGCATAGATGTCAACAACTATACTTCTACACATACCGTCGAGGTTTTAAATCCATATTTGGGAGGCCTCATTTTCAGCTTTACCCGGTCATTACTCTCCTGACTGGCTGTTAGAAGTAGGTACAGACCCCTGAGGGTTGACAGTGTAGGCAGTGAGACAAACTGGATCTCATTAGCTCTGCCTGTAGCGCCATACAACAGCAGGGTGAATCATTATACTGGCTTTACACCACTGCCTCACAGATACTGGCTGCCTTTCACATCACAGCGTAAGACTGACATGAAAGAACTGTTCAAGTCAACAAAAGAGGTTTTAGTAAGTAGAGATGTGCTTTCATGCTTTTTAACTGTTTGTTATAAACATGACAAGTACTGCCAGCTATGATTCTACCATTCTGAGTGTACAGATGTTTCTTTTTGGAGCCATTTTTGGATTTATTTTTTCTTCTATTTTTTACTACTGTTATTACACCCAGTCTGATCTTGGTTTCTGCGACTGAGTTTTATCAACTACTTCCTTGTCAACATGACATCTTGGTAGTTCTGCCTCGTACAGCACTTCCAATCCATGCTTCTATCTCATTGCTACTGGTTTTCCACATCACTTTGCAGTCTTTCATTACGCCCCTGTTGTGCCCAGAGGTCAGTGAAGCTGCGCATTACGGCAGCCTCACAGGAAGCGCTGGTTGTGAGCTATGTGTTTACTGTGCATTGTGTTTGCATGGCCTTTAGATAATTGCACGCATCAGGGCAGAGCGAGTGTAGAGGCACACAGGGGTTTTATGGATGTACAGCTTTAACAATAGGTCTGTTTGGGCTGTTTAGCTGGTGACATCAACAGCTGGGTTTAGAGGAGCTGTCTGGAAAGCCTTTTTAAAGTCTTGGCATTTTACTTATCTTATATTGCTCACATCAAATCATAGATAACTGCCCCCTGCAGCCATTAACAGGATAAGTGTTAGAATATTAATAAATATTTATATTCTGTAATCAGATAAACATATAAACATAATTTTATGTTGTTAGTAATAGCGCCAAGGCTGTGTTTGGACCTCAGCTCATTAGTTTGACTTTAGTGCCATAGAATGTTGAATAAATGCCTAAAGAATGAGTTGCTGAGGGTCTGCTGAGCGATAAAGTTTTTATGAAGTTTACCTGTGCCTAATAGCAACACTAGCTAACATAATTTTCAGTACCTCATATTTTGCAGTACCAATCAATACTGTACTACTCCAGTATGTGACTTTATTATGGCCAAAATAAGCTAGATAAAAAATATACTTTAATTAGCAATGTGTGTCACAATTTTTGCTAACATTCATTCCTTCATTTTCTACCGCTTTGTCCCGTTAGGGGTCGCGGGTGACTGGAGCCTATCCCAGCAGCTTTGGGCCTGAGGCGGGGTTCACCCTGGACAGTGGCCAGTTAGTCGCAGGGCTTTTTGCTAACATTTTTTCAAAATGCCCAAAAATGTTTTTCTTCTTGCAGTTACATTTGATAGATGCAGTTAGTCACTTTCCATTTATGTTTTGTGCTTTTAAACATAGACACTGATCCAAGTGTGTGTTCTTTGGTGTTTAAATTTAGCCATATTATCTGACTTGGCGTATGTTTGGAGTAAAAACACATTTGCTGTGGTTCCATTAAAACTGCTGATCTGACTATAGTTCTGAAGTTCGGCTGTTCCCTAAACAAGAATTTTGTGTGTCTATCTCATTCAAGACAATACAATCAAGAGCAATAAAAACCATTAGCATTACTAGCTACATTTGCTGTTGCTTTAGCCGACTTTGTGGCCATCCTGATTTGCAATACTCTGTAACTTCTTGTTTGCGTAAACTGAGACTGTGACTTCCATGGCTTCTGAGGCTTTTGTGTTTTGTCTTTCTATTTCTGCTGTCAATGTTCTAATCGACAGTGACTTATTGTTTTCCTTAGGATGAGACAGAATTTACAACCCTTGAGGCCTCCATTGTTTGTGTGCAGTGGGCTTCCTCTTTTGTTTCCTTCTGAAGATATGATGCAAGTAAACTTAATTACATGCTATAGCTTTATGACTTTTCTCTTGGTCAAATAAATCCAAACATCTCTGGCAGCGTACTTTAAAAACAACTTTCATATTTATTTCACTTAGAGAGGCACACTTTGGGAATAAAATGTAAACTGTAGAATGTTGAGGCATGCGGAGGTCAGTGGTGGGCAAGGGAAAAGCTGAGAGTGCACACACAATTCAAACACATGGTTCTAGTTAGTGGACTCCCATTAAGGACAGTGTGGTCTGGAAAAAACACTCTACATTTCACAGTTTAAAGGCAGTTTGAACACTTCTGCCCAACAGTAAAAGGTCACTCTCTGACATGGATTGTGCAAACTGAAATAGAAATGAAGGCTAGAGGTAAATGGGTTTAGACCAGAAGACTTTACATAAAGACACAAAGAGTAAAAATATCACAGTACATGAGTTGAGATAGGTTTGACAATATGCAGCAGAACTTTACAGATGATTTATGGTTCAACTATTGTAAAAAGCTAGCTAACGTTCCCAGAACCAGCCAACATACACTAACCTAGCTAACATACTGTAACCAAAGTTATTACCTTCCAATTTTACCTTTAGGGGGACTATACGTCCCGTTTTAGCCGGGACAGTCACGTTTTTACTCAATGCAATCAGTTTTTTTAGTGTTTACTGGTGGTTTATTGATTTTGCGCAGCATTTTCTATTAAGGAATTTAAAGTGAAAATTAAAGTGTACCAGTTTTTAGGTTATAAAATCTGGTCACCCTAGTTTAATCTAGTATTTTTTAGTGTCTTACTTTAGATTTGGCAAAGAGGAACCAAATAATTTTGTGCTGTATGGTTCCAAAAAGGTTAGATATTTTGCTCTTAATACGATAAATATTCTACATGCTAATGTCAATAGATTCAGGATTAATTTCTCATCAACCATAAAAAACAATTTTGGAAAGTAGATAAGAGAGTAGATATTTTTAGGTTGCAGAAATAAGGCACTTGGGAAACATGGCTATATCATTAGGCTATATGCGATACTGTCAAATATGGGCTACTTCAACTACATTTGTCAACAATACAAAACAACCTTACAAAAACACAGATTTTGTTCATTATAAGTTGAGAGTTGCAGGCTAAAAGGCTCACAGATAAGTCCAGATTGTGATAGTGGAAGTGTTGGGGGAAGGGCGCAATCTGGAGTCTTTGTGTCTGGGTTTTAAGTTTACCGTTTAAAAAAGTCTTCGTAGCTTTTCCATGCCTTACTCCAAAGGATTATAAGTTGGAAAAAGATACCTAAGCACTTTCTCCCTCAATTTAATGGAAAGTGAGAATGCACAGAAATAAAGCATTTAGGTTAATGGTGATAATACCCTCAAAAATCAAATACTCTATTACTATGATGCATAGTAACAACAAAATACAAATTTCTTAATTAAAATACAAACAATATGTGCCTTTGTAATGTTGGGGTATATATTTACGTGCTCTGTCTATGTGTAGAAAACAGTTTGTTAAAAACATGTTGGCACCAGATCAAAGTCTCCCGTTCTGGAGTCCAGGAAGGTGGCCGGCACTAATCACAGCAGTAATATCAACTCTGGAGCTGAGGTCATTGTAAACTTCAGTCTGACACAGACTGAACACAGATGCTGTGAGGCAGATAATGATAATGACAAAAAACACCAGAAGGGAAAAACTGTTTAAAGTTGACTGCAAATCAGTAAAACCGAAATGATTTCAAACTTCAGAATATCAGATTCTCAGATTATAAGGTCAAATGGCAGCACATTACATTCACAAGCAGTACTGTAATTATGAGACAAAATCTTGTAATTTTGAGATCTTGATAGTGTCACGTGTTGAACACGTGGAGACATTTTAAGTTGCCTGCTAAAAGCACTAACTCCTTTGACCCGTTGATGAAAAAAAAAAAACAAGTTGTAAAATGGGCTGACTGACTACATGTGTGTGCTGTCAGTGAGTGGGCAGGGAACATTAGCAAGCCACTTAATACTTAGGTGCTGCCTACATACATGTATTTAGCCTCAGGGCTATGTTTTATATGGACATCTACAGAACACAAAATAGTACCCCATGGAAGAGCCAAAGTAATGCACAACAATTGTTGCTGGGCATGTGCCTCTTCATCAAAGTTAAACCAACGTGATGAGATGATGATGAGATTAGCATACACATGGCTAACGCCAAAAACCTGCATTAAGGTGAAATGCATGTTGTCATTATTGACATAAACATTTCACAAATGTAAAGCAGGTAAAATAACACATATATTTGGCAGACTGTAGCTTTTTAGCATTCTGACTGTGACTCCCATTTGTTTTTTTGGGAAACAACACTGCAGTCCACATGTTTGAACAGAAGCATAATGTAAAAGGGTACATATGGGAAAGTATATGCCACTTCATAAAGTTTTACTAAACACTTTACATAATAAGGGCTCATTGGGTTTTCAAGATCTTTCTCTCATAATTATGAGTCTTTGTATTTTTATCATTGTCAATCTAATAAGCTTACATAAATTTCAGTATACATTTTAACATTTTCTGTACAAAAGGTAATGTAAACCAATGCTTTTGAAAAGGATTTCATTTACCAAAATTTAGTCTAGTGATATTTGTGAAAATTTTTTTTGTTCATTTGATTAACTTGAAGGAGGTTTTCATGCTATACTGCAGCCAGCCACCAGGGGGAACAAAAGGCATTAGTCAATAAATGAAAGATATTAGAAAGAAAAATAAGGTGAAATGTGAAAATATTTAAAAGCATTTAACAATATATTTGTATTTTTTTCCATAGGAGAAAATATCCAATTATATAGAATTTTGTCATAGTGTGAGATATTTTGGTATTCACATTAAATCTGAATACAAAATAACAGTTCTATAAATAAAGTTTGTACACGAGGCCATTGTAGTGGTGTGTCTCATAGCTCCTGCTCCTCGAACAAGATCTGAGCGTACACTGTCCCGTTATGAGACGCCTTGGTGTCCGGTAGAGGCCTGACCAGGTCCAGCTCTGCGTACGTCAGGTTCTCCTCCACAATCTTTGGCTGAAAGAGACAGTGGTACGGGACGGGGAGACATGGGAAGTGACACCAGTGGTGAGAAAAGAAGGCAGAATGTATGGGAACCATTTTTATGTGCAATACTATTAAGGCTAATTAGAGGACTGCCGATACTGTAGCCTGTTAGCTTAAATTAAAATGGTTGTAGATCATGAAAACTGTCAAGTAATGAGACAATTAAATCCAAATGTTCCCAACACCAGTGGACAAAAGCTGCATCCGGAGACAGTCAGGCTCATAACTCTAGCTTTAGGTTTTGGCTCTTGGTTTGGTTCACGAGACTGGGGTCTGGTCACATGCCATCCTCCAGAATTTCTGGTTTGTCTTTACCAAAACCTAATTATCCTTTCGATGTGGTGTTTAGGCCACCAACAGCAGAGTGACCTCAAATGTACTATTTGAAGAACTGGGCAGACTTTTTAAAATTAAAAACAGCATTGTAGGCACTGTGTTCAAATGTACTTTTAAATGAATGTTTGTTTTTACATAAAATCTATTGTTTTATTGCTTGGAGAAAATGAACACTGGTGGAGTCAGCTTTATTACTAGAGCTGCATGAGAATGTGCATTGTTGTTGAATAATGCTGATAATGGCTTGAGATATTTAAACCTTACCATTGCAATATGTTCATAAAGTATGGTAAAATATGTATTTTCTTTTTGTTTTACACGGACACCAGATAGTAAAGCTTTATCTGATCGGGCGAATATATTAACAAGCAAAAATGTGAATATCTGGCAAGTGGAAGATTACTGCAGTTTAAACATTCGAGCTCACTAGTCAGGACTGATCAGGAAAAAAGGTTTGTTAGTCATTGAGCAAGCTTCGAGTTGTGTACCATGTTCAGTTTAGAATCCAGGTCTTACACTACATCCATAGGACAACCCGAGTATCTTATACTGCTTTCACACCAGCCAGGCTTCATGCAGTTCTGGTTCTGGCTCTGGTTTTGTCCTAGTTCTGGCTATGAATATTTTCTTAGGCCTTTTTGCCTTGATTGATAGTGGACAGTAGGTTGACAGGAAACAGGGCGAGAGAGAGGGGGATGACATAGGGCAAATAACCCATCCGAGATTTGAACCAGGTCTCCCGTGTTCTTGTGTAGTTTGGCGTATTTGTGAGTGCTCAAAGTTTGTACATTAGACTTTGAAGCTGTTTTTTAAAACTATATTCCCAAGTTGTCCTGTTTAGACAAGATAAATGTTGTGCCTTGCTTTACAGCTTTTGGGAGTCAGGTCATTTCTTGAAAGTTGCTTTGGTAAAGGCATCTGATAAGAACTAGATCAAGGCCAGAAGATAGATAACTCATGTGAACTGTCTGCACACAACATTCTTATTTCTTCAATATACTTCATATATTACTAATGGACAGTTTTAGTTTGGGGTCATTTGAGGAGGGTATATCTGTCGGGTGTATACTTGGCAATAAGACATTGGACAATACTCACCAACAAAACTTTCCTTGGTTGTGGTTTTAAAAGTTTTGGCTTTCGTGTTTTGTCTCCAATCGGGACTGCAAAGACAAAACAAAAACTGTGAAGATGTGAGTGATATGTTTATGTGAGAACCAGCTCCAAAACACAAGAACTGTTTACATCAGCAATGAGTTAAAGGAAAGTTGGGGGGCCTCGAAACTAACATTTGAACCTGTGAGTCTGACACAACCTAAAATATATGTATTTGCTTTTGGAGTTAAAAAAAAAAGATGTATCAGTTTTCACTTTCTAATTATAGGGTCAAACTGGTGTGGCAGTAGTTTGTTATGGGCAGGAGTGTTTTTACAGTCAATGAGAGGAAACATCTCTGGAAGTCAAGGCTCCAACATGGAGCTTTTATGAAAAACAAACTGGACTTAAACCAGGTCAAACCACTAAAAACTAGGACCATGTTGGAAAAATTTGTATAACCTTTAGCTGGTATTTCAGGCGGTGTCTCCTCTTGGTAGTTTCTGCTTTTCTTCTTCCGATATCGTCTTTGCTTTTTAGGCAAAGCTGGAGACACGCTGATTACACTGGTCACTGTCTCCCCAGAGCTGGAAAAGGACAATGCAATTAGATACACCACATAATAGAAGACAATAATAATATTTCTCTAAAATAAATCACTGTGGTCTGCCTTATTCCTGTTTCTACACTTAACACACTATTCTCCCTGTTCTAAAGCCAAAGAAAGGCTAGAACAACATAAGCAAACCAGTTCTTTAATGTTATTTATTATCCCCTTTGTTTTGGTTATACTGGTGGGAATATTTCCAAAATCCAAATCTTTTCTCAGTCAGCCTGGTGCCACATTTATGTTCAATGAGTCACACAGGTGTATTCATTATAATTATCCGTAGCATTTTTAGTCACTGTGACATCTACACAAAATGTCACACTAGAAACCTGTCAGCTTTTTCACAAAACGCCAGAATCCAGAATTATAGACACTCGTCTTTATGCTCTCGTGTAGAGCATAAAGGAGGCACAAAGCTAACTGAGATGGGATATTGGTGTGGCTAATGAGTCTATTAATGCAAGAATGTATGCCATATTCAGCTGAGGATATCAAATACTTCATCTAAGTGCTCAGATCCTGCCACAGATCCTTTGTCTTGATGAAAATTTAATGTGGACCCTAATTATCAATTGATGCTTGTTCTGTTCTTTTTTTCTGGCTGTGGGGGGATCCTATTGTTGCTCTCTCTGCTTTAGGTTTTTACAAAAATGAAAAAAAAATAAAAATAAAATAAACATGTCTATAATATCATAACTATATAAACTATATTGTTTAGATTATAAACTATAATTTAAGCATGACATGATTTTGGTGTATCCTGTTATGATGCATTACCTGTTCTGAGGACTTTTGACCAAGTGGTAAGTATCTGCAACAAGAAAACATACTTGTTAAACAAACATTGCTTTATGTCTTTTAATAGAAAGTGTCTCAGAGGAAACAAATATAATTGTTGAGAACAAACAGAGGAAAGACTCCTAAAAGGAAGCACAGCAGACGGTCATGAAGAGGCTAGTGTGGTCAGATGCTGATGCTGCTACTGACCTTTTAGCCGCTGCTTCCTCTGTAAGTGCTGGCAGGTGACGGTCACTGTGAACATGCACATGCACAGCAGACCCACTGAGCAGATCAGCACGGCACACAGGTACACGTCTGAAACAGAGTCGGACAGTAAAAAACATGTCCCATGTGTTTCCCAAGGTATTCAAATTTGTGTATGTGTGTGTGACTGGGGCTGTAAGCGGAGTGCTGACGTTTTCACAGCTTGTTTGTACAGTACTCTCCATTTTAGTGATGTGTTTGTTCCAGTACTTGTATTTTCCATATTAACATTAACTGCCATCATTTCTGTCTACTTCATGTTGTAAACAGACTTTTGGTGCATATACAGTATGAACGCACTCACATTTATTCACCTCAGGCAATTTAGATTCACCCATTTACCTCATAAGAACTCAACGTAGAAGCATGTGCAGACTCTGCCCATATTGAAGGGTTGTCTGTGAAAGTTTGTGTATAAGTGTTATGGTATTTGGAGGAGTACCGTGTCTCAAGGTGAAAGGAGCTGGTTATGCTCCAGCCCTCCACTGACCCATAACAGGTTAATAGGGTGAAAACAAACATGAGCATAAATGTTTTAAATAAAAATAAAGCTACACAAAGAAGATGACTTGCCTTTTAGAATATTTATTTACTTTACCACAGCTATGAGGTGCTGAACCAGCATACAAGGGACCTCAAACAAGCCTGAATTTGACCTGGGAATACATCTATCAACCCTGATTGTTCTACTGTTAACACACACACACACACAGAAGAAAATAAAATCCATGTTTTGTGGAGTTATTTCTGGTTCTGTTGTACATCCTGTGCTATTTCTGCCCACCAAGGACGAACCAGCACTGTCCACCACAGGCACTAACCAGCTGGAGTACAATGTGACGACCTACCTTCAAACAGGCTCCACAGGCTTTCTTTGGCTTTGGTGGCGGGCAGCACATGAACTAGAGGGAGACAGGAGACAGAAGGGAAACATGTGAAGTCCAGAGTCATCACTGTGGCCGCTGTGCTGATTACACACTGACTTCAGTTAAATAAAGCTCAGCGCAGGAAGACAACAAGCTGAGGCTGCCCACTGCTGCTGTCTCTGGCTCACCGAGGTCACAATCCACCAGAATCGTTCAGTACATACATCTGGATCATGTCTGGAGTTTGCATTGAATTAAATTGAATTACAATATGGATTTCTGGCTTCCTAATGGCAATTGTTAGCTTATAAGGGTTAGTTATTTGGGCTATGTAAACCATAAAACTATAAGCTAGTTACTCTAGATACTCTTCCGTATCGAATATTGACCAAGAAAAATCCAATGGAGTAAAGTGGTGTTCATTGTACGTCGCTCTAATGAGAATTCCAGCTTTAATGCTTGAATCCACAATGACCGTGAAAATATGTTTCCCATGCAGCACCCAGGATCCTGCCCCACACATTACAACCAGTGTGACCACAGCAGTCTTAACACCAGTGTGTGTCTCTGAGCTGGTGGTAGGAAGCTCGTGAAGTAACACCCACCAGTGGATCTTGAAATACTCCCAACCACTAGCAGCTGATGACGGCCTGGCTCGGCGAGATGGTTGGAGCCTGCCCACAGCCAGATAGGCCACTTTAGAATAATGACTGACAAATGTAGAAAAACCATAGCAGTGAGATGTCTAAAGCCCTTGAAGCAAAATCAGGCCCCCATTACAACTGCCAAGCATCTCCTTTTTCTTTACGATTCAGCAAAATTGCAACCAAGCAAATGCACAAGATCAAGGCACTTGGGTAAATGAACAGACACACATGACCAATAATCACACATTGTAAAAATGAAACTGTCTATTATGGAAGTAAGTAGAGTTATCAAGGCTTTGCTGCTTTTCTTTGCTGTGTGCTCGTATTACAACAGATGACACTGTTAAGGAAAGTCGGGGCAAAAGTGAGGCTTAAACATGGATTTAATTATTATGAGAAGTTGAAAACGGACCTCTTCTTAAAAATGCCTCCAGTTCTATCACTGACAGAGGTAATGCAATGAAAAAAACCTATGTGACCCAGAAAGTGGTTTCCTTAAAGACCGCAAAACAAGCGTCCATAAAACTGCTGACTGGCCTTCAGCAACTGGGTAAAAAGGGTTGCATATTCTTTGTTTTTTTGTTACTTTTTTGTCAAAAAATTATTGATGCAAAAAATTTCCCCACTTGCAACAAGTGGCAACAAACTTCACAAATACATAACAATTTAGCTTAAGACAGTATGTTACCTTAAGGTATTTCATCTCATAGTTTGCTAAACTTTTTTAGTACACTGGGTAGTTATCTATCATTTATATCTGAGTTTTATGTCCATGTGAGGGTACTGTGTCAGTGAAATAGGTATGATTCCACCAATCACGTGTCTACCTAAAGAATCAGGTTGCAGTTCTATTACGCTTATACAGCCAGAATGGACAAACTGAGGACTACTGAAAGAGAAGCACATTCTTTTAGAAAGATAGAACAATATTAAGTACCTGTTTTTTGTTTCTAAATGCTAAGCTTGAACTCATCATCAGACATATTTATTTGTTTCCTACCGTAGGGAACAGGATGTGCATGATGGGCTACCATGGGGTGTGTAATTCTTTCAAGATTTTTAGTATAATTCTGAAAGCATATAATAATAATAATAATAATAATAATAATAATAATAATAATAATAATAATAATAATAATAATAATACATTTTATTTATTATGCGCCTTTCTGGAAACTCAATATAGTATATACATGTTTGAAATTGTGTATCTATAATATTAGATTTTTGAATGCGACATCAGTAACCTGGTTGGTGTTTTTTGTGACAAAAGCAGTAAAAAGTAATAGGGATCAAAATCTTTTTTGTATGATTAAAATTATTATTAAGACAACAAGACAATTTAATTAACAGACATACAGTTAATCCTTCCCAGTGTGTATCCTGCTAAAGTCAGATGATACAATAAGAGCCTTGTCTAAGCTTCTGTGAATGGCAACAGCTGCATGTTGAAATAATTAGAGCACATACAGGTCTTCTCTACTGTATCCCATACAAGTGCCTCTATCCAGTGTCCTTTTTACTGCATCTTTTGAAAAGCTGCATCAGATAACACTGGAAACATCCAACAAACTAGGTTTTGTTCCTTTGAGGCTCAGTGCTGCTTTCAAATGCTTTCAGATCCATTTGTGGCCCAACAAACCCAAGCCTCAAAACATCCATTGAAGAAATGATCTGAATAATGATTCTCTGTGCCCTCAACATGCACCAAACCAGCCACTGCTTGAATTCACTGTTTTATAAATGTGTGAACATGAACAAGAACACACAGCAGCATTATGTGGCTTCATAAAAGCTTGAATAATCCAGCAGCTCACTTCCTGTTGTCTCACTTTATCTCATTATGCGACTAAAGAGTGTAAATAGTGAAAGTGACAGTGCTGTTTTCCAGTTATTTTGAAGCTCAGATTTGGTGGTGTATTTGGGGCTTCCAACCATTCACAGGAAAAACATAACATAAATAAGCAGAGAATACCTTCTTGACATTTTATACAGAGTGGGTACCGCAAAAAAACAACTTCTAGTCTGGATTTAAAAGTTTGCGTTTTTGTGGAGTGAGAATGTCGTAATCGTATAAACAGAAACAGAATCTTAAATTGCCTCTAAATTAAATCAAACTTCTTTCACTTTTGGAGTCTACCTTCAAGTCAAAAAGCTTAGTGGTTCATCAGGCATCAAGCAAATACAGACCGTTGATTATTACAACAAACCAAAAACCCTTTATTTTTGTTCTATGCCTTCTTTATATAGAACTTTCCAAATGGAGCGTCTCTGTTGTTACTTCAAACAATCCACACTCAGTCGCCCACTCGTCATGTGGACCTACATTTAGTTTGGACCTACAGAGGTCAGTCACCCTTAGTTTGTTTTCGGCCAAAGCCTCTGACCTCTCATGATGTGTTTATTATAGCAGCACCAGCATTAATGTTGAGATAGATCTTGGAAACACCTGGTCGCCAAATGCAGGAATTCCTTCACTTTTACGTCACAAACAGAGACAAACACTTCGACAAATGTTCGCACCAGTCTTTGGCGTCAGCTGCTCTATGTCTCGTGTGAAACTGGGACCACAACCAGGTCACAGTAGAGGTTATCCTCTTAGATGTAAAGCTGATGTTTATCATAGCTGTGGGTGGGGGACACTAGGAGGAAATACCAGCCTGCTGCTCCACTGCTCTCCAATAAAACCTGCTGTGTTGTTTGAGCTTTCCTCTGGTCCATACTGCTGCCCCACCAGCTCCCATAGACTGTGTTTGTCTAAGAGCCTTGGTATTATTGGTTTATTGTTGTATTTTATAGCAAAGATGTAGTTCTTGTACGATTTCCAATGGACAAACATAGTAGATGAAAATAAATATGGAGCTGATTGGATAAAGCAATCATTCCAGCATTTCCTGCTCAATTACTGAATCTCTTGTGATTACTATATTAGGCACCAACACGGCATTATCAGCACATGTTCAATGACTTTGGCCATGTTTAGGATCCATGGACCACACTATAAGCCGTTCTTTAACAGGGTTCTACAGGTTGAGTGACAGCCTTCATGTCTTGGCAAGGCCCAAGATAAATACCAACCTCCACTTTGGCATTCTTCATCATTTCCAAAAAGCCAAAGCAACAGACCAGACAAAAAAAAGAAAAAAAAATGAAACAAAACAAATGACTTTCTCATTATGAAAAACAAGTGTAATGCTCAACATCTCGTCAAATACTTGAGAGATTACATAAAATATCAGTGTATGTTTTGGCTTGTATTAACCGTAGACCTATTTTACTTTACTAAACTGGTCTAGAAGTCTCAGCCAGTGTTTGAAGCTTTACCTTTTACTTTAGCATGAATGAAAAATGTTCTAGATCCATTTCCTCTTGTTCTAATTGCAGCATTTACTCAGATATGTTTTAGTATGCTTTTTACTGAACCATAATTTGCCGGAGCTTCCTTTGATGAAAATAGCCGTCCACATCCTTGACCACAACAGTTTAAGGGCCAGACACGAGCCAGCTGCCCTACTCCACTGTCACCGACTTTGGACACAAACATCCTCCTCGACTCTACCTTCCTCAGCACAACTCTCTCTTGTTCCGTTTCGGCTGACTTTCTCTCCGCTGTTGGTTCTAATTTTGGGAGGGAAACTCCACACCGGTGCCAATGTCAACAGCCCTTGGTAGGGACTGCGTGTCTGCCTGGACCCGGACTTGGCTTTGGACACTCTGAAAGTCACAGCCTGAAGGAACGCTCCCTTGGAAAATGTGGTGAGCAACGTCTAATGTTGGAATAGAGAGAAGTCAATGATAATACAACAGTAATAAACCAAAGAGATATGGGACGTTGCTAAGATTGCCATTGAAATGCTTCCTAAAACTGGGACACGCAATAAATCATTTAACAAGTGACATCATCCAAAAACATATGTTCCCTCTGTGGCAACAAAAGCAGTTGTATATTTGGTGTGGCCAAGTAAAAATCACTTCTTGTTTAACAGACT
Source organism: Neodontobutis hainanensis (assembly GCA_024349245.1). Classification (NCBI taxonomy): domain Eukaryota; kingdom Metazoa; phylum Chordata; class Actinopteri; order Gobiiformes; family Odontobutidae; genus Neodontobutis; species Neodontobutis hainanensis. The sequence continues at coordinate 748,788 of JALDNG010000066.1, read as the reverse complement.
TAATATTTCACTGATGGACTTTTATTTTGTTGGCTGCTGTGTTGTTTAAACGTGTGTCATTTGAATTTATATTTTGCTGCTTTAGCAATGTACGGGTCGTAAAAACAATTTGCATGTAATTTTTGGCCCTCTGTATGCTGTTATTTGGCATTCTCTATGTCCATAATTAACATAGTCCAGTACTTTGTAGCTGGTTGCTTGTATGTAGAGCAGCTGAATGTCAAGTCACTCACCAGTGCTTTCTACCCACTGACTCCATAAGCACGCAATCAATAATGCATAGGTTACCATTTGCTTCTTGACCACTTTTCCAGCATATACTATTGATTATCTTATTTCTTATTCCAAAATGAATTGCCAAATACACTGCTCACGTTTTCATGTTATGACAAGGACAATTATAAAACAAAACTGTTCCGTGCAGTTCACATCAAAGTTGATCCAGTGCAAACCTTTTTAGCTTTACTGACAACTGTCATTTAACATCGAATGTATGTCACCTAAATCTCACATTCTCTGTTGTCTTTTTCTCTATTTGTCAAAGCCACAACTGACTGCAAATGAGAATCCTTTTATCTTAAAGCCAATGACGTTTCCCATTCAAATCAAAAGCAGGAGTTTAGCTCAGCCGTTTGCCAGATGAATGACATCAACGAGTTGTGGTTAGACAAACTGCTGCTACTTAGGAAGCATAGACCCGTTCTCTAGACAATTTCTTATTCCTACACGTCTGTTGAAGTGTTCTGTCATTTCAAATGTAATCTTGTTGAGTCTAACAGAGAAGTGTAGCACACACAGTTTTATAACTTCAATCACTTAGCCTCTCTAGACACTACACTGGCCTGTATCAGTCATTTCAGACTTCAGGTTTATTACAAGTAGGTTTGTCTCAGCTTCTGTTGTGGTTGCAGAAATAGTTCTTAAGTCCCTCCACCCTGCCCCATCAAAAGCAATGAGGTCATGCTGCAGGATGGGCAAGGACACTTTTGAAATAGAACCCCAAATTTATTGCATGACAGCATGGTCAACAATGAGGGAGCTACATATTTGACCTAGAATCTGATCACATCTATGTATTCAACTCGAGACTGGGTTATTCATTAGTATACCACCATGCTTTCACACTTAAAAAAATGAATACAGTCAAAAGAATCAATGACTTTCTAAGAAATTTAAGAATTCAAGACATCCTTGTTTATGTTTGACATTTAGGTTCCCACATGGCATATATTTATCATGCCCTGTCCACACAGAGACAGACTAAACTTTTCCTAAAGTAGATACAGATTTACAAAATACAATCTGGTATTGTCGTCTACATCTTTATTTCAGTCCCATGAGATTGTAGTACAAATCTATACCACAATACTTTAAAAAGTTACATACAATAATGCACAGCACCTACCTCTGAGTTCAGTGGCGGCGGTGCAGTTGGACGAGGCCTTCCATCGATCCTGGTGCTTCTTAAACTCCTGGACTCGACACATGTACAGCCCCCTGTCATCTTCTGAGACATTCAGGATGAGCAAGTCAAAAATCTTCCCTTGCTTAACCACTGTCAGCTTCATCTTGGGCCAGGAAAAACTTTTGGTGTAGTTGCCATAGAAACGGGCCTTCCGCATGTTGACCCGTGCGATGAGGAGTTCATCCTCTGGACGCTCAGCACCAGCAGGTAGGAAGGTCCATTTGACGACTGGTAGAGCAGCGTTTCTGCGCCGCTGCGACACCACACAGGACAGGGTAATATTTTGACCCTCCTGGGCTACCATAAACGGAGCGGGGGTGATGGTGACGTTGATGGCCAAACATAAATCTGCAAATGCAAAAGTGGATGTGGATTACTTCATGATCTAGATTCCTAGATTCTTTAGTTTTTTCTTGTGGCCATAGACACAGACAAAGCTCCAGGAAATGACATAACACAACCCTATTTCCTGGGCGAGCTAAACACTTGTTGCATATTTTTTTATTTATCTAAAATACAGAAAAGTGCAAATTTGTGATTTGTGTTAATGATTCTTTGAAATTGATAAAACGGCACAGTGCAAACCTTGGCAGACTTTTTCAATCTGCAGGTCACCTTTTAGTTTGTCAATCCAGTACAATCGGCCTTGAACTGTGCTGTAAACCATTAAGGGTATTCTTCTAATACTTTTTGAGGCCATTTGTAGAATATATTGTGTGGAAAACTTCACAAATGTTTAAAACATGAAACATCTTTTTTTGCTGCTGAAACAAAATGACTATCACAAACATGATCTACGTGTAAACTAGGGATTTGTAAAAGCTATACAGTTGTATGATGTGATTTTTAGGTGCCAAACAGCCCTACTACAGATCCTCTTGACAGTCGTGTTGGTTTTGGCATGTGACAACACACTTGTGATTAACACAGAGCAACAAACTTTACTGCTGCATGTGTTGCGTGACAATATATCACACATCTGTTTTTGCGTTTACGAGGTAATTTCATAATCCTGACTTTCCATGACACCCGAGCATTTGATTGTCAAGCTGTAGGACTTTAAACGCAGCGTGTAATTAAAACCAGCACCTCTCCTGTGCTCTTCTCTTAGTTTAAATTAACATTACACATCAGCTGAAATGGAAAAGCACCTTCTCCCAACTAAGTTCAGCTTTTACCGGCAAACATCTACACGTAGTAGACACAACGACCATGAAAAAATGGTAAGGTGTATTGGAGCGTGGTCTTGCTCAAGAAAGTCTCTCATTTTTCTTGTCTTCATTTTCATCCCCACCATCAACCCTTCAAAACTTGTAATTCGCCATCAAACATCTTATAATAAATAGACAATTTTCTTGATTATCCATTTATTAAACAAGAAACCATTTCTACTCAAAATCTTTTTCAACCTTCTACTCACATTTATCCATCATCTTCCAGACTTTTGGACATCTTTAGAACATTTTGTCTCCACTACATCCACTTTATCGTAAACAAGAGTAAACTTTTCCTACCTCCAAAGAGCGCTTGAATCAGGAGAGCGAAGACCACAGAGCAGATCTTCATTTTCCACAACTGCAGCCTCCATAAACTCGCAGTTAAATGACCATGGCTCACAGAAGCCCCCGGTTTCCTCCTCCCACCAGTGTAATATGAAACATGGGACGCTCTGGCTCGACTCAGGACCTCCCACATCCCCTCCTTTACTTTGGTCAAACAATGAAACACAGTTGAGTGTGGGAACTCTGACAAAAGTGACAGGTAGTGATTGTGGGGATGCACACAGAGCTTTTTGTTGTAAAGAGTAAGTGGGAAAGGAGAACCTGACTTGCACTTTTCAAGTAAAATTTAAAAGGTCCATTATACTCGGAATTTGTTGTGGTGTTTAAAATAATTTCAAGGTGACATTCAAGGATTTACATGGATCTTATTCAAGCTTGTTTAACACCTTACAGCTGTAATTGGGCCATATAAGTGGCAAATGCTAAGACCTGTCTAAAGTTGTATTTCCATCAAAAGTTGAAGCAAATTTTTTAATTGTTAAAAGACAAATGCAAAAATGGTGCATTTCCATAAACTGTCCTTTGAGTGATGTCAGAGACAAAGTTTGAAATGGATTTTGCAAAAGAAATTAAGAATTAGCTGTTCAGGGGGTTTGTGTGGGTAACTTACATTCAGGTAGCAGGGGTCATACCACAAATAAAAATCATTCCAGAGGTTGTCCTCAGGATTTCCCATTCCTCACCAATGGAGGGTACTAAAAATACCTCTGAGCTCAAACAGTTTTCAGTCATTTTAAACACTACATAAGTTTATTACAAAAGTAGAGCCAAGTTGGAGATAAAAGATTTACACCAAATAGCAGCAATATGTTGTGCAGAAAGTCCTTCCAGTCCTTCCTGTGTAGGATAATGTTTTTTGAGATAGACACTGGGAAAATCACACTTCCAGCTGTGGCGAGCAGCAGGCTCTTATTTTGGAACACACACACGTCCAGAGAGCCAGCGCAGAGAAGAGGTCTGGAGCGCTCAGTGTGTCTGTGTGTGGCTGTCTGCTCTGCCAGTAAAATGACACAAAAAACATTATGTAGATTTATCTTGTGATAAAACTTATATTAGTGTCTACTGTCACTGTCCAGAATGAGCATTAGTTCAGCTGTTCATTGTCTCTGTTGGCCTCAGTCGTGGAGTAGATAAAGACTGGGTGTCTACATTCATCTTTCATCTCATGTAATCGTATCCCACAGTAAGTCTTTGTGCAGCAGTCTGTTCAGTTTGGGGGTTTTGGGACACTCGGCTGGCTTTTGCCAAACCTCCAGGAGCAGCTCTCAGAAGATATGGGATACTTAATTTACTGATACAGATGTCAGGGTTTTCAAAGTGCTAGTCTGGAAACAGTTTGACAAACAAGTTAATGTGACCCAATGTATCCTTTTTCAAATTACATATTTAGTGTGACATAAGCTTCAATAAAAAAAAAATATTGCATTAGAAACTATTTATGGAAGCATTTTAATTCAGAAAAACCTGTAAGACGTTCATTAACTTTTGCTCAACTGAGGTAAAGTGAAATGGAAACAGTTTTTTTCACAATAACCTCAGCACAAGTTTGACAAAATGTCTCAGTCTGGTTATGGAGACAGGTATCTGGAAAGACATTTTTGAATGTAATGATAAGAGGACAAAACTACAAAACATGCAAAACCATGCACGATTCATGAGCTTTACTGTACAGGTGTTCTATTGTTATAGTATGACCCTTGCAGCCTGATGAAAAACCAACAAAAATTGTTCATATTTTTTTAAATCACATTCTTTTTTGGGTCTTGGATAAAGAAAGATGTTCCACATAGCTCATTAACAAAAGCAGTTATCTTGCATTATCTTTTGTTCCTGGTGCTCATGGGATCTAGAAAGAATATGAACCTTTTCCCAATGCCATTATTGTTTTAAATGAATCAATATGAATATGCACATGTTTCTGGAGTTTTGCTTTGATGCAAATGACCCTTTGTATGGAAAGCACTGGTGTAGAGGGTTTGGTTCCCAATCTGTTGCATTTTGCTTTTTTTACTTAGGACTGCAGTTTACCATTAGCTCAGCATCATGGTGTAAGCAGGGAAACTTACAAAATATGTTGTTTAACCTTAATATATCTCTCCATTGTTAAAGAGAAAACATGTTTCTTATGTTTTCATGTTGAACTGGAGTAAAAAGTGCAGTGGTAGTTCAGCGACTGTGCTGTAAACATCAGGGCTTTCTACCATGGCTCCATCTGTTAGTTATTATTCTGTTAGCGTATAGGGTTACCAGGATATTACACAGTTTCATTGGTTCCTGTTTATCCATCTCCATTGGAGTTAGTTAGCACTTACTCTCACTTGGCTCAAACTCAGACACGCAATATAATTAAACTAAAAGTAGATCACATTACAGGTAGAACTAGGCCAAAATGTGACTTGGGCTTTCTGTTTTTGCACATGTATTTTTAAATAGTTGAAATGTTTTAGGTTAGATTTCTTTTGTACACATTCAGACATGATCATATTTCAGTCATATCTGTATATTGTACTATGTCTCTTTATAGGCTTAGCTTAGTGTGAATGTTGAGCTAGACAAAGGTCGGGCTTATACACACCCTCATTAGATCTAATAAAATGTCTACAGAATCTGTCCCATCTGTCAGCAGTGACTTTTGATAAAAGGATACTGCACTGATCATTTACAAGGATCCTGTGAAGTTCAGATGTAAAATGCAGCAGCTTTGGATCACTTTTTACATAAGGGAAATTCTGCCCTCTTGTGGATAAAGAAGAAAGTGCTGCTGTGTTTCGCTGAAGTATCTCGAGGCACAGTAAGTGTGTCAGTGGAGCACTAGGGTTTTCCGTTCAAACACAGACCAAGATAATGGTGACACTTACATAATGTGTCCCATTTTACTGGAAACTATTTTATTTGATGCTGACGGATACAGTTTTACAACACAACATTTGTGATAATGATCTACAACTGAATATTTCGCACATTAATGTAATAAATAAAATATGTGCCAAAAAAAAAAAAAAAATTAGGAAAAATTAGTTTGAAGTTGAAATCCTGCTTAGTTTTCAGTCACTTGCCACCACACGTGAGGACACAGTTGGCCACAGGAAAGCCCCATCTCTTTTTTGTAGGGTTCAAGTTGTCCTACAAATCACTCTGCTTGACCTTTGACATTGTGGGTCACTGGACACCAACACCAGTGGAGTTGTCATTGGCTGAGACTGCTCGAAACGAGGAACCTCGTCTGTGGTCTGGAGTGGAGTTAAAAATGAAGAAAATGCACAAGTAAAGTTAGATAAAGTAGATTAAGTTATACAATACAATAATAGAAACTCACCTGTGCTGTAGTTGTGTTCAGGTTTCGAAATGATGCAACAGCTCAGAACAATGAATAGAACTGATAAGAAAAGCCCAATCGTGGCTCCAATAATGGCATACTTATAATCTAAAGGAGGCAAAAGAAAAATGTCATAACTACATTCATAAACAGAATGCAACACAACACCACGAGTCCTCTGGTGGAGTCCTCCTCACAGACCTCCTCAGTCCAAGACGTGTTAAATGGCAGAGACTTGTTTGATTTCACAACTTGTTTACTCCATATCCGATAAAGTTCTGAGTCATGGCATCACGCTGCTTTCCAGAAGTAAATTTGCATCACACGGTCCACAATATAAGCCCTAATCATCTGGGACTAAATACATAAATATTGCTAGTGGTCACCGTGGGGGCACACTGATATTCCACTAAGTTGGGCAGTGATATATACTGTATATCCATGTTACCATATACAGTATATGTACATGTCACCTGGCAGGGCAGTTATATAATTAGATAATTGTATTACTATACTATATTATTTTAGAGCATTAGAGCAAAGACATCTCAATGAAGTGTGGTTGCAATCAACATGCTAAAAGTTAGCTAGAAGCTTGAATGCACTAGAGTATTTGAAATAGAGTCTGCTGAGTAGCAAAATAAGCCCCGCCTACTCTCCTTTTTTTTCAATGGGAAATGTTCTTGAACACTGAGTGACACAATAATTTATAGATTTTCTTCTTAAAAACTTATATTGGTGAAATAAAAACAACTAACTACAACATTATAGACTGATACTAATAGAAAAGAGAGGTTTCATCTCTGTTGTTTGAGTGTTGAGTTGAACTTAACTAATCATATCAGCATAACCTCTTGATTTAAACTCTGTGACCCACCTGGCCTCCCTTTAGCCTCCGCTTCATCTGCTCTTACACTTGTCAGCAGACACTCTGAAACACATCAAGTCATGAGACATGAAACAAACAGGAATTAGTATTTTTCATCAGATAACAACACGCTATTTCTCTGCAGAGTAGATAACTTTTACAAAAAAGTTTTATGCTGTTAGGGACTCTCTTCATGATAAATGTCACAACTTTATTTTTAAACCAGCAAACAAAGATTTTAGATTATATTTAAAACCTGTCTGGGAGCTTAAACTCTGACTTAAAATGCATTAACCATCCACTGTGAGAGTTTTTAAACACATTAAGTTATACATAATATAAGTGTCTCGTGGCCGAGGTTAAAAGCAATTTAAAAAGCAATTTATACACATTTGATACAATGCCTAGAAAACGTAAGTACTTCTGCAGAAAGAGAAGCAGGGGTTTGGCGGCGGCAGGTGTTAAACCTGTGACTACACTGCTGTGTGTGGTAATTCCATCTCAACTGGTCCTGAGTGTGAGCAGTGTGAGTCAGATAACATTTCCAAAGACCAGACCCTCAGCTACCTCTTACATAATAATGTCATGTCCAGTCCAGTTAAGGACAACTGCCTAGCACAAATCAAGAAGCAAGCGGCTGCATAAATAAAATTGGGTAAATTTTGGTGTACTTACCAGTAATGAGGGCGGCTCTGAGGACAATCAAACAGAACCTGCTGATCAACATTCTGTCATCTTTTCTTCTGTGGAACTTAAATTGTTTCTATTCTCATAGTCACAAACCATTTCCTGAGTTTGTGGGTTTCTAATCACAACACTATGTCTCGCCCTCTACAGACTGTTTAAGGCCCTTATCTTATTGGCTACTGCTACCTTCCAGCCCATTTATGAAAGTTGAACATAGAAACTGACTTTTTGTGTCTTGTTGTGTCTTGAGTCAGATATTTATACAAATTCTACTGTACACCGATATGATCTGTGTCAGCTGCTGAACTTCATGCCAGGGTTTATTAGCCTGTCTGGCCTCCACATGCCTGCTCTACTTCTCAGCAGCCATTAAACAACACGAGTCACAAAAACAAAGGCTTAACATAGATAATGCAAAGTGCAGCAAGGGTCTCTGTTATTCAGCCAACACTACAATTATAATTATATTAACTTTGTTGAGCCTTTTCCCAACCCTATACAAAATTACCTACATTCTCCATGTTTAAAAAATATTTATTTAAAATACTTTGTACATTACCTACATAGATATGACCTAATTCAGTAAGACTCTCGCTTTGGTTAACAAGTCGACAAATGCGCCTTGCATTTCTGCATAATCCCACAGCAACAACAGCTGCATTGGTCCTAAAACTAGACTGCGCAGTCACGCACCTTAGTCTTGTAAACAGAACTTGAACAACAAGACTAGCCGATAGATATTGCACCAGTCTGAGTCCTGTTGGCAGATACCAGTCTCCACTCCTGGGGCACGGCATGCCCACTGTTGTGTAATGCAATGGGGGCAATCATAAAGCTTGTTGTTATTTGTTTACTTAGGCATACCAAAAAAAAAAAAAAAAAACATAGGCAAGTTCACCTGACACAGTTGTTTTCAATGCCAGTTACTCAGGTTCTAATAACATTGACTCACTACGATTAAAGCTGCCTGTCATCTTTTGAACAATGCTGAACAGTGAAGAAAGGCTCCATGTGGAAGCCCATCAGTCCTCAGTACCAAAATAACCAATGACAGTGTCCATTTCATCCTGTTGGCCTGTCTTGCCCTGCCACTTGACACCCACAGGTTATTCCAATGTGAGAGAGCTAGCTGCACCCTGTGTTGCTGCTCAGTTTGGCCACACTGACTTGTGTGTCTATTTTTGTATCTCTAAGCATAGAGAGACTCTGCACACAAGTACATTTGAAGATGGATCTGAGGGCTTGACTCACTTTGGTGAGTTCTCTTTGTTTGTTCAACTTCTACCAGAGCTGTCCACTAACTAGGACTTACCTTCAACAGATGAACGTCGACAGGATTATTGGATTGTACAGGACCTGTGTGTGGCACCCCAGTCTACATTGGAGCTTTACATCGAGAATGAAAGATCCCTAAGCAAGGTGAGGGACAATATAGCAGCACTGGTGTTGATGAAGTCAAGAATATTGCTGTGTTGTGTTGATATTGAACTAAAGTTTTTTTATTTTTTTTATTTTTTATTATAAATGACTTTCAAAAGGCATGCCAATATTTAATAGCCCTAGTCATGTAACCTCTTGTTTAAATATTATCCAAATGATACTTCAACATAAGAAACATAAGACAACATAAGAAAAAGGATGTAACATTGATTGTTTATCTTAAAATATTAGTTAACTGGACTACAGCATTGCTGAAGATATAAATATTCAGGCCAGTGCTGGGAAAGTACCAGGGTTGCTAACTGATCTCTGGTTATGGGAGCAGAAAGATCACTGGGCCAAAAAGTCATGGAGAGTCTGAAGAGTCAGACTCAACATACAGTAAAGTCACTCAGTTCTTTACTTTATTTTACTTAGTCCATTCTATATTTAACTAGAATGATATCATTTCTATTATTACACAGTATCTAATAAGTTAAGCTGTGTCCTGGAAACACTTGAAAACTTTATTACCCCGTCACAGAGACAATATGTTCTTTTAATGGATTAAATTCCTATGTTTATATTTGCCTCAATCTATCTCATCTACTTATAAGGAGTATTAAATTTGTCTGCATGTTTAAGACTTAAGTGATATACCAGTGACTGTGTTCGCAGGTCAGGGCACATAAATGGGTTAATGAGCTATTCTAAGACTTCACCCAGATAGCTACAGTAGAACAGCTGCTGCTGAGACACAGTAAATGGTGTGATGATTTACTTGCATTACCTGCAATGTGCTGTAAACTATGCATAAACACAACTTTATATATTAATAGTCTACTTCTGTAAGATCACAAACGTTACACAAACGAAAATAAATTTAAAGCATTGACGTTGTGTCTTGTCTTTGGGTCCAAACATGACAAAAATGTTTTCAAGTAGATTTAAGACTTATTCGAAACCTAGTCACAGCTCAAGGCATCAAACAGTGCTAAAAATGGTTATGTACATAGTATGAAGTGTTTGTCTGCAGCCTGTATAGTGACAGCACGGCTGGACCTGGCACATGCTCTGTACATAAAGGTCAACAGGTCAATGACCCAGCTGAAAACCTTTTATAGTAATAATTCAAGTACCTTTTTCAAGTTTACCATTTATAAACTGTTGCACAAGCAGGTTGTTTTTAAAACATGACTTTTAAAGTTGACAGAAACATTTTTTTTTTTTTAGGAATGCAAGGATATGCTTGATTTCGGCTTGAGGTGGAAGAAATATTGAGGATATACGGATGTAGGAAACAGAAAAACATTGCTGTCATCATGAGCTGTGTGGAAAAGCGACACATGAGCCATCGGGCGGGGAGCATGCTTCATCATCGCTTTCCCAATGGCTTCACAGATTTGTTTATGGATGAAACAGACCGGGAGGTCAGCACCCTCACTGACCGTGCTTTCAGAAGCCTTTGTATAGGAGACGACGCTGTTTACAATGATGAGTTTTCATATGGGTACTCACCTTTCAGCTGCCACAAGCCACTGGTAGGTGAACCCCTTAAAAAGACCATTAAGGAATCTAAAAAGCATGGACAGAGCAGAAGTGACAAAAATGAAACCCATCCATGGAAAGAGCAACAGCAAAAGAACATGTCCCAAATGTCTTCCTTTCTCAAGGCATTAAGTGCAACTGAAGACAGCTGTGGGGGCATGTTTCGAAAAAATGGTCTGATAGATTCAAACGGAGAATCATGGGACAAATCCGCCCTTCGTAGCATCCAACGAGAGCTGTCAGAGTTCTCTACAGATTATCACACCAATCTCACAGATGGACCCTCTAAAAAACAGCAACAACACTCTTCTGGAGATGTTTCAACAAACAAAATGGGAAAAGACCATTTCTCAGGAAAATCTTCAAAAAGCAAAAATGGTAAAACAAATGTAAAAATTAAAAAGCTTAACATAAAAAATTTTTTCCTCCACAGTGAGTTAAGCCCTTTTCAGGCATGGAAAGATTTAAACCACTTTCACTTTGCCCAAGAAAGCATAGTGACCTCTATTCTTCCCGAGGATCCTGTGCCTAAATGGTATGATTTGTCATTTTACAAGGAGCTGACGGAGGCACACATGAAAGAGAGTTTGCAAACAGAAGAGGCTGACCCATGCCAGAAAGCAATCGTCGAGCCACCGCCTCCAACTCCACCTCCGCCTCCACCCCCACCACCACCCCGACCCCCACCTGCTGAACCCAAACCCAAACCCATTCCTCCTCCTGTCCCACCGAAAGTCCTGCCAAAGCCTTTATTAACTCTTGCAGCTGCAGAGAAAAGGTGCCTCTCAGAAGGAGGGGATGGTACTGCTGCCCCCTGGAGGCGAAACAGGTCACGAGCAACAAGTGCTGTCCCAGTAAGTCAACCGGGAATATCAACACAGGGCAACAGTACAAAGCATGTGGATGAAAACCTTTTGTTATTAAAAAAGGTGGATGAAAGTCTTTCTCTGCTAAAGAAGGTGGATGAAAATTTGCTAAAAAAGGAAGCTCGATCTGTGGAGGTAAAAACTGTTGAGGAAGTAAATTCCTTAGCTTCAACACCATTTAGCATATGCCAATTAATGACCCCCATCATTCCCTCGCGGCAAGAAACAGACACATCAGAGATCCTCTCAGTCCTTTCTCCGTCTGCCCTTGACCTTCCACTCCGGCCACAGTCAGAGGCTAAAGTGACTCCTGAACCGCCCCTTAAACGGGACAGTTACAAATCACTAGCCTCTAGCATTCTTTTCAACCTCAAGGACAACAGAAAGCGAGTGAAAAGCCGGTATAGTCCGCCAAAATTCAAAACACTGGAAGTGCCAGAAGGTGGATCACCGCAATCAGATCAGGGGAAGCAAACTTTTCCAGAAGGTCCAGCATCTGACATGAGCACTCCTGCCATTGTTAAAGATGAAGAGGCAGTTTGCAGTCCTCTTTCTGAGATGAACAGCCAAATTGTTGACCTTGCAAAGCATGGTGCTCAAAGTCCTCTCTCAGACGACTACTTATTATCAAATTTGCTGCAAAGTAAACGAGAGGCTGAGGCCAGTTCAATGTCTCCTTTAATACATGCAAAAAAGAACAAAAGTCCCTTGGCCAAAAAGCAAAACTACCCTTCTTTAAATTTGTACAAAAAAGCCAGCCCTGTTGACAGTGGTAGGAAATATCTTCAAGTCCCTCTGAGCTTGGGTGCTTCTGAGCACACAGAAAGTGAGAAAATTTACCTTTCACCACCCCCACTTGACAAAGAATTTTCTCCAACACCATTGCCAAAAACCACTGGGTTTTCACCAAATACTCTAAATGTCAGCAAAAATCTTTCAACGCTGATTCCTTCCCCAGCATCAGATGTGTTAGAGAAGCCAAAACAAAAAAACAGTATGGAGGCTATTAGTTTGAAGGAAAATTATGTAACAAACCAACCAATAAGTGCAGTAAATGTGATTAAAGCAGCGAGGGAGGCAATTAATGCAGCTAAAACCAAAGCTTTATCTGCAGCAGAGGACTTTAATAAATCCACAGAAGCTATGAACAGAGAAGAAGAAAAAGAGAAAGCTCAAGTTTTTGCTACAGGTAGCAATGAAGAAAACAATACAGATAATATAAATGGTGACAAGAAAAAAGAGCCCCCACCTGTTCCAAAGAGAAACTTTACTAAATCAGACATTCAACTCCCTCTTGACAATGCCGGCAGACTCACTAATGGTGATCTAGAGAATTCAAAAGAACAAAAGAGTAAAGAATTGTCCCAGAGACAAGGAAAACTCAAGCATATCTTTTCAGCCAGACAAAACAACTACATTAAAAATCAAAGATACGCAGTGTCAGAGGATGAACAAGGAGGTGCTGAGGAAAGTGACTTGAAAGTAAGTGTAAGTACAGAGGATGACAATGAGTCAGTGACAATAAGGGAAATGAGAGATAGTGAACATATTATCAGTGATTTGAATGCTTTGAAGGAATTGGAAAGAGCAAAGCTAGCAGATCGCATTCATGACAATGCAAAGAATAAATTTGGGGTTGTTGACATAGTGGAGCAGACAAAGGCCAGGAATGATTTAATCTCAAGGGAGCTTCGAAATATTAAGAAGGGAATGATGTCTATGAGAGGGAATACAATGGCTAAGAGAGAAATATTTACTAAAAAAGAAAATGAACAAAGCAAAGGGGAAGTTTACACAAAGATAGACGGCAATGTTATTGTAAACAAAGCAGTTATAAACGACAATTATGACAAAGCCAAAATGGCGCTGGAGGAGATCATCTCAGAAAGGGAAAGGAGGAAAAATGTTACAGAACAAGAGGCAAATGAACAGGGTGTTAGTGATGAAAGTTATGACAAGTTTCAAAAACATAAAGGTACCATCGATACTGAGGCCGATGTAAAATCAAATGGCCCTAGTCTTACAGACCTGAAAGAAAGGTTAGGTGATCTGAGGGATCATAATCACGTGAGACAAATACTGTCCCAAACTGAACCTGGATTGGGAGAGACACACAGAGCAGGTGGAAGGATAGCTTTACCTGACATGGACAGAAATAGCAATCAACTAAATGCACTACTAAAAGTAAAAAGTAATAACATTGAAACACTTATTAATAATTATCTTGATGATTCAAAACAAGTTTATTCAGGCCATGTCCCTGAAGATACTTTAGAAACGATTGTAGACCATCATAAAGATGAAAAACGAAATGCTCCACCTATTCCACCAAGAAGCAGAAAGGGAGGTAGTCGAAGAGACAGTGTTACTAAAGAGACAGATGGTAAAAAAGATTTAGTCGAAGAGGACAACAAGAAAGGTCAATTTGATTTATGCTTGAAAACAGACACAAAGGATATAAGTTCAGGAAAACAAAAAGCAAAAGAGTCAAATGAGTCTGTATCAAGTGAATCTAAAATCAACTTGGAGAAAGCAAAAAATGCACATTCTAAATCCACTAAATCAAGCAATTCAGTTCCAAGTGAATCTCTTTTAACTAAAATGTCTACGTTGGAGAATCGACTGTATTTATCTCCAGAGGCTCGGACAAATGAAAATAAGAAAAATATTATGAGCCCCATGACGGAAGCAGCACCTGAAAGCAATATTCCGACAAAAGGAACAGGCAAAGTTAAGCGCAAAGCACCCTTAAGACCAGACCATTTGAACTCACCTAACAATTCTGTACCAGATAAACCCAACAAGACAATTACAGCTAATGAAGATTCAAAATTGGACTTAGAATTTCTAGTTGAATCCCCAAGAATTATTATCTCTCCCTTACTTCTTGTTAATGGTGTTAGTGTCAGTCAGAGCCCTCCTGATCAAGCTAGCTTATCATCAAAATCCTCCTATTTCTCAGCCGAGAGTGCCCTGCACAGGAATACTGAGACTGAGTCAAATCTTTATCATTCACTGGAAAACCTGACTGGGGAGCTGGAAGAAGTTGATGAAGTAAGGAATGCTTCACAAAACACAAAGAATGATTCAGAGAGGACAGAGACAGAATATTATTCTTTCAGTGATCATGAAAGTGAGCCAGAACTGGCAAAGAGACAAATAAAATCACCTCAAAAAGAGCCAGAGGCACCGTACAAGGAAGCCATAGAGACACACAAATCCACTGAAGAAAGTAAAGAAACAGCTGATGAAAAGGATTCCACTCCAAACCTAGTTTCACCAACACTAGCAATCCCTGCCTTATTTAAGGTTAAAGACAATACTTTTAGTAATAAACTGAAGAAGACAAGACAGCCCTGGTCACCTAGAGGAAGTTTGACTGGTGTAGAATCTTTGGATTTAGATCAACTGAATAAAAACCTAGAACCAACACTAAGTCATGAAACCCTTTCAAACGGCAGTATCACAGTCCCATCAGAAAGCAGTAAAGAATTTGAAGTTGAGGAGATTTTACTAAAGTTCTCTAAAGTTAAATCTCCCCTGCTTGTACTGCCTACAAGCCCCCCAAGTGAAAAGCTTATGGTTCAACAAGATGAAGGCTTCCTTACAGTCCCACAGCAAGAGGACCGAAATTCTGGGGTAAGTCCACTGTCAGAAGGTGTGGAGAGCACAGCAACCAGCACTGTCGACACTGGAGATGAGATTGGAATTAACAGTGGAATTGAACTTGATGTATCTAAAGTTCCCAGTGAACGTTCTGGGTCCACGTGCAGTGGTAATGACAGTCAAACAGGTTTGCCAAAACCTCCCGTTGTCCTTCCTAAATCAGAAAAGGCAGTTCTCAAAGCCATAAAGCTGACCAATAGAAGAATTAAGAAAGAAGAAGCCCAGAAATCAGCACACAAAACTTCTCACGGCAGTGGTAAACTCAAATCAGATAGACACAAGAGTGACAAATCTGAGCACAAGAGTAGTAGCAGCAGAAGAAATCCTAAGAGCAGCGAGAGAAAACACAGAGAAAAAACTGACTCAAGTCATTATAATGTTGAAGAAAAAAAAACTGATCTCAGTCATGACAATCAACAAAGGGCAGACATAAGTCAGGCAAATCGGAGACAAAATGTGGTGTCAGGAGAAAACACTAGCCACAGGAATAGCACTGCTCTCGCAAATGAACGTCAAGGCCGTAGCAGTGACAGGCACGTCCGAGACAGGCAGGATCAAAGGCACTACAGCAGTGACAGAATCATAAGTAATGTTCCTGTGTATAAAGCTTATTTTGGAGAGAAATCTGGGTCAGACAGGCCATTCCATCGATCCCTAAGCACTGACAGATACATTGAAAATAAAGTGGAGAGCAGACTTAGTGCTGATATGTCAGTCAATGACAGGCCTGATTTTAGAAGCCAAAGAATCGAGAAATCAATTATGGATGAGCTTCAGCAAAGAGGCAGACAAAGAGATAAACCAAGCAAGGATAACCCATTGAGAAGGAGCCACAGTATTGATTCACAAAGTGCAAATGTACTTCACCCTGCAAACCTGTCCCGTCAGTCAAGCCTCACCAGCCAGCTTTCTCGCCAGTCTAGCATTGAGCATACTATTGTTACACAGTCCTTCCCAATAACCCAGAGGAAACTCTTGCAGGATCCAAACTCGGGACAGTACTTCTTTGTGGACATGCCTGTACAAGTAAAAACCAAAACCTTCTTTGTTCCTGAAACAGGAAGCTATGTGCAGCTGCCAGTTCAGCCTCCAGAAGGTGCAGTTCCACAGGCTTCACCAATGGAGGTTTTGAGCCCACCTCTGGTTGTCTACCATGGCTTTGTCCCAGTGCCTCTTTCTCCCATGGCTCAGAAAGCTCCAATCCATGCGCCTCATATCGAGCATGAGGAGTTTGACCCGCGACACCTTGAGAGGGTGTTGACAAGACACACTGATGGACATTCTTATATGGAGCCTGTCTTTGGTCAACATGAGCACATGTTAGGAGAATTTCTAGGCACGGAAGAATTGGACTGCCCAAGCTAAAAATCTTTAAAAGAAACACTTTTTTTGAGAAAAAAAACTTTCTCATTTGCTATTAATCTTTAATTAATTCTTTTGGTTTTGTTGAAAGTTTTTTTTTTTAGTTCAGTTTATTTCTTTAGGACAGCATACAATGTACATTAAGCCAAAGCAGAGATGACTGTACCAGATTATAGCTTAACAGCTCATTTCCATCTGTAGTCATATATTGTACATGTCTTTAGTGGTGGGGGAAACTGGAGTACCCGGAGGAAACATACACAGACCCTGCCCTGGATGGGAAACAAACCTTGGATCTTCTTGCTGTGAGGCAGGAGTGCTAACCACTCTGATATCGTTAGTTCTTGTGCACTCACCTTAAACCTGCCTTACCTTTTGTACTTTGCTTCACTGTTGCCAGAAAAGTGTGAAAAAGATTTTGTGATTGATTCATGATACAGATGTAAAATTTGCTTTGCTTTACTTGACTTAAACGTTTCACTGGCACACAAGTTTTTTTTTAACTTTGCCTTAATTGTGGAGAACATAAATTTGAGAATGAATGTTTATTGACAAGGATCTAATGCTGGTGAATTTATTTGTGTAAGATAATGTAAGAAAGGAACATGGACAAGCCATGTACATATGTACACAGAGAGAATTAGCTTAACTGTAAATGTGGAATATTTATTTATGCTAATGTTTGTTATACAACTATGTTTGTGTTGGTGGTCTACACCGCTTTTCAGGTATTGACACTTTTGTTTTATTATCTGCAAGGTTTGTTAACCTTGTCATTTTTAACAAGACAGACTGCAGTGAGATATTCATTGGACTTACTTGAACAAAATACAATATTATTGGACAAAACAATTTGAACTTACCATGCATCAGACTAGGACAAATCCTTATAAAATGTTTTTGCATGCTGAAGATGAAATAGCAGCTAAATCACAAATGTTTAACTTTAGAAATTTTGATTATGCTGTCAAAAAGCTTGAAATGGGATTTTTGCAATAGATGTTATCAAGAAGCATATGAAACAGAGAATACATTTTGCAGGTTTATTGCATTGGCAGTTTTTTTTCTTCCTTTTTTAAAAGTAGAATAAAGCAGGGCTGTTTTGTGTCTGTGATCCATTCCAATAAAAACAACTGTTGTTACAGAATGCCATTGTATTTGTTGCTTTCATCTAAATATAATTTCTGGTTAATAGACAGATAAAAATAATAACATTATACTGGCATAAGGTGCTTTTATTCATATTAAATAAATGTAAAAAAAATTATAATATTCATTTCATGTCACACAATATTTTTCAATAGCCCATGTTACGATAGTGCGGGGGAAGTCTTCCCAGCTGCTTACTAAACTGGATGACGAACGATCAATAAATTATAGATGGTAAAGTGTTTATTTCTCAAAATATACAATATTTACACATTTTCATCAGCCCAACCAACAGTCATCTCCTTAGCTTTAATTTCCCCAGTGTCAAAGTGCAGGAGATGATAATAATCTGTTTAGTGACAGCCGCAGCTCAAAGCCACCATGTCGTCATACTGCTTTAGTACCACGTTCTCTTCATCATCAAAGTATAATAAACTGATGGACTGCAGTTTATCGGGTACGCAGCAGGGAGCTCCCACTTCGTCATTTGAAAGCTTTAGCGCATGCATTATAGATCTCACTGTGGCATGGTTTGTGGCTCTGAGACTGCCCCCTAGTGGGAAAGGACAGGAACCTCTGCAGTGGTAGGCGTTGTATCCTCGAGGTGAGATGATCCAACCGGACCAGCCGATCTCCTCAAAGTCAACAAACAGGGGGACACGCTGGCAGGTGTGGATGGGACTGTGGGGGGCTTCGGCTGGAGCTGTACGCCGCTGCCTCCTGCGATGGTTGTGGAATTTTGAAGGTGCACTTTCAGCTTTAGCTTTACCTTTGAAGTTACAAGAATATGGAAGTTTATTAAAAATGTAGTTAAACTGTCAAATAACTAACAAAATGAATAAATCATACCTAGGTATGACTTGTTTGACGCTTTCCCCGAGCTCTCATCTGAGAATATGACCAGGTATGCATTAGTGTCAATCATCTCAGCACTCTTGGAGGAGGGAACAGCAGCTGTATCCATCCAGTTTCCAGAAGGGAATGTGGTCACCATGAGGATGCCGTTGTTCTCTTCACTGTTGCTGATCCATTTTGACACCTGTCATTTAGAGTAAAATATATAAAGTTAGAAAAGTGACATTTCTAATTGAATTTTGATTATTTATGAGCAGAATAGTAAAATAAATCACCATTTGAGTGATATTAAAGACTTCCCACCCCTGTGTGTAGAGGGGCACCAGTCTGGAGGTGATGAGGTTACCTCTGCATGGTTTCACTCTGTTGTTCACCTCATACAGATCCACCTGAGCAAGTAACATAAACAGATTAATTACAATGTTCTCATTATGGATACTACCATCTACACATTTGATTATACAAATATTATTTTATACCTTATAGAAATGAGGCCCAAATGCCTTTCCCAAGAAAAACTTCTGCTTCTTTCTGAACCAACGGAATTCAGCTTTAATCATTGTCTCGTCTTTGCCAAAGGAGGACAGGTTAAAAAAGTGAAACCTCTCTCCAGCATAAGCTACGAACAAAAATAAATGAATAATTGTTACTCATGATTGCTGTGATACTATATAATAAGATTATTTAGTTCTATAACTTGTGCGTATGTGCGTTGTTGTCAAAAATATGGCTTTTAAATAAAGACTAAATGTCGCATTTCTTACCTTTATCCTCAAAACTCCGTACAATATTCCCATCCAGAATGTCCTTCTGACTCTTGGGTATCCCGTCATCCTGGGACACGGCGTTAAACAGATCCAACATAAACTGTGGGGCTTTCTTGTGCGGAGGCACTGCGGGACCGCGGGGTAAATCCTTCAGATACAGCAGCGCATCAAGTGTCTCCTCCGCCTTGTTGCCCGTATGCTCAGCGGCTTGTCTCTCTGCCACCCGCCTGCCCTGCGGGATAGCCAGAGGCACTCTGAGCTGGAGGGCGAGCACAAGGCAGAGGCACAGAGCTCCTACTGTCATTTTGGCTGTGTGTGAAATGAGTGGGCAACCTGCGGGACGGCCGTGATAAGGCGAGCGGGCTCCTTTGATGACAGGCCGCCCCTGTATTCAGCTAACACCAGGAGATGATTGCCCCCTGATTGATGATGTCCCACCGCCAACACAAAAGGAGGTGAAAACGACCCGAGACTGACTTTTACATATATAAACAAATAAACGACTAATTTCCCTTAATTTGTCGACTATATCCAGGTTACGACACATTCACGGCAATTTATCTAATTTATAAATAAGTACAGAAAATTAATGGCGCAATTAATTCCGTAATAAAGCGTAGACTAATAGAAATAGGAGTTAGCCAACAGGTGTTTTGCTAGGTTAGCAAGAACTCGGCCTAAGTAACATACAAAACTCTAAATAAATTTGCATAAAACATTACATTATTATTGTATTTCTATAACTTTATAGCTATAAACATATTCATCATATTTTTATCTAACTTTGACTACACCCGGAGTCTCAAACTTTTTCTTTGTGTCTGTGATTAGCATAATTTAGCTGGTAGCCTACTGTTTATTTTTGTGACGCACTTTTAAAAACATTAGCTGGCAGTAGCTTATTGGGCCTATTTGTTGTGAAACTAGAAACCAGTATGATATGAACATTCATTTTAGGTGACCATTCTGAGGTGTAGTCGTTTGTCTATTTTATTTCCATGCCGTACAAACCAAACTTGTGTGTCATTATGATGTTTTGTCGTTGGGTCCACGTCTCTTAGCACGTCGGTGTTATCAGCCCGAGGCCAGTCGCTGAGAGCAAACGAAAAGCCGGGCCGTGACGCAAATGAAGCGGCTTGTCAAAAGATGCTTGTTAATGCGCACATTTCCACTAAACGCTGCGATCTGAGTCCCCCGCTGTAGCCCACCCAGTAACACTCCCCTCATCCTTCAGACCCCCTCCGCTGTCAGTGTTTGCATAGTGACTCAGAGTTGACACCAAAAAATCTTCGTTTATTCCTGCATTAACACAATCCGGCATGATCCCTAATTAATCACATTCCCAAGATCGTTACGCTGATCAATAGCTCACTCTCTCCTGTATTGTTAATGAAATTTACGGCGATTACGCAGGAATGATGATCCCCTCATTTAGAGGTGCTTACTCATGTTTAGGGGCCTTTGGTGTGAGTGGGCGCTGAGAATCATTGTTAATGCAGCACACAGGCAGAACAAGCACAGCAGTTTATGGCCCACAAACATACTCACAACAAGATATCAGATGAAATGCTGATTGGATTTGATGAAAGCTGAACCCAAATGATAAAATGACAAGTGATTAACTTATTAGGATAAAAGTTAGGAGATTATGGCATCAAAACCGGAGAGAAAGTGGAAGGTTCCTGAAAGCAAAGGCAGTATTTTGAGGCCGTTTGACCTTTGTTGACCCTAAGCCACAGTCTCCCCATGATGTATGTGCTTGTGTGCTAGTGTAACTGTGTGTGACATAGGTGCAGGTGATGGCTGGTGAGTGTGGGATGTCCTCAAATGTTTACTCGGAGCATGTGCCGCAGACAGATAGACTCTAAGGGAAGCCCTCTGACGTAGATGAGCCCTAGTTCATATGGTTCTTATATCACATACAGTAAGAAAAAAAGGGTCTTAAAAATGTAGAATATATGTTTTGCAAAAAAAAGTGGATTATCTTAGTCACAAGATACACATTTTTGTAAAATTATGAGCATATGCATTATTATAAAGGCTGAAATGTAATATGGAGGGACCCCGGGGCTGAAATGATAAAATATATATAAAAAATTGGATACAAATTTGATGTCATATTTGGTGTGATATAATTGTTACCCAGCATTTTACTTGCTACGTGCTAGCATGTGCTCTTCATATTCATTTAATTGTACTATATAAAAACTGTGATATTATAAAGAATAATGCAGGAAACTTATAATATATAAAAATATATACCTTTTAGTTTTATTAGTATCAAACTAAACTAACTGTATAATCTGCACTTGATACTACCTCATATACATTCATAAAAGTTTTACTAACCTACTCCTCAGTAGTGAATACTATTGTTAAATTCATAGTTCCAATTATATTCTCAGTTTTTGGATTTATATGGTATATGTTACTCATTATTATATGAATTCAACCATAACAACCCAATCCACCTGCTGGCTGTGAATGGCTCACTGTCCGAGAAGGTTGTAAATGGATTATAACGATGCTCTCGGTTGGCCATTGTAGGCTATTGAGAGATCGACAATAGGCTATAGGCATATTGAAATTGTCATAATCTGCAACACTTTTGTGTGACCAAAAATGTTATGGTGAATTTGACTTATCCACTAATGATATAGTCACAACACTGTTTTAATGTATAAGTAAGAATTAACATAAAAAATGAAATGTGCTTTAAGAACAATGCAAATCAATTAAAATTTTCAATTAAGTTAAATGTATGTAGCACAGTAAAACACAACAAACAACAGTTGCCTTAAAGGGCTTTAAAGCTTTACAGATTGTACAAGAATTTACCTTCATCAAATGGTATTCTTATAAATGAACGGGAATAAAGATTATTTTGAAAAAATAACATCTCTATCTGAGTAAGAGGCGCTGAGGTGATGGTGGGTTTATGGGTTGAAGGGGGTTGGTTAGGTTGGGCCATATGGGCCCAGCTAAGGTCCACTTATTGGGGCAAGTAACTGCGGGTCAAACATCTGCAAAAGAGCAGGGCAGAGAGACAACTTGAGAATTTCAGTGAACTAAGTAAAACTGATAAAGAAAATAGAAAAAGTTGGAAGACATATAGCGACATGGGAAAGAAGTTTAGCCCCCAGTGGTCGACACCTAGAGCAGCTTGTTAGGATAATGTGGCACCATGCGTTTAAGAAAGGAGGAGTCCTTAACTTAGGACCTTATAAGTAATGAGAATGATTTTGAATTTAATTCATTTAACTTGAAGCCAATGAAGGCCGGTTAACACAGGGGTAATGTAACACAATTACATCTCCTGTTATCTCTGGGCCGTCCTGAGCAATATTCTAACTTTGATGTGACAAATGCATAAATTAGGACGGATATATTATATATTATATTTGAAGGGGTGCTTTATATTAGCTTTAAATTATAAAATTTTGTCAAAAATGACACAATGCAATGCTCTTAAAGACCAGCAGATAGGGCTATTGCCTCAGAAATATGTATGCTATTCTTTTGCAGCTATACTCTACTGTATTCTACAAGGTAAATATTTATACAGCCCCACAAAGGCAGAGTTCTCACATTGACCTGCCCTACATTAGTGGTAATAAATTTATATTGTAACTTGTTTGAAAGAAATTTTAACCCAATCCTTAGATGTAAGCGCTGACTCCGAAAAATGTATGTATGTATACTATTGAAAGTCCTAAAAAAATCTATGTCCAAATTAAAATCATTCAGATACTCATAATCAGTTCTGATAAAAAAAAGTTTCATGACTTCAGTATGTCGTGCTAACTTAATTATCAATTAAGTATTAACTTAATTGAGTACTTCAATCAACGTATTTATTTTAATTAAAATATACTTTATTTTAAGCAATAGTGTATTTACCGAGGATTTAATTTGTTGTTTTTGATTATTCAGCATATTAGATTTGCTTTCTGACACTACAGTCTTGTTTTTAAAGACAATAGCATAACTTTTTTTTCCCTTGACGCTGCTGTAACTTTACTAGGTGCCACGCGGTTGCCTGCACTATCAGCTTGGTTCTGCTGGCTCCACATCTGATAAGTGCGTCCACGTGTTAATGACTTCACCTTGTGTTAAATACCTCTACCGGGGCAATTAGAAACACATGGAAGGCATTTGCTACAAGTGCTGGCCACTGCTTTGGGCCTGATTGAATGAATAATGAAGATGAATACAATCACAGCTAAAGTGGAAACATATGACACTGGCCTCTGTGGCGGCAATAATGCAACAGGCCTCCAATCGTATCAGCTCTGATCATGAAGGAATGGGTTTAGTTGGAGTATTCACTGCATTAAATGAGACTGAGAAAGTAACTCAAACTGCTCTTGATGGTCATAACTTTGTCCTAATATTGTATGCTATAAACTTGGAAAAATGGTGTCTAAAACTGTGTAGAAAGCCTTATAATGAGTAAAGTCAAGTGCATGGGAAGTTATGAAGACAGAGACATGATGAATATGCTCATTTTTGTAGACAAGGCATGCCTAGATGTATGTATTTGATCGTGTAAAAATATCTCAGGGTCATCCTTCTAGAAAATGTAAGACTAAAAATGTCCATATGCAGATCTAAAATCTCACAGAGCAGAAATTTGACATGTGTGTATTCTCATGGTGCTTGGTGGGAGAAAATTATGGGATCAGTCTTTGTGTGGGCAGGCAATGTGTACTCTAGCTTTGTCCCTGAGCTTGTGAAAGATAAATGCTGTGTTTTTAGATGTATGCAAAGATTTTGATGCAGTTTTGCCATTTGTTTGTTTAACAAAACTCTAACTTCTGAATCTAGAAGATGTTTTTATTTTGTTGTGGTACCCATGCCATTGTTGTGTTTAGGCGGTATCCTCAGTGAAAATTAGGACGTAACAGCTTTGTCCCAGGAAGCTATTGGCTGTTAGTTGAACACATTAGGTAGAACAATGGTGGAATTCAGTGTTTTGAGCTTTGGAAATTTGTGTTCTGAAAATATATTGTTAGTATTAGATGTATACATTCAGAGGGCTGCTTCAGAGTTCATCATCACTGCTCTGGAAACCCCAGGACTAATAATAATAATTTAATTTGGTCCACAACACCCTTACTGGCTTGGCAGAGTTTGGTGTTGTTAAAACACTCCATATTTAACTGGAGCCACAAATAATACATATCAATACAATTTTAATCTAGTCTAGCTAATGCCAATGATGCTTATTTATAGTATATGCCTTTAATTTTATGCTTAAATTGTATAGTGTCTAGTGACAGAGTGGTTATCACTCCTACCTCATATCAAGAAGGTTGTGGGATCATTACCCATGTGGTTTAAGACGTCTGCATGAATAGCTGTTATAAGCTCCACCTGTACAACCAGTCAAGGAAAAAGGGCAGTCCCTAAACTGTAAAAGTAAATACAGTAGGTTTGCTTTTCTAAATCTTTGCCACATATAAGTGGTTGAAATGCAGATTAACTCCATTATTTTGAAAGGTGAGCAGAAATTGAGGGCATTTAGAGACGGACATACTAAAAACAGTAATAAGTGAACTGACAGAAGAGGATGGTGTATGACAGAAAAGAGAGACAAAGATGGAGAAAACATAGTGCCAGCAGGTTTGGGTAAGCCTCCATGACCATTCACGAGACAGGAGTATTAGTGTAATACTCACTGGAGCTATTAGCATGACTAGCAGACATCCTCCTGAGCTCTGATACGGCTGTTGAGAGGACTAGAGGATGGACTGCTCAGATATGGGCCACAGAGCACTTTCTGCTTTCTGTCAAACACAGATGAAGATTTGGCAAGGACCTTACATGTTATTTTAGTGAAAGAAAGCCAGAAGCAAATAATTGTCATGGTGAATTTAAAGCTAACAGTTGATAAGTCATATTAATACATATGTGCATAGGGCTGGGCAATATAGCCTCAAAATTATACTACGATATAGGCTATCAAGAAAACAATAACAATATAAGTGACGATATAAGAATACTGACAAATTCCTACAATTTTTCTTTATTTAAATATATATAGCATACTATATATATTTTTATTTAAATGAGTAACTAAATGTATGCAGCAATGCATTTACAATAGCAGATCATTATTTACATTTTACATTTTCATTCATTCATTTTCTACCGCTTTGTCCCATTAGGGGTCGCGGGTGACTGGAGCCTAGCCCAGCAGCTTTTATCCAAAGCGGTTCACCCTGGACAGTGGCCAGTTAGTCGCAGGGCTAACATATAGAGACAAACATTGACAGACAACCATTCACTCTCACATTCATTCACTAGGGACACTTTAGAGTTGCCAATTAACCTGTACATGCATGTCTTTGGACAGTGGGAGGAAGCCGGAGTACCCGGAGAGAACCCACGGTAACACGTGGAGGACATGCAGACTCCTCACAGAAAGACCGGAGTCGGCCGAGAATGTTTGAGACAGCCGGGTTTAGAACTCACGACCTTCTTGCTGTAAGGCAGGAGTGCTAACCACTCTGCCACGTGCACCTATACATTTTACATTTAATTTATTTAATTTTTTATTCATTTAGCTGACGGTTTTATCCAAAGCGACTTACATTAAGCTTCAATTCACCAGTGTTACAGCTGGATCACCACTGGAGGAAAGGTGGGTTAAGTGTCTTGTCCAAGGACACAACAACAGTATGAACTGTGGGGAGAGCGGGAATCGAACCACCAACCTTCCAGTTGAGAGACAACCAGTGAGCAACTGCGCCCCATTATCAAACCATAATAATGTAAATGATCTTGATTAAAGGTCCTTTACTTACTAAAGAGGGAGGGGCTTCAAAACGTCAATAAATTGTCAGTTACATGTTATTAGCTTTAGCTCAGCTGCAAAAACATTCTACTTTCTGAACAACAATACACTTCTACTTTGGAACAGGTTAATATACCTGCTTAAAACTTTTCTGCCTCATTTTAATTTATTTGTTCTTCTCTGCTGTGTGCGAGCTGCTCCCTGTTCTGTGTCTGTTCCTGCCCTCCCATAAAAATCTGATTGACTCTACATTGTTGGTGCTTCGTTTGTGAAGTTTTTTTGCTGTTAAAAATGTTTTTAAGATATTAATGTTTATTTTTATAGGTAGCCCTAGCCCATATCTGTGTTCAACTGGCCCCCTGAAGGTGCTGGGCGGTAAGAAAACAAAAAAACAACAACATATTTTTAAATAACATTACAACACAAACATTTTTTTACAGCCCAAACCATACCACTTGTGATAATTTCTGAGCATTCAGGGGGCTGGATGAACCGAATGAAACACAAATAAAGTAGATAGTTTGGGAGTCAATATGCGTTTGAACTTCCTGGAGCTGCTCAGTCAACCTGCGTTTCTCTGTGTGTGCGTGGTCACAGCAGAGAGGACGTTGCTCTCCATAAACAAGGCAGTAATGTTACAAAATGTTCCGGTGTGGACTACCATTGTCATTGAAGCCATGGGCATGCATCAAAGAAAGAGTGTAGTGGGTGAAATGTGTAGGCTAAAAGATGAAAAGTGCAAGATTAAGCTAATGTGAAAGTAGCACTTGTAAAACATTTCCTTGCGATGCTATGATAGGTGTATCTTGATTTGTTTATTAAAGATAACTATTTAGCCTCCTCTATTTAAAAATTATGGACATTTTTTGTTTCTCATAAAAAGTGTAGCATGTTGTGTTGCAGTATAATGCTATGATAGAAATATTTCTCATACATCATATAAGTGGAGCCTTATAAACACTCGGACAGTTGGACAGATGAGTGGCATTAACAACAACTGTAGCTATCATGGCTAACATCTTTACTCCTTATGCAAATAATGGGAAAAGGCAGTGTTCACCTATAGAACTACTTAAAGCTAGTAGCTAAAACATGTAGCACATAATGAGGTGGACCCCCTTGCCTCCTGTCAATTAAAGGCAATAAGGTAATAATATAAAAAATCACAACAGAAATGTATAACCTCTTTATTGGTGACAAGAAGGCATCACATTGCGTGGTGTCCAGATACTAAGTAAAGAGTTAAATTTTATTTAATGGAAATATTTAGTGGAAGTTAGTAGACTAGCTGATCATAGTGAAAGTTGAGAGTTGTTAGCCATACTAAACCCTTTTGAACTTAAGGGCAAGTGAGAAACTAGGACCGTACCGTAGTTGTTATTCCCCAACAGAAATTTATTGTGCGTAAAGCCAATCTTAACACTCATCTAGCTTGGTGTTTTATGCGCTATATTCAGTTTGCTTATTGTGTATCTAAATCCAATCTTTCATCTAACTAAAATGCAGCTATAATTTCACATAAAGATCATTTAGTCTTGGCTTTAGCGCCAGATAAAGCTCTTTTGTACGTGGCACGGGACCAGCTCTTGCTCTGTGTGGCGGCTTCACCTTTCTGTCATTAAGTCCGCCAGACGCTACTTCATCTAGAAAATGGCTCAGATTTAAATGATATCCTCTCTGTCTGAAATATGATGGTTTCCCATGTTGCTTAGCGTTCATTTGTCTATTATGTATAATAGAGTGCTTTACTACACTCACCTGTATCACATTATGCCGTTTTTGATCTTGGTCGGCCACCTGTACACTATATAAAGGTTCTAGTCAGGCTGACATAATATTTTCTATTTACAAATGAAAAAGTTCAGCATGTTTTCTGATATCAAGCTACTACAGTGTCAGTTAATGTTCCTTCAGAATGGTCTGGTGCCGGCGATAGAGGCTGAGGACCAGCTGAATGGTGATGGGAGAATATCAAAAAAGATGGAGGAACAAGCTGTAGGGATGATATTTGTTAAATCTTGACTGGACTATAGATTTTTATAGGGTTTTATTAGGTTAGATTACTCACACAGCAGAAACAGAATGAACACATACAGTAAGTAGGAAAATAAGGTAAGATGAGGGCTATAATATACATTCGTTCAATGTTAACAAAAAGTTGTAGAAAGACTCATCACTGATTCAAAATAACTTTATTAATGCCCAAGGGAAAATTTGGTACTGATTGTAACAGGAATGACACAGAATTTGTAGGCCTTTAAATTGGAATTTATTTTTGATTTTGAATAAGGACTCCAAGTACTTACTCCAAGTATTTCTGCCTGCCTCAGCCATCTTGTGTTGTAACCAAGTTAGCATTCATTCATGGGTCCTGCAATTTGGACCACTTGCTAAATCTTCATCATTCTTCAGACTTGCAAAACATAACCTCACTTTCTCTCTAGTAACCATGTGGGTATCGGTGACAATAGGGGTAACATAACATTTTTTCAACATTTTGTGTGAGAGTTAAGGGCACTGTTGTATTATGAGCTTGGTTAGGTTATTGTCTAAAAATGTAAAAATGAAAGCACATGTGGCAACACCATCATACTACCTGCTCAGCTTTATATTGATCAACTAGCTTCCTGCTGCCAATTAGTAGATTGAGTTTCAAGTTTGAAACTGTACGTCACTGTCAAATAATAATCTGTCATGAACATTGTGAGGCATATGTGCTTATTAATAAACATTGGTATTGGGTTAGTATTTAGTATCGGACGAAACAAAAACTCTATGGCTTTGTAATTATCAAATTGTTGCATCCACAGTCATTGTTGCGTGAAGCGTTTATCCAACATGTTAACTTTAGTGCTTTTTCTTCTCAACACAAGAAGCCAAATGATTTTATGTAGCTCTGAATGTTGGAAGGTTGGAAGGAGCCAATGTGTTAAACGGATGGTTCGCAGAAGGGAAGTTGGTGCACCTCTTTCACCGTTTTCCACTGTGTGCCAACAACCTCTGGCTCCCGCTGCTCTTCTGATGTGGATTAAGGTGGACTGGCCAAATAGACTGAGGAAGGCCAGTTGTTGTAGTTACGGCTCCAGAGGCTCATGGGAACCAGGCACAGGCAGCGGCAGAGGCTAATGTTTGTTTGTCAATGCCACATGTGCTGCTCATAGTAAAACCCGGTCTCATGAACACTTTCTCGTTGCTTTGTGTGTTCAGTAGTTCAGTCTAAAATGTGTACATGTAGAATGTGTAAAAACACAACATTAGGACATGGCTTGATTCTAAATTGAAAAATAATCAAAATCATTGATTAAAAACATATTCATTGATTGCAACATAAAGGTACTATAACAAAAAACATTTTCTTTACTTAAATGGTGTCAAAGTTGTGTCTATGCTAAAGCTTTGGTGGCATCCAGTGGTGATAATGCAAATTGCAATTCTACTCTTTATATCCTTCCTTTCAGTGAGTGCCTATGGTATCTCAAGGACATGTTGTTGTCTTTGAGAAGCTGAATAAGACTAAAATCACTATTTAGAAATAAAATGTATGCACCAGTAATAATATAACATCTTAAATAAAGTTAAACTTTTTTGTCCTATTAGGAAAATGTGTTCTCTGTATTTACCAGTTCATTACCCAATGGTGCTGAATTGTTTGGAACAGTGGGACCATCTCCAGATTTTGAGCCAGTATCTTCATAATGGTACTGACTGGAGGATTAGCCTATATCATGCAAAGGGAGAATCTGCATGTTGCACACAAAAGGGCCAGGACCTTCTTGCTGAGAAGTTACAGTGCTAACCACCTTATCACAATTATAACCACCAAAGCACCATCAATAATTTGTCCTGCAAAGTGGAAGCACATTATACCTAAAAACCCATGCAACTTTTCTCTGCTGCAATCGAGGTGTTTCATCTGGATGATTTTTTTATATTTAAGATGTGTGGCTGTTGTGGTGCAATATGTGTTCTGATGAGAAGGGATCTTCTATTTATGCAAATTTACTAATAATCTTAAGGCTATTTATTTTGGTGAAAAAAAGTTTAAAAAGTAAATGTGCTTTTTTTCCTGAAATTGTTAATATTTTACTAATTTGTCACATAAAAATATAATTTCTGGTAAATAGGTCTGGGCTCCAGTGGCTCATGGGAACCAGGCGTGTAGAACTGCAAAGTCTAATGTTTGTTTGTTAATGCCATATGTGCTGCTGGTTCTATATTGTGCACGTGTGTCAGGTTTCCAGACGGCGCGGGTTTATGTTATTTAAATTGGCCCATACATCATGCTACCAGCCCATTATTACAGCGGCCTGCTATCTGGACCACACATCTTCTGCTCCCTTTTGTGTTCTTTATTTGTGTAAACTGGCCACCGCTTTGAAAAAACATTGATCTCAAATGGTGCGAAAAACTGGAGCTTTGCCTATCTGCTTCTATTTGTTCTTTCCATTCTCCTTACCGCAGCACTGCAGTATCTGAGAGTATAGTCCAAGGGAGAAATAGGGGAAAAGTGTATTCAGTTGTGTCTCTCAGCAGGATTGTTGCTACCGGCCAGAACTTGACCAACACTGCTCCGGTCCAAACCCTCAAAATAGGTTAGACTACCCTATGGATTTCAATCCTGCTCTGACAACAGCATTATTCTGACAGTTGGTGTAATGCGGTTACAGCTGTCCACTTATAAGAATAAAGCCAACATATCTGTGCCACCTTTATGGGATTTGACATGAATAATAATAATGTGAGATATTATACTTCTCTTTTTAGAGAGCGTTATAAAGCAATGGCTTTTCTCTCTACTCTTAGAAGTTTCTGTATCCTCAGTATTTTGTTTAGAGAAATAAGAGTTTAACATTAAAAGCTGAGAACCTTTACAGACATTTAAAGCTACCCCAATTGCAAAACTATAATTCCCATTTGCAACTATGTTGTACTGGTCAATAAAGTTATCTTATATTGCTAAAGATGGCCTATAGCACCTAAAGAGGACACTTTAATCTAGTGTTGAAAAATATGAGCATATGTGTTGTTATAAGCATACAACAGCTTGAATAAATTTACTTTTTGTTAAACTTGAGCACATTTTAAAAATGCTGCTTAGTGCTGATGTACATTAATGTTAGAGTCAAGATCAAATAATACTGATGCCAAATGTACTGATGCCAAGCCAAGACATAATCTTTTATGGGTCAAAAGCGCTATTTAGTAGGATAAAGCACAAGTTTTAAAGGAAGAAGTTTCTCAATGCCATCTGTTGGTGACATTGCTGATTGGAGATTGCAATTTCAAACCTTAAACTCCTCCTTAGCAAGTGAGCACCTACGGTAGCCTTTTAGGGACATGCTTTTGTTTAAGAACAAACCCAGTAGAATAAGGTTAGTGGATAAGGTAACTTTTAACAAAATCAATTTAGTTTATAAATCCACCACCTAAACCTTTTTCATACCAAGAAGACAGTTTGACTAGTCATGTTTGTTACTGGTCAACCCTGAGCACAACAAAGATGTCAGTGGGTAAAAGTTATCAGCATAGAACTAGACAATACTTAAATACATAGAGAATACCTATTGCTACTTTACACAAAAATGTGACACAAAAATGTGAGCAATTGATTAACTGCAACATTAGAAAAAATAGCTATGTTTTTGCAGGTACCAAAACCCTGATAAGGTGTATGGACCCAATGCAATGCCCATAATGACTTTTTTTAATAGAGAAATTCAAATAAAGTGCATCCAATGAATATTTCTGATAAATGCATTCCACATGACCGGGGTTTTGTACGTTAATCTGAAAAGGTGGCTGGTGAATGTTAAAGCATTGGAACATCCACTGAGTAGCTAAACAAGATTATAAATTGAATAGAATTGGATAACAGCTTCAAGATGCATCCAGCGTAATGACATTTTAGAAGAAAAGCTATACAAAGAGTGAATAAAAAATACATTGGCCAGGAGTCTTCTGAAGTAGTGAGAGTGATCTAGCATATCAGATTCATATTGCTTTTCCATACGGCAAAGATCATACAGAAGACTGTTAGTCATTTTATTCATATAACTTGGACATTTTCAGAATAAGTTGAGTATAAGCTTCAAATTGTCTAACAAAGCTGCGCACTTAGCACTTCTTTTTGAATTATATGCAAATACTATGCAAAATCCGATCTATACAAATTTGAAAGCAAGGGATAAAGAAACTATAGATGCTGATTTGTGGTCAGTTTCCTCTCTTCCCTTGCTCAAGGTCTAAGATTGGGATTTGGGATGGGAAACCTGATCCTGGCCAATTTCTGCAGACCCAGTGGAGGGCTGCATATGGAATTCATCCACCACATAAATCCATTTTTCATCATCAACATACAGGCCTTTCTGGATTCTAGTGCTGCATATTGAGCATTGGGTTTTTTCACTGAAGGCTTTGCACTGCTTCATCACTCTCTGTTGGCAGCTCTAACATGTTGTAAACCCAAGAAGACAAACCACAGGTAACTTTGGCTCTCAAGTGTCTTTAAACAATGCACTCACATTAGTCAGAATTATATAGTGAACGTGGGCCCTCACACATATATGAAAAATGGCAACAGGTGCTTAAAGGTATAGCTGTTTTTTGAGGCTGTCTTGACAATTTCTTGGTAGGGAGCTGCTACAAACTCCGGCTGGACGCCCTGTTTGAATGACATTATCAGATAATCTGGAGGATAAAGTTGATATTTTGTGACTGGAGCTTAAGTGTAGTCAGTAGTGCGCAAAGGCCTTGTTCAGTTCTACTTTTGTTATCTGGCATATCTGGTCAAACACTCTTAGTATCAATGTTAGTGCATTACCCACCATCACTACAAAGGATTCCAGCTCTAGACATGTATGGGTATGTCTTACGGTCTCCTTGATTTCTTGCCATGCTTCAAACAAATGGTTTTCTCAATGCTCCATTTTTTATTACTTTCCCAAATTGCCTAACAAGGCTCTAAGGAGCAAGGATAGAAGAGACTTGTGTGCAGAGACGTGAGCTTCATACACGGAAGTTAACCATAGCTCCTGGTCTGGTCCTGTTTTGGCCAACTTATCCAACTTATTTTAAGTTGCCTTCTTCGGACATTTCAGAAAGCTCGGGTGGCTAATCTGTGTGACAGTATTCTGACATGTTTTTCATGGACACAAAGGTTTGGGAATAGTTCGGACAAGATTATCCTGATATCCTCCAGAGGACATGCATGAAAGTGGCCCCAGTATGAATGCTCTATCTATGCTGTTAATGGACCTTTGCTAACACGTCTGAGACAATAAAAAGTGTGTTTTATGGTCCATAAAGTCACTAAATAAGACAACAAGTAAAAAAAAAAAGAAGAAATGTGTCCTGTCAGAATTTAACAGCCAATCTTTTTATCCACAAGAACAAAGCCTTTTCAATCTTTCAAAATGTTTTTTGTACTCTCAATAAAAGGTGCTTTGGTCTACTTCTCACAAAGTTTGCAGTGTTTAACTTGTTTTCACACTGAACCTGCACTCAAATATACAACTCTTGGGCACATTGTTGAATACAAGGTCCTGGAATATCACACACACATATTACACACACAACATCTACTTGTATAGGCAAGTTAGTCATAAACTCTGGCTGGGTGATGAAACTTCTCTGAGGTTTTTTTAAATGACCATATAATTGGCATATGCAATCATGAAGAAATATGAGATAGTGCCATGAATGTAGAAAAAGGTCCATGTATAATCATGTGTAGATTATGAAAGCATAAGTTTGAAAAATGAAAATATGATAAATCATTGCTGATGTTCTTTTCGCTTAAGGCAGATTGCGGTTTTGTTGTAAAGATTCAGTGAATACATGCCTCATTTATAACTAGAGCAGTTGTGTGGATATAACAAAAGAGAAAAGCGCATGAATTTTAGCCTAACTACTTGGAGAACTTGTGGTAGATGATAACAGTTTGGTTACATTGCAATTGCTTTTAATTTAAGAGTAAAAACCTGCAGCCACTGCCAACGTCAACTTTTCAACAAACACATAGATAGCCATAGATCTGAGTGAAGTGTGAGGTTTGGGCCCGAAAGTCTTTGTTACTTAATTTCTCATTTGAGGCATAATTACACTGTTTGGTTCATTTTTCTCTCCTCAAAATTGTTGGAAGGCAAAAAAAAAAAAAGTCTGAAAATGTGTCAGAACCTAAAATCTTTATGAGGGGTTGATCTTAAGTTCTCTCCATGGTCAAACCATGGTTGAATAATTCATTGCGGTTGTGGCCTCTCTGTAAAACATATTACATTTGAGATGTATGTAGAGCTGAAAAGACATTTGGCATGCACTTTTTGGAAACTGGGAGGAAATTAATGTTTATCACACTTGGGTCCCAGATTGGAAGACACCTCACATAGCTCCCTGTAGAAGACACAACAGAACTTGCCACTGCAGTCCTTGTGTGCTAAGGTTTTGTAGTAACTGATTTTAAAACCGCAATGAGGACATCCCTACCACAGTCTCCCACATAAAATAATTAAACAAGCTGTGTGTTTGAGGGTGACTGATGATTTATAGAGATAATGCATATAAAAGGATAGGCGTTACTGCAAGGGAACCTCATAGCAACCTTCTTCTATTTGCAACTGGAGGTAGAAGCCTTCTAAATTATAACTAGTTAGTGTCAAATCTTGCAGTGAACCGCTAAAACTTAAATTTCCTCCAAATAACATTATTTCCATTCTTAAAAAGATTTCAGACATTTCAAGCTCCATGGAACTAGCGGAAGTTGTATTACTTTCTGTTCCTGTCAACATCGTACATGGACGCTTACTTTTAGTTAGATGCTAAATTTTAGTAGTCATCCAACAGTCACCCGTGATTACTCGTTAAGAGTAAAAAAAAAGTATTTGATTAAAAGAATACTAAAGTACTGAGTAACTGTTTGATCTTAATGTCTGATTATTATTATTATTATTTTTTAAACAATGTAATCAGACAAAAATATAAAACAATGTGCAAATTCTGGTATTTCCAAAGGAAAGATGAGTAAAAATAAATAACTTCTTACAAAATAACAAATTAAGGCACAAGAAGCACACATTTCCAAATCTCACTTTTTGACAACATAAAACCTTTGAAACCAATACCTACAGTAGGCCATGTAGCCCAATGTAACTGAGTAAAAATGTTCCTTCACAAATCTACTCAAGTAAAAGAGAAAAGTAGTGCAGTAAAAGTACTCTTAGAAGTACATTTCTTTCGAAAGGTTACTGAAGTAATTGAAACTGAGTACTGTAGGCAACATACTAATATAAGATAGAGATTGAAATAGTGATGGAAATAGTCATCAAATGTTAAGAGACTAGAAAAAAGAAACAAAAACTTGCTTCAACCTAAATGGTTTACTGCAGTTTGCTAAATACATGGAAACACTATATGCAAAAGAATTTCGCTGTGCTTAGCTTTTAGTGTTTTAGCTTGGTCACATAGAAGCATCCAGAAGCATACCACAATCCTAGACCTAGACTTTTTCTTTCCCCATTCTTCTCACAAGCTAAGAATATTTTTTTAAAGCAAGTATCAACACTTTTAATTTGTGAATTTAACATTATGGTCAAGTGTTTCGTCCCACTGACTTATCAGATGAGAACAAATGGTCGACTGCCTCTTGGCCCAGTTTAGCCTTTTAAACTGGCAGCACACCAACACTGTTCTGAGTTATGGTCAACTGCTTTGGAATGATATATTATTTTCCAGATAATGTTTATAAAAGTTCAAGAATATGCCACTTTCACAGCGGCAAAACACAAGGTCAAAACCATAATCTTACATCAGTGTGTGATTTTATGCCAAATAACATATAGTCTATGTCAATACAATAGCCATTGGACTATTACACTTTTTAGCTTAACTTGCAGATGATAAAGTATGATAAATTACAAACACTACTTTCAATGGCACAAAAGCTCCCAGGACACAAAGATTTATGATATCAATTCTTCCTTTTGATTACGTTCAGGCTCTTGGAATGATAAACAACCAATGGGAATCCTATTAGTGGCAAGGGACAGGACGGAGGTAGCAGAACTAAACGGAGACAAAAGATCAGTCGTGCTGAGGAGGACAGTCCATGACAAATCACAGTCGCATTTCTCTCTTTGACAGACGGTTGAGAATCCATGCCAAAAGCAAAAGGGTCACTCACTACTGACTTATACGCTGTTGTTTTATTGATATAACAGACCTCGGTTATTGGATATAAGGATGACAGCACCATCTCTGCAGTATAATGTTCTCATTGTATGTTATCACAATGTAATCCATCTCTGTTGCCATAAAAGGTTCAGGTGGATGTTAATAAGATGCTTCTAAATCCAGGACCTTCACAGACAGTACTTCAGATTGTTATTTTCAAGTTTAAGTCTTGAACATTTACGGTTTGTTTAAATAGAGAAGTACGACAGAGATTTATTAGCCTATAAAGTTTAAATAGCTGTATAATCAATCAGCCATCGCTGTTATAGAATTTATTGTGGTCCTGTCATCTTTAATCCAATCAAAAGAGAGAATAGGCTGTCTTCAAAATCAAAGAAAAGGAAAAGAAAAGGAAATCTACCATTTACACTTTTTTCTATGTTTTTGTTTAAAGTAAATAAACTACTGGTCTCCATTACTGTTTTGGTTAATGACAAAATGCAATGAGAAAACAGACAGAAAGATAGGCAAACTGACCAACTCACTTACCTCTGAAATGGTAAATGGTAATATTTTCTGCTCCTATGACTGAGACATTTCATTGTTGACACAAATGAAGACACCAATTATTTTAGTTCCTAAATGAGCAAAGTTGCAAGATAAAGCTCTTAATTTTCTTGTCGATCTACATTCCTAATCTCCCCTATGGGCATGAGCTGTGGGTCAAGACTGAAAGGAC
Organism: Neodontobutis hainanensis; assembly: GCA_024349245.1. Lineage (NCBI taxonomy): Eukaryota > Metazoa > Chordata > Actinopteri > Gobiiformes > Odontobutidae > Neodontobutis > Neodontobutis hainanensis. The sequence goes on along the minus strand of JALDNG010000066.1, from coordinate 711,556 downwards.
AAGATCCAGGATACAGGCAGTCAAAATTAGTTTAATCCACAGGGTGGCGGGGCACTCCCTTAGAGATAGGGTGAGGAGCTCAGTCACTCCGGAGGTGAGACTGGCTTGTTGTGGGGTCAGCTGATGTGAGTTCTCGTCCTGGATCTTAGCGCTGCATTTGACAGTGTTGATCAGCTCCTGCTCAATAGACTCCAGAACTGGGTTGGACTATCTGGTCCTGTCTTAAATTGGTTCTTCTCTTACCTACTCATCAGAAATTTCCATGTATTGGTTGGCGACTGTACCTCTGAGAAGATGTCTGTGAATGTTGGGATTCCGCAGGGCTCTAGCTTGGGCCTACTTTTGTTTAATCTATTAAGATTAGTTTATTTCTTTAGGACAGCATACATTAAGCCAGAAGCAGAGATGCTTGTACCAGATTATAGTTTAACAGCTAATTTCAATCTGTAGTCCTATATTGTACATGTCTTTAGTGGTGGGGGAAACCGGTGCACCCGGAGGAAATCTACGCAGACACATGCAAACTCCACACAGAAAAGCCCTGCCCCGGATGGGAATCGAAAGCAGGACCTTCTTGCTGTGAGGCCGGAGTGCTAACCACTCTGCAACTGTATTCCTCTTGGCCAAATCATTTTAAGAATACAAAATACAGTATTATATTACTATGTTGATGAAACTCAACTCTATATCTCCGTCTCTCCTGACAACAAAAAGCCTTGGGAGACATTAACTCTTAATAGACATTAAATACCTGGATGAATTAAAGTTCCCTGCAACTAAACACGGACAAATCATAAATTTATTATCTTTGGTTAAAAAAAAAAAGACATCAAATTGATAATCAACTCAGCTCTTTTTCACTCATTTTTAAAAAACATTATTCATCTTTGATTCAGCTCTCTGTTTTCAGAATAACAGTGTAATAAAATTATCATAATTTTTTCTTCCAAAAAACATTGGACTCCATCAAAAATCAATTAAACGTCTGCAGGTCTAACAGAACGCAGCAGCTTGTATTCTAACCAAGGCAAAGAAATTCTCTCATAATACACCTGCACTGGCTCCAGTTTATGTCAGAATTGACTTCAAAATTCTGATAACAGTCTTCAAAGATTATATTGGCTGCGTTCCTCTCTACATTAGTACTCTACTGACTCCATACGAGAGCTCTCCATTCCTGGTCTCCTTTTTGTACCTCGTGTTCAGTCCAAAGCTGGTGAAGCTGCATTTGCACATTATGCTCCCAAAGAAATTTAACTCACTTTTAGACAGTATAAAGAATGGACCAACAATAATTTAAATTAAAAGCAGACTCAAAACACAACTTTTTCACTTTGGCTATTAACAACTGCAATACATATGTTCATGCTGTGCATACTGTATGTTAATTTATTTAGGAACAATCGTCCTTCAGTTGATGCCCAAACGAGAAGAGGCTCAGAACATATTTATTAAATGCATCGCCTATTGGGCTGACTTTAAGCTACTTAGAGGACAGCTTCGCTTTGGTGATTTAGGCCCTGTGAACTACTTTAAGGGCATTATTATAGTAGTTTTTGCAGGCTCAAAGTATGAAGCCATCTTTAAAATGACATTGGAAATAACATTGTTGAGGTGCAAAACAATGTAAAGAAGATGGATGACAAAATGGAAGGCCTTATGACGGTTACCTCAGGATGGCCAAGACCAACTCAAAACCATCAGTTCAGCTGCAGACATTTGCAGAAATAATCTCGAACAGATGGCAACATCCAAGCATCACACTGTATTGGAGTCTGTCACGTAGCTAGGCAAGGCAGTTGTGTTGAATATCTAATTTGCTTGTGTTTATGACTCTTCTTGGTATTCTCGCTATGAAGTTCACAGTGCGGCTTGATCCAGTAAAACACAATGGTTGCACCCTCTGTTATTTGTTGCTGAAATCCAGCCTGAAGACAGTTGTCAGATTTAGTTCACTATGTTCTTGCAAATATTCTACTCAAGCAGAACCTTGCCAAATCACAGTGGGATTTTCAGAGATCGGAGTCCAACTAATTTTGAGCGTGGCTCCAGCGGTCTTCCAGCAGAACAAAAAATAACTCTGGTTTGTCAAGTTAAAGACATTATTTAAAGATGCTGTTTGTGGGCTGGTGATGTATTTGCAGATAGTATATATATTGTAAAAGCCTGTTTTATCAATCACCTTAAATTAAATATAACTGCATCTTAAAATCCACTCTTAAAGCTACCGTAGGATGTAGTGCACAGAATGCAGTATAGCTGGGCCTTTTCTGTTTCGCCATGGTAAAGAATGATTAAGGGATACTGACAAAGAGCCCTGTATTCTAAAACCAAATAAACCTACGCCTGACATGTCTCTTCTACCCAGGTTAGACAAAACCAAACATGAACATAAATCTTGCCTGGCCAGACAGACCCATTTACTTCCTTAGTATACTGTTGTGGATCTGGAACCCCTTACGTTCAAACTTTTTTCAACCAGAATTGTACCTGCGCAATCATAACATAACATGGGATGCTGTGTTCTTCAAATGGCATCGATCCCAAAGAAGTTCTGCATATGAGGAATGTTGCTCTACCTCTTGAAAATTAAACTGGAGTCAACAGGTTACCAGACAGATTTTTTGTATATAATAAAAAAAGAATTAGGATGGCTGGCCAGGCCAACATAAATATTTATAAACTAGGGATTTGTGATAACTATTTTGAATATTGCAATAACGATATTCATTCATTCATATTTGAATGATCTTTGACTGAGTAACAAGTTGAACTGATATTGTAATAAAGATATTTTAATGAACACACTAATTGCAATAAAGGCATATTACTATAGCATTTTAGCTTCTCATTGCTTCACATTTGACGTCTTCTGGTTTTATTTATTCTTTCATTTATTTTCTACCGCTTCGTCCCATTAGGGGTCACAGGTGACTGGAGCCTATCCCAGCAGCTTTAGGCCTGAGGCGGGGTACACCCTGGACAATGGCCAGTTAGTCACAGAGCTAACATTTAGAGACAGACAGTGACAGACAACCATTCACTCTCACATTCATTCACTAGGAACACTTTAGAGTTGCCAATTAACCTGTACATTCATGTCTTTGGACGGTAGGAAGAAGCCGGAGTACCCGGAGAGAACCCACTGTAATACGTAGAGGACATGCAGACTCCTCACAGAAAGTCCGAAGTCGGCCGAGAATGTTTTGTTTTTTAGTAGTGCTAACCACTCTGCCATGTGCACTCCTTATTTAGTTGGACAATATTGTTTTGGTTTGTTTTCTTTTCTGACCTCAGAGAAACTAAGCATTACGTGATGTTTTTGTCGCCAATTTATGATGCTCTTCCTGTTTGGGCTTGTCTATGGTCCGTGTGAGGTTCACACTTGAATCGAACCATACCAGAATTCACTTGGAAGCGCTCTGAGACCTCTGTGTAGGTAGACCAATACACATCTTGAAATTAATTATATAAAGCCTCACATTTACAATTATTCAAAACCAATAGCCTGAAATTGTGCGTCACCTGCCTCTGACTCTACATTCCTGGCCTCACATGCCTTTAAAGCATAAATGCCACCCTTGACTTCCTCCATGAGCCCAGGGAGTACAGTTAGTTCTGCGTTTAGGAAGGATCCATTCTCCTTAAAAAGCATTTGTTTTTTGTCCTGTGGTTCAAAATAGCAGTATTTTCCCAAACCATATCCTATTACGCTGTTGGCTCGGACTTTTAAGCTTGGCTGAGAGTACACAGAGCCTCCCCACTGCTTATTCTTGGTTTTGTTAGAACGGAGCAAATGCCAAGAACAATATAAACAAAGCATACACATCTCTTGAATCCATTTGAAAATTAGGAAGCGTTTGGAGTTTGTGCAGCCTGTTTTTATTCAAACTCAATCTCATATTGTGACAGTTATGCAATAAATAGGATTCAAATGGCTCTGGTCTTAGCAACAGATGAGTTGTGAAATGCCCGGCAAAGTTTATTACTTAATTACTTGCAGAAGTGAGAATCTTAAGTTACTGCAAGAGCATCGAACAGAAAAACTAGATCAGTATACAACATATTCTGTTTCTATAGGGGATAAATCTGTGGATAGATCAAAATCTTTAACTCAGCAAAATGACAACTCCTGTGGAAAGAAAACTACATTGCTATTCTGACATTATTCAGTTGGTTCTTTGACCTTATGACCCCGCTATTGCTACACTTGAACAGATGGCTCATATGCACCTGGTTTATAAGCATCCTGGGAAATAAGCTTCTGTGTAATCTTTTTTACAAAGTCTGTATGCAAAATGGGTCATGCTACAGCAGCAAGTTCTATACATACACAAAATGTACTTCAAATTGAAGAAGTCAAAAGATGATCACATATGTTTTGACAGGAAACGACTGTATGCTACAAAGCCATGGTCTATATAATGTGTGTTCAGCACTGCAAAAAGACATTACCCTTACCCATTACCGCGTTCCAGAACAGGTGCCGTGGACCAGGGACTTAGGGTTACGCTGTCTTGATAAAAGCATTAACATACACTCCATTGTTTGCCCACAGCACTGTAATTTATTTTGACATTTCCAATTTCCAATTACCAATTCTGATTTGTTTTTCCTGCTTAGTAAAACCCTTCATCAATAGACAAACATTGCACAGTCTAACAAATATAACACACACATATATATATATATATATATGTATATATACATATATATATACATATATACATATATATATAAAAACAACCAAAGCCTGCTTGCAACAAATATGATAAAATTAGAACAATTGTAGAGAATTTGGTTTTAAAATATACACATGCCACCAAAGCTAATACTGCCTGTCCTTGTTCATAGTTGAATCATGGCTCACAACACTTCATCTCTTGTCACACACAAGTGTTGTTCAGTTTAGTTGTTCAGTTTAGTTTGTCCTGCTACAGCACAAGAAACGGTAAACTTACACATACAATTGTTTGGGATGTTGAGATGAGATTTAATTTGAATAAGACTTCCAGAAAACATTTAGCACACACAACATACAGTCTAATAAATGCTGTACATGGAATGGTTTGCAAAAGTTACTTGTTAAGGTGTAGCTGGCTAGTTTTTACAACACTGTTGCTGAAGCTTTATGACAGCGTATTAGTCGTATTTTCATCTTAATTCTTGATGTGCATTGTTAGTCATTGCTGTAAAAAGACTTCCGAAGAGACAACCTTAGCCTCATTTCATTGGCTCCATATTTGCTACTGTCGGGTCTGTGCATCACTAGCATTAGCCTAGACAGTTTAAAGTCTTATAATGACATAAAAGCCCTCCTTATAGACTCTCCCGCACATCCCTATTGCGCTCCATTGTTCTCTGCTTCTTATTTCTGACTGCTCTTGTCTTCCATCAGTGTGAAATTCCCTAAAGATTTGGGCGTACTCAGACATCTGCTCCGGCTTTTCTCCACAGTTTCATCTGGCAACACATTTAAGACTTGTTGCTGCTTTAGTCCAAGTAGCAGGAGAGAAAACCCAGGCACTTTTCAGATAGTTCTTATCTACAGCCTTTTACAGTAGGCATAAAGGCACAAAGCATTTTGATTTAGTTTTGAGCAGTTTTTATGTGAAAACTACAAAACCAGGTGTAGACCCATTCTTCAAACTGTACAAACTTAAGGCATATATACTTACTCTTTCGGAGGTTTTATTTATTTTTTTTATTTTTTATTTAACCTTGTTGTTAAAAGTTGTGGTGTCCGTTAAAAAATTTGGTCTGTAACCTTGGACATGTACTGTATGTCATCCGTGACCCCTAACAGTCACAGATGGTAACTGAGTCTATGTTTGATTAACTGGCCAAGAATATACCCCGCCTCACAACCTGCATTAAATAATCTGCATATTTTAAGTTGAATTAAAAGTAGAATATTTGGTAGCACAGTTTTCACATATCAAAGAGAAATAAATATTCTTTATCAATTGTTTTTGTCTGATATTGAGACTCTTTTTATTTTTTTTCAATTTACCTGAAAATGTAAATTACAAAAAATGAAAGTTTTTTTGTGTATTAATTGCTAATTGTGGCTAATGGGATTAAATGGGTTATTATGGGTCATCTGGGAGTGCAGAAGATCTTATTTTAATACATACTTTATGCCATCCTGCAGCCACACAACTTATCCTCTACTTGTATGCATCCCAGAATGCATTTTGTTGATTCAGAAAAGTCTTTGAGTGGTCAATCAGTGTAGCATACAAAAGTAATTTCCACAGAGTTGATCCTACTCTTTTTATTGCAGAGTATGTTGTTTATAATTCTTCAAAATCCCTGGGGCTGCAGCCCATTCAAGCCAACATCACTTGTGTTTGTGGTGGAGTAGAGACGATGGACAGTTAATATCAAGACTGAAATAGAACCACTGACTTCTTCATTCCCTTCCATGGGCAATATTTTATCCAGCATTACATCAAGGAAGTAACTCATAGTTTGATTGAGTTGGAGTTTGTGCAATTCTATGTTTTCCGTTTTTTAGCCTACAAAATAATACATGGATATATGTTAATGTTGATGTCAAGCAAGATATAATAATATACATCAGCTGGAACAATATGTCCAAAACTACAATGCATTGATTTACCATTATAAGGAATACTATATCAAACCTGCAGAAATGTAGATGCAGTTCCTGGAGTGGCCTGATGGTGCCACTACAGCCCCATTTAAAAGCTGTCCTCAGTGGTCAGCTCCAGGAGATGTGCACTGGAGCACGTCTGTTCCAGGAAAAAACATAATTAGAGGCATTAATGCAGGGAGGGGCGACAGGTAGGAGCTCTGTGTTGTTTGGGGACTGACCTCAACTCGACACAAGCCAGACTTAAAAAAAAAACTCTTTCTTGACAAGTTCCTCTTGTCCTGAGGTCTTCATGTAGCCTCGGGGATAAAACTGAATGTTACGTGAGTATTGTCCAATTACTTTACATTCAGTAATCCTACAGACAAACTTGTCTGAGTGGGAAGTGTGAGGTGAAGGTTCCACAGTGACACTGTTTAGACCATATGCTCAGAGACTATAGACGGTCAAAACAAAACTTGTGTGTAGGTGCTAAATGCGGTTATAGTCCATAAGGCCTTACTTTTGTATCATTTACATATGTGGTTATATATACAGCAGGTACTATAGTGTTAGATAATATGGTAAAAAATTGTTTTTTGGGGGCTTTATGCATTTTTGTAGACTGATTTATATTTGTAGTCATTTCTGATACTTTGACTGCTGTTTTAGTTGGTAAAGATAAAGTACAAACTGCGGTAAGTAGGCATTCATACTTACAATGTTTGGTCCAGTCTCTTCAGACCAAACAGCTGTTCTTTAGGTCTGACAAAAAGATTTGGTCCTAGTTCGGACCAAACAGAACAAAAGCCCAGGTTATTTTCAGTGTCCAAATGTGTTTCGTAATAGTTTAAACTTTTGGAATTAAAATGCAGGTCACAATCAGTAAACTTAGAATACAAAAGATAACACTAAACACAGTTACACACATAACAGTTAAAGAAAGTCTGTTGCAGTACAAAACCCAAAGTTATCAGACCAAGCAAATACAGTGTAAGACTTATTGAGTCGTTATATTCAGATTTGGAAATGTTCTAAAAGGTTACCAAAGAATTTGGCCTTCACATATGTCTTAAGCATTGTGCTTTTAAAACATTTAAAGCATTTTCAGATGTGAAATTCCCACTAAGTATTTCAGTATTTAAAACGGCAGCACAAAATGTTTGCATTCTGTTTCTAATGGTATCATATAGGGTAGGATTTTCAAGCATTAAACAAAAAACAATGAGGTTTCAATCCAATGTTACTATGGGTTCTTTAAGGCTACTCTGCTTTCCTTACTACTGCTAAAGATATGCATGAAAGGTAAATGGGTGAATCTAAATTTCCCTATAGTGGATGAATAGTTAGAGTGAATGTCTGTCAGTGTCTGTCTCCACATTTGTGCATACAATGGTTTTAGGGACGACTCAACAGCACTTTTTCCAGTCTGAACAAGAGTAGGCCTGCTGAAATTATTAAGTTATCACTGATACCCAGATACAGATATGAGTACCTAATATTCATCAACCATACGCAGCTTGATTAATTTTTTAAGCTTCTTTACCTTACATGGTAAAGGTAAGGTAAAGAGGTAAAGAGTAAGAAGGTAGAGAGAAAGAAGGTAAAGAGTACCTTACCCTTTACCTGACCTTAATAGACAATCTTTTTTTTTTTTTTTTTCGGTTTGTTATCATCTCTCTTTACAGTTATAACCTTACTCATTAGCTGGAGTCTCATGAGATTCAGCGTTTACGGACTCACGGAAATCCATCTTAAACTGCTTCAAGCTAAGTAGTTGCTTCCAAACCGTGGCTGCTTTGATTAGATAACTGTGGTTGTTAAATCGAATCACCAGCCAGTTATTATTTAAAGTACCTGAACTTTTGCAAACCCTTTCAGTGGGAGCCTTACCAGATGGTACTGTGGAACAGACTGCGTACTGTGGAGCAGTTCTATCTGGCAGAGTCAGGTTATTACAGTTATACACTTTCAAAAGTATGTATGTGGCCAGTTTGTAGAGGTCAGACAAGTACATAGATTCTGACTACAGGTATGTGTAACTGAACAACCCTAGTCGTTTTTTTGCCTTGGATTTAAATTTAAGTTTCAGCATATGACAGCACTCTTAGGTAACAGACATGCAATAAAGATGGGCACCAGGTGCTACTTATCTTACGGGATATGAAGCTACTGTAGGTATCACCAGTTAAGGATTTAAATTGCTGTTGGCTGTGCTGTTGTCATTGCCTCTCTTCAGTCCCGTCTCTCACACCCACCTCCACAATGTTGTCCTGCGTCAGTTACCGTACATGATCTCACAGTATCAAGCAGCAACACTTGGCGCTTGTTAGTGATGTCATCATTGGGTCCCTGTGGATGTTGAGGTCAGCAGTGGAATGATAAAAGGCCTGTGGAGTGTGTTGTTAACCTCACGTTGGCAGCTCAAATGAGATTGCAGTGTTTTTTGGAGGAAGTGGCTCAGCAGACTTGGCTCTGGAGCTAGCACTGGTGTCTGTGTGTGGGACTGGGCACAATGTGGGATGTCAAGGCAGGAATTAGACTAAATACTCCAACACAATACAGTCTGAGCAGAACAGACATGGTGGGACAAGACAGTGCCAGTGTAAACGTGTTATTTCATTACTGACGAGAAAACTGTATGATTATTTTGGCCATTGTTGCTGTCGTAGTAATTGGGTTGAACTGATGCACACATAGGCCAATAGAAAAGAACAGAGACATAAAATTATGAACTTTGGGTTCAACTGTACCTGATACTTTTCTGCTTCTTTCTTTATCTTTAGGGATTTGACGGGTAACAATTCACACATTAGATAACACTGGTTAGCAGTCTAGCGTGTCCTACTCAATACAGTCGGTACATAAATTCACAGTGATTAGGCTATTAACCCTTAAAATCAACATTATCCATAACATATCAGTCCACACAAGCACGCACCGCAAGTAGCAGTATTTCCCAATTGTTGCTATGTGCAAGAGAGCTAAAAAGATGTTGCAAAATGCTAAACCTAGTGCCTCCACATATTATTGCATAGCCCTAATACATATTAATATACAGTATTTTTTTTTTTTTTTACGTAGTGCTATTTTATATATCAAGCCTTCAATAATGTTTTTGTCCCATTCACTGGCATTGTTGCATTTTACCAAAAGAATATTGCTTTTGCAAAATTTTGGGTTGTTTTTGTAGTCAATGTTAATGTCAAAAGATCAATAAGGAAGTAATACTACATTATACACTGGTCTGTTAAAGAAGTCTGAAAATGTACAGTGAAATACTGTCCAATGGCAAAAGTGAAAACCTGCAAAAGTGAAAATAGGGTATGACTATAGTAAATATTTGAAATACCCTAACAAATAGTTTAAAGCTTTATATTTACATGATGTAAATAGAAACACAATATAACTATTAAAGTGCATAATTTGGGTAAAATTAATAAGACATTATGGAGATTGGAATGATTAGTTAAAATACCTTGTCACATAATACAGTATATTGTTGACAGTTTTTTTTACAGTTTATAATCCAAACCTAAGCTGCTCTTAAGGTGTGACCTTCTGTAACATTGACATTGGTTAGCATTTAACATCTATGCAAACCTGAAATGGTTATCTTTTTAGTTTTCACAAACTAAGGTTAATTTCAACAGAAAGTAATTTTTACTACAACGTCATTACAATTAGAATTACACTAATACATGCAGTATATACTTGAAAGCCACAGTACTGAGTTAAATAGCATCTGTAGACTCTTACAGGAGCGACCCTTTCTCTTCTGTCAGTGCTGAGTGTGTCCACTAACTACAGATGCAGTGTTTTGTTTTATCCCAGTAGTTAGTGAAGAGTGGGGAAGCCCCTGTCGGAGCTAATGACTGCTTCTATCAGCTGTTTGCCTGAGTCAGCACATAATCCTCTTTCACTAGGGCATATGACAGACACCTGAGCACCCCCTTCCTTCGCCTCTGCTCCTCCAGGTGTGTATTCAGACGTGCATATGTGTGCGGGGAGATGACCCAGGCAGCTGCAGTGTCCCTGACATCAGCGCTGTGGCTTTGTGAAGAGATCTCTAATTAGACCTGCTTCACCCTGTCATCACCTGCTGCCCCCACACCCCAACACCCACACACGCTTGCACAGGTGTCCCACACAAACATCATAGCAACCCTTCGAGGAACCACAGCAAGACCAAACAGAGGTAACCCAACAGAGGACATAAAGGTTGTAAAATATAGATGCAAGCGGCAATGCACAAATCTCATCTGTCAGTGCCCTGTACTGGTGCCAAGGTTAATCTACAGTATGTTGCCATGTTGACAGAACAGGCCGTATAAGAAGGTTGGTGTAGGCGGTATAGTTTTGTATTTATGTTTTTTTATTTTATTTGGAGAATAAAGTTCTATTAGTCAGTAAAAGCATATGCATACTTGGGATAACAGCCCATGGCTGTTTACATAAATTAATAAGGATATGGTTAAATTAACAATAACTCTGAGCATCGAGGGCATTGCTGACATGTATCAGTGATAGAAAGTTTTAGATCCACCGACAGGGTCAATGTTCTGACTGTAATTGTACAATAAAGTCATTTGTTTATTCTCCTATAATTTCAACATTACTCTTAAGTAATTCAGTTTTTCTTTCGACTCTGGCTCTGAGCTTAACCAGAACTTATGGAACAATGGGCTGTGCAATGGTGCAGATTGACTGAACCTTATCACAAAGTCATCACATGGAGACTGGCCTCTCAAAAGTATTCTCTAAATGGTGGTGCAATAGATGGTAGAATACCAATAAGCTCCTTACCTTTTTATTGTGGAACATTTAGAGGTTCCTTTGCTAAAAGAGGTAAGTAATGAAAGCACTAAGGCTCATTCCTTAAGGCCATTCCTTACTAAAGAGACAAGCTCTCAGACAGCACTCAACATGAAGTATGTCACTGCCCAGGAGTTAAGAGCATTCCTAGTCAATTTGAGGTATTCTTCAATCCAAGCCTGGGATTAAACCAGACTCAAACACAATTGTCATAAAACTGAGTAGAAGCTGGATAAAAATGACAACAAAGACAGAACATTGATTAAATCCAGGACTAAATACATCTCAAAAAGTCTTAAATGCAGAATTAAGCAATAACGAACTAACCCAAGATGAACTAGGTCTAAACATACAGGTCAAAAATTAAACCTGACTCCTGTACTATAGACTAACTTTATTAAAGACTAAAATAGTGTTTGGTTTTTCCTCAGTTAGTTTGGCCTGTGAGCCCTGTTAAATACTCCGAAGACCAACAATCCAGTTTTTGGGAACTCTGCAGGGTTCTCGCCGTCAGATCTTTTCAGTTTGAGACCTCTCACAGTTTAATATCACACACAGATGTTGTCAGAAGCTCCATTATGGACCGAGGAAAGGCTTTCTAATGTTACTGGATTAATATTTGACAAGTTGTGGTCAGGGCTGGCCCCAGTCTTTACAAGGCCCAAAGCACTTTTTGATTCGGAGCCCCAAGTGTCTTAACTTTTATAAAACCATTGTCAGAGTGGCATAGTTTAGCCCAAATGTGGGTTTTAATCCCACAAAGCAGTAACATTTGTGAGAAGTGAACTGGTGTTCATTTGTAAATAAATATTCAAATGGAAACACTGAATATGTTAAATGTACATTCTATTAAAAATGTACAAAAGAGAATAGACAACATTTTTTTTATGTATGTAAATGTGACCCACTTTCTATTTGTGTGAATGTTTGGTAAGGTTAATGTAAACTGTGATTGGTCATTGCAGTTGTCATTCTTTCATTTTTTAGAAGTAAAAATGTACATCATCAAATTGATAACCAACTTTTTCTATTTACATACTTTTCTAATAAATGCTAACATTGGCCTTAAATCAATAATTTATTTTTTTGACCACCTACGGTAGCCTTACAGGGACATGCTGTTGTCTGTGAATAAACCCACTGAAAATACTGTAGGTGTCATGATAGAATCCCTTTAAAAATTTAGAAATAAAATTCAATAAATTTCGTATACAACATTGTGTATTCATAAAGAATATGAATATAAAAGTCCAGCAGTGCTCAGTTTGTCCTCTCTGAGCAGCTGAAGGACCATGAATATTAAGCATTGAAACAAATGGCTCCTTCGACTGGAGCTTATAATGTCATTTCTTATAGGATGGGCAAATGAAAAAAAAGCCTAATACACCAATAAAGGCACGTTTAACTAATGTGCATGAAAGGGCAACATCAAAAGTGGCGACATTTGGTTTTCCTTCACAACTGGAAGGGGTTCTGCAAGCCATCTGATTTTGGGACCACTTGAACAAACCACATGTTGATGCCTAAAATAAAAAAAAACTATCTATGTGGAGCCACAAACAATTCTTCTGTTCAAATATTAGTTGCACAATCTGTTAAGAATAAAGTAGCTTGTACTGTGTCAATGTGTTGGTGGTTTACACTAGATTAAAAAAAAGTGAAAACTGCAATCATCATAAAAAATGGTCTTTTTAGTAAGTCTGTTAGGCAGCCTGAATAATCACTTAATAATAATAAAATGATTAAACTAATTATGCCACTCATAGGACAATTGTTGACATGGGCTTTAGGTGCTTTGTGTTTTTTAATGGCTGCACCTCTGGTAGCCCTGCAGGGTCATGCGTTTTTTTGACAATCTCGTGGAAATAGATCTGATGATGAGGTAACACCATTTGAAAAAACAAGTCAACAAGTTATAGTCATTCAAAATGCCCCTTTGATTAATTGTCAACAAATCTCAAGAAAGATGGCCAATCATATTTATGATAGCTCTTAGCTCTACTCTTAACAACTTAATGTTAACCACAGTTTGTTTTGAACATATTAGCACTTTTCCAACTGTGACTAATGTGGCCCATGTTGTACTTTTTGTCTTGGGATAATTACAATTAAATGAACTCTACTATCACATTAAATCTAAACTAGCCCTAGTTGTGTGCAGCTAGGCTTGGGCATGAGCCAGCATTAACACATGAGCTAGTGACTATGCTGGCAGCATCTGACTGTGGCAGCTGGGAGTGATTCAGCAAAACAGAGCATTTAGAAAGAGTTACAGCTGAAGAAACCACATGAACTGAATGCATTTTAACTAAGTTCTGGCCAATGGACTCTGCTTAGAGCAAATGGCTTTTAGATTACAGCCTTGCAGCAAAGGTGTGCTGCATTCAGAGACAGGAGCTGCAAATAATACAGCAGAAGAGCCATAATCTGTCTTCATTTAGTTTTTCTTCTCTGGAAGTCTAAATCAGGATTGAACCACGTCTAGATCTTGGACTAACAGGTCTCGATCAGGACTTAAACAAGATTAGGCCAGGAATAAACTAGGGTTAATTGTGGGGCTAAATCCAAGACTAAACAGAGAATTAAATCAAAGACCAAACCCAAGATTACATCCAGGACAACAATACAACTACACTCAGGATTATTATGTACAGTTCACGAAGACCGCATCAGGAGGAATGTGTTGCAATGATAACAGCGTTGTTTATACAATGAAACTGCTAGCTCTCGAGAACACAAGTCTGCTAACAAGATTGAGCTAACACATTAACTGAGCTAAAGTCCCCACTAAACTAAGGAGGTGGGGGCTGCAGAGTGAGAGTCGAGCATTAAATTACAAGAGAGTGAAACAGTGGAATCTGTTTTAAACCCAGGACATAAACAGGGATAAACCAAAGACTAAGTTGAAGAATAATGCTGATCTTAGCCAAGGAATAAGCCAGGACTTTAGCACAGGGCACAGAATCCACTTATTGTAATTTGAATGGAGCCATAATACAATTACATAAATGTGAGAGGTTATTATAAAACATATTCAACACTGTTTCCAACCTGCTCTTTTTTAACCGAGCCACTTTGGTAAAGCCTCGGTGTAGTGTTAGAGTGAACCTGCCCTCGCTGTCAAAGTCTAGTTCCAAATCACTGACTATTGCTAATTTCCCTTGTAATTACAGCCTCAGTGCCGCTCTACAATTCACTGCTTACACCGAGCAACACAAACCAGAACCGTCTGAATGTCAAAGGGGAATTTCCCAGGTGCATTTCTATTCACGGTTTAAACTCAGGTGAAGAGGCACAGAGAAAGTTTGGGTAATAAAAACTTTATGTGCGAGAGAAAAGAATTCTATCGCTATATGTCGTAAAGATTTGGTGTGGACATTTTAAAAAGTTAGTTATTTGTTTCATGTCATACTTGTCTGGGGCGTCATACTGGGGCGACAGTAGCTCAGTGGGTAGAGCAGTCGTCTTTCAACCCGAAGGTAGTTGGTTCGATTCCCACTCTCCCCACAGTTCATACTGTCGTTGTGTCCTTGGGCAAGACACTTAACCCACCTTGCCTCCAGTGACTGTAACACTGGTAATTACTGTAGAACAATGTAAGTCGCTTTGGATAAAAGCGTCTGCCAAATGAATAAATGTAAATGTAAATGTTGTCATACTAGTTGTTTATGGTTTGTTAAAGGCACCCTATGCAGAATTACTTTTAAAAATAAATGTTTTTTGTTTTGTTTTTTCGTTTCACATTTATGACCCTCTTGATCAATGTCGTGTTTAGTTATCTGTAAAAGCACTACCCCCTGCCTAAATTTTACGTTTTTGGTTCCTCTTTACATTTACTGGTACATGTTTCTGGGTGTCTATTTTTTAACCAATCACAGCTTACAGGAGGTAAACAATGCAGAAATGGTAAAAACAACAAGGCAGAGTAAACATAATCTTGGCCTTTATCTACAGAGTTCCAGACATTCCATTAGTCACATCAGTGATAAAATATTAACATGAAACAAGCTAGCAAAAATAAATAGCGAAGGTGAACTGTTGGTAGTTCATTAAGCATCTTAATTCCTTTGTTATGAGACTTTATTAAAAGAGATAAGACCATAAGATAAACGTACAACACCTAGGCTTTAACTTTTAACACTGTCAAGCACTTAACCTTACCTGCTACACTCTGAATGCAGCAAGGCCTGTGGGTCTATAATTGTGTGTATAACTGTGTAGAAATGGGCTTAGCAGGAAATGATGTGGAACTTTCCTGCTTATATGTTGACAATGGTTGTCTTTGAGGTTGGGGTTGGGTGTCATCATGTCCACAAGCTCCATTGGTGCCAACTCATGGGAAGATTACTTTAAAAAGTAGAAATCCTATACATGTCTGAATGTAAACTGCTGTAACCTAACACAAAATAGGTTTTAGAGATAGGAGCAAACAAATTGTACTGAGTTGCAAACATTTAATTTTCTATAAAAATTTCACTGCAACATTTACACAGTTAATTTCTCACGTCATCATCTTTATTATTTAAATTATTCAGTTCTACAAACACACAACAAAATATCACTTCTGGAGGGTACATTTAATAAAGTGTTTATTTTGATTATTGACCATTGAAAAATAGTTTTTTGCACTTTCCTTAATGCAGCATGAGGGACCTGCTTTTGTAATAAATACAGTCACTGTGAAACTATCACAGTGTTGCATGTTATTGTATTAGGTGTACTTTAGTGTTGGTGTGTTCTTAACTACGGATGACAGAATTATGCGGTGCATAATCAAACAACAAGAAAGAGCCAGTTTCCTTGTGCCACATTGACACGTTTGTCCTTCCTTTGCAGTGGACTGATCCCAGAGGTGGCTTGTGAAACTGAGAGCTGATCTTTGACATCCATCTGGAGCTGCTTGGCCCGACTTGCAGCCACCTGTGACCTTTGTGAACCTGTAGTGGCTCTATATGCCACTGAAA
Organism: Neodontobutis hainanensis; assembly: GCA_024349245.1. Lineage (NCBI taxonomy): Eukaryota > Metazoa > Chordata > Actinopteri > Gobiiformes > Odontobutidae > Neodontobutis > Neodontobutis hainanensis. The sequence goes on along the minus strand of JALDNG010000066.1, from coordinate 695,179 downwards.
AATTGCTGCTGACTGGGTATGTTACCATTTAGTTCAACTGTGTGATCATACAATACTACAGCAGCATAGTGTATCTGCTTTTATAGACTGACTGAAGTCCAAATAGGTTATTTTTGTGGTCCTCTGTATACAACAGATAGTTTATTAATCAGACCATGCTTTGGGTTGAATCCAGCAAAGAACTTTCTACTAGAACTATAGGCGTGGAGCTTAAACAATACATTTTATAATTTGATTATACACTTATAGATTCTGTGAGAATTCCAGTAATTACGACAATTTATTACTGTTTTGTCAATGTATATATTTATACTTCTACTTCTGTCTCTCCTAATGGATCTAAATCCAGAAAAGCCATTCAAAATACAATTTCTATTTTTTTCTGTTTCTGACTTTTTTTTAAAAGAAATTAGGCTAACTACGCATAAATAGAAAATGGCTTTGGCAAATTTATCTCATTTTGTTTGTCTAAATGGCCCTTACGTAAGCCTCTACAGACCAGAGACTGATTCGTAACTTCACAGATTTTATCAGACTCATGTGCTGGCCAGGTTTCACCTCGTCTGCTTGAGTGGAAGAGGGAGTTTTTTGTCCTTATTATGCTTCAAGTTAGTAAGTCAAATATGGCAAATTAACTTTTATGTAGAAGTTGCTGCAAATGCAAACGATATCCTGTTATTTGGCTGATGAAGTAAGATTATGACAATTCTTGTCAAAATTAAGACTGCCCTCTTGTCCAGTCAGATTGCTTGGCAGTCGTGGCAGTCCTCACACACCCAAGCCTCAGCAGTCCACCTTAACGCCTCGGCCGTTAATGCGTCGCAGACAGACTCTCAGATAGCCCAGCTACATGGGTAAGACATTTATCCAGGCCTCACTCTCAAGCCACTATAAATAAAATTATGTCACGGTTCTCTGTGGCTATCTGATTCTGAGTAATGGTCAAAAATCCCCTCCCACGTTATGCTAATACTGTTTTTGCGGCCCCTGTTGGGACAGACAGGAAAGACATGCCAAGAAGTTCAGAGCTTGAGAAAAGCGAGTGGGCGAGGTCGGTGCTTGATGTTTTTTCAGTCAAATATTGGTATTTCAAATGCACAAAGACAACATATTTAAATGTTTCCCTTTTCTATTTGGTATTTGGCCTGAAATGTATATCCAAAGAGAATAACGTGTGACATCTAATGCATTGTAGCATTTTGGAACTGGACTGTGTGCTTGAATTATTAGGTGTAATAATACTAATACTATTCTCACTCTTTATTGTATTGTCCGTGATAGATCAAAATAATTTTAATATCACAACGCATACCTTCTACAACAATATTTAACAATGTTATAATGTTGATCTAAATAAAACATTTTCTACAAAAATTATAATTAGAGAAATCATCAATCAAATTATCACAAATAATATTACAAATACTAATAATAATTTTACAAGCTCTATTTATCTTCTGTTGGTCTAAGTAGCTATATTTGTATTATATGCCTCTTAAAATTGGCCCACCTTCACTCAAGCTCCCCTTTTATTTCCAACTTCTGATTATGACTAGATCAGGTGTCACAGATGCTTGTTGGATTAGGGGAATATGTTTGGGAAATGTGTTAATTTCAAATACAATACCTAAAACTAATGTAAAACCTGTTTGTGACTACCTTATAAATCCAAATGTTTAGACCTTTATTTATTTGCTGCTATTAACTGGACAAATTTAAGACATGTTGTAATTTTCAACAAATTAGATATTTTTGGACAAAATACTGACAATAAAAAAATAAAAATAAAATCGTTAATAATTGTGGCAAGGTTCTCAATATAAAAAGTTTGAAAAGCTGTCCTAATTTGACCTCAGACTAAAACCTGTTCAGTGCTGCCCCTTGTCTTGAGCTCATTTGGGTGTTTCTATGTAAACGCTATTACTAAAGAACAAAAAGTGATTTATCATCTGTTCAGCGAGACATATTGGTAACTGCATGAATTGTACAATGAGCTACAGAACAAGTAATACCACACTTTATGACAAATAACAGTGGCTCAGTGCAGCAGTGTCTGAGGGGAGTTCTCTGAGATACAGCTCTTTGGCTGGATTTAAAGGTGAGGGTGGCGGGATAGATGTAGGGACTACATTTGTTTTTGTAAAACTTAAATCATGTTAACGTTTATATTATGATGCACTGCTAAAGATTTGGAAGGTACTTAATCACAAGAACTGGCCTGTTATCCATGTATTAGCTAATGGTAGAATGAACTGGTAATGCATTGTAATATTGCCAAATAAGCATATGCCGGAACACAGGGAAAAGCATGCTTTTTCTGCAGCCAAATTATGGGGTGATCAGTCTAAGCACAGATACCCATACTTTCCCCTCCTGAGACAATTTTTCTTACTGAGGATTTACTTTAAAAAAAAAAAAAACACATTTATTAAAAAAACTAAACTATTATAATAGCACTGATTCTCTTTATTGTTACACCATCAAATCAGCTTTTTCCAAAACAATTTAATGGTTATATGTTCAAATTTTCAAAAAAATTCCCTGACATTCACTTTGAACAAATTAAAAACCAAGTCTTAAAAGCCTTGTTTTAGTCAGTTCTGTTCTCAAAAATGCAAGAGTGAAGCTTGTGTATATTATGTATGTCTAGTCTTGGGTTCTTGTATTCAACCTTGTGTAGGACCCTTGTGTTCATTATCTGTTATTGTTAATTATCAATAGGTACTGGATGCCAGGCCTTGTTTCCAATAAGCCCTGTCAGGAGTTTAGATGTTGAATCAAAAATCTGCTACATCTGAATGTGGACAACTATAACAGAGGTTTCTTACAGACCTGAGGCCAAGTGTGCTCTGTGATCAATTCCACTGGCTCCTGTAAAGGCCTCTCCTCAAAACCAGGCTTTAGAGAACACAGATACTTTAGCTATAGACTTATTTGGTCTTTTATCTTTTTTGGAAACAACAGAAATAATAAAACAAATATTGTAATTTTAGGAAATGTAAATGAGGATGTGTGTGTTGGTGTATGTGTGTGTTTGTGAGTGTGTGATTTAATGAGAGCCACACAGCTGTGGCACTTTGGGGCGGAGCAGCCCATCTCTCTGTTCACTTTGAACTCTAATTTACACCACAGTAAAGCCTCATGGGAGTTTTATACACGCTGCCTGTGTGAATCTCAGGAGATGGTGCGTTTCCGAGTCAGAGGGCAGATAAACACTGAGGGCCCAAGCTTATTTAAAACGTCTGCAGTGTCTTTGCTCTACTTTCTTTACTTATTACTGAGTTGTACTGAATAAACTGCAGTTTGTAAACTGTGTGTAAGTGAGAGACTGCAATGCAACACCTCACATCTCTTTTTTTGTAGCGCATGTGAACAGCAATGAAAGCCCAACAGGAACATGTTGTTGTCTATGAACAAACCCAGTGGAAATAGTTGAAGTCTGAGATGATTTTCATACACAAATGTCCTAAGTTCTCATTGATTATTGCAGCGTTTTCTGAACTTTTGTTATGAAAATCTGTATTTCAAATCACTCGTTGAAAGGTCTTCACATTATTTTGGTCATTATCTGTATAGGTTGTTCAATTTACTCTTAATACTCTTGGATAGATGTCAAGTAAGCACTTGACATCTATCCAAAAAAACAAACACATTTTGTGTTTATTTAGTGTATTAATATCTTTTTCATACAATTTGAAGTGTTCAAAAATATTCACTGACCCACTTTCGGCCCTAGACCACTCCTTTTTGATGTTCTTAGCATAATATTAATCCTGACTATTAGCATTTTTTATTAACTATACATGTTTCATTTACTGCACAAATATTTTTTCTTGATTTTCTGTGTGTTCAGTAAATAACCATAAATGCACTTCACTTCCTGTTGTGCTTAGTTTGTCTACTCTTGGTAGATGTAGCAACAGAAACCGGTAGTAGAAGTAATGACAGTTTGACTGGGTTCTTTAAATAAAGTGTTGGTAATATGCTTCTCAGTCAAAATGTCGGTAAATTATTAAAGGAAATTCCAAGGCAGTAATGATTCTGAATAGTCTTAGCATTTTTCTTGGTTTAGTAAGCACTGCCCAAATGCATTTTTTTTTATCTGAACTTTTGCAGACAATAATTGTTTCTCTGCTGTGGCTTTGGTCGACAGTGGAGTCCACCAATCAGAAATAATGAGAAGCCAATACAAAGCTGCGGTTGGGAGTGACCCAGTGTCACGAGCCTCAGTCCCAGAACAGACGACCAATCCAACATGGCCAAATGCCAGCGATCCATGTTCACTGCACAATCTGAATGCACATAGGATTATTGTTACAGTAAAATATGCTCTGTTACAATGTCTCTACTCTGACTTATGTATCCAGCTTATATTACAGCAGTGGGTGAACTCATTTCCAAAACTGAAGTGGCTAGTGACTAATGAGGCCTAGTCTAAGACAGGTTTGACCATCCAATAAACACGACCCTGAAGAAAAGAAGGCTTTGACATTATTTGATCTGGAGTCAACAAGTGGGATCTCCTTAAATGAAAAATGAGCCTCGTGTGAGCTCGTATTAATGGCACAGGGCCACTAATGATTCACTTTTTCAGTAAAAGTCAGCTTTAATCACCCACGCGCCAACTGTAAAACATAAAGCAGGCGTCCACTTTTCTTGTTTCTGGCTTGACTTCTGTGTGAACACAAGCCTTATGTACATAGGACTTGTTGTAGTACATAATTACACTTACAAGAAAGTACAAGTGTAAGAATGTTTGGATTGACATTTTCTGACACAAGTAATTCATCTTTTTAACTTTAATTTTCAGAGAAACACTCACTGGACAAATTATAATAAAATAAATTATTTTAAAAAATGCTACAGTTTATTTCAAAGGTCACTCTCTTTACGTTAGTAAGTTAGATACATTTACCTAAAACAGTAAATGTTTTCCAATTTTAAAATAAAGATCTACAAAGCCTCATAGGCCAGCTTTGTGGAACCTTAAGAGTATATGTTCTAACTTTACAAGATTCTGCGAGGTCACAAATTACTTTTGTTAGTAAATAATTGGTTTCGGTTTGAAGCCAATAATAAAAGTTATTGTGGTCATAGCCCGTGGTTGTGCAGTGGGCCAATAACAACAATAAATAAATGAAGAGGTCCTACTGCCCAATCAGAGAACACTGTATTTAAACTGTATTTGAAACCTACTTTGTTTTTTGAAATATAGATATGTAGACATGTTTTCTAAACCTAAAATTATGTTAGTCAGCAAAGTGTATACTGAGAATGCATCAACAGTTGGTCTGGTACATGTAGCTCTACTGTGTATCACATAAGCACATGGCAAATTTGCAAATCAAAACATATGGCACATTACAAGGGCTAGTGATACATTGAGTTGTGTACAAGGACTAGATTGGCCAGCGAGGGTATACATGCCTTTTTCTACAGTATACATTTGTAGAAACATGGCCTAATCCATTTACATTGTGTTTGTAATGAATGTAACACTACAAACAGTAGTAACTATAGAAACAAAATCCAACCGTATAATTATTGCTAAAGTTGAAGGGTGTGAAACTGTGTGTGACACTTGCCCTGTGGTGCTTTTTCAGGACAGTTCTCTTTTATAAGAACATGTTAAAGTGCTTTGGTCTGGTTTAGTATGAGCTCATCCTGACATCTGAGCAACCGGGAAGAGACGGCTTGGTTTCACTATAAATGTGGTTAAACTGGGCAAACGAGCTACTAGGAAGCTATGAAACCTTGTGTGTGGCCCTGACATTAGAAGATGATATATCCCATACCGCAGCTAAATGTCTGGGAAAGGTAATTTATGAGATTATAATCTTATTCACATGATGTAGGTTATTTTCAGAACAATATTAAATCAATTATGGAATCTGAAGTAACTTATTTCAAATGAAGTCAGAAGAGTGCAAAGCTGTCATGACACTCAAGGTTGTTAGTAGCTAATGCTAATGGCCTACCACTATTGTTAATGCTCATAATCGGTAGCTATTAATGATAATGATCTGTAGCTACTAATGGTCTAATGGTCAGTAGATTCATTAATTTTCTACCGCTTAGTCCTGTTAGGGGTTAGTGGCTAAAGCTACTGGATATCAGCTACTACTTGGTCATCAGTAGTTAATACTAATGGTCAGTAGCTACTAATGCTAATGGTCATGAGCTACTAATGTTAATCAGTGGCTAATGCCAATGGTCAGTACCTACTAATGTTAATCAGTGGCTAATTCTACTAATGTTAAGCCATGGGAGCCTGACTCATTTGCTGCATGTTGTGATGTTATTGTCACATAAAAAAGAGGCCTCCATGTTTTGTGCAGTGTGCCAATGGGGAATATCACAGAGCTGCAGGGATGTGGAATTATGTCCATGGGAAAACAGAGCTGACCCAACCTGTGCTCTCAGTGTCACAGTCCAGGATATACCATTATAGAACACAAACACATTATTGAGTTTGAGAGTGCATTTTTAGACATAAATACAAGCAATTCTGCTTAATGCGCCAATGAACTTACTATATGCAAGCAATCAAATGCGTATTGTCCTTTTGCCTTTATCTTTTTTGCTAATCCGTTCAATGTTGATGACTAACCCTTCATTTAACAAAACAAAAGAAACAATAATTTCTAACTAACCAGGGAAGACTAGTAGAAATTTGATTGGGTGGAACCAAAATATGAGCAGGATTTATTCATCTTCTCCATTTTCATAATTTCTTATTTTTCATAAGAAAGAAGATGTGCTACAATTGTATGTGAAATGTTTGTTTGACTGCACTGAAATTCAAGTCCATCAAAGTAGCAGCTTTAGAATATGAGATGTGAAAACTACATTCTATTGGTCCACTTTAATTTCAAAGAGCTGCCACCCAAGCCTACTGAGCAGAAGCATTTCATCCACGCACTATTTACCCATAGTTTATCGAGAAAGGTCATCAAGTGGAAAAAAGTTCATTGTGATTTTACCTCAGGGGTTTTAGAATTGCCCTGTTCTAAGGCCGATAAGTCTGAAACCACACACAAACACACTCACCACACAACAGCATTAAACTTTGAGAGATTAGCCTGTTTAAGCTCTGCGACAGTCACAGAACAGCAGGCCTATTTGTGCTCATTTGTCACTGTGGTTAGTCCCCAAAGGCCTCCACATTGTTCTGGACGTGTCGGGGCCACGTAAAGTTTGAATTAGACCAGGCGCCCAGCTAAAACCACTGGGGTAAAATTAGGTGAGAGTGCCAGTTTTCTCTCACAACTTCTTTTAGGGGATTAAATGACATTTTAACTTATTGGAGGGCTAATATGCATGATTCAAATGACTGATTGCTGCAGAAGGGTGGTGTGTTTTATTGGGCTGGGGGAAGGGTTGGTTTAAGAGGCTCAATCATGGTCCACAGTGAGATTGTAATGCCTTATTAACACTGGATCTGGGGATAGTGGGCAGTGAACTGCAAGTGACCCATGTGGGCCTGTATTGGAGCAGTATGTGTGAGGTTTCAGGACATATAGAAACTTTTATGCAGTGTTTTCTTTAAGTAACCTAAAGGGTAGTTAAAGATCTTTAAAACTGAAGCCTGGGAATAAATGTTCCCTAGAGGCCAAATTAGGAGATTGCACATGGAGCAAGCCCAAAAAGACTCTTCAAATTCTAGTCCACCCAACAATCAACTTGTACTGACCAATTTACTCTTCGTAAACAATGTAAGCTGCGTGTGCATTTTTCAACAACGGACATTAAGACCATATAAATACATTCATACATTTCCAATAGACAAAAGGGCATTAGCCATTAATAAATATAGCAATGTCAGTGAGTGGGTACACTTAGCGAGCGGCTGCTATGTTTAGTTTCTAGTTTAAGTATTTAAGCTTCAGCAGCTAAAGGCTACAAGTCACTGAATGCTTATGTTAGAATTGTACAGGAATTGCCAAATATCACCCCATGCAGGACTCTACAAGTTTGTGGCCAGATTAGCATATACATGGCCTCAAAATCAACATGTAGGTAAAGGTGTGCATCAACATTACAGACATACACACTATTCATTCAGATATAACTACAAAGCGGCATAAGGGCAAGGTAGAAAGATGTGTTGGATTTTTTTCCCCATCCGCATATGGTAAACAACACAGCAGCAAACATCCTCAAGGCAAATAGAATAGTGACTTTAAACATTCTTGAGATGGTTTTCTGGTGATTGGGTTTAAATAATATGTATCCCACCATGGATTTGTATCTTTTCTATGATGTTTGTGGAAGGGTCTGTTATATCCAATTTTTGTTTAAACTTAAGGCCTGTTCACACCGGGACGAATTTTGCGCGTGATATTCGCCGACGTTTAACGCCTCGTGACTAAACAATGGGCGCCAATGTGAGTGTTCACACCGACGTGAAAAACCCCATGTGTAAAAGCGTAATTTTTTAAAAAACGCCTCGGGTTTGTTTTTTACTACCAATGAGATTAGCGCTTTTGCTCACGTGTCTGGAGCTTCTAAAGTTACAGTAAAACACTGCTTGGGGGTGCTCAAACACAAAACGGTTTTGCCGAGCACACATACTTAACGGCGAAGAAGATATACGCCAAGTAGCGTCTACACTGCCAGGAAGAATTAAGACGAAGAAGATGCAAGGCAAGATGAAGGTAGAGTTTCTGGTCTCGTTGGTGTCGGAACACAAAGAACTATATGACAAACGCAACATCAATTACAAAAATTACTTGCTCTCTTCTTCTGAGTGAAAAGCGAGTGTCAGAAGCGTAAAGTAGCGCAGCGCCACCTTGTTTACCGGGGTATTTCTGTTTTACATTAAGCGCCATCTAATGTCAGGGAATGAATCTGCATGTTCACTCGGCTCATCGTCAGCGAAAATCGTTTGGGTGTGAACACAAAAAACGCGTTGAAAAACGCTGGCTAATAACGCGCGCCGATATTCGTCCCGGTGTGTACGGGCCTTAAGATGTATAAAATTTTGATGATCCCTCCATCAATTGGCCAATTGTAAAAACAAATCTAAGAATGCTAGCAAATGCCTTCTTTTTGTTTTAGAGTTCTCAATATATTGTCATCTTGGCTACAGTGACTACGTGCTAAAAATGAAAAAAGCTACACAGCCACAAATTGCAAGAATAATAAAAAAATAATAATAACTGACCATGTAAAACAGCAGTGAAGGGAATATTCTAATGCTAAATATTGGATGTAACACAAATCCTATGGTGCTTTCATAGAAGGAACACATAAACTGAAGTAAAAATGACAGATGTGAAGGTGGAACTACAAATCCAAACACTTACTTATTCCAAGACCAGACAAGGCCACTCCACATTCTATAGGTGTCTGCAATTTTATATGACTTCTGGTTAATGGACTCAACATTATAAGCTACCATCCATTGTATTGTGTATTGTATTGTGAGCACAAACAAATCTTGGAGACTTGTTGGTGGCCCTTATAAAATCCAGGTCAGGAAAACACTTCTGTTGACTAATTGGACCAGTAGCCGTGGTAACATCACGTCACCATTAACAGGTTCCTCATCCGGTGGCTGCTCATGGGAAAATTTAAACGTAAACTTCCCGGTCAGTCGTCCACCTCAGCACTGGCCGGCAATTAGCTGCTGGTTATTGGCTGTTGTCAATGTTTACGATGTGTCAGAGCGAAAGGAGGCAGGCCTGCTGCTGCTCGATGGGGTCAACACAAAAGGTCAGCCACAGGGAGAGCGGGCCTAGTAAACTACAGGAAATGATGCTAACTAGGCTAATTGATGTTTACCTGTTTGTTACATTGGCCAAGTGGGGAATGGTTTAACTCAAACGAAGGGAACGTAAGGCTAGGAGACAAGGAAGAACCTATTATTAGCACGACTTGGCTCATAAAGCATTTCCCTGCCTCCTCTTGTTCCACAAGTACCCAGTTACATTTACCTTTGTATACCATTGCCATTTTGCAAGTTGACCATATACTTTATTCAGTTCTTGTGGAAACATATTGTAGGTTTGCTAAATGTTTAACAAAATACAATAAACAAAACATTTCACAATCTTAATGGTCTTCAGCCTGACTAATATTTTTAATATGCAGGCCTACTACTGTATATATTTAACTGATTTCAGCTGTGATAGAGGAAAAGGCACAATTCACAAAAGTCTTTATTATTTATTTTTTTGGTCTGAAAATGACACAAATGTTTGGTTCAGTGGTTCTTAACCTGTGTCGTGTTGCTTTACTTAACATCTTGTTGCGACCCTTGTCAACAACTTACCCATGCCACTTTTTAGTTAAAATGAAAATATTGAAAGTATATATTTTTAGACAATCTTTTCTTATACGACCCACAGCCCCCACGGCTCAGCGGTTGTCCCTCAGTTGGAAGGTTGGTGGTTAAATTCCTGCACTCCCTACAATTCACACTGTTGTTGTGTCTTTTGGCAGGACACTTAACCCACCTTGCCTCCAGTGGTGTTCCAGCTGTAACACTGGTAATTTAAAGCTTAATGTAAGGATAAGGCTTTGGAAAAAAGTGTCTGCTAAATGAATAAATGTAAATGTAATTTTATGTATCCAAATATATATATATATATTAGCATTAGCGGCTAGCGCTTATGATTTCTCTGTCACTTTGTGTTATGGGAATTGTACATCTCCAGTAATATTATATATTATGCTCTCACTCCTGCTGCAGTTCATATGCTTATCCACACACAAGTATGACTTAATGTATTTAGCTATATCTCCTATTTGGTGCCAGGCTAATCCAAACATCACAAAGACATCACTTTGCACTACATCTAATCATTGTCCAGGGACACTCTGTCCTGTACACTTAGTGACACACATCTATGACTGACACGTCAGCTCAGTACACGTCCATCCACGACCCTGGAGCTGAGAGGCTGGCATAATGTAAACCTATAAAAGCTTCATGTATTGTTTACATCTTTAAGCAAAATCCTCCGTGTACCATTGTGTCTGTTTTGTTTGTCTTTGCAAAGATTAAACCTGTCTATTATTTTCAAATCATATACTGTCTCCATCATCTGCTCATTTAATCTGTAAAGTAAAATTCTCTTAATATTTGGGGGCTCGTCCGGGATATCAACATCTGCTGTTTCTCGTGCGGAAAGTGAAACTGACGGAAGAAATGGACAAACAAGCATTTCTTTGTAAGTCCCGAAACTATGTGTTTAAATATTACGGGCCAGACCTTCATTATCTGTGTGTGAGACGCGGTGACAATATCTGAACTAAAAAAGAGAAAAGAGCAGAGAGACGATAAGAGGACAGAACAGAAGTCTGGCTGTGGAAAGACTGGACCATTGGACTAAAGTCAGGTAAAACAGCTGTTATAAATGTTTGAGGTTTATCAATTGCACAAGAGATGCTGTAACTGTGAATTAAAACTGGAAATGAATTGAAACTGGTCCAAGAAACTGGACAGAGCAAAATGGCACTGAGCATGCTATGAGCTGAAAAGGTGGGATCTACAACATGATTTCGTCCAAAGTAACACAGGTCTAGTTAACAGCATAACTAAAGCCTTTAAGAAAGGACTTCACACTCTAGCGGAAGAATTGGCAGAGTATTCTGGAACAGAGTAATTCATTTTGACCTGGTTCTACAAAATAGTTACAAAATATCTGGAAAAGTGACTGGGATTTTAAATCTGTGTTGAGATACATGTACTTGTGTGGCACTTCCATGTCTCATAACTTTTGTTTGTGTTGATTTCCATGTATCTGGAGCTTGTTGGTGAGATTGATGGATGTGGCCATTGCTGAGTCAACATTCCTGGACATGCACCTGCCCAACGACTGTGGTCGAGGCTTTGACCTCAGATGAACACTTTGATATCTGAGGGACATTAACATTTGCATGAACACCAACGGGACAACAGCTCCAGGACGGATCATACTACAGTCCTAAGGGCCGTATGGTTCATTGAAGTTATTATGCTTAAGAGAATTGATTTGAATCATTAAGAATGTGCATATGTCTCACTCCTGTTTATGTTTCTTTTCGTTATAGGGTCAGTGACTGGATAGGCAGGGTCAGGCCGGAGCTCTTGAGTTCGATGGGATGACCAGCTTAACCGCTGGCACTTTTTCTTCATTCTTTTGGAGTGATGACATGTTTTTGATTGATACAATTGATACACATATTATTGAGTTTAAACGATCAGTATAGTAATCCCAGGTGATTTTTATGTTCTGGATTGTTGTAATCTTTTTTTTTCTGTGTTATCATTTAATTAGTTACCCATATTTTATAGTTTAGGCCCTGTTTGTGAATTGCCGCCTTGGCAGAGGGGCGTCAGAGGGTCTTTTTCCCGGCCATAGGTCATTTACCAAATGGTTCAAATGTACTTAGGCTAGGTCAGCTGCCGCCGGGTTTTTGCCTCTGAAAGAGTACAATTGACATCAAGGTAGGTTATTTTGATTTATGCCACGTTGTGCATAAACAGGGGGGATATGTTATGGGAATTGTACATCTCCAGTAATATTATATATTATGCTCTCACTCCTGCTGCAGTTCATATGCTTATCCACACACAAGTATGACTTAATGTATTTAGCTATATCTCCTATTTGGTGCCAGGCTAATCCAAACATCACAAAGACATCACTTTGCACTACATCCAATCATTGTCCAGGGACACTCTGTCCTGTACACTTAGTGACACACATCTATGACTGACACGTCAGCTCAGTACACGTCCATCCACAACCCTGGAGCTGAGAGGCTGGCATAATGTAAACCTATAAAAGCTTCATGTATTGTTTACATCTTTAAGCAAAACCCTCCGTGTACCATTGTGTCTGTTTTGTTTCTCTTTGCAAAGATTAAACCTGTCTATTATTTTCAAATCATATACCGTCTCCATCGTCTGCTCATTTAATCTGTAAAGTAAAATTATATTAACACTTTGTGCAATTGTAATGATACAAAAGAGCACTAAAGCATGTAAAACATTAGACTTCATTCATATAACTCCCGGTTGGTTGTTTTTGAAAATGTATCTGAACAGTAAACAAGGTAAAATACCATTTTTTTATCACAACATCAGTGGTTAGCTTAAAGCTGAATGTGAACAAGTACTGTACACTCATCGGGGTTTCTTTACAAGAAATGTCTTACCAAGCTGTCACTCCTGTTGCTCACTGTTGATTCTCAGTGCTAGTTTTCTCTGCTCAATATGCACACGAGGAGCGATTGGAAAGTGAACGTGACCAGAGACACGCGTGCTTTACTCTAATAAATTGCAGCATTCAGTGCACTCTACAGGACAACACATGACATAAAAACTTAAATGATATACACAGGTTTAGTAGCCTATTATTCCATATGGGTTAAACACTACTCTAATTTCAGATATAATTTCACATTAAAACAAACAAACAAAAATCCCAGCGTACTCTGCAGCTTCATATTTCTTCAGCATACTTACTTTTAATATTTTAACAGATTTAGCTTAGGGCTAATAATGCTTACCTTACTATAAAAGTATATTTTGGACACACTTACATTTTATCAGTATGTTAATATTCACCTTGCTTTCTGCTGTGGGCAGAAGAAGTGTAAAAGAATATAGAGCATTGACATAGAGCTTCATACAGTACAGAAAATAGAACACAGACATATGCATTTAGGCTTTATGCACTGCAGGTTTTTTCTGCCTCAGAGAAACTTTCTAGACTTTGCTGCTGCAACGACAGCCTCAGGCCATGCAAAATCAGAGAATAATAATATGTTGAAAGCTTCTGCCACCGGCGCTGTTTAAACCATCTGCAGCAAGTGGAGCATCCACTGGGATCTGTTTGGAACACGTCTGGCTCAATAGAAGGCATATTTTCTGTGTAATCTCTGCTCTGTGTCTGTCTTTCTTTCATGCTGCATCTCGGTTTACCTCCTAACTGCAGTCTAGACGGAGTGAGAGCAGGGAGAAGATACGCTGCTGCCAAGTCATGTGCCGTCAACTAAAGGTGACAAAAAAACACACAGCGTGGAGAGGTCTGGTGGAGCTATTTACAATGAAACAGATTGGATTAATAATATGTGTTGTCAGCTGTTACATTAAACAGAAAGCCTCTAAACCGTTCGAAGAATTTTCACGTTTTTAAAGCCAAAAAGTCAGAATTTGGGAAGCGCACAGTTAGGTAAAGCTAGCAACTACAAAAGTACTACAGAAGTTTCTAAAGGTCCATTTTGAAGTATGCAGGAGAAGGGACACTTTTAACATGTGTTGTTTGCTGGTATAGATGTTATAACTCCATAGAATCCAGCGGAAGTTTCATCATTGTGTTCCTTCAGCTCCTTTCAGTGGACAAACATAGCTCAGAGTAGACAAAATGAGCACTGCTAGAGAAGAAGCACATCTATTTTTTATCCATATAATCTTGCATAAAAGCTTAGAACATTAATGTACATGTCATAAATTCATTGGTTTTTTTTTTGTTTTTTTTTTGTAAAGTGACTTATTTTTAAGATTTCTTTATAGAGAATGGCATGTCCCTGCAAGGCTTCCATAGTACCACATGTTCTAGAAAGGTGGTGTGGATTGCAGAATTGCAAAGTACAATTACACAACCACCTTTAAAGCACCAGATAATAAGAGACCCTTACTACATTGACAGTTAAACAGCTTGTCTCCAGTTTAATCACTTTTTTCATTTAGGTGCTTGCGTAGCATAATTGGCCTGGATATTTCACACAAAATTTTGGGTAAAGGAACAATAATCTAGAGAAGGACTTCCAGAAAACTGAAAAGAGTAATGACACAAAGACAATGCAGCTAGAATTCAAACTATATTCTGTAAGTTTGGGAGTAATGGGAGACATAGAAGTTATTACTTAACCATTACTACATAAGGTTTCAAGATAGCCATTTGTAACTTTTTAGTGTAAACAGGTGGGGCTGTGGAAATTATCCATGGTGGATCATGTCAGTCAGTGGCCTGCTCCGAAGATCCCGGTGTTCCTGGAGTGCTGTGGGTAATGGACAAATAAATGAAACACAAATGTCTAATAATCTGTCATATTCAAACATGTGGGAACCATTTCTCCACCTACTCTTTGCTTTCTCTGTGACACCAGTGAGCAACACGGCAAGTATCTGATATAGCTAATGGGTCTTTCGGTATAAACATGAGTGGAACTAAATATTTGCCAGAAAGTGAGAGTAAATGTGGTCTATTATTAATGAATTCATTTAGAAACATTCAGCTATTGCGAACTTGCAGAAAACAAGCTATAATTTTGATGTCCACACCTCATTTGCAGGATTGATAACTCACATTTTTGGGCATGTGTAGAGCGGTACATGGATAGTTCACATGGTTAATTTAAAAACGCTGCAGGGAACAGGAAGTAATGCGCACGGTGTTTTCTTTATTACCTATATAAAGAAACTGAATTGTACCACCAAATTTAAACCATGGCCAATTTTCTGCTACATGTTCAAATGTAAGTAGCCTTCTATAAGTTCTCCAATGGTTCTGTATAGCAGTGCAGCATTACTGTAAAAAATACTTGGCTCCATGGATGATGGGCTGACAGCTCTGCCCTCGCATCGACCAGTCTCATGTGACCCTCAAAGGATTTCTAGTTTATAGCTGACAGGGCATCAGTTGGTAAGTAAAAGGCCACATTTAAAAAAGCCAAATTAAACCTCACAACAAAACCTTTTTTGTGCAATGAGCAATGTTTAAAAAAAATGACAAATAGCTATCTAGTGGCTGGCTCCAGTTTTGGCCTTAAAACTAACTTTTTTTTTCTTTAGGGTAGACCTGGGACAGGACACAAGACATTTTGGTAACACTTTAGAATAACTCACTATGAAGCATTAGTTTAGTATTTGTAATAATTTAATTAATCCTTAATTCATCATTAACAAACCATTAATCCAATATAAATATATTTATGTTATAAACATTGTTATAAATATTTAACAGTAAACCCATGTATAATGATGGATTTTAGTGTGTATAAACAGTTTATTTATTTATTTTTAATTACACATTTATCAATGCTTAACTAATATTTAATTGTGATATAAAGTGTTATTAACATTTATTTGGGCTTTTGATTAGCTTTTGACTAATCTATTTAGGATTACTATAAAAACAAATAAAACATCATTTCAGTGCATTGTTCAATAGCATTTATTACTATCAAAATAAAACTCATTAAATGTCTTAATGTGGTGACAACAGACATTTAAAGCTCTACTGAACTCGTTGAAAGGAATCATTAGTTAAATTAGGTTCTCATTCATTGGGGTTTAGACCTGAAAGTGCTAACCCCTCCCTCTAGAGATATAAGCTCAGCTCTTGTGCCAGTTAAACTCAGAATTGATAAAGGGGCTGTCCACACAGAGATGCGTATCACTGTATACGTACACATTTTTTATCGTATTGGCGTTTCATCCACACGGATCCGGCGTTTTGGGAGACTGAATCCGCTATTTTTTGAAACCGGGTCCTAAAGTGGATAAATCTGAAAACGACACCCTTGCGGTTTCGTGTGTACAGCCAATCCGTATATTTTGTGAAACGATGATGTCATCACATTACGTGTCGGCTGCGTAACACGTAACAGCGACAACAATAATGGCGGACTACAGGATTGTAGATTGTTGTTTATTACAGCAAAATCTATTGCTTCTATGCAATTGTGGTGAGCAACAAGCGATAACGGACAACACCATACACCACAAGGCGCAAGGTTATGCGCATGCTAAAAGTCTTTTTCTCTGTGTATAGTGTCTATTTGTGGCAGAATTACAGCTCCCCATACTGGTCTGGCATATATACTACACCGTTTTCAGTCGGCTTCAGTGGTTTCGTGTGTACGCAGATACTTCTTATGACGCCGGCGTGTTTACAGAATTTTTTTTTTAGAACGAGAAAAAAAAAGATCGGATAGGGTGGACTAGGCCAAAGTCTCGTGGAGATGATATAAAACGTCTTCACCTTGAAAACTGAGTCCAGATGCTTTTGGTTTAACCTTTTCAAAATGTTTCTGCACAACTGCCCAGATTTCAGAAACTGGGCACTGTTGTAGAAGAAACATATTTATGATTCCTTTTGACAACACAACCTTGCGTGAAGGTTTAGGGCATTGGTGAGGTCTCTAAATTTCTTTAATGTGAGCTCAACATTGACATATTTACATTAGGTTTGCTAATTGAAAATGAAATGTACCTGCAGGGCTACCGTAGATGGCCAGAGGCTGTAGAAAGGAAGCAGGGGCGTGTATATCATTTTGGGAGCCCTAAGCAAAGTTAAAACCAGAGACACATTTCTTAACATTTCTCTAGGCCGTAATAGTGAGTACTGTATAAAGAATTAATAAGACATTAAAGAAATATATTTATTTTACAATGAAGTGTATAAAAACAAAAAGTGTGTCCAAATCTTATTTTAAATGATATAGAGTCCTTTAAGCTTAATTTCTTTTTCTATTGTCTACTTTTCTTCAATTATCTTACTATATGTAAAAAAAAAAATCTAAATAGTCTTTCAGATAATATGACCTTTCTGGTTTGGACTTAAGTAACATCCTTGATTACAATGATCCTTGATCTTTAGTGTAAAAAATAAATAAATATCTATAACAAAGCTACATAACTGCTTAATTTTTAATAGTTTACTTTCAAAACCTATCAACTTAAACCTAAAAAAAACAAACGAGAGGAAAAGAAAAACTGAAAAGGTATTACAAAATTAAATCTCACTAAAAAATAATGGTGATGTAAACATCATGCTTTTGTATTTATTTATTATTAATTATAGCAAAAACAATTGTAAATATGGCACAACCTTTCATTTAAACTAAAGAATAAAAAATATATATATTTCAACAAACATTTAGATAATGTAGCTTAGCCGTTTGAAGAAGCAAGAATATTCCAAAAGTATAGATGAAGTCAGCAAAAGAGAAGGAGATTGACACACGCAGAGCAGTAGCTGATGCTTCTGGTTTAAATTGACACCAATGCTCATGAGATGCTTTTGGTGTAAATTGGGGGTACAGTGCTTCAGCTCGTGTTCATATGAGCGTCCGCACACCTCTGAGCCTGACCGGAGTGGAAGGGAAGAAGAGAAGGCGTTTTCAGGGGCTGACCAATGCCCTTACACACCTACACACTGGGAAATTCCCCTGTATTCTGGTATGCCAGTCCTTCCATGCTTTATGATGATTTATTGTTTTGATCGCTTGATGGCGTCTCTCAGTCAAAGTCACATTAATTATGCTAACACCTTCAATTGTGACCACAAGGTGGCTCCCTAAGCTTGCGAGGCCCTATGCATTTGCATAGGTTGCATAATAGTAGAAAATGCAACTGAAAGGAAGGGTGTTAAATATGGAACCATGTCCTCAAATGTGGTCTCTGGATTTCACCAAAAACTTTGCACTGCATCTTTAATGAAATAGTTAAGTTATAAACACAGAGGTTGCATTAACCGGATATTTTCCGTCATTGACAGGTTTTTTTGAGCAGGGATGGAAAAATCTGAATGCCATCCCTCATTTTAACGGATTATTCTGAGGGTGATCTATTGTAATTCATACTCCTGACCAGTTGGTGGCAAATGTACATATATCAATCAGCAATTATCTTAAATCGTGTTGTGTTTGTCGCGGCTTTCAGTTGCAAAAAGGTCACGGCAGCTGAGTGTGAGTAGTTTTTTCAAACCGCCAGTTTCACCGACAGTTCTGATATTGTTAATAAAAGTGAAAAAAGAGGACATGATGCAGTGAAGCATGAAGGAGGACAAACGGAGAACACTGAGCAGTCACCGACAGCTGTTACGGGACAATTAAGAAGCAAAAATTGTCAGGAGACAACAACAACAGCGATGGACTTAAGTTCAGTTCATTTTTGTCAGAATCATATTGTGTAATATACTGCATTCTCTAGAGTTCAAGCACAAAATTTCCTTTCATTTTTTTGTGTATTGTTATCTGTTGTTTTTAAATAATACGAACAATCTGTCCTCTATGGGAGTAAAATGAAAGCCATTATAAGTATTATTAAAGTATAAAAATAAAAAAATGACAGGTAATAATAGAGGAGGACGGACATTTTACGACTCTGTCCGTCAAAATGATGGAGAGTTAGAAAGTCTAGTGCGACCTCTGAAGAAACAGCAGTTACATATTTAATTGTGGAACTGGGAGCATTTTGACTTTTTGATCATGGCATTTGCAGCAAATGTAGCACTTAAAACGGTTTACATTAGCATCTACTGATTGTAGAAACCCATTTTTTTAGGAACATATGCTTTTCTAATAGAAAGGGCGGCAGTAGCTCAGTGGGTAGGGTGGCCGTCCTTCCACCTGTAAGTGGGTGGTTCGGTCCCCGCTCGAAACATCCCAAAACATCATAACATCGCACTCTCTCTCCCACATACTGTTGTTGTGTCCTTGGGCAAGACACTTAACCTACATTGCCTCCAGTGAAGTTCTGTAACACTGGTAAATAGTTTAATGTATGTAAAGCTCTTTGAGTGCCTTCTACAGTAGGTGGAAAAGCGCTATATAAAAATAAAGATTATTATTATATGATTAATATAATATAGGGTCATGCCCAGAGCATGCTTCATCTGACTTTACACCACGTCTGCTTACTAATACTTTAATCCATAATTCAAAACCTTGTGAGGAACGATGACAGATGAATATTCATATAGCCCTCATGTAGGCCCGTTAATTTGTTGCAGATATATCTTGTTGGTGGTCTCAAGTCACTGCATAAAATGTTGGTATGAATGTTTGGTTATGGAAAGTCTGGTCGCTAAGGAAACGAGGGGTCAGCTAACCTTTGCCTGTGCAGACGGCCTTAGTTCTGATGCAAGAATAAATAGAAAGGACTATTCATATGCACAGCCATGTGTTTATAGAGGTTTGTGGCCAGCTGGTGGGTAAGTCCCCCCAAGCAACCTCTGTCCTCTTCTGACCCAGAGACGCCACAGTGCAGCATAACCAATTTAAAGTTCTCAATAGATGCACTCAGAATTCATTAGTCACTGCAGAACTTGTTAATAAAGTTGACCTATAATATTTCTCTGCAATATTATCACATAGTATTTCTGCTCTGCTTTGCAACAGCAGGAGCTTATGTAGTCATTCCATCCGTCCAACTCACCTCATATTTCACCGTCCGCAACGCTGTCATCCTGTTTTTGAGGTTTGACATCGCCGATCATTTTGTGAATCTCTGAAGACATGGAATAACGTATCCTGGAGCCTCATTTTTATGAATATGACCTGCAGGCGCACAAATATGCAAAAGTCAACAGTGTTTCCAAATAGAATAATGAAGTAATGTGATGACAAAAGCAGACAGAAGACAGTCATGGAGAACGCATGAGGATGTGAGGAAAAGCAGCCAGATTCATCCTCAGGACTGTTTTGTTTTATCTGGGTCCCAGTTAGATAGAATTTTTGGGCTCTTTACATAGATTTAATTTAGATATAAAACTATTTTTCTTTAGGATGGTTTGAAATAATATGACATGATGCTAATTTCATTTTAGCATAATAATGATCTTAATATAGTCTATAAGAAGCCTCCTGCAAACTTTTTGGCAACAAATAAATGGCAGAAGACCACTAACATCATATTAAGCAAGTAACATACAGTAGCCAGATAATGAGAGTAGTACCAAAAGCTGCAGTTCATGGAGGTGGCCAATAGAGGCCGGCTCCAAAAGTAATCAAGTCATCATTTTATAGAACTTTATTGCAAAAAATGTTTGTCTTGGAAGACTAGCACAAAAAAGTTGACTTTTTGAAAGTCTACACATACAAATATAGAAATATAAATGTATTCAAATTACAGTTAGGGTTGGATTTTATTAAACCAACATAAGTTATTGGGCTAACCAAATGTTGTACCTCTAATCTTCTGCCTATATTTACTTAAAAAACTGTACAATCAGCACATTCTACTACTACACTGCAAACATTATTCTTGCTAGTTGCTTTGTTTGTCTTTCTGTTTTGATTGCCATACTTTACTGACACTGTATTGTATCAAGAGTGTGAGATTGTTCTTACTTCTTAGTTCAAGAGTGATTTACTATTGTCAGAATTAATATCACCTGTCGGTGACCACACACTAAAAATCAAATTGTTTTCAAACGGATTTAGACGGCCTAAATACATATTTCAACCAGATACACAATAACGTTAAATCATTACATAGTTTCAAAACAAGGCCATACTATAAATGTCAGATAAAATAAAGACAGTAATAAACAATCTATTTACACTACTGTAATAAATGTGTTTCCTGAGCAATGTTACAAGTAAAAAAAAAAAACATCAGCCGTAGCCCTGATTGGAGAATAACATCACATCACTTTGTCTTCTCATTGTTTTTATGGTTAGTCACATTGTTGCAAAGTTATACTAGCATTTACAGTATACAGTATGATAGATTTGTTTTCTGAATAGATTGTTTTTAAAGATACATTTATGGCCTTTATTAGGTCCCTCTGATGATGCTAAAGGGCATTCAACAAGCTATGGTTAATTTATCTGTCAGTGGCACAGTGAAACAAGTTATAGGTTTTAATTATCTTATACTAAGCTGTTACAATGAGAATATATATATATATATATATATATATATATATATATATATATATATATATATTTTTTTTTTTTTTTTTTTGCACATGGCAAAAACCATTGGGCCGTGAGCATTTTTCCAAATTTGAGTTCCCTGGTGGACTTTGAGGTTTATCCAGTCCATTCTGATAAGTTAAGCCAAGCAGTGGCTCACCGATATAGAAACCATGTGTGATAAAAGTCCCAGACCGAGAGAACATGACATCACCAGACTCCAAAATCTCTGCCCACCGTTCTCCTCTTTCAAAGCCCGTCTGCTGCTTTTTCCCATTTATTTTCAAAACACATGCTCGGCATCTCATTGCATCACAAGTTACGCAGATTCACACCTGGTAACGGTCCAGGCTGACGGCAGTCTTTTTTAACCGTTTAGTACATGTAAAGAAACACTTACTGTTGGAACAATAGCCTCTCTCCCACTTACGCTCATGCACCGATGGGAAGTTACTCTTTTTTCCAAACACTAAATTAGGTCCAGGAACTTTCCTTGTCCACACAACTGTTACAGGAAACAATAGAATCTTACGGTAACAAATTGGCTCCAGTCCACTAGCCTTTTTAAACTTTTTGCCAAGATTTTATTTTAATCCATACCCATGACTAGTGCACATTAAAAGTGAACTTAGAAGTTTCTCTATGAAAATGGGTATAGTGATTGTGAACTCTTATCCCAAAGTCTGTGTAAATACTCTTTTGTGACAATGTAAAACAAAACGGTGCGTATGTGCTCTGTCACATATTTAGCCAAACGTTGTTGCTTTCATAGCATTTAAACTACATGACCTCTCTCACATATTTTCTTTCACATTTACACTTTGCAATTTTTCCAACCATTTTCTGTATATCACCAATTTTTTTAAGGTAAGATGCCATGACAGTTCAAAGGTCATCTGTCCCATTACCTCACATGTGATTGACAGTTTGTTTGACTGCCGCTAGCTTGTCTTTAAAGTACCACTGCATATTTTTTAGCTGGTACCATTGCGTAATTTTCAATTCCATAAAATATACATTCTCATATTGATTTAATGATTCTTAGAGATGCAATTGGTAGAATCATACCTATTTCACTGACACAGCATCCTCATCTGGACAGAAAAATTCCATGCCCCCAGTACGAGCAGACCTCTCTTGACTCTGCAGTATAAGTCTGAGCAGAAATAGGCCGATACACTTGTCCCTAGCAGAGTTGTATTTATTTAAAATGCACTAAAATTACCCTACCATTTCAGAAGACATGTTTTTTTCTTCCAAACTTGCCGGTTTTGGATGGTTTCCTCTCACATAGAGAAAACTCAGTCAGAGGGATCTGCGCCATCTAGTGGCAAAAAGTTACATAGTGTCACTTTAACATAACAAATATTTGAATTGGCTGACTGATCAGTTATGGTTTAATTTTTTTCTTAAACAGATTTACATTTTGTACAACAAAAGTATTGGCTATTAGCACTTGTATAAAACACAAACGAAAAATAGTACTTCTCGTTTGTTCTTGAAATCAAATAAATTAAAATCTAGTCTAGCTCTAGAGTTACTTTGAGCGTCTTTACCACTTGCAAGTATTATGTGAGATAGAAATCCCCTAACATGCTGGTTCTTGGGGTTAAACTTAGTCTTCTGTGACTGTTTTGTAGTCAACAGTAGTGCTATCTGTCCACATGGACGCTGACTCAGGGCTTCACTGGCTGCTGTTTAAGGCCAAGGGTTGAGCCAAAAGCTAAACAGATGTTCTCATAAAGAAAACACAACGATGAGATGTCCAGCCTATATCGGAGAAGAGGTGGAGATAGATTGATGGATTGTGGAAGGAAAGGGAAAATTATAGAACGTGAGAGAGAGGGAGCGTTTGCAGAGCACTGGAGAAGAGGATCGATGGAGCGGTAGATGATGGGAACGCAAGATTTAGACAAAAGCCAGCCTGCGGTTTATCACGGTCAGAGAACAACAGTCAGTAAAGACACTGTCCAATACTCCTACACGGTCTCTTTTCTCAGTGCTGCTTTATTTCTCACAGCAATATCCCAAGATTACCACTGTTTACTGGAGATCATTTTTACTTTTACTTGACAATGTATCTGACATTAATGAAGCATTAAGAAGCATTTTAGAATATGAAAAGGGTAAAAGTGTGTAGTTTGAGGTGACATCTAGTGGCAACATTACAGATTGCCTTTCCACACCCTCCAGTCCATAGCTTGAGGGCAGGAATTAATCATGCAACAGACTGTAACATAAAAATAAAATAATAAAATGGATTTTTCAGTTTGTACACTCTGGGCAGCTGTAGGAACAGGAAGCAATAATTGTTTCCTCCCTTACGCTGTTTTAAATGTCTATTTTCCAAGTGTTAGTTTCAGATGATCATACACTTTTAAGTGGACTGCAGTACACAGCTGAAAGGTTTTATCTGCACAAAACTAGTAAAAGCTAAAAAAAATTAAAAAATATTTATTAATGAGAATCACTGCTGTATCAGCCTTTACAGCAGTGTTATTTGTAAGAATACCATTTATTTTACCCACTCATATGGGGAAATTAGACCAATCAGATGCAGGTGGGTAGAAGACACATGACATTATTTTGGGTAGTGTGTAAACCTTTATTGTGACTACACACTGGCATTAGATCCTGAAAATGATGATCGGAAAAATGCCTTATGTTCAGTTAATATAGAAGCCAGTCTTGCTCAGTATTAATCTGTGTATAATTGTTCTCAGTTACCTTTATTTCTCAGGGCCCTCTCACCTTGTGCACACAGTCGCAGAGCACTCTCGCTGCTGAACTTTCTCCCCTGGGTCAAACGGCGAAGGAGGACAAAGTGGTATCTATGCCCCGCAGTTCATATTTATGTTGGAGGCGCCTCGCTGCCTGAGCTCCGTGTTAGCCCGGGGTAATTACACCTATACACCACCAATATCCCCTCCCATTACTGCACTCTAATGGGCCTTACTGCTCGCACACGCACACACCAACACAAATACAGTCACGTTCACACACAGCACTTTGTCCTCGCCGTAGAGGCCAGTGACAACATCAGTTAGCTTCCATCTGTCACGTCAACGCAGCCCGTGTTTTTTCTGCGGTCAGCTTCAAATCCCCCAGTAGATTTCCTCGATGGTGAGTGTGTCAAAAAGAGTGTATGAGTCGAAAAGAAGGGATTCTGCTTGTCATAGTGCTCAGTAAAGTTCATTATTAAGGGTTGACATTTTAAAATTGTGTTTTTAAGAAAGTGAACAAGGTAGGATCCCATAAAACTAAATTTAATATAGTTTTATGGGATTTTTGAGATTAGCAGTAAAAATAAATCTGAGATTTATCTGTTTGAATAAGAAACATATATGACCGTGGTATGTCGACTGAGGAATCTGGTTTGACCCTTCCTTGATAGAAGCCCACATACGTCAGCTTATGTTGGTTATGTTGGTTTAAAATAGTCCAAATGGTCAGCTGCCCGTCCTCACAGCAAATAGGTCCAGAGTTTGATTTCCATCCAGGGCAGGGTCTTTCTGTGTGGAGTTTGCATGTTCTCCCTGTATCTGCGTAGGTTTCCTCCGGGTGCTCCGGTTTTCCCCTCAAAAACATGTACAATATAGGACTACAGATGGAAATGAGCTGTTAAACTATAATCTGGTACAGTCATCTCTGCTCCGGCTTAATGTACATTGTACGCTGTCCTAAAGAAATAAACTAATCCAATCTGTTGTGTCTTTGGGTAAGACAATTAACCCTCCTAGCCGCCAGTGCCACAGCTCTGGTGTATGAATCTTTGAGAATGTTTGGTGGTGGTCGGAGAGGCCATAGGCAGCTGTGGTTACAGATGTAGCTTACCTTTCAATCTTTCAGTTGAGGGAAAAAAAAGACAAAGCAGTCTATGACATCCAACACAAGGTTATTATGCTTGTTATGCACATAAATGTGGACAACATACAGTAGTTCACCCACTGAATTTGGTTGCTGTATATGCCTTTTATTAGTCATTTCATTGTTTCCTATGAGATCAACAAAAATCAACATTAAAGGTGCAAAATGTCACATTTTGTAGTATGGAGTTGAACAAAGTGAAACACATCAGTCAAAGCTATGTGCTGAATAGTGTATAATCAACCCAAAATAACAATGACAAAGTCTTCATTAGTCAAATCAAAGGTCCATAAAAACCCAGCAAAAGGAGCCATTTGTTTTAATAATAATTCCTGGAGAATTAGAATATAGAATTAGAATATTTATGAACTAATGTGATTTTTTTTCTACACTTTCAACATTAACTCATTATTGCAACTATTTTAGTTAGGTTTGTCTGTGAAGGTTCTCAGTCATCCAGGACATCTTGAAAAAAAGGTTTGAGTAAAAAGCATCTGGACTAAGTTTTCAAGGTGAAGACGTTTCGTCTCTAATTCCAAGAGACTTTATCAATTCCTGATCAATTTGACATGATAAAGTCTTTTGGAATTAGAGACGAAACGTCTTCACCTTGAAAACTTAGTCCAGATGCTTTTACTCAAACCTTTTCTTCAGTTAGGTTTGTTTGTACATAATAGCATGTCCCTGTAAGGCTACAATAGGTTGTCAAAGAATATAGAGAGTCAGGGTGTAAGAAGTGGAATAGCATTTTAAAACGTTGCCACTAGTTGCTCCCAAAACTACACAAAAGCACATCATCAAAACCAGTCAGCATCTGTCCATAAAGTACGGTCTGTCAGCCTTTTAAAAAATATCTTACACGTGGACAGGAACCAGTGAACTACTATGAACTATTGTGTAAAAAAAGTCTACACCCTATTAGCATGCTATTTATACTGGTTTAACCTCAAGTTGGTTTAGTCTATCAAGAACAACTCTATGGTGCCTATTTCATCACTTTAATAGCACTGGACACGTGTGGAAACAAACTGGCCCAATGTACACGAATGAAGCTAACTGCTGGCAGGATCTTATTCTTAGATCCATCTAAAAACCTCATTTGATGACTTTATGATCCTTCACTCTGTGTTTTATGAGCAGAAGAAGTCTGACCGGGCAGTAAATAACTGATGAATCATGAAATGTCCCACCTCTGCACCCCTGGGCCTCCTCCACGGCCAGTGATCACAGCCAGAGGTTACAGCCTGCACCATCCAAAATCACTCACACTCTGATATCTGCACGCTCCAGCAGCATCCAGCCTGGATCTGTCCCGGATTACTCACAGGAATACGTCAGGACTAGATGATACTCCCACCACAAATGCTGTCTGTGAAACGGCTTAAGATAATATTTAAGACTTTATAAACATGATAAAACTCAATATAGCATATGAGAACAGTCAGTGATGTACAAAGCTGCAGTTCAAATTCACATTCCCTGTTAAATGTTCTGCCGATGTGGGAAGGCCACGTCGCCAATTGGTAAATCATATCCTAAATGTCAAGCTGTCCTAATCTCAGACGTCAAAATGAGTTGGAGAGTTTTCACTCGTTGTCTAATGGTAAATCCAGCCGACATTTAAGTGGGTTGTCTCATAGTGCCATTACGTACTCTAGGAACATTATTATACAAACAAATAATGCTGATTAGGAACACAAATATATTCAGTTTTACTTGTAACCTAGCATAATGAAATAAAATACAATAGTTCTAAAATGGCATGTAAATAGAATATTATACAAAACACATGAGACCATACATCCATCCATCCATCTTCTACCGCTTATCCGGGGCCGGGTCGTGGGGGCAGCAGTCTAAGCATCATATGATGTATGTCCTGTGTCATGCCCAGCCCCTGAGGTCATGCTTTCATTTTCACATTTGTAGTTAGTTCCTTTTTTATTTTGATACTCATCTTGTGTCTCGTTTAAGGTCACTTCACTTCCTGGTCTTAGGTGACTTTCCCACCTGGGTGATTGCTGGTCCCGGCCTAATGTGTCTCACCTGTTCCACTTGTCTCCCCTTCCCAGTGTGTATATAGACTCACCTCCTTCCCATTGTTCTATGCTAGTCGTTTTTTGTTTTTTTTTTAATCCTTTGATTTATTTATTTATTTTAAACCTCTGTCAGTGGTCCAGCTTTTTCTTGTTGCTCTTGAGGATTTTTTGTGTTTTGACCTTGCCTTCTTTTTTGATTCTGTGATTGCTTGATGTCTTTTGGATACATAAGCCTGTGTATTAGATTTACTTTGATTTACCTGTGAGTTGTGCATTTGAGTCCTTCCTTCAGTGTGTCATTTTGTCACATAGTATCAAAAGTCAATAAATGTCGAAAATATAAATGGTATCAGGAATATCTATACCATATCAATAATGTCCATAATTACTCTAAAGTATAAGAGCAATTTAGCAAATCACAGCCAATTCAGCTTTGCACACTTATTTGTAAATGTGCCTAAATGAGCCTTTATTACTAAACATGATCACAGACTGAAAAACCTCTTTCCTTCTATCATTGCTTCATACTTTGAAAAATAAAATTCAAACTTACGTGTTCTATTTTTTTACAGGATAGGATTTTACATGGACTAGCTCCACCACCACTTGGTGAGTATATTATGTTAAAATCAAGTATTAATGGAAATGTAAACACTGCTTCTACTACTACTACTACCTCATAGAAACACAACATACAGTAAACAGATGTTATCAGTCAAGCCACATTCCAGCTGCAATAGGAAAATGTACTACCTTTATTAGATTTAAAACCTACCTTAAAAGATGGCTAAAGAGGACCCGATCTGTGATCATTCATGTTATACCAATATATGCCATGTTTTATGTTTGTTTTGTTTATTCTTAACTGATTACCTAACTTACAAACTATCTTGTACTGTGAACTCACGTTAATGTTGTGAATTGTTTGTGTGTGATGATTGTGTTGTTTGTCTTGCCTGTTGTTGTTTTTTCTAACCTGTCAGGGACTACAGATGTAAAGTAGCCTTCTGGCTAATACTGGCATCTTTATATTGATATGTTTAATAATATGCACTCATTTACACACATTTTTCTCAAAATTTTAACTTAAACTAAATTTTACCATCTTAGAATGTCTCTAAAGAATGACAAGTGGCTAGTTAGCTGCTCCTCCGTGATACTTGCTGGCTTGGCGCATGTTAGGCAATAGATGTGTCAGTGTGTCAGTGTGTCTTCTGTACAGGCTTCTGTACTTGACCGTCGGCTGTTCTCTGAGTATTTGAGAAGAAAGTTGTTGAAATGGCTTGCTGTGCGGTTGGCTGTACTAACAGACCCTCCAAGAAGTGTGGTCTTCAGTTTTTTTCAATTTTCTTTGTTTTATGAATGGTTTTGAAAGCTCTTACACAGCTAAATATATAGCATTACTCAGCTATTTAGCCTAGCTCATAACGTTTCACCATCAAAATTACATTGCGTACAATCATTTAGAATTAGATGCTAATTATAATACTAATAAGGTATAATTTCAAATTTATTTATTTTTCCTGGTTTTGCTTTGAAAAATTTATCCAGATATACAATATATCATGTCCTTTCTTGCTTAAATCCAAACACTATTTGCATTGCGAACATGATTATTAAACTTAGTTTAACAGCAAAACAATAGATTTATTCAGATAGCTGTAATATTTTTTTAAAGTTATCGAATTAAGGATGTTATGGTTTTGACATATAACGTGCAAAGGAGCACAACTTGATATAACTGCATTATTCACCATGTGCTCACTGCGGTCAAGCCATCCCCGTTTCGCAAAACACCAGTCAAGCCAGCCCCGTCTTTATTTCGGAGTGCTCCCATATTAGATGTTTTACGGTAATGCAAGGAAATAGCGCCTAGACGTCCTCCCGAACTGATCAATGTTCGTTTTTTACATTTTCTACTCTCGGTAGCTGCTTCTCTTTTGACAGTTAATATTCAGTTTTTTTATCATAATGATATATAATTCACAAACTCAATAATCAATTCAGTTTTGAAATGTTAACTTTGATGTTGCAATGATACAACAATGTTTTTGTTAAATTTCAAATAAATGTCAAAATAATATTAAAGCATGTACTTTAACAACAGTCTAATGCACAATTACAAAATAAAAGCCCCCTGATAATTCTGAATTTTTTACACCAAATTTATTTAATTGATTAAAAGTAAACTTACAGCTGCCAAAGAGTCATTCTACGTCTGGTGAGTAGCAGAGGACCCCCTGATGCTCTCCAGAAAATTTCAGAATAATCTGATTTAGCATTCCAAAATAAAAGACCCCTGAAAATTCTTAATTTTCTTAATAAATTGACCAACTTTAGATTTGATTTTATAGAAAATGACTTATTGCCAAAGGGTCATTCCACTTTTGGTGTGTAGCAGAGGACCCCCTGATGCTATCAGGGAAATTTCAGAATAATCTGATTTAGCATTCCAAAATAAAAGACCCCTGAAAATTCTTAATTTTCTTAATAAATTGACCAATTTTAGATTTGATTTTATAGAAAACTACTAATTGACAAAGGGTCATTCCACTTCTGGTGTGTAGCAGAGGACCTCCTGATGCTCTCCAGGAAATTTCAGAACAATCTAATGTAGCATTTCAAAATAAAAGTCAAACAAAAATTCATAACTGGTAGGAATTCTCACCAAATTTTACATTTTACAATACGTATAAATAAGTTTATTCCCACTTCTATTTTTTGTGCATGTTTTGGGGATTAAGCTATAATATTGAAAGATTATCTGTCACATACTTTTTCTAAATATAGTTAGAACATGTATTAAATGTACAGAAAGAACCTGTAGATTATGCAATTAAAGCCAAAATACTATAAATACTTCTAAATTAAAATAAAATGATTTTAGATTCATGAACACACTATATACGTATTTATACGTATAAGTCTTTGCTTTCTTTAGTGGTCTTACAAGTAAAACTTCTAATAAAATTAGCATAAAGCATTAAAAAGTTTTAACAGCCATTAGAGTTGATTTCAAATTAGTTGATAAATGCAGTCAAAGTCATGAAGTCCACTTACTATCGACGAACGAGAGCAAGCCTACAATGGCAACAAGAGGAGCGGGAAATCCCAATGAAAAAAAAATGTAGCTGGAACGGGAGAGCTCCACTTGCGTTAACCTTGTGATAGCAACAGGTTAGCATTAGCCTTAGCCTCGGCTACCGCGGAGTGGGCGTAATTACCCACGCAAGCGCTTGCGATGCAACACTCCTTTTGCCCATTTTAGTAACATCCTCTGACGAAGGAGTCTGAAATGTCCGGATGTAATCCCCATTTTTTTGCCCTAACTTTGAGTCATATCAGTGAATAGGGGATCAATGGGCGGATTACATCCATTTTTTTTTTTTACGATCTATGGTTTTTACTGAAGGGTGGGGAGGGGGGTAAAATGTAAACTACTGTGGTTGAAATCTCTGTGTCTAAAAAGTTGGTGTTAAAAATTGTGGTTAATGCCTTATTAATACAACATATATTTGAACAAATGTGCAACATAGTAGCTACTGAGAGTATGATGCACACTCTGCTTAGAGCAGCCTTTCAGAATAAATGCCACCAATATGCTCACCTTGTGCTTTTCCAGAGGATCTCCATTGTCCATAATTAATGCCCATCTAGGGGTTATAGGTCGCTAGCCAAATATTCTCTGGGTGAGAAAGGTGATTTTACAATACGTTCTGGGTCCCATCCACTTCCCTAAAGACCAAACAATGCAAAAAAAAAATATTACTTTATAAAATCTAGCAATTTAGATGGATTGGAGCAAAAACTATATTACTAAACGTTTTTTTATATATCTAAAGGTGTGCAGCTATGTTTGTAATGTAAATAACCACAAAATTTCAAAATGTAGAAAAAAGATTTGTTGAAAAAATGTGAATAATGCATTCTTAAATAAAATGAGTCTTTTTTTTAAGCAATAATGTGTTAGTTTGCATTGAAAATTGGTTAATATTTGACTACGCTAACATGCTATCATCGACCATGGAACAAAATGTAAATGACATCATGTGACCAGCCTGCAGCTCTGCTCACTAACTATACAACTGCGGTGGTCCAGCACTGACAGATCTGAGCCAGGTCGCACCTCAGGGCCTTGTTTTACTTTGCATGTGTACAGGTCCACAAACAGTTGGATCTAAATTACACTCTGATGTAAATAATCGGACTCAAAGGCATTGAAGCAGTGAGGTTTTATTCTGCTCTGTTTAGCCCCGAGCTTTAGCTGTGAGCCCTGGTTAAAGTCAACAAGAACAACTGTAGCACAATGAATAAGGAAAAGGTTTTATCATAAATACAGCATTAATGCTTTTTGCAATGTCACAAAGCAAAAATGGTCAATGATTTAGATGTTTTAAAACATGTGTCCTTTTCTAAACCTTATGTTCAAATGGCGGTACCTAGGGAGAAGGAGGTGTCTTTGTTACCTGTGCTCTGACATTGGTTTGAATCACTATAAGCTTGTTTACTGATACAAACCCACATCATTATGGGTTGAGCTCTTACTTTGTGGTGCCAATAAGCTTCATCAAATTTGAAGACTAATAAAAGGAAAGGTTACAGTGACCTAAAAACCTATAGAAAAATAATTTTAAGAGATTGGAAGGAATATACTTTTCAGAAAAAAATATAAATTTATATCTTTACTCTGTTAGAATTAAAATATACAGTATAACTTGTGTGGTCTTTTGACATTCGAGGAATGCCATGATGATCTAAATATACTTCAATATCGGGCAGAGTAGAAGTGTAAAAACAAGAGCATGTCCTCCTTCCTGGCTTTGAACAACCACTGTCTCTTTCTCTAATATCTAAAAATTAGGTTAAAAATCTAGGGGTTATCATGAATTTCCACAGTCACATTAATTCAAGGACATCATCTGCATTTTATCACCTCAAAAACATTTCCAGAATCAAAGGGATAATGTCTCAACCAGACCTAGAGAAACTTATTCATGCTTTTATCTCCAGCAGGTTAGATTACTGTAACGGCCTGCTCACTGGTCTCTCAAAACGAGGGTTAAGACAGCTGCAGCTTATTCAGAACACTGCTGCTCGGGTTCTAACTAACACCAGGAAGTACAACCACATCAGTCCAGTTTTAAAATCTCTGCACTGGCTTCCTGTTGCTCAGAGGATAGACTTTAAAACAGCACTGCTGGTTTACAAGTCTCTTAATGGTGTAGCACCAGAATATATTTCTGAAATGCTAGTTCCTTATGAACCTCCTCGGACTCTGAGAACATCAGGCCTTCTGCTCGAGCCCAGAGTTAGAACTAAACCTGGTGAAGCAACGTTTAAGTTTCAGCAGAAAAATCTGGAACAGTCTCATCTCTAACAATGTCCAAGGGGAAAATAAAAACATTCCTATTTAGCTCCGCCTACATTTAGTAAAGACAACTGAAAGTATTTTTTATCTGCACATTTGTTTTTTCATTTTTACATTTTTCTTATGTTTCTTATTTTAAAGTTTGTCTATGAATTTTAAATTTGTATTTTTTTCTGTAAAGCACTTTGAGTTACCCTTGTGTATAAATTTATAAAAAAAAAAATAGCCTCGCCTAGCCTTGCCACTGTCTCCATCTCTAATCCGGCCTTACTCTGCGTCTTATCGTCACTGCTGGAGTTGAGTTTCATGCCACCGTAGGCTGCACTTCATTATGAGGCATATGTCAAAGATTTCCCGATGATTTCTTTAGTGATAACTGACTCAGTGTGAATGAAGCCATGGGATTACGTGTGCATGTGTGTTTCATTCGGAGGGTGGTTGAGTGGGGTGTGCTTGCACATGTGGTACATAATCTATCAGGATATCGCGCTGTATTAAAGAGGATCCAGCCACATGACCACCCGCTACGTCCACAGAGGACTGTCGTAGCACTGAGGTGAAATACTGGTAACAATAATAATGGCTCTGTCCAACAATGTGAAATGTACAACTGCCGTTACATTCTACATTTTAGGAAGCCAAAGGATCTCAATTTTTATCTCATTCATGGTTATTATTACATTCAAGAAAGGCTGGTGTGTTACAATGGCTCACATGCATTCATTTCTCACTGTATTGAACTTATATTACCTTACAAGTTCAACACAGTTTACAGTAAATAATTCTATTACATGTATTGTTTTCACATATAAATGAGAAATGAATGCTTGAGCGCCATTGTAACACACCAGCCTTTCTTGAACAGGGACTTGTTGGCAGCCTCCAATGTATCAATGGCCTGAAAAAGAGCACAGTACAAGAAATAATAATTCTAAAAGGATATAGTGTAGATGGATGCTCAAGGAGTCCAACACAAATGGATTGTACTGCATGGACTGTACTCTGGGATTGTTGTTTGGAGATGGATTAGGTGCATCAAGTTAATCAGTGATTGGGCAAAGATTGTTAGATTTTAAGTCAGAAAGTGTAGATATTTTTTGCTGTACCCATCGTAAGATTAGTGAAAGCAACATGGCCAATAAAATAATTTGTCTGTGTTAGCTAGAAAGCTTTTTTTCGGGGCGAGTCATGGCAGCGACCCTAAAAAAAAAGAGTGACAGTTGAGAGTATCCAGCTTTTCGACAGGGGAACATTTTATTAGTTAATATCCACTTTTTTCCAGATGCAGATGCTTGGCTGAGCTCTCCTTGTTCAGTAGCCTTTTGACAATGTTCATTTCCACGATTAGATTTCCAACGTTTTTCCTCCAACCCCTCCCCTTGGAGAACATTTTGTTTTAACAGTATAAAGCAGCAGTAAATGTTTTAATGGCCCTAACAATTCACCACTAAATATGATTAATATGATTGTATTATGACTATAATGTTCTTTACCTAACTGTACCAGCTGGCACGGTAAATAGTAAATAAACATCTCTGTTCATTATTTATTTAGCAGGCACTGGTGCGCTTTTTGACACTTTATTGGGGGTGTTTTTTATTTATAAAACATTGAGTGTTTTTAGGTTTTTATATTGTCACTGTGTTCACTGACTGTTGTCATGTCTTTTTCCACATCTTGACTGTGAGCAATGCACTACAATTCCTATGTGTACATTTTCTTGTGCTTGTGCAAATGGCAAATAAAACTCTTATACTAATATGGCTGCTTTGGAAACATAAAGTACAAGATGCTGTATAGTCTAAGGCTTTTTTTTCACTTATAAATCCATTGAATTTAAATATGTCAGTGACATGTTTGTAGTTACTTTGAGATGAGAAAAGCTAATTAAGTAAATGGCTTAAACAATCATTACCTGTTATGTTTTAGTTGCCAACATAGTTCCTTTTCTGAAATAGAACATTGTCTCTGTAACTAGACAGAGGCCCAACTAAACACTAACCCGTTGCTATCCATCCTGCCCTGCGCCTCTTGAATTACAGCCCAATCAAGTTGACTATCTGCCTCTGTTCGCTTGAGTCAACGCTATGCTACGTGTTTATTTTCATCCCAGAATTGGAAAAATTTAAGTGGGCGCTGACATGTTAAGAGTCATTGTGGACAGTGTATAGATTGGTGTCAGTGAAACCGGACCTGGGTAATGATAGGTAATCACTGAGTTAACCCGGGATGAATCAGCGGCGCCAAAGGACGATGGCGACAAAAGCCAGAACCAGGTGGAGATGACCAAATATACACATCCACGCCTAAATACATATGCAACCATAATGTTCATAATGGATGGAATAAATGGGTAAAGTTTGTCTGATCTTTAACCTTTCCACTCATCTAGGTTGCTGTTTTGGAAATGGCCCCCTTTTCCAGTAAACTCTCCCTTTTCCTTCCCGTAATGGCTACTTTGTGT
The DNA here is from genome assembly GCA_024349245.1 of Neodontobutis hainanensis. NCBI lineage: Eukaryota > Metazoa > Chordata > Actinopteri > Gobiiformes > Odontobutidae > Neodontobutis > Neodontobutis hainanensis. Next base: position 659,796 of record JALDNG010000066.1, on the reverse strand, counting down.
ACACACAACCTTCAAACCACAGAATGGCATGTGTCGGAAACTGATGACTGAAAATAAAAAAACGAAAGATGGAGTGACTAGTCATGTATTAACTGGAAAAAAAATATCATTTATCTAGCACAATGGTTAAAATGGTGAACATATTGGATTGATTAGGAACAACTGCATAAGTAAGCCATGCCATATTTCTGTTGACCAAAAAGGCAATTCAAAATGTCATACCTGAACCAAATCCTACCATTTTCCATCTAAATGCTCGTGAACTAGCTGCGGTGTGACCTCGCCGGTTGGGTCATTAGGAAGCGGTGTTCCCATTGGCTGCCTGTGGTAGCAGCACAGGGTTATGGCTCCGGCTAAATCTCCAGGGAGGGCCGAAACAGTGCAGAACAACAATAGGGCCCGGCGCAGTGTTTAGTCTGCGTCTGCGGGGGCTTACAGCAGATTCTGGACTTTGAAACAAGAACCCGGCTTACTACCAAAGACTTTAAGATTCACTCGCAGCTAGTTTATTACATTTTATTTGACTTTTCATCCATGTCCAAAGCACACACAAATACCATATCATCACAACCAGAAGTACACCGCCCAAATCTCTTTAGGCCATCTTTTATTTCTCTTCGTAGCAAGTATGGCTTTCAGGATGACTCACTTTTAAATTTATCTGAGTTAATACTTGTCTCGGTCAGACATCTTTTGGGTTTTCTGGCATTTTCTCAGCCCACAAGAAGCTCTGTCTAAATAAATCTCTACTTGTGACAAGGGTTTTGAAAAATCCACTGAAAGAATCTCCCTTGTCAATCACATATTCGTCTGCCTTGGGGTTTGTTATGGACGACTCTGGTGGGCTCCTGCCATGAAAACAATAGGGAAGAAGCACAGAAGTCCAAGACTCACATATGAGCAGGTGTTGGATCCTGGAAGATTATTTAAAAAGGCTGAGAGGGTTAGGGCTTCTGCTTGACTGCTTGACAGCATCGAGCTAAAAACACAACAGGGATGACTACACTTGATATGTGCATCCATCACTGAAAGCCAAAGACAGACCTTCTACCGATGTTCATCTGTGAAAGTATTAGTCGGCCACAACCCTGGTACTCACGCTCCACTGCTGATGCCAAACTCAGCACTGTTTGAGTTTCTGGTTTTTTTTATTTTTTTACGCCATTTAGCATTGTTTGGGAACAGTCTGAGCATTGTTTGACAAGAGCAACAAAAAGCAGTCGCCTTTAAAAATGATCACTGATAAAACATGTTAAAAACCAACATGGCTTGGAGAAAGTGCTATTAAAACCTTTCTACTAAAATGAACATTAAGAATCATGTGATTAATATGCTTTTTCCCTCATTTTGTTAAAAGGGCTGAAACATAACTCAAGACAATTTAATCAATCAGCTGTCAGCCGTAAAAAAATTATATGTAATCCATATAAACTGTCATAGGCTACAGCCAGAACTCTAATAACGATCATGTGCCACATATTCTGTAGTGTGCCTTTGTGTTCATGAGAGATTATACATTAATTTAAAATAATAAAAAAAAATTAACTGTATTATTGTATTAGTTTTGCACTGGTATACATTGCATACTGCTAATTAACATGGCAGTGAACTTCAGAAGTTTGTTTGCAGGAACAGATTAGTTTAGGCAACTCTGTATACTATTTCAGGAGCCTCTAATGAACCTTGAAGGAGTATACGCAAGCCTATCTAAGGAGATATTGCAAGGCGCAAGTGCACATTCTTTATTTTAATGCTTTATAGTCATGGTAAAAAAGTTGTGTAGTATTGCTTTGATTTAGCAGAAGTTATTGGTCTAGCCATTTTGTTTAATCTAGCCGTCATCCTGAGCTCTTTATTGGTCGTGACAAATAGGTCAGTGCAAGCAGGGCTCTTTTAGGCTATATCAGAAATTACATACTTGACATGTATCAATTTATATTGGCATCCCTGATATTTGAGCACATAGTAAAAAGTCTGATAGCCTCACAGACACATACCTGTTGACAGCAGAGTGTGAAATCACTACCAGACCCACAGCCATCCGCACATGATGCAATACTCTGGCAGAACACCAGGTCTTATTGGAGGTATTTAGTTAAATGTCCAATTGTCTGATAAAGTAGTGACAGTGGCACCAGGGAAGCTGCGCCCTGGAGATATTTAATTGTGTTTTACAGACACCTATTACACAGTTGGAGAAGTGAACCAGGTCCAAGTGTAGCTCAGCCCTGATTTAATGTCACTCTAAATCACAGCACTCAGTCTGACGCTAAACAAGACCTAAGCTGAGTGAGGAGGGGTTGGAGAAACACTAGTATGAGTAAAGTGTGAGTGAACCATTATGAAAAGTTAAAAATGAAAAGAAGGCTAAAATACAAAAAAAAAATTAGGTAATGCTGAAATTAAGAAACTCATAAATTAAAAATTTGTAATTGTTTTAATCACAATTAAATCACAAGTTCTTTGGTCTTTTTTAGTATATACAATATTAGACCTTCCACAAGCATCATTAAAAAAAAATCTGATAAGCCACTGTGGCCACAAAAGCAGTACAGTATTGTCAATTATTTTATCAATAAATTAGTCCAACATAACAATACGCAGATATTCCAAATCAGGTATCCAGTGGAATAGTCTAAGTGCATCTGAACATTGGGTCACTTGCTAATGTACTTTCCCCAGGTTCATATTGCAGCTTTAGTGTTTGCATTGTGGCTTTTGCATTACATTGAGCCTTCTGGGCCCCCATAGCTCTGGCAGGTTGTTTCCTACAGCAGATCATTTTATTGTCAGAGAATACCATCTAAACCAAAACACATTCCTCTGTGATATTTCCAAAGCGTCAACACATTTACAGCACAGTAAACCTTTTCTGACATGGATCGATCTTGACGTTCTGAATTTAATTAGCTGCAGTGAGTGTGCTGCAACAGTAGCGGGGAGTGCGCCGACTGTTTGTCTCTACACATGTTCCTACTTTATAGTGAACTCTGCTGACCGCACTTTGAAAACGGCACAGCGGTTGGCCCAAAACCAGGACGCCAATAAAGCTATAGGCCAGGTAGAGCGATGGAGAGGCAGACACAAACATTGAGGCAGACAGGAAGCAGCCAGCACACTGCTCCAAGATTGGTACATATCATAATGAAAGGGGACATATTACGGTTTGGCGTGTTTTCTCTTACAAATACAATGCTTTGCTGCCATGTGTTGAAGTGAATCTATATTAAATGTGTGAAAGTTAGCAAATGTGAGCATATGGTAAAGTAATCCACGTGAGCTTCGACCTGCTCTCAACGCTTCATTAAGTCTCATTAGCTCTGCAATGTCTGCTTAAATGTTCCACCTAGCATTGAGGGGAAACGTATACAGATTGATTTAACATGCTCAATTTTTAACCAGTATTGAGAAAAGCAGTGAACCTTTTCGCTAAGCTACTAGTATGCTCCTCTAATTGATAGAATAGTCTACAAATGTTTTGGTGAGATTAACTGGTTATGTTTGTGAAAGCTATACGCAATGGCTTTGCTGTTTAGATCCACATACAAAGAGTGAATAAAATGTAAACAAATGATACACATCTAGTATGTATGTAAATGTAGAGGTGGGAATGCCTGTACTACTCTAGTTATCCATTTATTGCAATAATAATAAAAAAAAAAAATACACTAATGAGTCATCTTATTGTACAAGAGTGCCTCTTTAGCTTCTGCCAAATTTAAAGGTGTATTATGTAAAACAGGTGAGTTAAAACCATGTTTTTGATGCAGTATAACCTTCTCAAAACTACACTATATTGAAGAAATTATAATCCCTATAAAAATATTAGTTCCAGAATTTAATTTCTAGGAAGGGCAAATTGAGCACTGCTGGACATAAAGTACATTTATGAAAACTTAGTGGGCTAGTGTAGATGCTCCTTTTACAGGCTTTGAAAAGGAAGGGTGTGGAATTGCAATCTGCAATGTCAGCATTAGATGCCACCTAACTTTGTTGCGCTGTGGTGTGGAGATAAACCTGGAACTTTTTGAATAACAACAAATGGATAAAGCCATAATGTTCTAATATAATAATGAATCAGAGGCAAACAACACCTTCAGAATTTTTAATACTCAAATTCTGTTATTTATTATCTTTTTACAGGTTATGGTGTGTATTGGGAGTAGTCTTTGTCCCATAGCTGGATGTATTAAAGCTATTGTGACCCCTATAACAACAACATAACATTTTATTTTGATAAGCTAAGTTTATGTTTATGGCTGATTGAACAGAATTCTGTAAGTGTTTTATTAACCTAAACCAATTCATTAAAATACTTTATGAAACAACCCTACGTAACATTCTCAAAACATACATTCTCTGTCCACTGCTGTTGTCAATCACAGGTCTAAAAATAGAAAATATAAAAGTTGTGGTACAAGGGAGGTGTGAATGAGAGAGTAACAGAAGGAGAGTGAAAGAGAGGGGAGGGGGCAGGAAAGCAGGAAACCTCCCGTAAATGTCAGGAACGCTAACGTGACGTCAGTTTGGGAGGCGACACCTCAAGACCTATGAAACTTTCCACTCGGCCTAAGAACGGACCTGGCCAGTGTCTCCAGTGCTGGGTGGGACGTAGGTGGTGGCAGGGGTGTGTGTCGGGTGGAGTGAGAGGGTGGGGAAGGTCGGATTGTGTGTTTATAAACCGGTGGCACATAAATAGCGGTGCATCAATGGTCAATAGCGACGCTGATGTCATGGTTAGTTTTGTGTGGACTTTGTTTGTGTGGACGTCTGACTCAACATGGATTTGCAGTGTCATTGTGCTATGTTCTTGCTTTTTCTTGTAACCCAGACTAACCCACTCATTTTAACGTCTTTCAAAGTCATTTCAGGTATAAAAATAGTCCTAACTGTAAATTTCTTCCTATGTGTTCTTACTCATCAAAAACACAGCCACTGTCATTTTATTGGAAACTGGCAGTGTCCTGAAACCTCCTTTCTCCGAATTGTTAGTTACTTATATCAAGTGCCAGTACTATATAAATATAAATGAGAGCCATGCTGAATTTATTTTATTTCTTTTAAATATTTTATACAATTCTTTGATTTTAAGAAACAGTCTATTGTACCTTTTGTACTTGTCCTCATTTGACCTCCTGTTTCTGAAAATGTTGCTCTTTTAAAGTCAATTGGTAGAACAAGCTCAGTATCTTAAAACAACATGGCACCAGTTCTTAAATATTAGCTAATCTACTTTTTTGATGGCATATACTAAATTTTTAAGTAAATACAATTTTATTTAAATTTAACACATTCATTCAATCACACATTTTTGTTTATTTTGTTGGTGGTTGTGGTGGGCTGGAGCCTATCCCAGCAGGTGGGGGTCAGTGGCTATATGGCTTGGCTAAGCCATATACTCACAGACAACCATTTGCTCTCCTATTCATTCACTAGGGGCAATTTAGGTTAACCACTTCCCTTTAACAATCATACCTTTGGACAGTAGGAGGAAGCCATAGAACATGCACACATGATCAACTCATGGATAATAGGCTTAAATTACCTTCTGCTCTAATTCAATTATATGTCAAAAATTTAAAACTAGATATGTTAAATAAATATGGCGGTAGTATAGCTCAGTGGGTAGACCAGCTGTCCTTCGACCGGCGGATGGGTGGATCGAACCCCCCTCGAAACATCCCAAAACATCATAACATCCTGCTCTCCCCCACATACTGTCGTTGTGTCCTTGGGCAAGACACTTAACCTACATTACCTCCAGTGAAGTTCTGCAACACTGGTAATAGTTTAATTTATGTAAAGCGCCTTGAGTGCCTACTACAGTAGGTGGAAAAGCGGTATATAAAGATTATTATTATTATTATTACTACAATTGTAACATACTGTAATATAACATATACTTTCATTGCTTTGGTATATAATGTTCCTTTTAGGAAAGGCATTAAATACAGGGAGATACATTTTGGAAAAAAGTCTGTAGACAATTGCAATGCATCATTAGGATCATTGGGATTATGCAAATTTAAACATTTTCTAAAATTAACCAAAAGAGTGTTTGTGTCTGAACTTGACCAAAGGGCCTCTTTGGTCTATCTTGGGTTTCTAAACCGAGAGCTACCAGCTAATCATGTGTTTAAGCAAGAAATACAAAATTGGTAATTCTTTTTTTTTTATATAAACTAGGCCCTAAAATTTAATTATCCTCAAAAAAAAAAAAAAATGAAAGAACATAATAGGCTTATAATATATATCATTTGTTGTAATGTTTATACATTGTTTATTTTAGTTTGGTCCTAGAGCTTCTGTGGCTCTCAGACTTACCTCTGAACCATCACAAATCCACACACACATACTGTCAGCCTTTTTTTTAACATGTTCTCCTGCTGTTTTGAACGTCATTTAAAATAACTAATATATCCTATAAAAGCAGCAGCAGAAGCCTGTGCAGGTTTACACAAATAATTAGCTGCAGGCAGACACTATTATACGAGAGAAATACGACCTGCCAGAATGCACAGTACCAACCAAAGGTAATGACCTAATTTCTTTGCCGTAAACAACATATATGAGATTTAAGACACAAACAAGCTCCACAACTTGGCTTTTCAAGGTGATTAGCACCATTACATGCAACATATCGCTCTGTTCCTTCTCTTTCTCTACAGTGGCCAGCTAATTCTTTTGACCGCAAGTACCAAAACAAGAACCTTTTTTACGGAACAAAACCAGCAGGCGATGTGTGGCTTTTTAACAGGGCTTAGGCCTCCAGGGTCTGTGGTCCCTACTGACAGCTTTACAGGCAGCTGACTGGAGGTGCCATGCCAGCACAACAAGGGAGGCCTGCAGCCACAGCAGCAACACGCAGCGGCACACTTCAGGCCTGGAACGCAGCACTGGCAGAGTACACAGTTAATGCTAATGGAACGAATGTTGAGATATGAAGTGATAATTGTATTGTAGCTAAATAATGTACTAAGTTGGAGACGATTAGTATGACTGTAGAGCATGCAAGAACAATGGAATTTGCAGAACGTGTGGAGAATAATGATTAAGAAAAATTTCCCATTAGCCAACAATTGCACACTAAATTTTGCCAAGTGCAACATATATTTAAAATAATTTATATTCCACAAAACATATGCTGTAAATTTGTATTTGTACCTAGCGTCTCGGTAAAACTATTGTTTTACTATGGAGTAAAAGCCCAAAAGCCCAAAAGCCCGGATGTAACCGCCATTTTATTGCCCTGTCTTAATGACAATATTGGTGAGTAGGGGACCAGTGGGTGGATAACATCCATTTTTTTTACAATCTATGATTTGTACAGGATGCCACTTGCAGCACAGTATTCTTCTTCTTCAACAACAATTAGAGCTCTTCCCCTTCCGGCGCCTCAGGAGGAGGAAGCAGTTCCCTGGTACTCCTCAATCCCACTGAGGAAGCAGAGGCTCGGAGGTGGACCAGGCTGAAGTCATTGAGGTAGTTAAGAATCTTCTCCGTGGCAAGGCACCGGGGGTAGATGACATGGCCCTGAGTAAGATGGTTAAGATGGCATCACTAAGTATGCTTTCTTTTATAGTGTAATGGTTGAACAGATATGATATTATAGCATTTATTTACATATAAAAACATGGCTCTGTGCTGAGCCAAAAAAATAATAATATTATTCATATATAATATATTTCAATGTATAATATGGAGGCTCCATTTGGCAAAATGTTATGATTATGCTCATGAAGAACATATATAACTTAGTTTTACTTCCAATGTACATCATTTACTTTAAATTTATCCCATCAATCATTTTGTCAGCTGCTTTTTCCATATGTTAAATATCTCCAGTTGGATGGAACTCCTTAAATATACCACGTATAAATAGATACGTACACATGTAAGATCATATTCAAGGGGCCCAGGAGCCGCACTGGGGACATGTTGATTTTCACATTGTGGTTTTCAGTGCAGAACAGAGCCGAAGTCAGACGGACAGAGTACAGAGCTGTGGGGAACGCCACTAGGGAGCTCTGTACCAGCCAGACTTGACCTGTGGCTCCAATCTTGGCACGGACCCTTAAGCGGGACTGCAGAAAGACCTAGAACAGGACGCTTTCATGTTGCTTTCACAGGCTCACCTCCTAATCGACAGTTGGGCATTAGCGGTCATTAGCAACGCAGCAGAATCCACTGTGTAGACGGTTTTCCTGCGTGGGTGGCTGCATTTTGATTTCTCAGTTGTCTTTTCTTGTTTTACTCCTAACCTGTGTCATTTCACAAACTGCTGAAAGCTTTATCACATTTCCATTTTGTCCAAATGCACTGCCAAGTCAAATGTACCAGGCTTTACACACTGTAAACACAGCGGAAAACAGGCAGCTTCAATGCACTGAAGCTCTGCCAATGTGCTGATTTAAAAGCTCACACTGATAGGAATAAGCATGTGGAGAGCTGCTGTATTTACTGTACAGAGAAATAAACATAGCAGAATTTTAGCTATGTTTATGTTCTGAAATTTAAAAACATACACTCAAACACTGCCTTAGATTAAACATGTCATATATGTACAGCAGGGCTCCTTACATCTGTATAAATAAATCAGCAGCCTATATTTTATACTGCAATATTTGTAGTTAGTTAGTGTTTCACGCCATTTAATTAAGCAATGTTACAGATGATCACAGCTGTGCTAAGATTTAGCAAAACACCCAACCACATTTAATATTATTCATATACAACACTGCTACTACACACATTTGATAGCAACACATACTGTACATAAATGTGTTGTATGTCTGGTCTATTTGTCTGTTTATTCACTTGAAAAAACAAACCACTAACAACATGACCACATTTCCGTCCACGCTGGGACCCTCAAATCTGACTGCAACTTTGCAGTGGACTTTTTTATTTCTTTGACACTTACAGATTTAACTTGTAAATAACAGTTACAGAAATGAACACATTTATGCCTTCTGCAGCTTTAAAAGAAAGAAATTGTCTCTCTGTCATAAACTAATAAAGTATAAAATTATAGTATAATAATGACTGATAATGCAGACATTTGCAAGGCTGACAATATTTAAGGCAACAGCGCAGTAGTTCAGTGTGATAATAATAATAGAGTGGTTGTTCTATAACCGGCATGTTGGTAGTTCAAACCCCGCTCGCTCCCACAGTTTATACTGTCGTTGTGTCCTTGGGCAAGACACTTAACCCACCTTGCCTCCAGAGGTGTTCCAGCTGTAACACTGGTGAATGGAAGCTTAGCTCTAGTGTAAAGTGAGCTACTGTTTATTGTAGCGAGCAACTTTATTACAATTACAAAAGTTGCAAACAACAGACTAAAAGGCTGAACACTAGCAGAGACATATCTGCGCCAAAAATATATATTGCTGTTCGTTGCCAGTTGTCATGCTCTTTGTCTTTACTGTACTGATGGTGTAAACAAAAACACGCTGTTTGTGAGTGGCAGCCGTGGTGCATTTTTGAGGCGTCCTTTAGAAATGTTATGATACAAAATGTTAATTTAACCCTCCCAGCATATATTATTGTGTTGCCTCAGGGCAACAATATGCAGGATATATAGTAAATCACAGAGAAGAATCTAATATTGTCTCAACAATTATTAGGAAAATTAAGAGGGAACTGATACTGATGAAAATGTGTTTCAAATATTTTATTATTATTATAAAAATAATGTCCTTTCTACCAGCGTCCATTTTCCTTTAATAAACAGCGCAGAAAACAAAGCAAAATTAAAGACACTTGATTTTGGATTTCAAGAAAGAAACATGTCTGTCATAACTGCATAACAAAGGCAGTAAAAGTAAAATTGTATTCTTTTATTATTATATTATGCGCAAATACATGAATTATATGTGATAACATCCAAACACATTGTCAGTGAAGACCTCTGGGAAAACTACCCCTTATTGCACAATGTTGCCCCGAGGCTCAACATAAATAAAATACAGTGAACCTGCCAAAATGTTTTTCTACGCCTTCATGCACACGCACCTATTTTTTATTTGCCGTTCATGTTGTAAGATTACTAAAGCAAATAATCTGTCCTTCTTCTCACACCATGTGCTCCTGTGCCCACACGTCAGAAAAGAAAGTCCTGCCTGCAATTAATGCTTGATAGTGACTCCCTCACCTTTTTAGACTGTTAGACCATTCTGATTGGTTGGAATTGTTCAAAGAAACATAGGGAAATGGAAATGGAGTGTAAGAAAACTTTATGAAAGTAACTATGAAAGTATATGAAGTAGAGCATAATCAATGGCACGCAGGCCAGAGTAGACAACCATCTCAAAAGGGATTGCCTATAACACAAAAGCTCACGCTGGACATGGCTTTAAGAGTGTATGAATTCCAACAATTGTTACATAGGCCTGTAACATGGAATATTTTTAAAGTGACAATGTGTTGTCTGTTCTGAATAGTGGATTGGCTGCTCGGTACTGTTTTCAAACTTATACATCGACCCCTGAGCTGCCGTGGGAACTGTACGCCCATGTTCATAGTGATAAATGCCAAAGATTGTGTGAAAATGGTTGCGGTAGTTTTCTGCCATACATAGTCCTACCTTTGATAAATGAAGGTATGTCCTCCATCAACATTTCCCACAGCGCGCCTGCGCTCTCTGTGTGACACTGAGTTATAAACTTACAGTTCACCTGCAGGTGTACCCCGTCTCTTGTCACAAATATTAAAGAAATGCATTTGAATGTTTAGGTTAAACATTTTTCTGTGCTATTATACTGCTACACTGTGCCTCTGTTTATTGTTGCAATGCAATTTTAAATATTTTAAATGCCAGTTAGCAATGCAGCCTTTCTCCATGCACCTGCTCACATATTGTAATTTGTTGATATTAGCACACTGATAAAGTGGCACTCTATAACAAAGGTTGCTGACCCCTGCAGTAGAGGGATAACATTATATTACCTTCTCTATAAGAATAACAATATATTATACATAATATAATGCATAATTGGACATAAAGCTGCATTTATCATTGCATTATGCTCCATAAATAAGCTACTGTCTTGTAATTGACAACATATTAATGTTTCCTGTACAAAACCTGTGGTATCATTGTTTTGGCAAACCCAATAATGTAGTAAGTAACAAAACACTGAGACTCCAACGCTCAGCATACACTGACCTTAAACCATCATAAAAACATTCTCTTAAAATGTACTTTTAATACTTTTACTGTGTCAATTAAAGAAAGATCCTATGTATCTATGGCACATTTAAGTCATCACCAATCTGAAGGATTCAGCCTGCTTTTGTAACTGAGTTAAGTAAAGGTCTCACAGGTTACACTCCACTCATATAGACAATACAAAGTGAATTATATGGGTACATTTGACATAATGACATATGATAAAAACTTGCTCACTGGTTTTCTCACAGACGAAAAAGGCCAAAACAAAGAAAATTAAGCCCATATGCAGCTGTTTATTGCCTTGGCTCATTACTCAATAATGTTTGTGTAATAGTTGGGAGCAATTATAGCTTCCAGAAACCTCTTCAAAATTGACCTGTTCTCTTTTGCGGTGAGGTAAATTCTGTAAAGGGGTACGTACCATTGGGATACACATGAACCACTGGGCACTGTAACCCACTGTATAAGTCATCCAACAAAGAGGTGACAATGGATGAAGAGGATTGTGCAGTCAGTCCAGGCACAGCAGGACAGAATACCTAAACTAGTCCTCTGTTACACTGGTTGTGGGCTGAACAATGGACAAGAGGTTCAAAGTCAAAGAGTCAGATAAGGACACAGACAAAGGAAGTGCCCCCCCTCACCTTCAATAATATCATAGCAACCTTTTCAAAAAAATAAACAGACACGTTTGCCTCAAAATAATAAAATCTAAAGTAAAATAAGATCTAAATATTGATTGACCAAATAAATATTGGGATTGCTTCAATACTGGGGCATTTATATCAATATTTAAGCCTTTGTTTAGATTCTTGTCTTGATTCAATTTATTTTTATGTTTTTAAACGTGTGGCTCTTGTGCAGTGTGGAGTTATTTTACAGCGGTTGATGAAAACGAACTGTGATGTGTGCAAGGAGGTTATTAGATTCTGTGGCAACACAACAAACTTAGCATGTTGTGTTTCCAAATGCATTTCAAATGCTACAATTTAATTCATTAAAATGATGATTTGATATAATATACGCAAACATTTGCTTGACACAATAATATTTTGGTGGGGACAGTATAGTCAGAGGACAAGGAATTGATAGAGCAACATTTTATTTGCAAAATGGAATATGTATTGATATTAGCCCCCTATTCTAATTATTAGTATTTGATCAATGCTCAAAACTAAGGTATTGCACTATTTTACTAGGATATACTCAAAACAAATGCCAATTTTATACACATTTTAATTGGTAATTAATTCATTAAAGTTTATTTTTTAATTTTAGTGCCATGTCGGACTTCATCAAAACAAGACACAAGTGGAAAAGCTCAGGACATAAACTATTTTCAATATGGATTAGAAAAAACACTTCACACAGTGCGGACCTAAAATAAGACTTTTACTGGTAAACCCAGCAGGAATCAGTTTTTAAGTTGCCTTACATAAATGATTGTTTCATATATAATTCTGAATCTCCCGCAGCCTTAAACTTCATAAGTGCAGTAAAAAGCCGAATCAAAGTGTCAAACATCATCCACGTCAAACCTTTATAAATAAAGAGCAGTTAATGGTGTCGTGATCTATTTGAGTAATAATCCTCAGCCTTCACAACGAGGATTGTTTGGGCTGGTGATTTACAGTGACCTCCATGTTCAAATGAGCTAAATGTGAGTGCTTCAGATGCTAACTGCGGTCGAGCGTCCCGAGGAGGCGGAGCTGCTGCTGCTGGGACCTCGTCTGAATCCCGTTCATTATCCTGAGCTGCTGCAGCCTTAATGTGGCTTTATGGGAGCGCGCAGAGTCCCACAGGACAAATTAGGCCACAGATCGCTACATTTGGGGAATAAAAGTGGCTATTGAAAAGGCAGATTGTTCCAATTTTGTCATTAGTTTTACTGCGAGCCAGAAAGTAAAAGGATGTCTGCCTCGGCCTGTCAGAAACAGTTTAGAAGAGTTGCAGTCCATAAAGCCACAGTACAATTATGTATATACTAAGGATTATTTGTTAGTGAAAAAAAATGTATAATAAAAAAATGTATAATAAAAATAAAAATGTGTGACTGAAAAGGAAACTGATTATAAACACAATATCGACAATATCTGCTAATCTGAACCAAAAGTGTAAGCGGTATGTGTAGGACAACAAAGAGTAGGAAACCTGTTAGCATCTATAAGTAACAAAAACCCCAAACTCTGCCTGGTGCTACGAGCCTCTACGAGCCTCTACACCTGGCTGTTTCTCACAGACTGTGCGTGTTGGTCCGACCATCAGCAGCTCTATTACACAAACAAATGTGGATTAAACCTACGCATGCTTTAAACAAGTACAATGTTGTGATAATTTTATTCAAAACTGATTTGGAATTGTGTCTTCTGTATCTCTTTTTTGGTTTGGAAAAATTGTATTCTTTTTTTTTTACTAAAAACTTTTGAATACTTCATTCTGAACTTGACTGAAGACTTTTGTCTGTGCAATGACAAAGTAATATTGAGCCTTTAAAGACATTCCCAGTTTCAATATTTTCTACAGTGTTTCCAGGAAGAGTAAAATAATGGTAAACATTCATTTAAACACTGATGATGCTTGGTATTAACTGATACTTATAGTGAGCTTTATATAATATATGTTTGTTGGCCTTAAATACAAAATGATCAGATTTGTTTGCTTAAGGAATCTGATAACCATCATGAAAATGCAAGGCAACACCACAAATCCAAAAGACGGCTGCACACTATCTGAGAATTATTGTGAACTCTTGTAAAAATACACAGAAAAAAGTGGTGTCAGACTTTCACCAATGAAGGCCAATTGTGTGTGTGGTGGCTCTTATAAAGAAGCAGTTCACCTCTTCATCTGGAGCTGTTACTGCGCAGGTTGTGACTCCTGTGAAAATGTTATGGTAGCGAGGGCCTGGATTAGGTGTCAGCAGGACTGGAGTCTGCAGCTACTGGGACACCACAGCTCAATGGAGCAGTGAATTGTGGGAGTGGAGCTATAGGAACGAAGGGTTTGCATTATGATTAATTTAAAATATGGAGCAGAAACACTTGGATTTGAGTATATTTAAAGCATGTCTATTGGGAAATACACATGTTTATACTTATTTTATATATATATTGTAACTAAGCCATACAAAGGAATTTCCAAGTTACAGTAAATATTGGGTAATTCCTCTTAAACCTCAATGAATATTTCTATGTTTGTAGATATAATGCTGTAAAATATGTGTTTTGTGGAAGTGCATGTAATAATATTATAATGAATGATTATAAATACTCATTGTAAACTTTAAGTGTCATACCTACACATTAATCATGAAGAAGAAAATGTTATAATATTAATCAGACTTTTGTTTAGTGCTTATGATGTGCACTGCAGTGTGACTTTTTTGTTTTCCTTTTACTCTTTATAAAACATTTGATACAGAATTTTTACAATGCACTTGATAGAACATCTTAAACCTGGGTATGGTTTATAAAGTACTTGTATATATATATAAAGTATCAGTGAACTCCATTATTACCAATCTGGAAAATGACCACTATTTATTTTTATTACTGTGTCAAAGTTATTTTAGTGCATATATTATCTCCAAATCAGTACAAATATATATATTTTTTAGATTTTGTAGATGTAGTAGTGTCCTTTGTGACCTAACACCAATACATTTGAAAGCATTAGTCTAAATGCTGCGCAGCTGAGATAATATCAAAGTATATGCAATCTTCTAGCTAGCAGCTTTAAATGTACTGCTACAAGGATAAATGAGTGTCAGTTACACGCACCCCACTGACAGACTGTGACACTGTCCGGTTCAGTGTCGTCCCGATCAGCAGGCCACACGGTGGAGATGTGCGGTCACAAATCCACTCGCTCCTCTCCCCTTCCCTCCCTTTTGACTGTTTAAACCCCAGAGGAAAGGCCTGTACGAAGTAGCCAGACTATCAGACTCCACAGCACCGGGACCCCCTCCACCCCCACCCATGCCCCATTCATACACCTCCCTACCCCCTCTCCACACGAGTCAAAGAGCCCTTCTTCTCTGTGCCAGCTGACTGCAGGAGGAGTGACCTGGGAGTGCCCACAGGGAGGTGCAGTGATACAGGAGATAGAGCTCATTAGCCTCGTAGCATTAGCTTTAGCGTATAACCAAAAGTTCACGTAAAATAAAATAAATAAAATAGTCCAGTTATGTATTTAAAATATGGCTCTATAAACATTTTTTGGGCATATTTCATGAAAATTTCAATAGTATTCCATCAAGATATGTGTGACTGTGCATTAGGATTATTGAAAACAAAAAACCTTGCATGCTGTGACAGGACCTTATGAGATCTAGACTAAAGCAATATTGTAAAAACAAAACATGTATGTTTATTTCAATTACTTGCTGCTAAAGGTGGATAGATCATTCATTCATTCATTCCACTAAAATCATATGAATTATTTTGTACGTTTTAATATAAAAACACAAAATGCAAAGATTGCTAATGACATTGCATCATGACTTTACTCTTTTTTACAACGACTTACTGATTTCTTTAAGAAAGTGGCTTTTTTCCCGTTAAATCCCACCAACTCTATTATTATATGGAATTAGCTCCTCTGGCGCAGTGTTTCCCAAACTTTCTTTTTAACATGGCTGACCTATATTTCAAAAGCCAGTAATCATGACCTAACCTGGAATGGTATTTTAGTATGGTTTCCTTATTTTTTGTAATAAAGTTTTTTTAGGGCCAAATTTGCCAAATTTTAAAAAAATCAGTGCTTCTTTTTTCTGTCATCTAAGTCATAGTTTTGTGTCCCTTTAATTTTCATTTCATTTCCTGCAAGCAGCTTCTAGATTTTTGAAATGATAGGGATTTTTCACAACCTCAGAAAACACTTTGGCGACCCCACTTTTATACCCCTTCCCAGTGTTTAGGCACCACTGCTTAAGCCAAAAAAAAACCTCTTCTGATCATGCATGTCTTACTATATTTTTTGAGGATGGTCAGATATATTGTCTTACAAAACCATCATGTCCTCATTCAAAACCTGGTCCACCTAATGACACAAATACATGCACACACAGTCCTACACACCCTGCGTCAGTCATCCATTTCTCTGCATCCCGTCAGCTCACACCTGAGCCTCACACACAAACAAACACGGCTGTCCAAAGTGTTAAGGACGAGACCCATCTGCTAATGGCTGCGACACTCTGGCTACTGTAACACACACGTATAATTAATGAACACACTTGCCACAGGGCTTCCACACGCCAAGTGAGAGCCTCTGGCGTTTCCTCCCCCGTGGGCTCCGACGTGCTCCTCGGCACAGTGCAGCCTCACAGAAACCTGTGCTGAACAAGCAGCGCTACCTCTAATAAGCCAGAAAAATAAATATGGAAAGTCAAATTATCCTCTGAGTCATATTGCATTGCGTGTTAAATGGACGCACAATAACAAGTCTTTCACGTGGACTGGTGATTAATGAATCAGGAAGAAAATGCGCTGGCAATTCAAGAGTCGGGATCAACTTTCACATTGACTAAAAATGAATGAAAACACCAAAGACAAACATAGATTCTGGAGTGGGGAAATGTGTGTTTTAAAGGAGTGGATGTTGGAAGTGTAACTCCAGAACAGGACGCATCAGGAAACTGTCAGGACTTTATGAACATGCTTTGGGCCAGTGGACACACAAATACAGCCAAGTGACTAAGCAACTGCACATCAGCCCAAAACCTGGCCTAAATAACACTCATTAATATTGGGCTGTTATATCATCTGTAAGTGACGTGCCTTGATCAAGTTTAGTGTTCAATTATTTTGGTGAAGACAGTTAGGTAATGTTTTATAGAAACACAGTCATAAAAATATTAAAGAACAACTAAATTACATTTACGATGAAAGTGAATCTATAGCTTTATAATATAGCATAGTGTACATACATTTTATTTAGTGTGTCAATAACAGAGGTTTTTTAGTGTCTACTTAAAAAAAAAAAAATTAGGAATACATTTTCTGGGATCCTGTCTTGCCTTTATCCAATCAGATGTCTAAAACAAACAAATTGGAAAGCTGTATTTCAGTGGCTAGTTTAGCTGTCTTGCCATGTTCTTTTTTTAATCGAGCTACTGTTCTCTGTGACAGTTTTAATCAAACTTTTTATGTAACGACCTAATGTCATTTTTGAAAGCATTAAAATATATCTAGTATATCTAGGAAAATATTCATGTTAATTGCAGTTCATGATCCATTATGGAAATACGTCCAAATCCACCCCCTATGAGTAAGCACTGCTGGAGTTGTGCCCACATTCCAATCATAACGGCAGTAAAATGTTGGTCTATAGTGCTCCTCACTTGTAGCAGGTAAAAGCCAGGGTTAATGAAGAGCTCCATCTACATCTACAAATATTAGATTGTGTTTGCACAGTGCTCATGCTAAAGCTAGCAGCTAGTACAAGCAGAAGTGTGCAAACATTTATCATTCACATTATATAAAAAGGCCATGGGTGTGGAATAAAAGGGGTGTCCACTGTGTGTGACGTTGGTGATGAAAAGAAACAAAAAAGTTAAACATTTAAACTTTAGACTCGATGCATGTTTTAAAGGAGTAGATGTTGAAAGTGAAACCCTAGATCAGGATGCATCAGGGATGTGTCAAGGCCTAATGGAAGAACTGGCGTCCTTTAGGTCTATACAGGGACTCCCACATGGAGCTAGACGGGCAGGCGTCCATCAGCGCTCCTCCGCTGCCTCTCCACTCTTGGCAAATTAGCAGGAATTTTTTGGGGAGGGCCGATTGTTTTCTCTTTAAACGCGGCATGTTTTCGCTGGGGAAGTCGCCTTCTCCTGCGCGCCTCAATATTGTGTGAATGGAAGTGAATGGAGGCCTTCATAAGCAGTGAGGTGGCTGTGGTCGACGCCGCCACGCTGCCAGCCACGCGTCCTCGCCTACATCTCTCAGGATGATTGGCTCGCCTCGAGTTCGACTACTTCAGGGCCTCCCATATGAAGATGAATGCAGTTATTCAAATCCGGCGTCTCTGATTGACCAGGGAAATGAATCAAATATTGAATTTACTCATTTTAAAATTCAAGCCTAATCTGATTTAGCTGCATAAAAATTACAAAATAGATTTATTTAGTTAAGATTCAAATCGTACTTCACGGACTCAAACCTAGGCATATCCACTTTCCTACTGTGGGGACTTCTCTGAAATGAGCAGTGTTCTGTTGATTCTCTCTTTCCATCATTAGTTTATGTTCTAAAACAGTCAGTTCTTGAGCCCTGGCCCTTTTGTTCTGCACAGGTCAAAAATACAGGTTGAATGACTAATAAGATGCTTAGTATGAGTCAATGTGGAGTTTGCCATCGATTGTTTGAGTCCAGCGACCATGTTAAAACCCAGATCCCCCTTAGTCTGACTCAAAAGGGCTGGACCTGGTGTGTATTAATAGAAGTGGACTCTAAACTTTTAGTCATAGCGCATGATGAACGAGGCACAAATATTTTCCTACAACAATCTGGTGGATTACAACCTGAATGTCAGTAGCTACGAGACAAAAGCTTTTCCATTAAATGTCAAAATGCAAGTACAATGGCTTCATTTTGTGATTAAAACTCTTCAATGTTTATGGATTTATGGATGGATGCTATTAAATTGAGATGAGGAGAACAGTGTAAAGCTGTGGCCCCTCTTACCAGGCTTAGATCACTAGGTAAGAGATTCTCCAAAAGTACTGAAAGTGGGGCAAGGAAGAAAAAATGGAGAATCAGGGACTCTCTGGACATCTCTGTGATTTGTTTAACATAAGTCCAATGCATTGAGCCCCTACCAATTGTTCAGTCCAGTAAGTCCACCTGTAGGTTAGAGTGGCGATGATACAGTGATCCAGTCTATACTGTCTGTGAGGAAAATATAGCTGAAAATGATGATTCATCACCTCAGAATCCATCACATCAAAGTAAAGTTTAGAGTTTACCTTAAACATCTAGCTGAGTTTAGTGTTACGTAGACCAGTCCAATGGGAGCGTACCTAACTCGAGACCACTCTCTATGCAAGCATGTGATTGAGCAAAACTCCCATGCACTGAATATTCTCCCTGCTTAAAATTCTTAATTATGGAGCCTAGGTGATGTCTTAAGGTCTCAGACTGAGGTTTAGACTGGGGTTAGACACGGTTTCAACCTTGTTTTAGGCTTGGTTTAGACTGGGGTTTAGACTTTAGATTAGACTTGGGTTTAGACTAGGGTTTAGACTTTAGATTAGACTTGGATTTAGACTGGGGTTTAGACTTTGGTTTAAGATTTGAGATTAGACTGGGATTTAGACTGGGGTTTAGACTTGACATTAGACTGGTGTTTAGACTGGGGTTTAGACTTGACATTAGACTGGGGTTTAGACTTGACATTAGACTGGGGTTTAGATTGGGGTTTAGACTGGTGTTTAGACTGGGGTTTAGACTGGGGTTTAGACTGGGGTTTAGACTTGACATTAGACTGGTGTTTAGACTGGTGTTTAGACTGGGGTTTAGACTGGGGTTTAGACTTGACATTAGACTGGGGTTTAGACTGGGGTTTAGACTGGGGTTTAGACTGGGGTTTAGACTGGGGTTTAGACTGGGGTTTAGACTTGACATTAGACTGGGGTTTAGACTGGGGTTTAGACCTGGGTTTAGACTTGACTTTAGACTGGGGTTTAGACTGGGGTTTAGACTGGGGTTTAGACTTGACATTAGACTGGGGTTTAGACTGGGGTTTAGACTGAGGTTCAGACTTGACATTAGACTGGGGTTTAGACTGAGGTTCAGACTTGACATTAGACTGGGGTTTAGACTGGGGTTTAGACTGGGGTTTAGACTGGGGTTTAGACTTGACATTAGACTGGGGTTTAGACTGGGGTTTAGACTCGGGTTCAGACTTGACATTAGACTGGGGTTTAGACTGGGGTTTAGACTGGGGTTTAGACTGGGGTTTAGACTTGACATTAGACTGGGGTTTAGACTCGGGTTCAGACTTGACATTAGACTGGGGTTTAGACTGGGGTTTAGACTGGGGTTTAGATTGGGGTTTAGACGGGTTTAGACTGGGGTTTAGACTAAGGTTTAGATTGGGGTTAGTCTGAAGTCGTTTTTGTTTTTCTCAACTCAAAGATCATTCTTAAAACAATGTGATACAAGGTTTTTCCTAAATACAAGATTCGGGTACTTTCGGAAGAATTCTATATTTGCAGGTTTTAGTGGTAGAGGCTTAAAAGTGATATTCTCAGATATTTCTAGTAATGTATGTTGTTCAATATATAACTAGTGTATTACATGTTCGGATTTCTGTGTGTCTTGAGAGCTGGCCAGGTATTGATGTGCCGTCGACCTCTGTATTCTTCCACTAAGACTAAATGCTTTTGATTCTACTGGTCACACCAAAAAATGCATTTTGGGTGTCCAAGCACCGTTGGAAACCACCAAATGTATTCTGTGCAGCCACAGGACCAAATCCACTGTGCATTTCCCTCAGCCTCTGTCACCAGGACAAGTGGACCTCCCATTCTCCTTTCACTCTCCTTTCACTCTCCTTTCAAACACAATACGCTTCATTTAACTTCTCTTCACACTCACGAGCTTGCACACATTCACACCTGGGAGCTGCACTGACCGCAGTCTTCTACTGTTGGACACTGAGGCCTAATATTAAGTCCAGTCCCTCACTTCGGAGCAGACCACTCTTTTATCAGATACCTCTCTAAAGCCAGCTTTTCTTGGCACATCATTCTTACCCGTCCTGCCATGACTCTTGTATTTTAATGACGTTCATGTCCCTGCTAAATCATCTGTTCTAAACGCTCAAATTTTCCAGAAGGAGTTGTACCTGATGATACAGTACAGTATTTTTGGTTAATAGAAAGTATGAGGAGTCTGCATGTCCTCCCCGTGTTAGACAGGTTTCTGTCTCTGTACTGCAGCTTCCTCCCACCGTTTAAAGACGTGCTTTCATAGGTCAATTGGCAACTCAAAGTGTTCTTAGTGAACAAATGTGAGCGTGAATGATTCACTGTCAGTGTCTGTTTCTTTGTGTCAACCCTGCGACTAACTGGCCACTGTTCAGGGTGTACCCCGCCTCAGGCCCAACGCTGCTGAGATAGGTCCTGGGGGACTAAAGACTAAAGGACTAAACGGTAGAAAATGAATGAATGAATGAACTAGAAATCATGCTTGCTTAATTGACTTTAACATATTTCTAGTTTATTTTATTGATGCATAAGACTTAACAAAACATTGAAAGAGCAAAAATACCCAAAAGTGGTAATTAAATCTGGGTTACAAAGATTGCAACATTCAAACATTTATCCTATTGGATTTTTTAGTGTTTTTATATTTGAATATTTGAATTGATAATGAAAATTTGCTGAGGCTACCAAGTCTTTTCACTGCCATTTTCAATTTTAATAAATATCCCTTTATTTTTATTCCATACTATTCTGTTACATAGTCCCCAAAAGCAACACATCCTAAACACCTTTAAAAATGTCTTTAGACTATTTATTTAGACAACTTTATGACCAAATAGGAACAAGTTTAATGGCATTGGACTGATAAAGACAGAAAAGGTTGCAACACATCATGATGTCAGAGATGAATATTTTTCCGAAATAGCCATTTGGAGCCATCTCAAGCATGTAACACACAGCCCAGTGTATGTGTTGGACGACAGGTGGAGCGTAGCCACAGTGTCATCTCTCTGCACAACATGGTCAGTGATTCACGTCAATGTCTGTCCAACAAAACACACATCACTCCCTTACTTCCAGTAACACTCCATAAAAATAAACGGGAGAGGCAAAAATTGTGATTCTTACCTAATCACAATCTGTGTTGTGTCTCCCTATTAGGGGGCCCCGGGGCCAACCCTGGACATGCTAAAGGGAGTACACCTTGTTATTCCCCAGAAGAGCTGGAGGAAGTGCCCAGGTAGATGGAAGTCTGGGCATCTCTGCTTAGACTGCTTCCCCTGTGACCCGGCTTTGGATGATCGGAAAATGTGTAGAGTTAGTACTTAAAATGAATGCATACTGTTTTTTTATTTTTCACCTATGTCAACATAATAGTACAAAGTTGTTATTTTTTTCTGATGGATCTAACCAACTTGGTACTTTTATATCAAGTAAATTGTTGTAAAGTAATATGACCAATAACTTTCTAGGTAATGTAAGTACATATGATACAATTAGGTATACTATTGACCAGAATAATAAAATAATACATTTTACTTTATTTATGTAAATAAGAAAATCCAATGAGAACATGTAGCAGCTGAGCCATGTGAAATGTGATCTTGACCTATTCCTTATTTCATGGTCATGCTGAGGCTTTCCACCAGGACTTGGTGGTGCATTTGCAGGTGTTTTACTGTGACCTGTCCGTCCACAGTGACAGCTGCTGCTGTCGAGCGACTGCAACGACCAGCTGTGAGTTTGTGTGTGAGAGAAGACTGAGGTTTTTTCCACTGCACTCAGCAGCACCTGGACCAGAGCAGAGCAGGACTCACAGCTACACCAGGCCACCCTGCATTATATAGACTGTACATACACTGCTGCCACACTGTATGATGTGGTAGAAGACATTTTCTGTCCATTGTGTTTATCATTGTAGGGTTGATTGAAATTTAATTGCAATGATAAAAACAACATAAAAACACTGCGCAACTGCATAGTAGAATGGTAATGATGTCTGTTAACAATCATGTTTTTACAATGAACCCAGTATATTTTAATAAAGACTATACTAATATCTCATGAAGTGGAATTACAACCCCTGGATACCCCTAATGTTGACCTTCTGCTCTCTTTGTGAAGGCTTCTGGTGAGGATAAGCTGCTGAATTTTGAGAATGTAATCTTATTTGCTGCTCCTCTCTTCAGCAGAGGCTGAATCAAGTTTAAGTCTGCTCACAAACCCATAAACTCAGGGCCACAGTGATGAACTGAACCATGTCTCCCGATCCTTTTTTTTCACCCCCTTCTCTCTCCTTCACTTCTTGCATAAACAGAACATAACCTGCTATTCACGTCACATTTTGCCAGTAGCCATCACTTCGATGGGAGCCAGCGCTCGGTGAACGTTCCTGTATTGAGTTCCAACGATGGGGACAGGTTACCAGCTCCTGCTGCCAACAATGTCCGGAGAGTGCAAATGTTTATTTAAAAAGTTATGTTCGGGTATTGATTTTATTTCATTTTCCCTCGTCCTAAGCCGCTTGCTCTTGGCTCGAGCAAAGTGGCTGTCCATCACAAGCATGTTGTACGTCCCATAAATGCTGCTACTATGGGATAATGTAGCACCGTGGCCCGAAGTGTCCACCTTCCTTTCAGTCTCTATTGAGTGTGTGTCTGTGTGGGACAAGTATGTAGTTTATGGGTCCCATCCAAGATAAATATGTCAGAGGCCTTGCTCTTATAAGCATCTGGACATGGAATATCTCACCTTCTACAATAATATAACAGTTAACATTAATATCTGATATGCCCCACTACCACTTATACCATGACCTGTATTTGTATTCAATTATTTTAAGTGGCTTTCTGTTTAATATATGAACTCATGCTAAGATTACTTTGCCCCAAAATACATAAATCTAAAATATTATCTTTCTGCTCACTCTATAAAATGATTCCAAAAATGGCCAATTTAACAAAAGAATAAAAAAAAGGTAAAGATGAAAAGAGCCAGACGTCTGGCCCAGACAAAAGTTGAATGTATTGATGGATGGGATTTGGGCGATTCTAGTGTAAAAGTGAAATGTTATTATAGCACTTTTACCACAGCGAGAACTTGTAAAGCTTTTTAGGGATAAAGCTGCAGCTGGTAAGTCGTGTGTTAGTGGTGTCAAGGGAGCAATATCTTCAAAATGGACGGTTCTAAAAAATCTATTGAAATCTGGGAAAGTGGGAAAACAATTAACTATAGACTGTAGATAAAGATTGACAGAGGTCCATAACTACCTTTGTGAGGCCAGATTTCCACTGTTTTGCTACTGTTTAATGTTATGTGTAACTCAAGCAATGACTATTAAAAATGGGGTGTGTTTTGCAAAAGCGCAGACAGCAATTCCATTCCTCCTTTTTACATCTGACATAGATGTGTGCATTATTAGAGCTGGACCCAATGAGAACTACTGCTCAGGCCTCTGTTTTTGTGAACTTAGTGCTGTGTGAGTTGCATTGTACTTACCTGCTCCTCTGTTTTCTGCTCCAGTTCCTGGTCCAGCCTGTACCCTCCAGCCTCAGCCTGCACCTGCCTGCTTCGTCCTGTTCCCTCGGGTTGTTTGAAGACATGCCCTTGTCTTCTGGCCTCTTCTGATTTTGGGTCAGTCCCTTGTTGAGTCGTGACACGCTAGTCTTTATGCTCAAATGCGAGACAAAGTGTTTTTTTGTGTGTGTTTCAAAGAGAAAAAGTACATAAAACAAAACTATACAATATACTGTATTATATACAACTGTCTTAATGATGTCAGCAGGTACCAGCCGTCTCCTTCTACATTGGGATCTATGGTAAAAATCCTTTTTGAGCTGCATGGAACATTTTTACTGCAGGACTGTGTGGCCAATGGTAAAGCTGTGATGGGACTGAGGGCATTTCTTATATTACCCCCATGTTTAGAACATGTGAACAGCAATGGTTCCCTGCAAGGACGAGCTATTGTCTATGAACAAAGTGATGGAGATTTCACTCCTACTGGACTTGCTTGTAGCTTGGTTAAAAGCACTTTAATATTTTTGGACATGTACTGCCTCCATGAGCCAAGCACATGGAGGTAATAGAGAGGACAGTCCATTTTTACACATTACGGATTGACCAAACTGTGTATATAGTTCCAGATTCTGCTTTCTGACTGCAGTCACTGGACAGTTAAGCACTAAATGTGCCATGTTGTTTTCTAATTTTGTGACAAACACAATCAAATACACAAGTAACGTATTTACAAAAACGTAGCACTGAGAAGCAAGTACTTGTAGAAACCTCATCTTTGAATATACAGTGTAAAATAAAAATGACTGAATGCATTATGATGTATATTAAACATTACTAGATGTTTTTGCACATATTGTCCAGCTTTTTCTTGGTAAACTTCCATTGATCCTCATTCAACGTCCTTTATGAACTCTCAACGGCCAACGTCAACCTCCGACTCAAGCCCTTGGCGCTTCTGTCAGACTGTAAAGATGATGCTGCTGACATATTTTACTGTGCCAGGGACTTGAATATGTTTGGTTGGCTCTTCTGACAGTAATCCTAGAGGCCTGTACCTCTGATTTTATGGCCTGAGTTCACACAAGTTCATATCCAGCAGTGGACTGTACATGAGCAGTATGTAAAAATGCATACATGCATTCAAACATGAACACAAACTCAGCTAAGTGTCTAAAATGATGCCTTATGCTCTGACAGACCATGTTCTTTTTCTTGGAAGCAGACTTGGTTTGTGAAAGACATTTTTTAACCAAGAAAATTTCTCAATCTTGTTTTATAAAAATCAGCTTGAATTTAGCCTCTACATTAGCAGACTCGCTGCAGTTCAAATCTGATTACAGTAATTATTTTGGCATAAATATGAAGTACAACTTCCCATGTCTTTCTTTTGGGTCACAAATTGAGCAATTTGCGTATGGCGGCAAAAATGATTGTTTGGTCTTCCAGTGGAGCCTAAAAACCTATCAGACGGAGTATTAAATAATGAGAGGAGCTATGATTTGCCCTTTTAGCATCTCATTTTCCCCTACATTTGCAGCAAAACCATGTGAGAAACAGTGGCGAACAGCTAAAAATCTCATTTTTACACAATGAATTTAATGTTCCACACAAAACACACAAAAAGAGTAATGCTATAGATTCAATACCAAAACTGTGTCTCTAGGCCCTAACCCCTCATCCACTACATAGGGCTGCACCATATGTTTTTGGACATTATACAACATGAACCACTGCGATTTCTGGACTTCATTGAAAATAATATTGGCCCTTGCCCATCTCTAGCCAATGCTGGTACTGAGTGTAAAACAATTATGCCAAATACAGCTCTAATAGGGCCCTTTAGAAAAGCCTGCAAAATGCTTTATGGAGTTAAAGTTTAAGCATTTATAAGTTTTTGTGGTGTTGCTATGACAACACGGTTAACAAGATGGCGCTTCATCCGACTTTGTGGTTTGGAGCGACATGAGGAGTGTGTGTTCTGGAGTCCTATACAATACAATGTATATATAGATTTACTATTGGAAGATTTTGATTGTTTTCAGTCGTCACCACATGTGTACAAGAAACTTTTTTGATCACAGTGACCCAGTGTTGTAAAGTTGTAAGTTTTCTCAGCTTCTCATATAATGTTGTATTCTCTGGGGAGTGCTATTACGCCAATTCAGTTTTTCGACTTATATGTGTTCAGGCCTGGGCAGTGAATAAGTCATTACATTTTTTGCCAAATGTGCGAGTTCTGACACTTTCAGGTTGTTGGCAGCAAAAAAAATAACAACATATATGATGCAGCCTCTTGTGAAAAGCATCAATATAGGGAATAAAAGAATAACTTTAATGGTTTTGAATAATTATGTTTAATTTATACTGAGAAAACAACAAGTTTGTTAAAATACAAAGCGTGGAGTTGCTGAATTAGAATTTTTAAAAAAGCTTAGGATAAAACGTAAAGATTATAGGACAAGTTTGTTTTATTCAGTTCAGCCCAAAACACAAAACAATCCCTCTATTTCAGGTAGCTAGGGGGTTTAGACAAGAATCTGTGTCATGTATGTATGTATTCTATGACATAAAGAATATTGTTCATGGAAAACTGTACAATAAGCACATCTAATAACAAACAAGAAAATACCACAAAACATACTTAAAATCTACAAGCTACATTTGAGGTGACCAAACTAGTCTTCTCTGTTGAATCTCAACGTCAGTTTAGATTAGTTCAAGCCTAAACCTTAAATATGGTCAGTTAAAATAAAAACAGCGCAGTGGAGATACAAGTTAACCTGTACAAATCTGTGCTATGTGAACCCTGACCAGTACTCTACCACTCTGTAAAAATAAGACTTGTGCTTCTTGTATTACTATTCCTCAAATGATGTCATAAAACCTGAGGAGAATGCATGATAAATGTCTCTGCAGCCAAGTTATTAAACCAGTCGACAACGCGTGATGATGAAAGCAGCTCTCCACCGGTGTTCATCTGAAGACAGTCGATGACAGCTCATTGCTCCGACAGCTGAAAACCGAGCTGACTGTGAGGATATCAGTGTGTCCTCCATCCCTCTGTCCATCATAAATAATCGACGTTTTCTGAAGAACTGAAATAAACAGCAGCAGTCTCCCTAAAAAGCAGCATTTCCTTTAAAGGCAAGCTGAGAAAACGTCACTCTTGTCCACAGTTGGGCAGCTATTAGAGTTGACAAACGTTAAAATTCAACGCTCCAAATAATAACACTTTCAGCGCAGGCACACATTCACACAGACCCCCACATACAACGGAGGGAAACAAGGATACCTGGACTAAGCAGGTCCGTGGAGAGTCGAGGGCCAGACTTGGGTTTCTCTCCAGGGAGTGACTCTGGCTAGCGCACATGCTAATGCCTCAGATGCCTCGCTTTCAGTCTCCATAAAATACTCGGCTTTGTCATGGCCTCAAACATGTGCTTTTCAGCACCTATTAGCGTTTAAAGTTGCAGCGACAAAAAAGAGGTTTTGACAAGATGCCAAAACAGATCGTCACAAGGCGATAGCTTCAAAAAGTCCTGGTCACTTCCTTCAAGAATAGGACTGCTGATTAGTAGTCGCTTGAGAAAACCAACGTCAAGACTAGTTTGTGAATGATTTAGTTATTGTAAGAGAGCTACTTCACAATGAAGAGAATTTCACTGAAGAATAGCACAAGACAAGGTGGTTTTGCAGCAGAAAATACCCCCAAACTTTCACAGTTGACCAAGTCAGTTTTAAGAAAATCAGACAAAGAAAAGACCAAGATTTAGAAACACTTAAAGTCCAAACACTTCAAACATGTGTACACTGAAAGTTGAGGAAAGCCTAGGAAAATGTATTTTGTTTATATACATTGCCTTATGATTGCTTGTCTGTATTTCTGCAAACATAGTATTATTGGGGAGTTCCACAAGAGAGGGTCCCTCCCCCATTTATCTTTACATTATCCACTACAGACTTTAAATACAACTTTGAATCCTGCCAATAACAAAAGCACTTCAAATGATAATGTACAAAAAAATAATTATGTAACACACTGAAAAAAAGATTGTCCTCAAAGACCAAGAGTGCTTCTGAGTACTGAGTACTACGCTACACAAATAGGGCAAACCAATGCACTTTATAAAAATGCTGCATTACGTAATAACTCATTTAGATTAAATAAAATATGCACTTCACTTGCAATAAATCAGCGTGTTGTAAAGTTGAATTTTTGTGATGCAGCAATGAACTTGTGTGATTTTTGTGTTGATTGCATCACTATAAAAATATCGGAACAACAGCACAACCAACGTCTCCTCAAACACAACTGCCAATTAGTAGTCCCCTGAGAAAACCAATGTCAAGACCACTTTGCAAAAGATTTAGCATCAGACAGTTCATCAGCGGGTTAGCAAAGAAAGGAGACAATTTCACCTAATCCTCTGCGGCTAAATACAAGCTGTTCGTGCAGCTGAAAAAGCCAACCAGAGTCTTTTAAAAGCCAACAACTGCAGTGCCAGCCCGCTCTGAACCAGGCGGAAATTTGGCACTTTAGGAAGGTGCAATGTTTCAAGGTACAAATGAAAGCTCCTACCAGCCGCTTACCTCTGCAGGAACTTTGTCATCAGTGTACACTCAGCAGAATGATTTTGGGCATTACTGGGTCTAAAGCTAACAAATTATGTCAATTTTATTCAGATAGAACAAACCTGCCTGGTGCAGATCAGGCCACAGTAGCGTTTTAATACCTGCACACTTTTATTTCCATGTATGGACAGCAACATTTTGCATGTGCAGCAATTATACTTTGAATAAATACACATTGTGCTGTTGTAGCAGCTGCTGAGAATAAGAATATGAATGGAACAGACATATTTTATAAGCTCTGGTGCAGACAGCAGCTTTACTGAAATAACAGACAGCAGCTTCCAGCATCCAGGCCTTACAATGGATAATCTTATCAATACTGACATTCTCACTTTTCCCTTTTTCATTCTCTGTGCAGCATTTTTAGTGGGCCATGTTTCTGTTGTCTAACTGGAACCTAACCTGCTATCTGTTCAGAGAAAGTTTCCTTAGAATTTTAGTACAGAGCCCATACAGTTGCTGGAACTCTTAACATCAACAAAAAACAGACATAAACAACCACCCATGACCAAAACCTACCAACAACACTCAACAACCAACAACAACTAAAAAGCAAAGGAAAAAAAACAACCACAAACAGTAAGGCCAGCAACAACTAACCACAACTAACAATAACAAACAACCATCATGTTGGACACAACAGAAAACAACCATAACAAAAGCCTGCCAACAACAACACCCAACAACAAACAATAACCAACAATAACCAACAACAACACTGAGCAGACTTTATGGGATGCCCCCCACAAAACATTTTTGTTCCAAATTTAGATAAGCCACAACTAATCTAATCTGACAAACCCGCAGCTACAATGGCAAATGCTTTGTTCCATTTACTTTTCAAAGCCTACAACGATAGACATCATGGAGACTGACTGCTGACACACACTGCTCAGGGAACACGCTGCTTTTGTCAGACGTTCACATGTGTTTCCAATGGGGGGATATTAGATTCCGGCTGGTACTGAGTGTGGGCTCAGCACACATACACATACTGTATGTGTGCTTCTATATGGGACCGATACAGGTTGGTGGCAGTGGGTCAGCTCCAGTGGAGTGTGTACGACACGGTTCAGGTTACGCAGTGGCTGCTGAATGTCTAACAAGGAGGATGTCGGTCTTGTTTGAGAAGCGGCCATGACAGCAATGAGATTCAGGAGAAATGAAACCTTAGCAGAAAAGATTACACCCACAGTAAAGTTTAGGGTACGAGTTTGCCCTTACTTAAGATGATAGACTGCATTAGGTAATCGGTGTGGAAGGAAGAAAAAAGTTGTGTAAAACAAAACTGTTAACAGTGGCTCTGCAGGCCCAGTTTATCATCTCAATGATTCTCTTTTGTCCATGTAATGATTCATTGGTTTTTATATGCGCCATGTAACACATTCCCAAACAAAAACCTGGGTATATAGTTCTAAGAGGACATGGATAAAAACCCAGTCTCCTTCTCCAACCCTCTCTGTGGAAAAAAAGCTTACATTCTAATAACACACAGCTAAGTAAAAGTTTATGTTTTCAGCGGCCAACCAAATAAATGAAACAGCGCAAATGTGAACATGGAGCATTGGGCTTCAGAATTGTTTTGGACGTGAGGAAGTAGAGAGCACATTAAGCCGCTGGAGCACCTGTGTATTTATACAGGCCTTGTGATGTCATACATCCACAGTAAACATTTATCTACATTTCACAATGCCAATCCAGATCATTAGCAAACACTGAGTCAATGAGAAAGACCACCGTCTGAGGTCTGAAGGTCCAGTTTACACTGTCTGGAAGCACAGCTGCTCTGTAAAAGTAATTTAACCATTAATAGAAAAAATGTTTAATGTGTTTTTGATATCTGGATGTCATCATGTGTACTTTATAAAGTAGAGGCCTGGTTAAAAAAAACTTTAATACATTTTTATTATCTTCATGATTGCTAAACTGTTTTTCTGCAAATGAAGTATAGTATTGAAATAATGGGAGTTCCACAAGGGACTGTCCCTGCTCCATACATCTTTACATTATCCACGACAGACTCCAAATACAACTTTGAGTCCTGCAAAATTCTGAAACACTCACACACACAACAGAAAAACTTAATAAATGGAATGAATAATGCTTGTAGCTGCAAGTTTATTACATACAATTTCCCGTTTTTAATTGATTACTTTACTGTATTCATTTTCTTTAAATTTACTTTCAGGAATGAGGTCATTTCTAGATTAAAAATAGTAACTGTTTTCAAAACTGTGAGACATGTCTATAACTCTAAATTAATTGGTTATAATCAGAAAACAAAACTGAAGTCAGCTTTGAATAAAAAGATAACACAAAAGGAACATAGTATGGCCAAGTTTGTGGCTTGGAAAACAGACCACAATAACCGATATTCTACCAAGGCTAACGAGCAGGATTGACATATAATTGTTGCAGGGAATGACAGAGTACCTCACAGTGAAGCCCATGACCACCTATTTAAAGCCACAAGCAGCTGAGCCACAACTAATTAATTTTCATCATTAATGGGCCAAAATTGTACATTGGCTGAAAAACTTACAGTGAGGTTGGAGTCAGCTCAATGGGTCAGTACAGTCATTCCTAGAACTTTTGCTGAGGGGTGCATTTGACGGGATATGACAAAGCCGTAGACTACCCAGAATGCCTAGTCAGTGTTTATATTCTCTGTAAGTGATCAGGCTGGTTGCTTAGTCTGAAAACCCTCTCCAGTCTTGTAAACGATACAGATTTATTGTACACCTGGCCCCCGACAACTTGTTAAAAATCGCTGTTAACGCTATGCAATGCAAAAATGAAGGAAGTCTAAACAAAATAGGGAATTTTTTGAAACCAAAGCCAACATTAGGGAACATTCTTGTAAATACTTTAATCAAACTTTATACAACTTTATATGTACATTGAGAAAATTTTCAAAATGGCTGACACAAAAATAATTCTGGTCAGCAAGTCACCCAGATAATGGAGCGGAACCTGTCCGTCCAATAGGAGGTCACATTGGCATTGTTCACACTGCTGACAGTAGTTCCACGGTCGGTCTCAGCAGGGGCCTGGCCCACACACAGCTTAGGTACAGTCCGAGCATGGCAAAGGTAAACAGTGATGAACCTCTGGCCTACCCCTGCGCAGCATGAAGCCCACCACAGACAGAAAGAACAACAACGAAGCTGCAGTGATGAGCCATGGAGAGCTTTGGACTTGACAACTGGTTTACTGGCCAAAGCAGGTAGCCTTTAAAGAGTTCACGTGCGTGTCCATACCATACCGTGTGATGGAAACTTACAAGTAATAATGTTAAGTAATCAACAGATGTAGCGCAGAAGCTAAGATTAGATGACAATGGGACTTTTTCTGGAGAACATGGGTAGGGAGGTAGATTGAAGCATTTGTTTAACGGATGTTATTTAAAAGAACACAGACCATCACCTCCATGCATTAAGAGAGTCCTGAACGTATTTGAACTAAAATAAAACAATCAATCATTTATAATGCAAATGTTTTACTTACATAAATAATGTGTTTATGTAGTTGTGTTATTGCTGTAAGCAGCGTAGTTCAGACTGAAGCTGTACTGAGCAATGTGCATATGCTCCACAATCTGCGAGCTGACCTTTTGGTAAATTATTGTACCATTTTTTCTCTCAATTCTTGTTCCTTTTTAGTGCCCTCAGTGGTTTGGCATCACTTTGTTTTAGCTCTTTGTCTAATTAATTTAATATCAATAATTATCCTTTTGCTAGAAAACAGTTATTTTTTTGTATAATAGTTATTAAGTAAAAAAAAACAATAATTTTATGGTTCTGATTTTGGACAATAAAACAAAACAAAAAAATAATTAAGTACATATGTTAAAAAGGTGTAATGTATAACTTGCATTCTCAATGCTGTAGTGTTATAAAAATGTTATGCACACAGAAAACCGGATGCTTACTTGCCAGACATATTGTTGCAGATGTATTGTTGTTTGACGTTCCACTTAAGTGACATGCTTCTGGGAGACTGGAGTCGTAATGGCCTGTGTCAGTGGTCAGTGCTCCGCTGGGACGCAGCTCCTGTCTGTGATCCTGATTACCAAAACTCCCCATGACCCTTGTCCAGCAGGGTTATAGAGACTGGAAAAACAAAACAGATGTGGTAAAAATAAACTTTGCCCTAAACTGATTTCTATCCATTTTAAGTTTGCATATTATGTACAATAATGATTTATTACCTCAACACAAACCGAAACTAAGTAACATTTTGCGCACATACTACATTTGGCTGATTTATGTTTAAAATAAAAATATCCCATATTTTAACTTGATACTCAAATGCACTAACATACATTATTTGAAATGTCTGGTCAAAAATGAAAGATGAAAACATATTTAAGTGGCATGCTGTCACATCTTTTTACAATAATTAAGACAAACAGAGCAAGCAACAAGGTCAGCAGGGCAGCAAACAGGAAGTAACCTGGTGCAGTGTGTCATTCGTTAATGCCTCAGGACTGTTTCTGTTCCGTTGACACCTGTGTAATTACAGATCATAAATTACTCCGCTGAGGCCGGTGGTCGAGAACAGGAGCTCAAGAAATTGGGAAAACAAAATCTGAAAAATACTCATTAGACACTGGCTGTAATTGTAGGGTGAACATATTTTCAAACCCAAAAACCAGGACACTTTAATTTTACCGCAAATTCAACCACAGCCTCATAACAAATGAAAAATGATGTAACAGAAAATCAGTACAACGCCAGTAAACCATTAAAAACATTAATTAATAGCATTAATTATCATTTCAACAGTTTTACAACAGTCTACAAAACACAGCATATTTATTACTATAGGCTACTTTTCTCAGACAGTTGTGTTGTGTGGATCATTTAGATTATTTATGAATATTAATACAGTAAATAAACTGTAAAAAGGCCCCCAGGTTCTCAAAGCTCCATCTTTTTGTTTTCTATGTGACATTTCTATGCGGCTTTTTATATCCTTAAAAAGGTAAAGATAAAGATGGAGCACTTGGAGTTGCAGGAAGTATGTGCACAGACTGCAGGTTTGTCAGCTTTGTCTTAGCAAGACTAATTTGTAGCTGATTTGTTTAGTGGATCGAGTGGGATCTTAGAGTGTAATGCGTAACTATTGTGTGAGTTTGGTCTTAGTATGTGTGTGTGTTAAAAGTTTCGGGTCAAATGAGAAGCAATCAGGCAGAGTTTGTGTGCCCATGCAAGGCATGAAAAATCTGGAGAAGGCCGGACTTTCCTTCCCACAATCTATATCTGTTGGATGCTTTTTGT
The DNA here is from genome assembly GCA_024349245.1 of Neodontobutis hainanensis. Lineage (NCBI taxonomy): Eukaryota > Metazoa > Chordata > Actinopteri > Gobiiformes > Odontobutidae > Neodontobutis > Neodontobutis hainanensis. The sequence goes on along the minus strand of JALDNG010000066.1, from coordinate 625,475 downwards.
TGCTCTTGCACACACACGTCGAGCCCCTGCGGGCTAAGAGCTATTCCTATGATCTACGTTCAAGGCTAAAGACCTAAATCTTGGCCTTGACCCTTGGATTCCTCAGTTGTCTGGTTAATCCTGTCCCATCCCACCGACAATCCCGTTTCCTCCCTTCACGCTGTCCCAGCATTGATCCATGGCTCAGACAGAAAAACATACACTGCTTCTACCAACACACACACACATTTAACACCTCCACTCCACTGCAATCTATTCCTCCATCTTCCTAAGCTGACCCCTGGCACCCTTTGGCTGGACTGATCTCTAAACTGCTCACATCTCACTTCTCCCAAACGACTCCCAACCTACTGTTTGACCTCTGACCTTCAGCTATGTTCCACCACTAGTTTCCTTTTTAGTTTGCCAACAATTAGCTACGTACTGTCTTCATATATGAATTAAAATAATGTTTCTTTAGTCTCAAGAGAAGCCAAGCTGTGCATAAAAAACTTAATGTGCGACCCTCATGTGTGAAAAATAAATAGAAAGTACATTCCAATGACTCAAATTAATGGCCTGAGTAATTAGGAACAAGTCATAAATAGCAAATGCTATATTGCTAAATTAAGGCTACGTTCTCAGGGAATTAGTCTGACTAAAAGTTAGTCCAGCTGGAATTCCAGTTATGTGAATTTCTCTTAGGTAATACTAAAATAATGTGTTTTACAGTTGTGTTATTTCTGCATCTGTACAGCGTAGTCAGACTGGAGCTGTACTGAGCAATGTGCAGACGCTCCACAATGTGCTAGCTGACGTTTTGGTCAATTGTTGGGGACTCTCATGGCGTAAAATGTAAAACAGTGCAGTGCACTTACTTGGTCCTCCAGTACAAGTATGTGGATGAAACAAGCGTCTCTCATGGAGCCTATGAAATGGTCCTCGATTAAGGCCGCCGCCAAACATCGAAATACAGCGAAATACAGCACAATACAGCGATATATACCGCCGTCTACCAGAGGGCTGGCTTCAAAAGCGGAAATATAAGGAGAAACCCAATAGCGACTTTACAAGTGTAAAAATCATGTTTAAAGCCTGGTACAAAAGATGGCTCCGGTCTCTAGAGCAAAGTTTTTACCATGTGACAACTCAATTTTTGATTAATATGTCCATTTACGCTATCTAAAAACTATTGTTTTACTATAGAGTAAAAGCCAAAAAGCCCGGATGTAACCTCCATTTTATTGCCCTTTCATAATGACAATATCGGTAAATACAGGACTAATGGGCGGATTACATCCATTTTATTTACAGTCTAATGGATGAAAAGAGTAGCCCAGGTAAATGGTGTAATTGAGTTATATGTGCAGCTAATTGAATGTGCATGATATCCTAATAGGTAGTGCTAATGCCACTTTAGCTACATCAAATGCAATAAAAAAGCAAATTTCTAAATAAATATTAAAATGGGTTTGTTATGATGTTTGTTGAAGCAAATACATGATTGAGGAAATTGTTGAATATCTCAGCAGATGACCAAACCTGGCCCACTGACACTCCCCAGTACACCGCCCTCAAATCCACAGCGCTCATCTGGTTTGGATGGCTTTGTTTGAGAAAGTCCAGCTGACCCCCTTTGAGAATCCGAGGGGTCTGTAAACACTTAGGTCGGATTAGTTCAGAGATGGTGGGCGCAGCGGGGGAGGGGAGGACGAGGAGGGAGGTGGAAAAGGTGGAGATGGCAATGATACGGCAGTGCAAGAAAGCAAAGCTCTGCGGTAGACTGGAGATAACAGTGTGGTTTATTATTTGTTTAAAGTAAGGTGGGAAAGAAAGCGCTTTGACCTTTAAAACTGTAACTTTAAGATTTAGTTAAAATAAATAAGACTATACCTTTACTGCAGACACAATGATAATATTTAAAAGGTGCATAATGTAAATTATACTGTTAAACTTAATGGAAGACATTGGTGAAAATGTTTTATTTTAAAACCACACTGACATTTACAGCTCTATATAACTCTCTTATTTTGTGTTCAAAAGAATAAGAGAAGAGAAGATTGCGTGTATAGTCTGGTATTAATAATCAGCCTTCAGCACTGCCAACAGACATGACATTGCATTATCTCTACATTAGAAGCTTATTTACCCACTGCCTGTGGTTCTTTAAAACTGCTTCACATGTTAGATGTACCAGGTGTTACCTCGTGTGCCAGTCTTCTAAACATACTAGGGAGGCTGGGTACAGTTTACTATGGCTCGTTAAAGCAAGTATCAAGCTATTTATAGCATTAGGGTCAGGCCCTGTTATGTCGATGGAGTGAAGTTGGGAGAAGATGTATATTAGAAGATGTAGACCATTAATGTTTGCACATTAATAGTCTTTTATTGGCTTCTTCAGAATGAAGCGGAGGAGCCTCATTCAATCATCCTACTAAACAGTAACCGATTCTAACTAGCTAAAAGGTACAAGTGTGGCTTGACTCGAGGGCGTTCATGGAAAATGACCAAGGAAGAGTGAAATGCTATGCCAACAACAATAACAGAACCTATGTCATCTCATAGGCTTCCCATAATAGTTTAACAGACATGACTGGACGTCTTGGCTGACCCTCTCAGCCCATGGACCAACCCTTTTACTAAGTTGGATAGAACCTACATGGTCTGTCCACCCTTGGAGGTATTGCTTTCAAAATGTAAAAGGCAACTGTTGTTGAAATATTCGGTTATTCAAAGACAGAAGGACATATCTGCCACGGCCCTGCAGTCAGTGAGGGACACAGATATGAGCCTGTTCCGAGCTGGATTTGTGGTGTGTTCACTCTGACAATTGAACTATAATAGCTGCACTAAAAAACTTGACTATTTGAATGGGAAGATTTTAGTTGACTGTAACTGTAAGGGAATATTTGTGTTCCCCATATTTGAGTTACCCAGCCGCTCTCATGAGAGAAAACACATGCTTAAGATATTTATTAATCATCAATACGGAACCTGGAGACAAGGCACTCAATACTGTAGAGTATTGAATAACCATGTGTCATGCTTCTGGAATACATAGAGACTAAATAGCTTTGTACTGCATCAAGGATCCCACCTCGCCATGGTGCTTTTTAGTGTCCAGACTGAACAGGCTACAGCCTTGGTGCTGAAGGAAGACTTCTATCTCTCACAGGGTTTGCTGACCTAATGAATAGACAGGCCCAGTTGAGGCTAAGGACATATACACTAGACAGTGTATTTTGTACAACAGCTGATAAATGTTAGGTTTTCTTTATTTTCTGTTCTTGAAATATGACTGTTTACAATGAGATTAAATTAGGAAAGCATTGTGTTTCTTTGCTTTCAACAGTGGAAAGGGTGCCGTAATAACCCAACATATATGTGGTAGTGAGGAGCTGTATTAATTCCAAACTGCTAAAATAAAATAAAAATTGTTCATATTAGTTTGTGGTGTTGGATGTTGCATATATGTTTTCCAAGTAATCGAGTTTGTTTTTTTTCCCCCAAAAGAACAATGTAATGTAAAAGCCCCTGTCAGCCATGTTGTTTCCGTGGACAGAACTGATGAAGCGTCGGATTCCTCAAACTCCTGATGAAACTAAATAAAGTGTGGAGAATGTACAGCTGTGTCTTCCTCCAACTGCTGGACGTGTCCGCTGTTATGACTGTAACAGACTCCAGAGGAAGATCACGTGAAGGGGACAGAGCTTTTTGAGAGACACTTGACAGATATTGTTTTGTTTTTTCAGGTTTTGGTGAAAGCAGGTGATAAAGTTGAAGCTGGAGATCCACTGATGGTGATGAACGCCATGATAATGGAGGTAAAACAGTTGAATATTAAGTAAAGTTTCACTCTTTATAAGCCCTTAACATTACTGTAGTAACCTTACATAACAACCCCGTAAATAAAAGACTAACTCTTCCTTTTTGTTTGCTCAAATGTGTCGTTTATCAGAGCAAACAAACCAGCACTCTTCTCTAAAAGCCACAAAATCAGGGTGAGACATGAGGCAGTAAGTTTAATGGACATTTGAGTTATTATTGTACCCTTTTTAAGATTTGGTAGAATCCTAAAGCCGCGTTTGGTCCAGGAGGCCCCTGCAGAGGCTTGTGTGACATGTGTTTTTAAAATAAAAGATAAGATTGAATCCTCAGGAATAATAATGGAGTTAGGAAGAGTGTTCCCAGTTGGTTTCAAACTTTTCGAACATTATTGTCAGAGATGCATTTTAGAGACTCACTTATTTGTTAAGCTTTTTGTTTAGTGCAATGTATACTCACCTAAAGGATTATTAGGAACACCTGTTCAATTTATCATTAATGCAAGAATCTAATCAACCAATCACATGGCAGTTGCTTCAGTGCATTTAGGGGTGTGGTCCTGGTCAAGACAATCTCCTGAACTCCAAACTGAATGTCAGAATGGGAAAGAGGGTGATTTAAGCCATTTTGAGCGTGGCACGGTTACAGGGATTTTCATGCACAACCATTTCTAAGGTTACAAAGAATGGTGTGAAAAGGAAAAAACATCCATTATGCGTTAGTCCTGTGGGCGAAAATGCCTTGTTAATGCTAGAGGTCAGAGGAGAATGGGCCGACTGATTCAAGCTGGTAGAAGAGAAGCTTTGACTGAAATAACCACTCGTTACAACCGAGGTGTGCAACAAAGCATTTGTGAAGCCACAACACACACAACCTTGAGGTGAATGGGCTACAACAGCAGAAGACCCCACCTGGCACCACTCATCTCCACTACAAAGAGGAAAAAGAGGCTTTAATTTGCACAGGCTCAATTTCTGTTGAGACATTCAGATGGTAGAGTCAGAATTTGGCGTAAACAGAATGAGAACATGGATCCATCATGCCTTGTTACCACTGTGCAGGCTGCTGGTGGTGGTGTAATGGTGTGGGGGATGTTTTCTTGGCACACTTTAGGCCCCTTAGTGCCAATTGAACATTGTTTAAATGCCACGGCCTTCCTGAGCATTGTTTCTGACCATGTCCATCCCTTTAGGACCACCATGTACCCATCCTCTGATGGATACTTCCAGCAGGATAATGCACCATGTCCCAAAGCTCGAATCAATTCAAATTGTTTTCTTGAACATGACAATGAGTTCACTGAACTAAAATGGCCCCCACAGTCACCAGTTCTCAACCCAATAGAGCATCTTTGGGATGAGGTGGAACGGGAGCGTTGTGCCCTGGATGTGCATCCTACAGATATCCATCAACTGCAAGATGCTATCCTATCAATATTAGCCTAACATTTCTAAAGACTGCTTTCAGCACCTTGTTGAATCAATGCCACATAGAATTAGGGCAGTTCTGAAGGTGAAAGGGGATCAAACACAGTATTAGTATGGTGTTCCTAATAATCCTTTAGGTGAGTGTAGTTAAATATATTAAATCAACATTTCTTCAACTAATTAGTCCCCCACAGGTTGTCAGACATAATTGCATCAGTACAAGCCCTCTAATTTTTAATATTGCATATATCCCTACTCTACAGACAAAAGCTATAGTCAGGTCTGTCCCACTCACAGATTGCCGTAGCCCATTCATTCTAGACTTTAACAGGGTCTATTTTGTCTCCTTACAGTGGTATCTGAGATCTGCGGTTTCACTTTCGTGTTCTGGACTGTTTTAAACATAAACCAGAGCTGCGTGTTACAGCTTCAGTGGGACTGAAACACAACCAAAGTCTGGCTCAATAAGAATAAACACCCGACTGGACTCAACCTATTTTTGATTTCCAAATACTTTAATTGGTTCAGCAAGTTACAAACCAATGTTAATGCTCCGTCTTTACAAGCCTGGTGTTCCTTTTACCAGCAGGTACCTTTCCGCCCTCGTCCATCATCTGCTGCCTTTCCAAAAGCTGATGTTGAAGCAGTGCATATAAAAGTCTGGTTTTCAGGGCGCTGCCAGAGTAAACTGGGTGGTATACGGTTTAGAAACATTTCCTTCTTTAAGAATGAGGGTCCCTGGTCCCTGTTTGTGATGGAACAGTCTCGCCAATGCCAGGAGCTGCCCATTTCTTAGGGCTCTTTGTGGCTCCGAGGGAACACTTAAGAAACCACAAGTTATCATTGGAGAGAGACGGCCATCAGCATCAACCTGCACCCCATTATATTCTCCTTACTGACCCTCCACTCCGACAGCAAAGGCAAAGCAGTCAGCGAATTTCCAGTCCTCCTTAGAATGTGAAATAATAATAAAATAGAAAATCATTAAAAATGGTTCCAGCTCAAAATTGCATGGTAAATGGTCTGCATTTATATGGCACTTTCTAACTATGGGCACTCAAAGCATCAAGCGTTCCATTCACTCCTTTGCACATAGACACTTACATTCATAAAAGCTGGGACTTATTGCCCAAGAACATCTCACTGGCGTAAAGATGGAACCGCCAACTTCAGGGGTCAATTACACAATGTCAAAAAACTAACGAATCAAAAACGATCTGTGTTCACACTGGACACACTCAGCTGTCAGGCCAGTAGGGGCACTGTTAAACCTGCAGCTACAGTCATTACACACAAGAAGAAGAAACAGTTAGTTCTGATATTTCTTCTAGTAGGGGAAAATAGTTTGACTCTCACGTAGTATAATGTAAAAGCAAGCTTTATGATCTACTGTTTATTATAAGGGATTAATAGACAAGAACCTGTATTGAGGAACGGAAAATCTTGGCCAATCACATGCTTGCAAAACCACATGATTGGAAAAGGAGCGCTTCCATTGGTCAACACTGACTTGATGTTCCAGGAAGTTTATTAGTTGCCGATGAAGTGTATATTCAGCTCTGATTATGGCTTTAAACTCAAAAAGAAAAACATCAACAGAGAAAATACTGCCAATACAGTTACATAATGTTTAATTAGGCAGAGATAATTGCAGTTAAGCTAACGCTAAGCTAATGCTAAGTTAACACTAAGCTAAGCAGGAGAGGTCTCTAGACTGCTTTTGGTGGTGAGTAGAATCTAAGACAAGGACAGCAACAAGAAAATAAGGTAGTGCAGCATTCAGTATAAGTATTGTATTATTTATGTATTACCCCAAATGTGTGTAGCCTGCACCTTCTTCACAGTTTATATGAAAATGAAGAGCATGCAAAACAATGTATTTATTTTTGGAGAATGAGAGCACTGTTTTTTCGGGGAAAATGCACTGTCGTGAAAATGATCTCTTTGAATGTGGATTGTAAACTGATCCTCAGAAATACATGAATGAACATGAACATAGAGCATAAACTTGTAGAACTGAGACTGATCATTTGTCCATGTATTTGAATTCAGACCTCCTGTGGATACATTTGTCAAGCAATTCACTTCCTAAACAGAAAACTACATGATTGTGATAAAAAAATCAAAAATTGACCTTGTCGGTTGTGCTCTTATATGTGCTGTTGTACACAAAACCTGTCTTAAGGCCACAGGCTTATGCTTGTGCTTTGCCTTGTTTTGGTCTCTGCCATCAACAGATTGTCTCTTCAAATGGAATCAAGAACCAGTGTAACATATATTTATCATTCCTTCCAAAAGAAAAGGTTGTTCGTTTTACACAATACTTTTGTAATTTTTGTAGAGTTAACATCACATTTTACATTCTCGCTTGTTCAACATAAATGGGACACAAGGTTAACTAAGATGAAAATTTGGGGAAATATAAAAGACTGTTGTTTTTTTGCAGACATTTCTACACACTGTAAAAGGGCCACAGACCACTAAGATAACTTTCTATAAGTAAAATAGAAATACTGTAGGTATTTCTATTTTACTTATAGAAAGTTATCTTAGTGAGATATAGTCGTTACACTCTCTTTACTGACCCTCGCTGCTAAACCTAAAGCCCACCATGTACTTTCCATGTCCTGTCCACTGCCAGTTTACACACCTCTCCCCTCCAACATTTTGGCAGTACCAGCCTACACACCTTCCGTCTCGCTTTCCTTCCTTTCGCCCCGCGCCCATCCATCCCCGCTGTCAGCACTCCATCAGTCTTGTCCGGCTGAGTGGTCAGGATGAATGGCGGCGCTGGTCGCCAGGTCCGTGCAGTTTTATAAACACAGCCGATAGCTCTGGTCTGGTGTGTGGCCTTCTCCGACACTAACAGACTACGTGTAATGTCTTTTAATGCCACATTGAGCAAAAGGTGCTGCAGTGTAACAGTGGGGCGCCATGAACACAGACCACAGTCCTGATCAGATTGTTACTTTTTAAATGTTTTTATTCACCAAATAATCTTTCTAATACTTCTAACACCAAATCTTCTGTAAATACATGGCATATTGACATATGTACAAACATAAGAAAAACAAAACAACATTAATACATCTGCTAAGCAATGTTTAGACTGCTTTTAAGAATTAAAGCTACTGAGAAATTTAAAAGACTTATTGACAAACTACAGCAAAATTTGGAGTTAAGAATATAGCATTTTTTAAACCTATGACATATCTCACTGATAATGTCTTCCACTGTGTTAAATACTGAGCTAAGCTGGATCAGGCCAAAACAAACAGACCTGCTGTGCTGTCACTTTACTTGGTTCATTATTTTCACGTGAAATTGAGTCGGCTCTACTTCTAAAAATCTTCTTTGTCTATTTTCCTGGTGTCGGCCACTTGTGCTTACATGCAAGTACAGTGCCCTGAGCAAATGTTATGGTTGGTTTTGCAGTTATTTTTAGTTGCCTGATGCCGGTATGTTTTTTGTATGGTGCACTTGTTCTGCAGAATAACTCTCAATTTCTTTTCTGTAAATAATGTAAAAGTGACACGCATTATCCGCTGTGGTTCTTTCCTCTCATGAATGTGGCCTTTTCTATTTTTAATGGAACACGAGAGGTATCAGCATAATATGCAGCCCTCAAAAGTAAACCTTCACATTTTGAGAGCATTTAAAAACCACAATCAGTTTTCAGCAGCTCACGGTAGGAAATATGGAGACATTATATTACAGTGGACACTGACATAGGTAAATGAGTTCATTTACCTATGTCAGTGTCCACTGTAATATAATGTGTCATAATTACTGAATGTTTATTGAGAAACATTTCTAAGGAAATTGTGTATTGTGTAGATTAACAGAGACTGACTCCAGGTTGGGGTTCTTAGGCTGGGCAAAGCTACTCATTTCCAGGTTTAGACAAATTCACAAGCGATCAAGATCAAACTAGCTGAGCATTATTTGAAACCCATTTTACCCATACAGGTGCAAACTTAACACTCCCTAGAGAACATTAAAATGATCTGGAATAAAATATTTATATGGGCAAGTTACCCTTTCATGTCAACTGTCAACTGTCAACAACTTTAATGATGACAACATTTACTCCATAACACTGCAAACCTTTGAAAACAGCTGTGGGGAGGTTTATTTCTTTTTTTGAGAACTCATTGATGACATTATATTCACTCCCAGACAGCTATCGGCGGCTGGTTACACACAGCGTGTAGAGCAACAAAAAATACAGTACGTTTGTGCTTCAGAGACTTGTTCGAAGAATATATATGTAGTATTTACTTTAGATCCATGTTGAGGCTTAGGTCAAACACCCAGTTTGAAAAGTTTTGAAGTGGACTTCCTCCATTAATCCTACTTGTATGCAGACACTGCCCCCTACTGGCCTGGCATTCTTTCCACATGACACTGGACCTTTTTTCTACACATATACTTAGTGTGGCAACAACTTAGATTGAGGACAGATATCGTTACAGCTGCTTATAGCAATGGATGTCATTTTCTACAATGCCAGCTCATAACTAAACAGCCATCATGTTCATTTCTAGTCCAATAGTAAAGTTGCCCGCCCTATTTTGCAACTTTGCTGTTAATTCTGCAGATGGCACCCAACATGGAGCTAAACCAGCCAACTGTGATTCACTGATACTTTATTCAACAGCAATAAGTGAGCTGTGAAAGTTCTCACTAATGGCATCCTGGGTCCCGCGGGGGTTCCTCTGAGGCAGCACTTCAGCCTAAAAACATCCCTTTCCCTGAACCGCTGGCAGATAAAATATTAGCTATCCAGAATATTCTGCACTGATTAGACAGAGGTCGCTTTCACAGCCGCTCCCATGGGTGCTACTGCAGAGAGAGTAAATATATGAGTGAGATGTGCTGAGGCCCGGCTCTGCTCCCAGATCTTTACTGACAACTTTATTCGGCTGGCAAGGCCGACAGGTGATTAATGCCATTGCAACACTCTCGGACTAATTCAGGAAAAAATCTAAACACGAGGACGGGTTCTGGGAGCAAATAGTTTTTATAAATAAAATGATTTAGTCGCAGTTGGTTTATAGCTTGAATTAGAGTTCCGAGTTAAGAAGGTGTTGTTGAACATAGTAATGGTACACAGAGCTCTTATATGGTTATGTCAGCGCCACTGCAGTGACCATAATGACAGAGAAGAGCCTCCACAAGCCCATTACAGCATTATGAGATGATAGCAACGGACCACTGCCAAGCTCCCAAAGTGCCTGCTGACTTTCTCTAGGATCGCTCCCAAAGCTTCATTTCTCCCATTTCTCATTCTTGACTATAAAAAAAACTCAAATTAAGCCTATGATAATAATAATTCTGGAGTAATTGTAACCTTTGAGAAATACATAGTTAGGTAAGTGCATGTAAGTATCAATTTAAGAGGCAGAATGAGGAGAAAGATGTTAAAAGCAGTGTACAATTCAATAAGGAGTGGTTTGGTTTGGCTCACAGATATCTTGATTAGGTTTAAAATAATGGTTTGGGGCAGATATAAGTACTGAGTCAGGGTTAGAGAGCTCAATGTAGTTTTTCCATCATATTTGTTGAAATATCAAAATAAATGGTCAAAAATAAAAACATCAAAATATACAGACTGTATTTGTTCCATTGCACATGGCGTCAAATATGCAGAGAAGGTCCTATAGGTAATATGTCCCATCCAGGGCCCAAATTAATTATTTATTTATTTATTTATTTTTGCATTATTTACAGACTGTAACTTCTATTCCATTCAGATACCAGTTACATAATAAACAGATCCCAAAAGGAGCAGGTCGAAGCCAAGAACTTATCACCACCTACCTCTTTTCACCATATTTCCATTAACAGCTGTTGACATTCAGTGCTTAATAAATGAAATAAATTTTATTTTATTTTCTCATTATCACAGTACCTTACTTTTATCAAACAGATCCTGTTCCACAAAAGTAATTTTTTTTATTATAACAAGAAGCTAAATGTTGCCAACAGTAGCAGTAGGGACAAGATGGGACAGTTGTCCAAAGAGATTCTATTTAGATAAAAATACACTGGGCTGGCCTTGGGAAGTGTTAGTAATTCCCTGGAGGAGAATGATGAAAATACATTTTGACATTTTAAGAGTCAAGCCTATATTCATTTATTATTAGCTTAGATTGGTCTTATCTTGCAGAACTCTAGCCTGGCCAGCCATCCTAATTTTACAAAGAATTAGTCTTTTATTATCAGGATTCAGAGAATTGAATGATCTGATTTAAGCAATGTGACAACGAGACCTTTCACTTTTTCCTTTTGCATAAAGGCCAGTCCATTTTGTTTGATGTTGTCAATGTTGCTGGGCTCGGGTGTAGGACGGGCTTCCTGGATATTGTTCCAGACCCGGTAGGCTTTGCTCAGAAAGCCTGTTGGTCTGGTTGGCCAGGCTAAGTAGAATTTTGTTATGTAAAAAGCACTGCCATTTTATAATAATATTATAATAATATGGGTCTCAGCCTGTGGCCCAGACGTCTCTGCTCCTATAAATAAACCATAATCTGTAAGAAAACCATGGATGATAACTCCAGTTCAATTCATAAACCATTACCTTTTATTAAAGTTGACTGCTATAATATGATTTTTTTACGTAAACAATGGTAAATATGGTTACCTTGATAAGCTATATTAAGATAACTTTCCACAATACAGTACAACAAAAAGTCACTTCAGCTTACAGAACCTGAGACACACAGCATGGTTTTCCCCAATGAACTACTGTCTGCTTTGCTGCAAGAAATTTGTTCAAATATTTAAATTCTTTATTGATTTTGTCTCTGCATTCGCTCATTGATATTTCTTCCTGGAGGTCATTTCTTCATGTGTATCCTGTACTTGATTCTAAATGGTTCTGCCTCGCCTTATTCTTGGTCATGTCTTCTTAATGTACGGCTTAACTAACCCTTGAAACTTAAATCATGTTATCCAAATGTTCAAACCTGACCTTATATCCCATTACATTTAGACTTGAGAATAGGAAGTCCTGCTCTCCCTGTGTGAGATCACTGCTTTGTCCGATCTGCAGCCAACTCCAGTGGTCTGCACCATTCTCATTTCAGCTCCATTAGAAATAATTGCTAATTCGCTCCAGAATAAATGTTGGGAGGGAAGTAGCGGCTGGTCATTGTGACAACACTAACAGAGGAAGGAATGTATCGGCACATGGTGTAAGAGTTCAAAATGTATTTCTTCTTTTCCTTCCTATCAGCTCTCCAATTTGGGAATCAATATCTGCTCGTGTGATGATAGCTTTCACTCGCTTATTTTCTAAAGAAGATATCTGAGGGATTAGGGGCGGAACACACGTTGGAAGCATTATTCTCTCCACTGTACGGTTTGCCTCATTTTTTCCACTGTAATCTAATTAACTCTTCTTCCCAGTCACTCCACTTTTTTTTTTTTTTTACTTTTATTTTGAAAATAATATGGACCTTACATTCGGATGTGGGTGCTGGCATTGTGTTATTTGACAAAAAAACACACCTTTTAGTTTTATGAGCATTATAGAAGTCATATACACAAATTATTTTTGTGTAACAGTAAATTTCCACATAAATCTACATTTAATTCATTAATTAAAAGACAGACAACCTTTACTGTATGCTCCCATGTTGCTATGAGTCGGCCTATCACACAAACAAAGTGACGACCATCAAAAGCAATGTTGGGGGGTTTAGTCTTGGTCCAGTTTGAAGACTTAAAGCAACAGAAGGTGCTATATTTATATATTTAGCACCTCATTATGAGTTAAGACATCTACCATAGACTGTACAAGTTTATTGCAGTCAGGCGGTCCATCCTGCAGCTCACTGACCTTAAACGTCCACTGGCAGCGAGTGCAGGGGATGGTCCATGTTGTTCAGGAGAGCATTCATCCTGTTGTGTCTGTTGCTCCACTACCTTGACCTGAGTATCCAAACTAATACCTGATATGATGAAGAAGGGTGCTGGGTGTGTAACCTGGCTGTGTTTTACCACAGGGGGCCCTTATCTGTGGTATTTTAGTATAAAAGGTCTATTATAAATTCATGAGGCATCTATTCCGTAGGTTTGGTTTAAATGTTGTGCTCAGCCTTCATAGCCCAGAGCGGCAGAACTTATCTTGGCCAGCCATCCCAATTATTTTTTAGAATTAGTCTCCTCTGTGGATTTGAGTTAGAGTCCCCCGGGGTCCAGTACCAATGGACGCACAATAAACTGAGTCTGGAAGTAAGAGGGACATACAGCCAATTATAGGAATGAAGAATTGCATAAATATGTCCTTTCCTTAAAGACAGTGCTGTAGACAAGACCACACTGAGACAGGACTGAATACCAGGTCATCTCTGAAGAATACCCAACGTTGGATATGATTCCTTTACGGTCAACAATGATCCTAAAATAACTTATTAAGCTTCATTCCTGAGCTCAAACAGCTCGTTTAATTGATTTGAGTCTGTTAAAACCACAGTAACCATGGTTGTCTCCATTAGTAATCAAAGAATAATTCCAACTGTAGGTAAAACAATGAATGGGTGTTTATTTGGGCTCAGTGTAAAGTGTCTCTATCAAAGAGTGTAGCAAAGTGCACGTCACCATAGATACAAAGGAAACATCCAAGTGTGTGGGAGGAAGAACACAGCTGAAAACTCTTAAAGCAGAGGTAGGTCAGAGCGTGGGACTGATCGGCTCTGGACCTAATGTGCATTTATAGTTTTCATCTGCATCCTGTGTATAGGAAGGAATAACCTTCTATATGACTTTAGTCGGGTGAAAGTACCAATTCCTTCTATATGGGAGTAATGTTATAGGCCTTAAATTTATGCAGAAATATAAAAAGAAATTACCATGTGCTTATAATAAAATGTATGCTTGCAATAGGCGCCTCATTGTCCACACTTAGCAAATATTAGAACAATTTTTTTTTTATTTGGTATTTATATAGCGCTTTTCAACCTAGAAGGCACTCAAAGCGCTTTACCGGTGTTACAGTTGACACCACTGGAGGCAAGTGGGTTAAGTGTCTTGCCCAAGGGCACAACGACTGTGGGGGAGAGCGGGATGTTATGATGTTTTTTGGGATGTTTCGAGCGGGGCTCAAACCGCCCACACATCGGTCGAAGGACGGCCGCTCTACCCACTGAGCTACTGTCGTCCTATTGCATACTGAAACATCAAGGAAGACTTCCACAAAGGGCTGTAGCCAAGTGTGATTAGGGACAGGTACTTTTAGATGGTAGGTGATTGGGTGGACTACGACGTCACAAGGAATTTTTTTGTTTCGACTGGCTATATAAAGGTTTAGAATTTTGCCTCAGTCCATTTTAGATTAGCTTTGGGCCAGAGAAGAAGCCACTGTTTCCGGATGGCGTTCTTTGCTTTATACAGCTTTTACTCTCGTTTGTGGCTGGCACAGTGAACAGTGTCACAGACAGTGACTTCTGGAAGTGAGCCATACAGTCATTTCCAGAACAGAATCTGCCCAGAGTTTAATGTAGTGTCTCTTGAGGGCTTGAAGATCACATGCATTAAACACTGACCTTTTGGCCTTGTCTTTAAATCTTCTGATGATATGTTCAGTAGATTGTGGTCCTTTCTTAAATGCACCATTGATACCTAGCCTTAAACCTAAAGCCAAACGCTCCTCCAGTGGAAGAACGGGGTTTGTAGATCCTTCTTAAGGTCAGTAAAACTGGACATCAGATTTCTGTATGAACCTTCCTACAGTTTTCTGCTTATTGATTAAAGAGTAAACACTTGCAGAGGACAGAGCCTGAAGCTGCTACAGTCCACTGTTTCAAGCTTTGAATTTATATATTGATAAGTATATTTTTGGTTTATGAGTTGAAGCCATTATGTCGTCAAACTATTATGTTGTAATGTTCTGTAATATAATAAAATAGTATTTTTTTTGTTGGATGTCTAATAGTGCTTTGTATTTGTTTTACATTTTAAGAAAAAAATGATTTTACAAATGAGGTCTGTTTGTTTTACTAAAATAGTAAAATATACAGTATGTGTTATAAATTTGTTCAGATCAGAGACCAAACTGAGTTGCTAATTTATAATAACTACATGCACTATGTCAGGCCACTGTGTTATTTATATCCATATGTGTAAACTGTCAAAATTGTTTCTCACAGCTATATTTTAAATATCCGCGGTATGTGCTGTATATTTTTTCTGAACTTAAAGACATATTTAAATTCATTTCAGATCATGTGTGGAGTATTCCAGTGTATGTGTTGGGTCTCGCTGCTCTCCCCTGGTGTCCCATCTTCACAGCAGGATGAGCTGCTGGCTCTAATTCCCTTTCATTAATCATCGAGTTAATTTGTTTTCACAGTGTGGCGATGACAGCCAGGGTTCCTGTTACTGCAGCAGGCTCATGGGGACCGTGTGCATGTGAGTGTGCACGCTTGTACGCACGTGTGTGACAGGTAGATATGGAGATTAATTCTGCATATTTGTACATGCAGGAGATTCTTTGTATGATTTCTCCATTAGAGTTACAGCCATGACTCTGACTTTAAGGTGTATTGTGTAAAATATTGTAGTATAAGTTAAACAAAATGAAACACATCAATCAGAAATATGTTTTCAGTAAAGTGTATAATCACATTATTTGTCTATCTTTGAAAAATAGACTTAAAGTTTGTAAACTCAGTGAACTCAGTGAAAGGAGCTATTCTGTTTTATAGCTTCCTGTGATAATCCTACTACTCAGAGAGGATAAACCAAGCACTGTTGGAGGAAAAGCACACTCATGCTTCTTTTTGTGCACACATTCTTGCATGAAGGTTTAGGGCATTTATAAACTATGTATTGTATTTCTGCTGGGTTTGTTCATAGACAACAGCATGTTTCAGTAGAGCTACCAGAGCTGTTTACATACTCTTAAAAAGAGGAGTTTCCTGATGTCGTCAAACGGCCACAAACTACACTACCACCTTAAATCTTACCCTTAAAGATATAAACTATTCTTTTCTTTGCCACTTCCTGCTGAAACATTTCACTTTTTTATCTTTAATGTTGGAGCCATAGTAACTAATGGAATAGTTCCAATCTGGATATAACTCATTGTCAGGACTGATAAAAGCTTGTTGTTTTGCTACATATTATATAACTATATTATTATTATTATTATTATTATTATTAAACAATAAAGAGACCTTTTGTGTGAATATTTGCCTCCTGCTTATATTTGAGAAATCTTATATTGTTACTTGTGTTTGAGGAATAAATATTTTTTTTTATATTTTAAACAACAAACCATGGTGCACCTACTGAAATGACACGTAACATTGAGACTTTTACATGATATTATGTAACCGTAAAACCAAAACTCTTTAATATTCTTCATCTCATAATCAGAAGTGGCTTAGTGGATAGTTCACTGGTGGAAATTGGCTTCCATACCATGGGAACCCAGTAATAAATTCTAGTCCTGGGCAACGTGCTTCAAAGACCCACAACCCTCGCAGATAATTCCAACACCAAGAACAACATGGTGCAAGGTAATAATTATGATTAAGTAATGATCACTGTGCTCTACCTAGTCCACATTATATTTACTGGTTAAAAAGCATGATGGCCACCCAGACAGTGTAAAGAATGGGCCAACAACAGGACTGCTGTTCAAAAATCTGTGTCCAGCTGTATAATAGATTATTGGATTCCGGAAAAAGTCATGATTAGGGTCATTTAATGTAGACTATGGCAGTTACAAAAGATTTTGGGCACAACATTTTGTTCACAGCTGAATTGTATCCCGTTAGCTGGTATTTGCCTCAAACCACATGATTACTTTAAACTCAGTGTCAGCAACGCTAGCGACACCAAATTCAAGCCACTTTTAGAAGATTTTACTGTAGATGTACTACATTTTACAAGTAAGTGTAACATTACTACTCTTTTAAAAACAAAATGAGCCTGGTTTCTGTGCAACTGTTGAGTTGTGGTAACCTTGCACTGCAGATGGATTCTCACAAGATTTGGTAGTTTACAAACTCACAAAAATCTATCTTGAACTGCTCCAAGCTAAGTATCCGTATCCAAACAGCTAGCGGCTTGACCAATGATTTGGCAGCATTGACAGGTCGGAGTGTGTTTTAAGTTTGAAATGTAGCAACGTTTTATAGATATAAACGTAAATAACATGTAGCTGCTCTGATTGGATAAAACTGTGGTTGATAAATCCAATCACTGACAAGGTATTATCATTTAAAGTACATGTCCTTTTGTAAACGCTTTCACCGGGAGCCCTCCCAGATGGTACTGTGGAATAGACTATGCTCTATCTGCCAGAGTTAGGTCACTAGCATCCTGTGAAAAATCATATCTAACCAGAACACTAACACAAGTTTACAACAAAACTATGATATTTATAGAATATTGTGTGCAGATACAATTGTTGCAGAATTTGTTTCCTTTAGTTTTTTTTTAGAACTCCTGCCTCACAGCGAGAAGGTCCTGGGTTTGATTCCCATCCAGGACCGGCCTATGTGTGAGGAGTTTGCATGTTCTCCCTGTGACTGTGTAGGTTTCCTGCGGGTACTCCAGTTTCCCCCACTACTAAAGATATGTACAACAATCCCTCCACACACACATGGGGCCAGGACTCCCCTGCAAAAGAGATCTGTAATCTCAGTGAGACTTTCCTGGATAAAGAAAGGGAAAAAAAAATACTGTTATACTGTTAAAAAGCAGTATAACAGTAAAAAGGCATATTATGCAAGATTTCCATGTTTGTAAACAAACTTGGCCATGACCTCCATTCTTTTTTCTCATGCTCATCAGACTTTATTTTATTTTCACAGCATGTGTAGCACAAGTACAAGGTTGCAAATACAGTCACGTCAAGTCAAATCCAGGTTTATTGTGGCTTCTAAATCAGCTACAGTCACCTGTCATATATTTTGCTTCCTTTGTGAGCTGTGGTCGGGCGAGAACTTCTCACTTAAAATAGTCCATCTCGTCTGTCTACTCCGGGCAGCTGTAAGAACAAGAAGTAATAAAACTTTAAATGGGACTTTTTTCAAGATAGACAAATGCTGTGTTATTTTGAGGTGAAAATACATGCTGAAGCCTCCAGAGTGGTTTGTCTCACTGCCACTTGAGGCTAGCAGTGTGCAAAAGATCATAACACTATGTCGTTGCTCGGACTGAGCCTTTTTTCTGTGTTTTCACTGAGAAGTACACGCTCGTTCGTTTGATTATGTCTTTGTCTGTCATCGGGGGGCTTTTAAGTGCAGGGGCAGAACCTGGATCCCAGGGTGACACAGTGTTAGGACCTACACTCGGCAGGTAATGTATGAGGCCGGGGAGCGTTTAAATAAGCCAGACCTAGATGGGAACAGAACCAAAGAAAACACTATCTCCCTAAAAGCCGCGACCATAAATTAGTTAATACGTTGGTGGGGAAAGAGAGAATGGGACTGCGAACAAGCTCCTAATTTATTAACATAAAAAAAAAGAAAAGGAAAGGTCTAGGTCGAGCAGGTAACATAAGATAATAATTAGCTTTTCATACATGTACTTAAAGTCACGTATGTTACGCACACTGTAATTCATAAACATAATAAATATGCCCCCAGCTCATAATTAAAGCTCTTAGAAGTGCTGATTAGTGTGAAACCAGCTGAATCATATAATGCACTCTCTACCAAGCTGTTTGTTATTTTTGTCCGTGACGCCATTAGCAATTAATTCCAATCAATAAGAGCGTTTTGTTGATGTTCTTTTTCCGCTCTAAGGCCCATACTAAGGCTTATCCAAAGTACACAAACCTGAACCCGCGTCCTTCTGGCACTTTTAATATCCTGCATAAAAGGTTGTGAACCCGTTGCCACGGTTACACATGCAACATACAAACAATGTATATTTACAGTTCATATCAGTTGTAATCCATAGTGTGTCTTGGCATCACTGCTCAACCCTTACTTTTTTACAGTGTGTGCATGAGCTACTTTAACTTTAAGGGTCGATCTTCAAATGTAATCAACTTAATTTTGTGAAGTGCGTCTTAGTGAGAGCCAAACGTCTGGCGGCACGGTGACGCAGTGGTTAGCAGTGGCGATTCTAGACTTTTTTAACAGGGTGGCCTTAGTGGAGCACTGATTAATTCAAGGGTGGCATCATAAAATCATGCCTGTCATCATCCTGATCTGACTCGCTAACATTATCTGAACCACTGCTGGTACTGCTAACGTCAGCTGCTCTCAGTGCTCTGATCAGTTCACTGTCTTCATCGGGTTTGCCTTTCTTGCTAACGAAGGACTGTTGGATATTCTGGTTCCTTTTCGTACTGCAATGAAGTCAGATTTCCTTCAGAACAGACTTTTCTGAACAGTCCAACCAACCCCTAAGGCTAAGCTACATAAACACCAATTAAATACTTTTTTTTCCCATTTACATTATTAGTAATTATTACTTACATTATTATTACAAATTGAAATGAAACAAACATGAAATGGCACAATGCACAACAAAGAACACATTATTTACAATTAATTACACAAAATTAAAGCTTAATCAAAGGCCACATCTGACCTGTGAGCTAAACTATTACCATTTATAAAGTTTAAACGATATAGACTACTCTTTCATGTCATTACTGCATTGGTGATGTGCAAGTTGAATTCAATGCCTGTCACTTTAAGGCCCTGCCCCTAACGGGCGTGAGGTTTGCTTGATTCTCACGGTTTAAGTTAAATTGTTGTGCATTGTGCATATTATAAGGATATGTGGATGAAATTAATTATGTTTTCCATGTCATTTGTTAAAACTCAAAGAAAATCTGTCTTGGATTACAGGAGATACTGTAAGTGTCTTGTAATGATATTTTTTTTATGATTTCGGCAAAATAAATAACTATCTCCAGATGTAAATGGTTGCATATCCTATTACTCAAATTCAATTAAACCCACCAGTAGTCTAGACCTTAATTTCACAGCCAACTGTAGGTATGTTAGCAACACAGGGCTTGAAAACGTTGACTATATATATAGAACAAACAAAAACGAAGCCCTGGCCTGCGTGGAATTTATCTGGGAATATAGCCTAAGCCTATCTTACTGAAGGTAGGGGCGAGCTACCTTGCTAGCGTGTTTAATTTGGTTCCTTGGTTAAAATATAATGTAGGCTACGTTTTTTTGCACACAATTACGTCTGCTAATCTGCTAATGATAAATCATTAAATGCGTTTTACAAAAGTAGCCTACAGTTAACAGTTAATTACCTAGCAAATGTCGATTGAGTAGGCAGAATAGGCAGGTACAGTAGATAAACTACATGACGTGATTCAACAGACGTGAGATAGATATCAAGGCAGATGTGATAGGTAAATAGATATCTTTGCGTGCTAGCACAAGTAGTACTGCTGTAAATGCACATGCTAAAAAACAATAAGCCATGTATCGTTGGTTAGCTTACATCAAACACTTGCTACTTACATTTCTGAGTTGCGTCAACAAAGGTTTCGCCTTTGATCACGTTAATGGCCAATCGTAGAGTAGGATTTTCGGGTGGCACCTGGGGTGGCCAATCGAATTTCAGGGGTGGCGTGGGCCACCCCAAGCCACCCCTCTGGCTCCGCCCCTGGTGGTTATCACTGTCACAGCAGGAAGGTCCAGAGTTCGACTCCCGAGCCAAAGCCCGAGCCTTTCTGTTGGAGTCTGCGTGTTCTCCCTGTGCTCCTGTTGGTTTCCTCCGGGTACTCTGGTTTTCCCCTGCAACATCAAAAACTGCTGGGCGCACCCTGGTGGTGCCTGCCCACAGTGACATTACCTGAGGATAACAAAGTCATAATAAAAAAGTCTCTTTGTCATTCTTATACTGACCAATGACCATTATCATCCAGAGTGAGTAAAGCTCGTGTTTTGAGGACCTACTTAAATGCACACAAACAGCAACCAGGAAAGATATTTGTTATTCTAATCCAATCAAAAGTTAAAGCAGAGTCGATAAATCTAAAGTGTGCAGGTTTTTCTGATAGTTTTACAAAATTATAATGTTGTATTATGCACGTAATTTCTGCACTGTGAGAGTTCTCCCTTCATGAGAAGGATGCGTTGGATGCTTTGTTCTTGTTGAATACTTGAATTTCCCCTTGGTGATGAAGATATTTGTCAAGTGAAAAAAGTATTTTCCATTTTTTCTGTGATCTGTAATTGAATAAAAACCAGAAATGCCTCCACTGTTATACATGTATTACAGCAGGGATGATTTATAGAACCAAGAGTCTAGTTATAGTACATACATAATGGGATTATATGTATTTACATAATATAGGCTTAGGTTAGGACTGCACTATGCAGTTACATGTTATTACAGTTTGTTACACAGTGTGTTATATCGTACTTAATGAGGTCGATACAATGTATCAAGTGCAGTGTCAAATAAAATGTCACCAATTTTTGTTTTGGAATAAAAATAAACTGACCAAACTGAGGATATTAAAATAATCTGGCAGCTCTCTTTTCGTACTATTGGATTCTATTTAGTGTTTATTAAGAAAAAAAAAGTTGTATTGTTATGTTGTTTTCTACTAGTTTCACATCCTGATATAAGTATGTGAATGTTTTATTATGGAAAACATATTTGTGAAATGTAAAAATGTGGTCTCATTATTTCGTTTATTAAAAGATGGACAAACACAACCCACATACTACCTGCCCTTACCCTCTCCACTCCCCTCTGACACCAACCACACAGGAAAACGAGTCCACATAAACATACATACAGTATGTAAGGCCGTGTTTTCACTCACCGTGTGTATTTACATGGTTCTAAAGTTATACATTTTATACACCTGGGTATTTATTGCTTTCCTCTTGAAGTGAGGCCACATTGGAAAGACAAACAGGGGGGAAAGAGCAGCTTGTTTAAGCTCCAGTGTTTGAAACGCAGATAAGGAATAAGCAGGCTCCATGGAAAAACAGAATACTCCTCAGTGTTTGAGTCCAGTTGCACTAAGGCCACAAATTCAACCCAAATATAACCAAGATCCAGTTAGTAAATAAAATTCCCACTGACAATGAGACACCAGAGTTGACGGCACATAATGTGTGATTGAATCATACATTTACACTTGTGCTAAATAATAATAAAAAAAAAATCTGTCTTTCTTCTAACAACAAACTAAAATACAGTAAATAAAATTAGGGGCTCGTCCTGGACTGTACACCTTAAAATGCAATGGCCTATACTGATGTTTTGTTTTTTAAAGATGTGTATAAGATGTTATATTATACACTAGAACCTATGTGAAGCTTCAGTACATTAGCTGCCTAAATAACTGTCCTTGTAACCAAAAGGCTGGTGGTTCGATTCCCGAACACATTCTGCCGTTGTGTCCAAGGGCAAGACACGTCACTCACCTTTCCTCCAGTGGTGTTCCAGCTGTGACACAGGCGTGTGAATGTGTGCATGTGTTTGGTAGTAGTTGGTGGGGCTGTAGTAAAAATAGCTGCCAGATCTCCACCACCAGTGAGTGACTGTGGAGTGAATGAATAATGGACTTTGTAAAACACCTTGGGAGTCCCTTGGGAGAAAAAACACTATAGAAAAATATAAGTACAACATCAACATTACCAAAAAAGAGGTTATAACGGATTATAACACATATGAACTACAAAAAAATGACTCCTTGCGCCTGAGAGACAGCCTGTCCCATTTGTAACCAGTGCTTGTGCAGAAAGAACATGTAAGACTCCTAATCCTATATCGACTGGAGACAACAGCGCCATAAAAATGGTCAAGGAGAGAAGAAAACGGTTGGCTGTTAGATTTATAAGACAGAAAACCAGTCCGCTGTGACATGAACTTGAAGCTAAGAGTAAGCAAATTCACAATCTCTAATTACCAAATAGGGAGTCATAAAGTTGCAGGGTTTTTAATAGGCTGTCAGCACTGCAGTTTACCATGACTCTACATGGATTTAATTCCATGGCTTACAGAAAGCAACATGTTGTGTATGTACAGTATGTCAGATTGCTTGTCTTTTACTAATTCTATTTTATGCATGTTAGCTTTATATTCATCTTCATGTGTTTTTATACGCTGACTGCTTTGAGTGTCTACGTGTATTCGTTCATGCGTGTGTGGCCTTGCAGTCAATGGCCCGTTGCATTCTCCCTCGATAGCCGTCAAAGCGGGAAATGACCTATAATATGCCCAGGCCTTGTCCCCCAGTCCATATTAATGTTAATCTATCAGACTTGGAGTCTCCCTGGCCATACAAAGCAGCCAATGTTACCAGGGCCTTAGGGTGCAATCAGCAGTGTACAACCAACTAGGCCTTAATGCAAGGGTGGGATTTTAAGAAAGCACACTCACTGCATGACGTCCTGTAGATTTCTTTCTTATTTTTTTTTTACCAAACAATCATTGCAAACACCAAGCTTTAGAGGACTTGACATGAGAAGTGATGGAAAAACAGCAGACAATAGTGACGAGCAGCAAAAACCTGAACAAGGCCCAGGCTGCTTGAATGCACGGTAGTCATAAAAACTGAGATTGAGTTTTGAAGATATTTCAGTTCAATGCTTGGAAGACCAAGTAAGACCAACAGATAATACATTAAAGGGTCCCAAGTAAAAGTTGCACAATTCAAAAAGTCTAAATCTATGTTTACACTTTACTTCTTCAAAGGAAGACAGGAAGAAGTTTACAATCAATAATAATTAAACACTAACTTGTATATCCCGAGCCTGTTTTTTGGTGTGTCTGCTCGAAAAGGACTTTTCCACAGTAAATTGACTATATCTCAGCAACTACAAGGTGTATTTTAATAATTCTGGTGTCAAAATGAAGGGGGCACTGGTGAGATTTCTCAAAAGGGAAATTTTGAATGTGCAATTGTTCAGTTTCAGAATAAATCAAGATGGAAAACCATGAATAACCACAAAAACAATTTTGCATAAAAAAAAAAAAAAAAAAAAAAAAAAAAAATGGGCATATTTTGGTAACACTTGTTTTTGTTTGCTGCTGTTTGGTCTGTGTTTGAAAAAAATGTAAATGGTTTATTTGTGTTTGTAGCTGATGGTGGGGTCATGTCAAGGTCAAGTTGAACTTAAAATTTAACTTGCAGTCAGTCAAGTATTTTATATTAAGATAAATTGATGTATGTCAAAAACAGGAAGCTAAGGCTTCACTGGAGGTAATGTAGGTTAAGTGTCTTGCCCAAGGACACAAGGACAGTTTGTGGAGGAGAGTTGGATGTTATGATGTTTTGGGACGGCCGGTCTCTACCCACTGAGCTACTGCCACATTAAAATTATGCTGATGTGTTTGGGCCTCATGGCCTTAGTCAAAGTCAAAATGGTTGGAACAGAACAGTTTCCCATAAAGCCTTTGGTCCAGGTCACATGCCCCCAGTCACCTGGAGCCATGTGACATCAAACAAGTCAAACTGTTTTTACGATAACAAATGCACACTGAATATAATTTCATATTAAAACAGCACATTACATTAAGGCAAATAGTTTGTACATTGTTCAACAGTTTAAAAAATAATGATAAAATTGTATCACATAAGTGACTAAACTCTAAATTACAGAGTGATTACACCAAAATCTACAATTTACAAAACATTGACATTACAATGGCTCCAAGAACCTTTTGTACAAACAGTTTCTGATCAGCTTCAAATGTTGCAAATGTTCTTTTCCTTTGTCCTTGCATTCATTTGTAATGAAGATATAATCGAGAATAAACCAAAAAAGCTTTAAGTTTAATTAATTTGCAGCTGAACATCTAAACGTCTAATTAGTACATTTCAATTCAAAAGGGGTGTTTTGTGGTCTCCAGTTACCATTTGATTTGATTAAAATAATCAATTTCAGAAATGTGCATAATCTAACTTGCCCATCTCTGACTTTGCCTCGTTCTCAGTCATGGTCACTGTTCACCACTAAATTCAAGAAGAAAATGGAGTTTGGGGGGTTGTGGGGGGTTGTTGTTTGAGGCTTTGTGTTTGCAATTTTGATTAAATGTCAAGAGTCAATGATAAAGAATCAGAAACTGTGTTTGTTTAAAATGCTTAATACTCTCGAAACGCCATCTTAACCTCAAACGCTCAAACTTTGGATGGTTGAAATGAACTAAAAAAAGCAAAGAAATACGTCACTTGGGTGGTCATTTGGTTGATTCAGTGGGTCCAAGAGTCCAAAGTTGGATTGGCGTACAATTGGGACCAAGATGGAGCAAAAGGCTTGGGTCATTTCCTTAATCTGTGTTCAGATCTGGCCACTTAGTTGAAAAGTCAAGGCTAAGTGCAGGCAGGGAGTAGCAGTTTGTAGGAGTTTGTGGAAACAAACTGCTAATGTGTTTTTTATTTGTGGCAGGCAGATGTTATCAGAAGGCATGAAATAAACTGTTAGGACTGTTAAGAAATCTCTGTTTGTCTCTAACTGCATGAAGACCACATGCAACGCTCCACCGCTCCATGTTTTCTGCTTTTAGTCCACCACAAGTCAAGCCATTTGTTTGTTTTGTTTTTCAGATGGCATGTTGCCCAAGTCAGGAAATGATCCCCATCTTCAGGACTGTAACTGGAAACTGATCAAGTACCATCCAGGACAAATAATGTAAAAAAGCAACAATCTACAAATGACAATGGCTTTTTACTGGACCTTTTAACATCAAGTTAGCAATATGAGCACAGACTATGTTTTTTTGTCATTGTTTTTATTTAAATTTTTTGTGTTCACTTGCTCTTATGTTTAGCTCAGGTGTTAGTCTAGCTTTATTCTAATTAAGCAGTAGTATAAACTACATTATCTAGGTGTGTTACCTTGATTAAAAGAATAAATAAATTTTAAGGTATTATTATTATAATTATTCATATTATTATTATTAATAATAATAATAATAATAATAATAATAATAATAATAATAATAATAATAATAATAATAATAATAATAATAATAATAATAATAATTCCTGGGGAAGTGTTCTGTCCACCGAGAGGAAGCCTCAGGGAAGACCCAGGACACACTGGAGGGAGCTGGAAGAGTTATCCACGGAGAGGGAAGTCTGGGTGTTTTTGCTTAGACTACTGCCTGCGCCCTGGCCGTGGACATGCAGAAGAAGATGGATGGTTTTCAGGTCAAGAGAACAGTTAATGGAAAACATCTCCTGTGTATGGCACAGGACGTACATAGAACAGAATCATAACAAAAGTTATAGCTAAGAGTAAAGATTTAGCTTTCATCCCTTATGTAAACTTCAGCCAGTAGCACAACTCACAAATCATTTTGATAGAAACAAAAACTTATGAATCCTTTATATTGGAATCAGTGTTATCAATTTGCATGTTTAAGATTTCTTATGAATCAATGGTACATGGACGATTAAAAAAAAAAAGCTATTGTTAATGTTTCTACCTCTGGACCCAAGTGAGTCACGGCGATGATGAAACCTTTTGAATGCAAAGTAATACCGTGCAAAACGTGAAACCATATATTACTGTGGTGTTCTTATTTGTATTCATGGACATGGCTTGTAAGAGAAGCCCCGAAATTTATGTTCACAATATACCTCCATAAATAAAACATGAGATTTCTGGGTCTTTCCACTGGGCCCTCCGTCAGGGGATAGTTAATCTGAGTGTTTTAGGTTGAAGTTGTTCTAAACCCTTGTTCTGAGTTCTGGATACAGCAGATGTGATTTTAGTTGAGTCAGCAAAACCTAACATGACTCACAACATCAAGCCAGTTCAGGAAAGCAGACACCTCTATAAACATGTCTTGTTATTAGTGATTTCACTTATTTTGAAGTTCTGTTACCATGGCAACATTTGTGTGGCAGTCGTACATCAGCTCCAAATAACACTTTTTTGGGGTGTTTGATTTTCCCCTACTTCTTTTAAATACATTTTATGTGGTGTCTGATGTTGAAATCTTGGGCTCTGTATTGGCACTACAGATTCTGCAATGCATAACTGTGTGCTTCCTCAAAACCTGAGGTTCCCTCAGAGCAAAGGCGGTGTTCTTGGGACCTATAAATAAAAAAAAAGATTTGAAAACAAGGCAACTCTTAAATTGGAAAGTTTACTGAAAGGTTTGCAGTTTCACTGCTTCCAAAAAGCAATAAACACCCTTTCAATTATAGTTTTTGTTGTTGTAACTTTGAGCAGTCTTATCTCATTTGACCTCACCATGACACAAGGTTAAATAAATAAATCTAAACCTTAACTAAAAGGAAAAACTAACAGAATTGGGCTGAGTAGTGTTCAAAAGTTTTTTGAAGCCAGAATCACAATTACAGATTCTCACAATAAGCTTCATTTCACAAAACAACAAGGTCCTCTGATATTATATCATACCTGTCTGCAGAAGTGACAGTATGTTTTCTGTTAGAGCATTAGAGTCTTTAGGAAATGAAACAACGTTTTAGAAATGCACAATACGAGCTTGGCTTTACATGCACTCATCTAGTGCTTTTCCATGTCACAAAACTTCCTTCAACTAAATTTACTAAAATATCTGTCCATATTAAGCGTCAGAAGAAGAAAACAACACAATAATTATAAATACTAAATATTGGTCCATCATTTAAAGAAGTGATTTGGGAGATGACCAAAAATATTTTTTGAATTAAATAGAGAATATATTTGGAAGGCAGTAAGCTTTAGTAACATGATGATGGTGAATGTGTGTCAGTAGCTGTGAGTTCTGTTGCTGCGGCCGCAGGGTGGGCCCTCTTGTTTCCATGACTAATTAAAATCTTCCACTGAGCATCAGAAGCCCTGCTTCTTTCCAATACCACTCGTTCTTGTCCCTCCCTTCTAAATGACTACTTGTGTGTAAGACATATAGTTTGTTTACAGAAATTAAGATATTCCAAGACCTTATTATGTTTCTTACATGATTTTAAGCCAACATTGTACCACTGTAAACGGCTGAAAAAACGAATTAAAAGTACTAATAGTGATTTACTTAAAAAGTTTTTTATTTTTTTTGCTGGATTTTGATTCTGATAAATGGCTCTCTTCCTCATGTAGACTCAGGCTTCCAAATATCAGCAATCCAAATCAGTTAGGCGATAATACCTATCCGTCAAATCAAACTAATTTAGGAAGAACACAAAACAGGTTTATGTAACAGCTTATGAAATCTTTAATGATGGAAAATACACAACACTATGACTGCCAGTTTTCTTTACATAATGTAATGAAGCACTAAAGCTGTGTTAAGCTGAAATGTTTTGTATATAAATCTTATTTGAGTCCTACTGTCAGTCCCATCAGGTGTAAACAGTCCAGAGCATTGGCATCATAATGTAGCAATGTTGTCCATGAGCTATGTCAGCTTTGTTGCACTGCCAACTCATTCGACTCTTCAAGGGAGGGCTCTCATCATCCTCTGCGTTGACAGTCTTTATCTGTCATCCTCTGAAGCTCTCTGGAAACATAGGAGTATGGCTGATCCTTAATGTCTACAGTCCAGACCGGTGGCTGTTTATTTTCAAAAATGTGGGAGTAAACTCAACCACAAAAGCCACTCTTTTTTTCTCTCCTCACAGTGAATGATTAATTATAGAAAGCAAAGGCCACAAAAGTCAAAAAGAACAAAAATGTTTTCGTAAAAGTAGCATACTGTTTACTGAATGTGGTGTTTACCAAAGATGCTTGTTGGTTTTTCAAATGATATTGAAATTATGTTATTGTAGATTTTATATTGACCCAAAATGAATTCTTCATAAAACTTGAATTCCATCCAAGACATCCAAGACAGGCTAGATAGCATTTGCTATTATCCAAAGTTTTGCCCAAATGCACCTTTGTACTTTGTAGAATGCTATTGTGTATGGCTCACTGGTCATTCTCGTTAGCACAATGCTCGTAGGAGTTAGGAGGTTCCCAGTCAAGACCAATCTAAATACAAGACAGTGATATCTCTTTCCATCTAAAATCCACCATAAACTTTAACAAGATGTAGTACGTGAGTGAGGGGCCCACACATACAGTATGTGCGTGTCAGCTGAGTGTGTGTCTACGGAGCAGCACCCTGGTGCTTTGGGGTGGGGGTCCAGTAACGGGTCAGTAGCCTATACAGACACCGAGGGGTCTATGTAACACATACCCTGCAGAAAGTAAGTCTACCGGAGTCCCTGCTCGACTAACTAAGCTTCTTTTTATCGCTCACCCCGACATGACCGCGACTGTTGCACCAAACACGTCAAAGCACTCGGTGATTCATAGCAACTGTACATTTAGACCTGGATTTAATGATAAATAATGTTATAATCAGACTATTCCAACCCAGTAGGTGACTGTTAAGGTGGTGGGTTCAGGCCACTACTGGATCGGGTCGAGTTTCCATCAGCGCAGTGCGCCAAGGTTGAAACCCAAACATGAGAGAAGGCACAAAAGCATGAAACACGATTAGATTTCAACGCTCTACAAGCACTAGCTACTATTTTATTACATTTCTCAAACTGATCAAATATAAAAATTGAGTTAGGGGTCTTTTATCAATTCTGACAGCGATTGGTTTCATCTCAGAGGGGAGACTGAGGATGTGGTGGACCTTATTTGACGGGTGTGAGAGGATGGAAAAATAGCACAAATAGGAAAGTTTATATGGTGTTTTGCCACAATAGAGTGCTTCCATATGGAGACTACTTTTGAGAGAGGTATGGCTTACAGTATTTCTGCTGGATTTAGGCTAACTCACTTCAGATCATATCAGAACATCTCTAACTGCAGTCATGAGTCTTATGCAACCAGCTAAGAAATGTCATTAATTTTGGTTCCAGAAGAAAACTTTCCCCCATATTCTTGTCATTTCTTCTCCGACACTAAATCTTCAATATTTGACTATACTAATTGATTGTGCATTATAAAGCTGGTGTCACAAAACAGCATAGACACACTGCAGTCGTCCCTTCTGTCGGGTGTTCCCCAGGGCCACGTCCCCGGGCCTTCTGGACTCTGATTGGTCGGTCACTTGTGTGTTTGTGAGAGCAACTGCGGTGCGTGTGTCAGTGCTTGAGCGTGAGGCGGTGCGTGAGTTGTCATGACGTGGTTTGCACAGCTCACTGCTCACATACTAAACTGCAGCTGCCACGTTATAAATCTCGGGCGAGTGCAGCGGGAAAGGTAAATAAGGAAGGTAGAGCATGGCTGACTGCAAATGGACTGAAGGGGTGTGTAAATTATTTTGTGTCTGGCAAAAAAGTGCATCATTTTCTTCAATTATCTGGCAGGTGGAAACTGCGGTGGCTGTAAGCAGTTTTCTCAAATAAAACTCCAAAAAGGATTGTTTGTTTGGTTTTTTACTTATTCTTTTACTATGTTGTTTGCTGGAAAGAATTCCTCTTTTACCTGCCTCGCCTTTCAAAATGAGGTCCAATTAGTCTCCAACCCAATTTACACAGAAGATTTGGCAAGACGCCTGGAAGACGTTCAGCATTTGCTAGTTCATGCACTTAGATTCTGTGTTTACATTCAAAATATTACCAAAAAACTGAGGCCTTTCAAGGCGTGGGGTGGTTAGTCAGGAAATTAGTTGCCACATGACTTATTTGTATAGCTTTTAGAAAAAAAACTCATAAGGTGCCGTGATCAACTTTGAAATTAGCCAAATGAGGAGTTGAAAAGAGTAAGGAGGAAATGGGTGGAAAATTGGAGGAGGACCTAACCATGAGGTCCCAACAGATGAGCATTGAGTTTGTTGCCATAGTGACGCTGACTGGTAAACAGGCATGAGAATTTTGTTTGCTTCCCTGCGGCTAGTGTTGTTACTGGAATACAAGTGTGTTACTGGCTCCAGAGACAGAGATGACGGGAATTTGATGTTTTACGAGCAATGTGTAGGGGATCATTTTTGGGTACCAAACTAACTACTAATTACTTATTTGTACCAAGTAAACCTTGAAATTTTTTTTAGGAAATTGTAAAGGTTTGGGGTTTGCCACACAAAGTAAGACAAAGTGTTGAGTCTGCATTTCCTCCTGTGTTAGTTACTGCCTATACAAGCCCTGCAAGACTAGTGCGTTCACAAAATCACAAAAATCCATCTTGTCCTGCTTCAGGCAAAGTATCTGCTTGTGAACTTCTGCCGGTTTGAACCAATGGTGTGGCAGCACTGACATTATGGGCTTATTTTTGGTTTGATCATGAATACCGTAGACAACATGCTGAAGCACTGATTATGTAAACCTGCATACCTGTTGTTTGCAAATCTTTCTACAGAAGCCCTCCCAGATGGTTCTTTGCAACGGACCATGTGGCAAGTCAAGTTAGCAGGGGCATGGTGTTTGAATAAAAAAAAGAAATTGGTCAGATGGGTTCACGTTACAAATGAATAAACCAAATCAAATTAGTTCCTAAATATCCTAACTCGTGCAGGATTGAGTGTTTAAAAAAGAAACATTGATGTGCTTCTCCAAAAGCAGTGCTTACTTGCAGTTAGAGTGATTAGAACAGGAAGTAATCAAACTTCCACTTGGTTCAATGGAGCTTTAAATTTCTCAAGATTGACAAATGCAGGTGTGTTATTTTGAGGTGATTATAAAGTACTGAACAGAATTCCATCCAGTGTGTTTCACTGTTTAACTTGTGTACTGAAAATTTTATGCAAGGCACCTTTAAGTTACCTTTAGCTTGTGGGTGTCCCAGAGAATGAGTGTGCATGCAAAGTAGTTCATACAAATGGGAACTTATTTGAAGGCACAATGTTGTCATCCACTCTGGAGTCAATGGGATCCAACTGAAGGAAGGGGGGTTAAACATGAAGTCATGGTGCTCAAAGTGAGCTCCCGGTCCAGGTTTGACTCCCGTGGGAGGAGTAGACAGCGACAGTGCGGCTCCATGGCTGACGAGCGAATGGTGCCGTTCCACAGTGGCAGTGGCCGCAGACTCTTGTCCACCAGCCGCCACCGTCCGCCATAGACACAGGGACACACTGAGCCCCCAACTCTGCCAAGAGAAGCAGCTCGGAAGGTGCTGACAACCAAAATAATAGTTTCCATTTGGGCTTCACTATTGTGAGGTGAGATTGTACTTTTATTGGCAGACGTGACATTTAGGAATATGTTGGTAAAAGTATTTCCAATGACACTGGTAACATTGGCAGCTTTGAGTAGTTTCTGTGTTTGTCTCAAAGAGCCTCATCTTGAGGTTAATTATGTCACTGTCCAATAAAAGGTAGCTCAGTTGGAAATTTAAAATAATAAATAAAGTCAGGTACATTTTAGGGTTGTCATATAGACAAACAGAACTGCATAATCACAACAAGTGAATACAATCCACATTAAAAGGATACTCCAGATTTGTAAAAGTGCTAAATGTACTTTTTTATTTGATAATCATTTCTAGGAATTGGTTGCTAGTCTTGATGAGGATCCCAATGTAGGCAGCTTCACAAAAAATGTTATTGTGCAAGTAAATTATTAACAATACATCCGAACATTGTCACTTTAACCTCAGAAACTCATGTGGGTTTTTGGCTGGCATCTAACATGACCTGTGTGACACTGACTGAATAAGATTTACACTAGTTTCTGAAAAAAAAAAAAAAAAAAAAAAAAAAAAAAAGTCATACAGCCGTGTTATACTGTATTTGGCGTGTGTGTTTACAGATGAATATTGAGGGTGTGATTTACTACGGTTGATGTGCAATTTGGGACTTTGGGACATTTTGTAGGTAGTATGCTTTTTTTTTACATTATTCTGACTTTATCTGGAGGGGTTTTTGAACACTGTCAACTCATGTTTCTCACCTGGAACATATCCTGCAGGGGGCACAGTACAACCTCCAGAGGGGTTTCATGTATGAACAATCATTTACCAGAGATGACCCATAGGCTGTGAAGCTGGAGCTTAAATCGGAGCGCACTGAGCGTTCTTGTTTATACATTACTTTCCATTGTTTGTTTCAGTTGCACACTAGTTTGCCCTTTTTACAATTGCAAAATCATGGTTCATGTTGTAAACCATCATGGCAACTGAGCATCATCCCCCGCTCTGCCGATTAACCGCTCCTCAGCAAAACCTCCTGACATGTATGAACACAAATTCTTTAGACTTTTGGTTTTGATGTCTAAATACAAAGATTTGGAGAAAGTCTGGAAGCGGTTCTCCTGACATCCTCCTGGCGACATATTAAGAGTTTCCATACCAAGTCTCCAAATACTGATAGAAAATCTGTATGTGTTTATATTCATAATTAATTTGGCAAACATTGCAAATCTGCATAGGCAAAGTGAATGCAGACAGATAAAACAAATTGCTAAAATAGCAATTAGTTTTTTTAAATACATCTGTTTCAAATGACATCACCAAATCTAGGACTGCTACGGGCACATTTAGATCAAATTATGAGTCCATGAATTAAGCCCTATTTGTAGTAGCAGATGTAATAGTGGCCAGGCCTTTCTACTTCCTCACAAATTAAGGACCCACTCAAGTGCAAGCTCCAAGTGAATCAAGGTTCAAGTGTGTTTAAAGCTAAATGAATGTGGTCATTGCACAAAAACACTCGCGTATGGAGTCATCTGCTTCACTGAGGGGCCACACCATTGCTTTTGGCCGACCACCTGGGAAGCTGGCTTTAGGTTCAAGCTACAAGGCCCCAAAAACACAGCCCTTTTCCCCCTTTTCCTCAGCTCAGACGTGAGAGTGTGAGACCAGGCCCCTCCAT
Organism: Neodontobutis hainanensis; assembly: GCA_024349245.1. Classification (NCBI taxonomy): domain Eukaryota; kingdom Metazoa; phylum Chordata; class Actinopteri; order Gobiiformes; family Odontobutidae; genus Neodontobutis; species Neodontobutis hainanensis. Next base: position 591,582 of record JALDNG010000066.1, on the reverse strand, counting down.
CGGCCCATTTACGTGACTGATAGCCGCGCAGATTTTCTTAAAACGGCCACCAATTATCAGATGCAATTAAGGCCCCTAGCACAATTACAACACCCTGGCCAATGTGTGTGGGTGACGGAGTGTGTTCCCCTGCCAAATGACCAACCAGAACAACCAGAGAATGATGAAAAATAATAGTGGTCCTGAATGTTGACTGTTGCAGGATGAAGTAACGTAGGCTGGGCACTAATTTAGGATTAAAGTTTAAAACAGTCCATTGACTTTGACTTCAATATTTATGAGACATATAAACATGCATTTGGACAAAATCAGAGTCGAAAAAACACAGACTGGCATTAAGGTAGAAGTTACTCAACATGTTCACAGCTGTTACAGACTCACAGTGTCAATCATTTATTTGAAAGGTTAGTTTTGATAATGCTATGGGTTTAAGATGAAAATTGATACAGTATATATACACTCACCTAAAGAATTATTAGGAACACCATACTAATAATGTGTTTGACCCCCTTTCACCTTCAGAACTGCTTTAATTCTACGTGGCATTGATTCAACAAGGTGCTGAATGCATTCTTTAGAAATGTTGGCCCATATTGAGAGGATAGCATCTTGCAGTTGATGGAGATTTGTGGGATGCACATCCAGGGCACGAAGCTCCCGTTCCACCACATCCCAAAGATCCTCTATTGGGTTGAGATCTGGTGACTGTGGGGGCCATTTTAGTTCAGTGAACTCATTGTCATATTCAAGAAAAAAATTTGAAATGATTCGAGCTTTGGGACATGGTGCATTATCCTGCTGGAAGTATCCATCAGAGGATGGGTACATGGTGGTCCTAAAGGGATGGACATGGTCAGAAACAATGCTCAGGTAGGCCGTGGCATTTAAAACGATGTTCAATTGGCACTAAGGGGTCTAAAGTGTGCCAAGAACACATCCCCCACACCATTACACCACCACCACCAGCCTGCACAGTGGTAACAAGGCATGATGGATCCATGTTCTCATTCTGTTTACGCCAAATTCTGACTCTACCATCTGAATGTCTGAACAGAAATCGAGACCCATCAGACCAGGCAACATTTTTACAGTCTTCAACTCTCCAATTTTGGTGTAGCCTCTTTTTCATATTTGAGATGAGTGGTACCCGGTGGGGTCTTCTGCTGTTGTCGCCCATCCGCCTCAAGGTTGTGCGTGTTGTGACTTCACAAATGCTTTGTTGCACACCTCGGTTGTAACGAGTGGTTATTTCAGTCAAAGTAGCTCTTCTACTAGCTTTAATCAGTCGGCCCATTCTCCTCTGACCTCTAGCATCAACAAGGCATTTTCGCACACAGGACTGCCACATACTGGATGTTTTTCCCTTTTTACACCATTCTTTGTAAACCCTAGAAATGGTTGTGCGTGAAAATCACAGTAACTGGCACTAACAACCATGCCACGCTGAAAATTGCTTAAATCACCATTCTTTCCCATTCTGACATTCAGTTTGGAGTTCAGGAGATTGTCTTGACCAGGACCACACCCCTAAATGCACTGAAGCAACTGCCATGTGATTGGTTGATTAGATTCTTGCATTAATGAGAAATTGAAGAGGTGTTCCTAATAATCCTTTAGGTGAGTATGTATAGGCACAAAGTCAAAGACCATTTAATATCTGTTGTCATCTCACTGGGTTTATAGTCTTGTAACATTAACAACAAACAAGTTTTTGCACCAGTGTGTCGTTGTGCTAAAAGATACTGCAACTGCCACTATTAATTTTTTTTTTTACTTTTTTACTGTCTGATACTGTTTCTATTGATGGGACACAATAAACAGAAAACTGTGCATATGTTTGCATTTTTTTTTCACGTGAACTTTTCTATTTCCATTGGTTTTGTGTTCTTTCAAGTAATGCATGGAATTGCAATGTGCAATGTCACAACCAAATGCCACCAATAACTACAGAGCAAACCTTGAAGACATGTGTTAACATTTAGGAAAAAAAGGATAATGCAAAGTAATATGTTTGAGGTGGTTTTATCTTTTTTTTTTAACTCCACTGTTCTGGTTTGAGTGAAGGCTGGTAAAATAAAGTTTGTGTGGGAAGATGAGGAGACAAAACTATTTCCCGGCCAAAAACAAGACAGAACTATTACAGTAGTGTTTAGTGGAAAGACACTGCAACGTGCCATAAGCCACAAAAAAGTGCATGTGAATTGCTCAGATGAAATTCCTTGAAGCCCTCTGTTCGTTACGCCTTAAGCTATACTAAAATCACGTAACACTGAATCTCTACACAACTTTCACCATACATTCAATAGAAACAGCCATTAGCATTCATATTACAGATTATACACTGTTTTCAATTGCTCTTTTTTTAAAAATCTCAACAAAATGGGTATTAAATTATTTTTTTACCCAGGTTTAGGTTTCCATCATGTAATAAAATATTCTCATTTCCCTGTATGACATATCATGCCGTCAATCAGATGTACTTAAGAGATGCTATTCAAAAAGCAACTAGATATCTTCAAAAGGTCGGTCATACGAATAGACCTAAAAAAATTATCTGATTTTTTTGGCCTCCAAGTTAAGTGACTATTCAAACACTGCTGACTGATTTTGTTCTCAAAAAGCAAATAAATACAGTTATGCAATGAATCTTTTGAACCCTAACTAAGACTGGCTTTGCCTTTTCCGCTTTCCTCTCCATTGCTAATCTCTTTCTCATCACTGCCCTGTGCCATAGGACGGACCCGGTCCAAGACATTTTAAGCTGGCACTGGTGAGTTCTGTTTGAATAAGGACTGCAGGTAAATACAGAAATGGAGCCCTCTCAGTTTAAACTTTGATTAAACATTTATTTTAGTACACCTTGCTGGAGATGGAAAGTCAAACACAAACGGGAATCATTGGTGAGCAAGTAGTGATGGTAGTTATGGAATCGTGAGGTGTAAATCCATATGACCCGGGGGCATTGGCTGTTATCAGATACTATTTCCTGCTCTAAAACTACATTCATTTTAATCCAAGTATGTGAACCAGCATTATGTATAAAAATATTCACAGTTATATATCTTATATTGTAGTAAAAGAGTGAGTGGTATGTTTCTATTGAAAACAAAGCTTCTGTAAAAGCCTACAAGAAATCATCGCTAAAAATCAATGAAAGGCAATGTTATGTCCTTAGAAAATGATTTGCTGAACTTTTTAACTGTCTCAAAATCCATCAAACGTCCAATCCATTTCATTTTGCAAAGTTCAACATGGTATGATGAATGCAAAATGGGAGCTTATTGTTTGACTGAATTCTACTGGGTTTGTTCAAAGGTAATGGCATGTCCCTGCAGGGATCTAGTAGGTGCTCACAGGCTGAAGATTGGAGGTGTGTGAGGACTGGAAGTGCAGTCTGTAATGTTACCAGCAGATCCACAAAGACACTGCTCCTTTAAGGCAGACTACAAGTCTCACACATTGACTGTGTGACACATGCATTTCACAAAGTGCACTAAACCAAATGCTTGTACCACATTATAGCAGCCCATTTCCATTCTTAGTCCTATTGAACATGTTTTTGGTGGTGGGCGAAACTGGAGCACCTGGAGGAAACCTACTCATTGAGATCTTTTGGCTTAATAGCTATTTGACATGTACTGTACATTTACTTATACTCTAACACTTTCTGTTGTTAACGTGTCTAAGTTGAGACTGTTTTTGTTCTGCGCTTCATGTAAAATTTAACTAACATACAAAGTTGTCAGGGTATCTGTGAGCGGAAGGAAATCTCACTCCAAACTCAGATCCGAACTTGAGAGCCCTGTCTATAACCTACACAATGGAGTTGTATTTAAGAGCATACCAAAACCAGGTCATAGCCAGAGTCAGACTGTACCAGACTATACCAAGTTCATATTTAGGGGAAATCTCTGAAAATGTTGTTTTATCTGTGCGTTATGGAAATCACTGGTTTGAAAAGTCCTGCCAATCTGACAACTTGGCTATTCCATTGGCATATTGTTAATTGTCCTGTGGTCTGGTGGACTTTAGGTGCTTTTACAGTAGTGTCATGTGGATATATATATATTTTTAATACACTTTGGAAAATATCCATTTTGTAAAATGTCTGCGTATGTGTGGACGTAGACTTGTCTTAAGAAGCAACAGTATTTTTTTAGGTTACTTTTAGAGTTAAGCCTCAAGCAAGACCATTCCATTATCTACAAAAAGATATCATATTTGTCCAATTTTATACCAATGATAACCTTGCTGGCAGACTTTTTGGATAAGAAGGTCAAGAGGAGTTTGTCAGTAAAAAAACACTCTTACAAAAAACAATTCAATCAAATAATTTGTCATTTTCAATCTAACTGACTTTACTGTTGCAAAGTGTATACCTTTTCATTTTTATCACTCATCATGTCTGCGTTAAGTCCTGAAAACTGATCTGTGGATAAGATATAGCTTTACATACATGGTCACCTTATATCTGTGTAACTTGGCTCAACCAGAGAGACCTCCACTAAGGAAACTCTTTTGGACACCCTCCAGGTTTGTAGATGTCACAGTTAAGCGGAGCTCCACCAGAGGGGGCACCACCTCCACAGGGACTCCTCCACAAATGCAGCTGATTCCTATTCATTACCATTCGGTCCAGTACATACAGGATCCCATGCTAATGATGCTATTATACTTTTCACTTGGATGTATTTATTCAATCATTTCTCGGTCTCTTTGTGCCTTTCATCCCCTCAGTCCCCTCCCCACAGCCCCGTACCACCACACACACCCCGCTTCAGGCCTCTTTCTGGTGTGTGTTTCATCTAATTCGCTTTAATGAGGCCTATTTCACTGTCAGGAGTGTAATGATGCTAATTAATTAATCTGCCCACCTGGGGTAGAGAAGTCTGTCAGCCAGAGCCTGCTTTTCACCTCTAACATATACAGTATATGATAGGAGAAAGAAAATAAATAGCTTTTTAAAGGTCTATTATCATATTTGTCTAGAATGGAGAACAAGAGCAGTGCATTATGAGTGGAGATGGATCAATAAATATCTGGAGGCTGTTGGGCAATCTGGTCCAGCTTCTGTTTGTGTTAAAAGGCTGATTACATGAGGCTCACACAGGGTAACTCAAATAAATCACATGGGCCATGCATATTTGTAATTATAGTTCCGTGCTATACAGTTAGATATACAGTGGTATAGTATAACATACTATTCTTTACCAACTACTCTTATTAGGTTAGAATAAGGATAGTTTATTTAAATATTATGGGCTTCTTGACAACACAACCAGGGATGATGGGACTTTATTTCAGTCAAAAGTTCACTTTAGTGTAAATCAGTAATCAGTCCCAGGAGTCAACAATGGCCCTAGGTTAGGCTTTAAAGGGCCCACAGCTTGCTACTTAAGATCTCTAATTTACTGTTTAAGTTATCCCTCACATGTTAGCAAACTAGGACACAAACTACAAAATATTATGTTTTGACCTTTCTGGTTTAAGGTTGAGGTGAAGGATGGGACAAAAAGACTAGTACTTTACAAAAATACACTAGAGTCTTTGAGTAGCAAGCAAGTTTAGCTGTTAAAATAAAACTGCGTAACTTGTGGCTAATAGCATTGCATAATTAAAATTTTTAAAAATATACATTCTCGTATTGATTTAAGGATTCGTAAACACACAATTGGTAGAATCATACCTATTTCACTGACATAGTACCCTCACAAGGACAGAAAACGAGCAGACCTCTCCTGGGTGACAAGCTAAGCAGCTCAAAAAAGGGAGCAGAAATAGGCCGATGCACTGGACCCTAGCAGAGTTGTATTTGTACAAAATGCACAAAAATAACCGTACCTTTTCAAAAAATGTGTTTAATTTTTTACACACTCGCCAGTTTTGGATAGTTTCCTCTCAAATATAAACAACACAGTCAGTCTGTAGAGGGATCTGTGCCCTCTGGTGGCTAAACGTTACATTGTGTTGCTTTAAGTGTTAGCCCCACAGTTATTTTAAGGTGTATGCACTTTCCATGGACAAAGACAACATGTTTAGACCATGAATCCTTATTGGTTAGTTTTAAACAATGATTGAAAAATGAAGAAAAAATTATTTTGGTTTAGAGGAATGATGTGGTTATGTTTAGACAAAAAATGCTTTTTGGTTAAGTTTAGAAACATAGTTAGGTTTAGTTTTATACATTAGAGCAAATGTATCAAATCCTAACCAGGTGTTATTGTAGCTTAACATAACCATAAAGGTTATTTTTAGAGTACCACAACTTATTTTCCATGGTACTTAAATTATGCATGCTACTTTTGTTTCTATAGATCTCAAGCAACTCAAGTACTGCTACTAATATGATACTAATATGATTTTAATTAAAGCATAGCCATTGTCACAGGCCTTATATAAGTTCAGGACAAACACTGTTAAAAAAGCAATATGACGACATGTGTACATGTGTCCTTCATAATCTTCTATTTTAACAGAAAAACCCAAAACTATAGCCTATACCTTTTTTGCTACACAGTAATTTTGACAAATAAAAGGCAACAACATTTATTTACAAAGGCCTATTCTGCATTCTATTACCGTAGTTTGCGCTAAACAGAACTGACAAACACAGATTGTAAATGCTGACTGAGCGAAGCAAAGGAAAATCCCTGACATGTTCTGTTTTATTCCTGAACACATCAAACAGCCGTCAATATGATGCAATGATGAATGAGTCAGACGTTTTCTCGCTGCTGTTTATTTTTGGTAATCAGGCCCGGCGCAGTACTTGTGCGAGGTTTGAACATGACACTTCTAAATAAAGTTTGATGAAATGCTTTGCTCCATGACTGGATTTACAAGATTTATAAATGTCACACAAGAATGACATTATGGCATATGTAATATTCCATTTTGTACATTTTGTCTGGTTCTGTTTTTTTTTTGTTTTTTTTCTTAGGATAAATAAAGGTAACTGAAGACAAATGGGGAGGGGTTATGAGTGGTTGGACCAATCACGCAACACATTGTTCTTGTTTGCACAGACCGTAGCAATTTGTTTGACTCTAGTGCTTTGAGGCGAGACATGCTGCAATCTCTGCATCTGTGGGTGCGTGTCCAGTCTATATGTGGACAAGAGGTTCGGGGCTTGACTAAGTTTGCTGACTGTGTGTGTTTGGGCGGAGCACCTTCATGTCAAACATCTCCTACTGTAAACGCTGGGACAATTTGATGTGGTTTGATGCAACACAAGCACAGAAAGTTGTTCCTTAGCCCTGATTTCCACAGCCATCAGGCCTTATTTGAGAACATTTTTTTTTTATTGCCTCTTATTTAATCTGGGGTAGAAGAAGGCAGACTGAAAAATCCAAACCACTTGTCAGAGAGATGATTTATTAAAAAGAACAGCACTGAAAATTAGTCTTAAAGTTTTTGGGGTTTGTTTTTCTGAAGTTGGCTTCTTGAGTTTCTTTGCTGAAAGTCAGAGTCCTGGGAAGTTTATTATTTTCTGTACATATTTAGGTAGCATTTTAAAGTAAAATTTTTTAGATGTTTATTAGAATAGATTTTCTGAAACAATGTGGTGAGCAGAAGGAACTGTGCACAAATATGCAAAGGAGAAGGCCAATTTAAAACCAATTCAGTTTGTGTATTTTGAATCAAAACCCAAAGCAGGGCATTTTCAGAAACTGCCAGGTAATTCAGAAACCTATTTTATGTTCTGTCTCGTGATATTGGTCTGCCTAGTGTGCCTTTTATGCTCCATGCATGACAAAAAGAGACACTCTCTTCTTTTATGCTGTGCTCTGGTATTCCATAAAAAAGAAAATGTCAGCCACACAAGTTCTTTGAAAAATAATACAAAAAGCACAAGTCTAATTTGCTGTTATTCTGATATTTTGGCATTTACTACTATTCCACACATAATCATTATTTGTCAATGAAAACCAAGTGGTTCTATTTATGTTTGAGTCCGATAAATCAGTCCAATCCCCAAGCCTCTGATACGACCTCCCGTTGTCCGAAAAAGTCAGGACCACTTCTCAACACTTCCATGTTGGCACTGCACCTTTTAGTGATGACGTAAGACGTGAGAAAGACATGAATAGCCTCTCAAAAATGTAAGCATTGTGTATTTGGCACTGCTAGTTCCCCTATTCAGCATTCATTTTTGGATATAGGGCTGGCTTATATCTTCCAGACAGGCTGTGGTTAATTCTCCTTGACTCTTCTATGACAACATGCCTCCCTCCTACAATCCCTTTTGAAGTATAAAAGTAAAAAAACAATAATTAACTTATTTCATTTTTATTCCCAGTGCTAAGATGCTACAAAGGTGGGACATAGAGATAGTGGATGACATGGAGCAAACCTAAAAGGGTCGGGTTTCAAGCCTTGGTCATGGTTTCAACAATGTAACACAAACATGAACCATAAGAGCTTATAGCCAAACCTCACTCACTTACTCAGTTGCATTTGACTTCAGAAGATTATGCTTAAATAAGTACAGATTTGGGTTTTTTCGACTCTGTTCAGTCACTGTCAAATGCTGCCTGTTTTAGGAAAGGCCAGGGTGGCATGGCCTCTGCGGTTTCAGTGGCACACTGGCTGTACTTGATTGGCGCCTGGCTCATGGAACCATCCCGACGACACAGTACACGCCTCCAACATCGCCACGGCAACCAGGCTAAATGAACGGTGCGCAATTTTTCCGACGTTATGGTTGGACTGAGGTTGAGAGCTTGGGAAACACATCGACTGGACTTGAGAAAGAAAAACACTGGCATTAATATAGATTCAAATGATGTCTAAAATGTTCACCTGGCTGAAGGGTATGTCGTGAGAAAAGATTGACGGAAAATGCTTAATGTATGGGGTTTGTGCAGACACAGCACACATAATGTCCACTATGTATTCATGACAACTTCTTGGCAAATAGCCTTTAAACTAACCAAGCTGCTTACATCATGCATCTGTCCATCACTCCCAAATGAGTCTATTAGCAATGGCCGACGCTGAAAGAGTGGTGACACTGACATCACTTCTGTGGGATCCATGGAAGAAAACCTCAAATCCAGTAGTCAGCCAAGCATGTTTGTTGCTGTTTCAAGACGACACTGAGAAACAGAAGTGGAGCACGTCGACCTGTTTTTCCTGTGCGTCACTTGCAGTGCCGCGTCAGCAAAAATACAAACATGACGGAATGCATTATGTTAGTTTGTGCAAAAACTGCACATTTTCCATCCCAATACAAACACAGACAGGTTGGAGACTAATGAGGCAATTACATGTACACACAAACAGTTGACACACGAAAAAGCAACTAAATAAATCACTCACAAGTGCCGTACAGAATCCTGTTGGACCATTGTATCTACTTTGGACATTGATTAGTAAAAAAAAAAAACAAACAGACGGGCTTTGTTCTGCAGTGTGATATGTGCTGTGCAAGTCCAAGATCCCAGTCAAATACAAGCAGTACATGTTTAAGAGGCTGTTGGAGGACATCTGTGAAGACAGGAGGGAAATTTCTCTCCCCCAAAAATCCTACATGCAAGTCACTCATGTGCACTGATATACTTCCATAGATGCTGGACTTTTGATTTTGTGCTGCTAGAAAAGGATTTGGTGGATCGTTGTTTTACTGACTCATTCTGCAGAATATCTCGCTGTACAGTTCCTTTAGAACAGTGTGTTCTAGGGCCTGGCATTTTAAACTGAGGGATTGAGACCACAGGTGGGTTGCAGGCATGTTCTCAGAGAGTTGCAATGTTTAATAAAATAACTGAAAGAAGCTGTTAAAATGTGATACTTTTAATTTGACAGATGCAATTTGTTGCTGTCATTGTAGCATTTAATGAAAAAAAACATGTTTAGTGTATATAAAGCATAAATATATTAAATATGGGGGGTCATTTTTGGCATAAAAAATGTATATGTTCCATACCTCACATTCCTCTGTTTCAGAGCATGTGAACAGCTATGGTGCCCAGCAGAGACATGCTGTTGTGTACAAACCAACCCAACAGAAACAGGTCTAATGCATCAAGTTCATGCATGACATTCTTACATACATACACACAAACATACATACGAACATTCAGTCTTCAAACAGGAACGCGTACATGAGTGTGCTTCTTCTCCAGTATGTCTGTGAAGGTTCTCAGTCATCCAGGACATCTTGACAAAAAATGGTTTAAGTAAAGTGTCCAGATGCTTCTTCTCCAGTAGTGCTCAGTTTGTCCGCTCTGGGTAGGAACAGGACATTTTTTTAAATAAACAAATGCTGTTCTTTTTAAGTCACTATACAATAATGATTTTTTTTATTTTAACTGATGTCCTCGATGTGGTATAGACTTGTTTCTGTAAAACATTGTTCCAAGGAAAGATTTGCGCTCCAAGAAGAGACCAGTAAAGAATCAGGCAACATAAAAATGAAAGCATGTAGCCTTAAATGCTTCTTGTTAATACGTAGGTTTGAGAAAAAAAATATTGTTTATATTCAGAAAATACAGTCTAGATGGTCATAACCTCTTGGATGTTATGCAAATATCAGAAGAAAATATAAAAATTGTTACTGAGATGTACAACAATAGGTAATCTGTTCCAGTAAATTCTAAATCTATAAAATCAATGGCAGTTTAGAAGCTCTTACTTCCTGTGCCAAACTTAGTCAGACTTGATTTCCTGCATCACTGTGGCCTTTCTCGCTGGTGCCTCACATGAATCTCAAGCTTGATCCAGCTCTGGTCATGAGCCAACAGCTTCCTGTAAGTGCTTTTGTTTGACCACTACTGTAATCACCATGTAAACTCTCCCAATACCCACTATTAATGTCTGTATTATGGGTTCTCTCATTCTGTCCATCTCACTTTTTCCCCCTTCACTGGAGGTTTTATGGCAGCACTTAATCATTGTAGGATTGGAGAACCTGTACTTTTATAATCGGTCATAAATCTTCAACTGACAATGTAAAGGGTGCGGTTGGAATTAATTGGACGGAAATTCAGTAATACTTCTTTTGGACATTTGCATACAGAACATTTTAATACACACATAGGCCAAAATCAAGCAGCACTGGACATGGACATGATAATAATTAAAGTAATTGCAATAGTGATGTAATAGAAGTAAGGAGTTGTCTAAAAATGAGCTTGATGTGTGTGACAGAGGGCACATGTGCGGCTCTGAGAAGTAGCCTCTCTGATCTGCAAATGGAAGCGTTTACATTTTATCGCCTGCTTACTTTGACGACATGGTAATTTCGGTGGCCTAAGAAAATAACTGACCAATTGCTAATAATTGTTAAGATCGCAGCCACGTTGGTTTAGGGTTCAAAGGTCAAACTGACAGGCTGCTAACCAGCTGTGGATGGGTCAAGAAGCATTAGGCTAGAGGGATGGTCAACGATCCCCATAGTAGCTATATAAATGTCTTCTTTATAGCTAAAAACTAAAGCTAAATTGTATAGACTTACCATAGACTTATCTAACAAGATGGACAGAGACCATTTTACATCATATCATAGGCCTATACGGAAAATGGTCAGAGTTCAGGAGAAAGATGGCATTTCTGAGTTCTACACATATAGCCTAGGAAGCTAAAACATTAGTCAGTTTTCACTATAGTCATTGTTATGCTAAACCTGCACTAGTTACATTGGAAGCTTGCACATGCTGCCAATCATCTTGACATTTGACCACCATGTGCAAAAATTAAATAAAAATTTGCATGACTTCAAGCTTTAAGTTAATTCTCAGCTCATTTTTTATTATTTGTTTAGCAAAAGCAACCCTCACAACAAATTCCATGGTCAACTATTTTGCTATATATGCTATTAAATACATGAAAGTTAAAAACAGTTACTTTTTAGACGTTACCTTTTAGTGGCACAAATAAGATAAAATCAGAGTGACAAAAACACAAAGAAAAGAAATTAAAGACAAGGGGATTAAAACCTGCACAATGGCAGATATACTAACTAAGGTTTCTACGAATCCAAGCCCAGACAAAAGTGTGAAGAGCTCTTAGTATCTACTGAGTCTTTTTTAATTTGATCAATTAGAGGTAGACGGTCTGTACAAACAACACAATGGGGGCTTGGTGCGCTGAAGTATCAAACACTCAAGGGTTTACCACACTGAAATGGAATCCCTTATCATCAGTTTGGGCGGGCTGTGGAATATGAAAAAAGTAGAAACTGTAAATTTTCTCCATTGCTATTTGACTGTCACTCAACTCTGACCACCACAGGCCCATAGTGAGCAGTAGAGTGCAATCAGTACTTTGATTTTCCTCTAGTGGTGGAGCGTAATCACAGACTGTGGCCTATTGCGCGGTCGCCTCTTCTTCTCCAGCTGACGGCCCTTTGACAGCTAAATACCCAGCTCTGTGTATTCCCATTAGCCTCTTTGTGATTGGCTCTCTCAGTGCGGTTAAACTGCTTAATTCCACATCATGTCTGGCTGCTGGGGCTGGATGTCGCTGGGCTCTGTCGTGTGGTTGGCAGTCGTTGAAGCAACAAACAAACACGCCAAAAGGGGACCAGCTGCCATGCTACAATTTCTCAACTTTCACAATTACTCATTTCCCTGTACAAGGGCCTACAAGAAAAAATCTCTTAAGCTTAATAAATCCAATAAATGCACTTTAACATTGGCAACTTTGGTTAAATTAAGTTGCAAGTAGCTCAGTTGATATATTGGTGTTTGATTCTGTTTGGCTGACAGAGGTACAACAAAACCATGAATATCACACACACCAAAGAGTGAGGTTTTTATTTTTTTATTTTAACAAGTTATAAAATTGAAGTATGAATAGATGGTCATTTGCCCAATGTCATTCCCCTATCTCTCACCCTGTTCCCTGCTGATCTACTGTCCTGTTGAATAAAGACAAAAAGGCAAGTATGTATATACGTTAATCAACCATCTACCTCACACCTCCTCATTGTGTAAGGCTAACATATTGGAATACATCAAAACTCAATTTGACTAAATTTCAAACAGGTCATATGTTGGGGTGGTGCAGGGGGGCGTGGAGGAACAAATAAAATTATACCAATTTTCCCTATGCATTGTAAAGGGGGCTTGACATAAAGCATTTGGCAGTGGATTGGACAGATGATTCATGAAGTTCACCTTTTATTTAAAGGGTTTATTTAAAACCTTTTATATTGATAATCAAGGGCTGTTGTTTAAACTCAACTCTAAATCTCCAAACACAGAATCTTAATTATATTTAAATTGCTTGGTCAGAACTAACAGCTGTAAAGTGTTACAGTAAGATGCAAAAATGCATCGTAAACTGTTGTCTGCTTCAGTTGCACTTCAGATGGGTTGAGTCAAATGTGTTGAGTATGTTAAAGTGTTGTGTTCAAGAAAAGCATAATAAAAGTCACTCTTGCTTGACAAAAAGCAGCTGCAAGGTTTTTCCACATTTCAGCTTGAGGTTTTGTAGGACCTACTAAGAGTGCATTGACAAACACAAATAAATAATTTAGATAGAAACTAAGAGTGCATCATATCTGCCTCCACCAGCTCTGCTAAATCTCCATCTTTAGCTCCACCCTTGGTTTCGGTCGCCAGTCCAAACCTTGTGGAGACAAAGCGGCACAGACAAGCAGCCTTTTGGCATTTACCATGAAGTCTGGGTTCCTTAAGGACTGGGTAGATCCAAGACGTTTGGCCCCTGTGGCTACGAGCCTTCCAGGTTCACGTCAGGCTCTAACCCTGCCCTTGGTTTCCCAGACTGAACCTTCCTGGGACTGCAGAGAATAGTGAAGTAGCTAAAGTTACAACTATGTTACACACGATGCCCGTCCACCCTTGTGCCAAAGATGCAGACGTCCGATAGGGGTTTAGTCTCGCTGGTTAGTCACGCTCTGACTCACCTTGCTAACAGGGAAACCATGAAGCGGCTTGACCACTGTTGCTGGCTCTGTTCTGTTCATGATGGATGCAAAGTCACGACGTCTTACGTGCAACCCCAACTCCAGATGCAACTACAAGCCTGGGAAAAGCTTAATTTAATGTATATCGTGTTACGCCAAGAGAAGTCATTAGCTGTTAGCTTTGTAAATGAGTCATATCTCCAGTTGAGTGGCCAGAGCTATGACTGTATCCATGGCTTGGTTATGAGACTGCATGTTCCTGAGGCTGATGTTTGCAGGAGTTAGGTTGACATGTGATATTTGGAGAGCTAGTAAGGAACAATAATGTGTGAGGTAGCAGCCGATGACATGTTGTTGTTAGCAATGCCAGCAGAGCTTAATTGAAGTACATGGCAAAAGCTGTGGAGAAACAATATTTGACTGATCCGTTTCCCCACCTCTATTACTCACCATACTTCAAAATCAATTTCCACCTCAGGGAAAGTTGGACGCATCCAGTTATTGTGTTCTCTAAAGAATGTTTCATTCAATATGTTGCCACTCATTTTGCTATTTGAGCACTTAACACAAAAGCACTTGGTTGTAATCTTGCCCAATAACTTAAAACGTTTTTATTTATTTTTTTACAAAGTATATTGGTATTGCCCCATTGTAAATACAATTCTACACTACAAAATAAATGTCAGTTTCAGTATTAATTCATAAATGTACATATCGAAGACAAAGTTTAGCGTCTTGCCAACCAACAAGCTTTCAGGTATTAGACAACCCGCTCAATCTCTGTGAGCCACTGTTGTAGCTTTAGTTTTTAAATAAGATAACTTTTTTTTTTACTTGGTTTACTGGTTCTATACAATTTAAATGGAGTTTGAGGGACAATTCTGAAATAAATGAATAGCTTTTTTTTTTTAATTTTGTTTTATAAGAATAAAACCAATTTTAAGGCAATCCCTTTTCATCTTGTTTAAATGTTGTTTAAACAGACAAAAGCATAAGAAGAATTGTTCCATTTTGTAGACTTCAGATCTTTATAGAAAAGCACAGTTTTTTTTTTATTTCATTGAAGTTCCTATACTGGTTGGGTAGACAACATAACAGTTGCTAATGCTGAGGTTGCACTTTTCTGCTACGAGTCCAACCTGCAGCTCAACACTTTTTGGACTCCTGCACTTATATTCTTACTTGTGCATTTGAAGTTTAAATGGACGAGACACTAAACTAGTGCATTAAAGTACAAAGACAGCAATAAATGCACACATTTAGCAAATTGTACGTTCCAGACATAAAGTGTAGTGTAGGGCGGTCCTGATGTGAACTGTGCTTTAATATAAATGTGCAAACGTTAAAACTCTGATTCCATAAACGCTGGAGGAGATTGCTATAGCCCACATCAATTTATAAGAATGATATTTTTATGCTTTTACTTTTTCCTCTTGAGGTAAGACTTACTGGTAGAGATGTTTTTGCAGCTTTGTTTGCTTAAGTTTAATGTTTCCCGGCGCTTTCACATGCATTGTTCTCTACACAGGAACTCCTTACTAGTTCATTTGTGGCTTTTTAACTTTTTGTGTAAATATATCTTCTTGACATTTAGCATGGAAAGTCCTAGTACAATCTGTCTTTCTATAATATTAACGTAACATAAAGAGTAGGCCATACAAGGCACGTTGTTGGAAGAATTAACTTGATCTCTCAGCAAATCCAATTTCAATCCATAATGTTAAAAATGTAAACAACAACTGACATACATAGAATCATATAATGTATTATATAATTCATTAGTTAGTAGTTATTCTTTCTCATTTCAGAGTCTGGAGCCCATCCAAGCTGACTCATTAACACTTAAAGAGAAGACTAGACTGTGCCAGACTCAGGAATACCCAATTATTCATAGATTTATGATTTGGGTTAAGAAATTAGGTGTCCTCTCCTTGTATAGACAAAAATCTTAAAACACTAATTTAGAGAATTTTTTAACATGAGACCAAGCATAAAATATATCAAGAGGCTCAATTCAAGTTATCTTTTTGGCTGTAAAAGGACAAAATCACACTGTGTGAGATTATTAGGCGACGACATGCGTCTAGATGCCTCTCACATCAAGCTAAGCTGATTGCATCGGTTACAATTCAGGCAGCATCAGGAAGTGACAAGTAGATAGTGTTAGGAACAAGAAGACAACTAGGTCTCATAGCTTGGGGAAACTTTTTAAATTGGTATTATTATTATTTTTCATTATCCCTTTTATATCTCAGTGGGGAAATTCCTTGTCGGCAGCCACACCAGGGAGCACCCAACATGTTTTGATGTTCGGGTGGGGTCCCCAACCGAGCACGGGGAGAACATGTAAACTCCACCCACAAAAGTCCCATCCAACCCGTGATAAACCCTGGACCTTCTTGCTGAGAACTTGCAAACATAGACATCTAACTAGGACTCACTACAGTTGTACTCAATTTTGAAGAATTTTTGGTAAAAAGAGTAAACAGTTGTTTTACAATAAATGGCTTCACCCATTATTGTGAAAAAAAAAAAGTTTTTGTGTTATCATTCATATTCTCTGAAAAATTGCCCCAAAAAGAAAAATCCTAATTATGAGCACAACTGTACATGAAAAACTGCCTAAAAAACTTAAACGGAGCCCTATTGATGGCACTTTTAATATCTTATGAATTTTTAAATTTCATAAGTTATAAAATTATACATTTAGAAAGAATAGCATTTAAGGCTAAAAAATATAGAATTGGAATATTTGAATATATGGTCTCCACTATATAATTATATTATATCTGCTCAAACTAACTGATATCTCGTTTGTGTATTTTGATTTTTCTTTTGTTTTTGTTTGTTTATTTGATATAAGTAATTTAAGGGCTACTTTTGTTTTGTAAATGGTTGAAAGATTTGAAATGGACAGTTTTTATAATGTAAGAAAAAAAAGTATGTTTTTTTTGTTCATCCACACAATTTTACACAGGCCTCTTTAAACTAAAATGGTGCCTGTAGGGTTTTGAGTATTAGCTTTAAAATTCTCAAGAAATGTTGAGCTTTTTACTTTTACAAACAGTATACGCCTTTAAATGTTATTGCACATTTTCATTAAAAGCTGAATCTGCCTTCAGTTTTATTTAGACAGCTTTCTATAATATGTCTAACTATGAAACAGTGACCAAACTAAACAACGGTAGTGGCTCGCAGTCACCTTCAAATCAAACATTATTCTTTGACTTCATTACAGTCTGACCACAGTGAACCTCAGACACGTTACAGGACTCACTTGAGTCACTAAATGATTGTAAAACAGAGACTATATATTGCCTAAACAGATGCATATACTGTATATTCAAATGTGTATTCTACTCTCTGAAAGGCAGAGCAGTCATAATGATAATCCTTTACACAGTAAGTCAGAATGAAAACATTCCTCGCTCCTCTTTAAAGTGATAACTACGCCTCCGTTAACACTCTTTTAATAAGCCACTGGGTCAACATTAGCAAGAAACCTAAGATGACAAAGTGAGTGCCTGGGACTGATGTAGGAAAAGCCGAAGAGGAGTGAAAAAACACTCGGGTTTGGTGTAAAAATCACTCAGCGACGTGACCCCAGAGGACCAATGTGTGCATGATGGACCGCCACACAGCTTTGATATGATTTAAACCAAACAGGACACAGACAGAGAGAGGCAGACCCCACAGTTGCAACGGCAGGTAAATGGGTTTTCCAGAAGAGAGACATGCAGAGCGTTGGCTACAACAGCTGCTGGATGCATCAGGGGCCTGGGGATGCGTTAGAGGCTGTACGGTGAGGAGGTCCCTTAGGTGCACTCAAGAACACCCCCTGGTGCGCTAAGCTGTGCCAGGTTTGATCTAATCCAATATAGTGCTTAATCTCAGCATTCTTTCTTCTTACAAGAAAATTAACCTTGCCTTTATTTAGAAACCGTTGAGGTTTTACTGTCAATACTGCCTCTTATAAACGTACCAAAAAATCAGAACAAAAGAAAAATTCAGAATCAGTGTCTATGCAATTATGTCAAGGCTGTAAAGTAGCGACTAGAATGCACTGAAAGAACACAATCTTGTTTAAATGGGCATAGTCCTTTTCTTTTTGTTAATAAAATATGTTTGTAATCAGACAGAAGGTGTTCCTTTTACTGTAGAAGTAGATGCCTCATATTCTGACTTTAATCTAGGAATTTAGGCTTTTTGTTTTTTAATTGTTGCCTTTATCTCAGAACTCTAAATTTCTTCTCAATTATAATCCTGACTCTAATCTCAGAATTACAACTTTTCTGACTTTAAAGTAATAAACAGTGGCCCTAACCCTTTTCTGAAACCTCCTTAAGTACAAAATGTTGTTACTGTAATTCTTTTCTCCCAAATTTATTTATTTGTTTTACTAATTGCTAATTGAACTTTTTTACAAACAGAGTTAGTTTATAAAGTTACAAAGCTATTTTTTTATTGACCATTGAAAAATGTGTAGCTTGATTTTTCAGTTTATTATCATTGGCAGAACCAAACAAATTCTTTTGCTAATTCTCTTGCCTCCATCCCAACCAGAGGAGGTGTCCCAAGATGCAAAGCCAGCAGTTCAGAGATAACAAGACAAGTTTAGTAAAAAGTAGTGTTTGTCTCACTAATAAAGAACTCTGGAGGAACAGAGGAGGTGTGAGCGATGGATGTTCAGGGACTTGTCAGTGCTACTCAGCTGTTCAGTCTCGATCTCTGGCACTTGTTTGTAGATCTCAAAAATCAAAGCACAGAAAATACACATAACTTTCCGTTTCAAAGTATCAATATGCAGATTACAGCACCATCAACCGAGATAAAAAAAATCAATTTTCCACTACTCTTTTCTCGATGGTGTATTCGAGACACTGACACGCTTCCAGCATCAGATGGATCGTGAACCTCCATCGGTCAATATTATTAATATATAATATTTTTCCCATAAACATTAAAAGAATAAAAATAACTAAATATAAGAGTAGGATGTTTGATCTTGCATAAAGTCAGAGTTCAGCTAGGTGCTAAAAGCTTATATCCAGCGTGATAACTGTAAAAGTTTATGGCTCAAACCAACCTTATGTGCTCTCTTCACCATTAAAGTTAAAGTTCTTCTTGCCAGCTGAATTTGCATGTGAATTTACGACATGACGGTTTCCTTCTGAGATATTCTCAAAGCTCCTGCGGGATACTGAAAAATGGCTTTGCTGAACTTGTGGCCCCCATGAGTTCATTCCCAAAACATCTGCGACCATCAGAAATTTGCTTCAATTTAAATCGTCAAGTGTCTTCAAGAGCAATATTTTTATTTTTCCCCTCACTGCGGAAGAGATACTTTGAATTCAGTGGTCACGGCTCATTGATGAGACCGTTCTGTCCAGGTCTGACGGCTGCTGGCACCAATCTGTGGGATTCTTTTCTGGAGATGAAATCGACCTCAGACAGGCAGCGCTGGGTCAGAAACACAAAACGCTTAGTGCTCCCCCCCTTCATTTTAAATCCACACATATTTTAATGTCACATTCACTCAGGCGTTAATAACAGTAATTGTGGTTTCATGGTTACTTCCTTGTGAAAATTCAGATCAAAGATGTAACCTTCAAATGAATCTCTCACTTATGATGCTCACTAACCCTTATTTTTTACACCATGGACTTTTCTCAGTTCTATTCCCAGACCAAGCAGTTGGCAACCAGCATAGTAGCATAAAAAATCCATTCTTCGTTGCAAGATATTGAACCTGATATTTTCCCTGTGCGGCAGTAACTCAACAGAGGACTGAATTTTGAGGTGTGGTGTTGACTAAGAGGAATTTAAATGACAGCAATTCCAGTGAAATTAAGCCAGCTGTTTACATTTTGAAAGTTTGTCAGTGTTGTGTAAATGTCAATGTGAACATTACTTATTGTCAATGTGTATTTACAAGTCTAAGGCAATTAAACAGATCAGAAATTTCAAATTAAATTAAAAAGAATTTGAAGGTGCTTTGTCTAAATTATTTGTCGTTTGTAGTTAAATTAGACATGAAAATCTCCATAGAACCCAGTTCAAAGAACCATTTTAGTTCAACTACACCCTGCCCAGAAAGGACAAACTGTGCACTGCTGAAAAAGAAGCACACTTGCATATTTTTTAAGCTGAAATCATCTCAGAAATACAGAAATGATAAACACAGAAAAAATATTTCACTTATAGTTAGTGGTTGCTTTTTTGTCATCCTTTCAAAAGTATATAGGCAAATCCTCTATTTGGGTTTGCCATTAAATTAACACACATTAAACCTCTTTAAAGTTATGACAAATGTGTTCTTAGGTTAAGCTGGTTGTTTAAGAAAAGACAGGTAAGATTTAATCCCATTATAAAACTGGATTTTCAGAAAGGAGCACTCTGTACTGGTTAGGTTTTTTTTTTCCTAAGAACATCTTTTAATACTAGATGTTCTCATCATGTAATCAACTTTAGCTGCAGTATAAAGCCAGTAAAACACATGTCTCTTTATTTGACATTTGATATAAAACAAAATGTAGACGTAATTTAAAAACAGGTTTTTCTGTCCCGGACCTTTGTGGAGACGGCAAGGCGAGGGCATCAGGTTAGGACGAGCATATTTTATTGTTTGGCTTTATGAGAATGAATCATGCAGAGTCCTGACAGCAGTTGCATCAGTTTCCTCAGACATTCTGGATATCGAGTTTCCTCTCACCTAATAAAGCTGCCAGTTTGTTGCCACCAGACGACTCAGGGTGGACTAGCTGAGCCCAATAATATGTGGCCCGTTTGCCAAGTGCTTTTCTGGAGTTGTGCATTTCAGATTCCAAATGATCAGGTTGCGCCATTGTTGGGAAAACCCAGTGATATGTTGTGGGTTTTAAATAAACTTCATTTATAGATTTTGTTTAACAATATTGGCTTATTTTGACATTGTAACTCAAAGTTCTCAGAGGAAATCTGATATGAGCTGCATACACCGCATGTTAATCCAACAGGTCTTTGGGCCAAGCCTATGAAGATGTCATGGCAGGTACAACTGACAAATAAAAGTGTCCCATGGCCGAGGTTTGACCATGCATTTGGTTTTAAAAGAGTGACATCAGACTGTGGTCAGGTGAAGCCTCTGGGATAAGAATCATTAAGAACGTTTTTTCTTCTTTTCTTTTTTTTTTATATAAAAATAGCTAAACTATGATCAAGTCCACATCGGACATTATTTCTTTAAGAAAATTTTAAATCCATAAGAGCTTTGGAAGCACTTCAGAATTCACTTACATACTTACCAAGTAGGTTTGCCCTGTAATTGATACCAGTACTTGGTACAATATCAAAAACCCCTTTGTTAGTACTAAATTAAGCTCTTCAGATACTGTTCTGCAAGTGCTTGTCACAAAAAAAAATAAAACACAACATTATCAATATTGGACTTCTATTTTTCAAAAGGCTCCACGTCATTCTGCAAGTCACACTGGGAATACACCGGAAAAGGGCACCAAGTTTCAAAATAATTATCAACTATGCTTTCAAAACAAAAGTTCACTAAAACATAGCGGTGATGTACGCATCACGCTTTTGGAAGTTTGTGTTGTCTGGCTACGCTAAAATGAGGCAAAAACAACCGTATTTATGCCATAACCTTTCAATTGAAATAAAAGATAAACTAAAAAAAATCAATATAGTGCAATAAATAATGTTCAGGCATAAAAATTGCACTATAAAGGTTAGACTAAAGCACTGGTTGGGTTTGGGTGCGTACTTTAATTTGTCTTGGATGCAGCATTTTACAATGTCAATCAAATCATTTTTAAATGTAGTGTTCTTTGGTTCTTTGATTTTTGCAATATCTTGAGTGTTTTTTCAACACTGACTCTAATATGTAGACTTGTGTTGGGGCTCTATGGTGAATACATTTTCTAGAATTACATAACATACCAATTAAAAAGGGTGAAAAGAAGTGTCAGGGTGTCTTCCTGTCCAAGTGACACTAGAATTACTAACCAAACATAGCTCTGAAAAATCAGGGTTCTTAGTTGGGCATGACAATCAGCTTGTCTTTGCTTACTCTTTGCAGAGTCACTGGACACCATTTCAACATCTCAACACTTCCTTGAGCAGCTACATAGGACCTGACTAGAGTCCAGATCAGCATATACTGTATAAGACAACATAGATACATTTTTTTTGGCGTAAGAGTGGCCAAAATAGTGTGACTGGCTCCATAAGTCTGCAGATGACAAACTGTACAAATACTGTTGCGTGCCAGGACCCTGGTACAGCAGTGAAGGCATGTGTAGACGTTGGACAATCTTTGATAACAATCTGAAATATATCCCGTCTTCCATGTGCAAAATAAGGTACCCACAGTGGACTCAGCTTACTGGCGAGTTTTATGAGCGTGAGCTAGCTTCATTTTTTTCTCAACTTTGCGTGAAATAAAATCTATGGGAATACAAGCACATCTGTCTTGGAATTTCTGAGCAAATATTATGAAATAAAACAGTTTTTGCACTGTCAAACATGGTACGTCAAAGAGTCTCTGGTTGAATTGGGTGTTAGAGTGTGAAACTTGATGAAGACTAGAAGGCTTGACAACGCTGACTACAAATGTACAGTTCTACCATAGGTCTCAATGTAACTGATTAGAGTCTGCTTAGATTGGCTGGCTTTGAGGTTCTATGATCACTGTTATGCCTGTGCTTTGATTGTGCCATATCTCACCAGTGAAACACACAAGTCTGTTCTGCAAATGGATAATGTTTCCCTATACCCATTTAAAAAAAAAAACACTGAAAATGTTTTAGTCTGCTTTTACAGAAGATGTAAATCTATATTCCCAAAGAGAAAAGGCAGGAGGCGAGTGGGTCACATGTAAATCAATATTTCCAGTAAAATCACACTCAGCTTTTTTAGTACCACAAAAATTTTGCTGCTACTGAGAACAGTTTATTGGCTCAGTACTTCAGTACACTCTAACATTTTATGTTATAGTGATGACGCATTAACCAAATATTTTCCGTCATTGATGTTTTTGTTTTTACCAGGGACAAAAAAATCTGAATGCCATCTGTCATTTTGATGGATTATTCTGAGTGCTCTATTGTAATTCCTACTCCTGACCAGTTGGTGGCGAATGTACATTAATCAGCAATTATCTTGAATCGTGTCGTATTTGTTGCTGCATTCAGTTGCAAAAAGTTCACGGCAGCAGTTTTTTTAAACCTCCAAATAGTTATGATATTGTTAATAAAAGTGAAAAAAGAGGACATTATGCATTGGAACATGAAGAAAAACAAACGGAGAACACTCAGCAGTTAACAACAGCTGTTACGGGACAAGCAGCAAAAAGGAGGTGAAGAAGAGGGAGTATCGTGTTCAGTGGAAACGGGTTTACGTGGCTGAGGTGGGAAAGAGTGAAAATGTTCTGCGACATCTGTAGAAAAGCTAACACAAGTAAAGAACTTGTCAGGGGGGCCACGACAACAGTGATGAATTAAGTTCAATTGTTTTTTGTGTCGGAATCATATTGTGTGCTCTAGAGTTCGATCAATAAATATCCTTTCACTTTTTGTGTAACGTTATTTGTTGTTCCCAAATAAAACAAATAATCTGTCCTCTATGCTCATATTGAAGTTTCCTAAAAGGTGAGTAAAACGAAAAGCTATTTTAAGTATTATTAAAGTGTAAAAATTAAAAATGATAGGTAATAATAGATGAGGACGGAACATTTATGACTTCATCCGTCAAAATGACGGAGAGTGAAAAAGTCTAGGACGACCTCTGGTTTGACATGGGGTTTAAAAAGTTAAAAATTATGAATGACTGTATTAAAAATGTAGGGAACAAGCTATTTAGTTGGACAATAGAAGATCCTAGGACCTACCAGGCTAATACATTTGAAGTCTAATGTTCTCCATCTCATTGTAAATATCCTTGCAGACTATGTTTTTGTATAATATTTTGTGCCTCCTTCTACCGTCACCCATGCTGGCCGGATCTGGTGGCCTCCTCCTTCAGCTGTTTAGAAGTTTCTGACCATTATGAACACATTTAGGCCCGAGCCATAACTGGTGGCAAGAGCTCTATTGTTTTTGCTATTAATGCATTTTATTTTATTTTATTCTGTGCTTTAAAGGCTAATTGAACCCCCTAAAATAAAAACTCTTCGAAAAGATCCGTCCCATACAAACCCATTAAAAGAGGGTACAACAGCGCTCTATGGACATAGGTCAGATGCATTATGCCAATTAAGACATTTGGTTCACACATTCATATAAATTTTATATGAGACAAAAATTTTTGTTTGTTTGTTTGTAAAATTGGTACACACGTTCCCCATGGCTCCCTGAACATGATAGCCTGTGACAAGTTACCCTTAAGTGCAACCGTGTTGCCATGGCATAACTATAATCTGTTCCACTAATGAATGGGGTCAGAATATTTATTTGGTTTTATATCAAAGGGATAAAGTCTCAACCAGACTTAGAGAAACTTATTCATGCTTTTATCTCCAGCAGGTTAGATTACTGTAACGGCCTGCTCACTGGTCTCTCAAAACGAGGGTTAAGACAGCTGCAGTTTATTCAGAACGCTGCTGCTCGGGTTCTAACTAACACCAGGAAGTACAACCACATCAGTCCAGTTTTAAAATCTCTGCACTGGCTTCCTGTTGCTCAGAGGATAGACTTTAAAACAGCACAGCTGTAAGTCTCTTAATGGTGTAGAACCAGAATATATTTCTGAAATGCTAGTTGCTTATGAGCCTCATCGGACTCTGAGAACATCAGGCCTTCTGCTCGTGCCCAGAGTTAGAACTAAACCTGGTGAAGCAGCGTTTAAGTTTCATGCAGCAAAAATCTGGAACAGCCTCAACTCTAACTCTAACACTGAGCAAAAACACGTATTGGGAATTTGCAACATCCTTTATTTGTATTTTTTTCAGAATTTTATCCGTGTTTTTTTTTTTAAAACAGCAATTATAAATTCAGTACATACATGTACAATGCACAATGTGGGGTCTTATTCCCTAAAATAAGTTGCTGACCATTGTGTGTCGATGAAAGATTTTTACACCTCCAAAGTATATCATTATGCCATTATTTACCATATCAAACTGAAAAAAAAGCTTCCCAGTAAATTAAGTTTTACAATTTTATTGCAAAGTAAGTATAGTAAATGTAGTTTCAGCAGAAGAAAATGTTCTTTCGAAGCCAACTGAAGATACTGATGAATCCTCTGGTATTTGTGTTTTCATCCTCTGAAGAAGAGAATTGGCCTGAGGAAGACTGTTTGAAGATGTTAGCATGCTGTGTCGTGACGATAGCTGCAAAGGCTGCTGGTTGAGTCGATACTACAACAGGCAGATCATAATAGATGTCACTGTCTTGGCTTGGCATTGTTAGTTGGACATTAGCAGCAAGAGCAGCACAGTCAGCTCCTTTGGGAGACTCCATCACATCTGATCCAGCAGCTGTGACTGATTCTGAATCAGAGAATGCTTCAGGTCAGTGGATAGCTCAGAAGGTTGACGCAGCCGAGTTATTAAAGCCTCAGTGTGAGAATCAGAATCATCACAGGAAAGAGGAGGGCAGTTTGGTGTTGATGACATGGCAAAATGAGGCAATTCTTGTGTCAAAGCTTCTGTGGAGGCAGTGATGTTAGAGGAAACATCACTGGGAGCCAGGGGAGAAGTTTCCTCCTGGTCAGTGGGAGGTTCAGTCGGTAGCTCAGTGGGATCAGGCAGGCAAGGTGTTAAAGCCTTTTGAGAGACAGAGCAGGAGGATCATCGCTGGGAGGCGGGGTAACAGAGGCTGGTTCTTTGGGAGGCTCTTTCTCATCTAACAGTTGAGCAGTATTGTTTATCTCTGGGTCAGAGGTTGGCTCCTGGTTGGTGGGAGCTTCTTGGCAGACAACAGGAAGATCTTCACTTTGACTCAGAGGAGCAGTAGTTGTCTCAAACATTTGGCACACAACTTCTCTTGTTACAGCCGTGATATGTCTGAGCAAATCGATTGAAAAGCAGCCTAGCCTCTTGTCTAAGCTGTGTCCTTGGTACAGCTTGCTAATCCTCTCAAGGACAGTCAGGACCATTTGGTCTCGTACAGAGCGGGAGAAGGAGACCTGCTGGTCCATTGTGGCCAAGGTTTTGGAGACACGGTCTACCACAGACTGAGTAAGGCCGATTGCTGCCATGCTTTTCTGTCGGGAAGGCATGTTCAGGAAGGCGTTATGGGCAACCAGAGGCCCTGGAAGACCTTAGGAGCCACATCCATCACAACCTCCCTGGGGTTCAGCCATCTAGTCCGGGGGGTCTCCAGGTGCCGATCAGCCAGGGTCCTGGCATAGGTTTGAGCAAGGATGAGGAGTTTTGGATGTCTGTTGTAGAGCAATGAAAAGTTTGTTTTAAATTCCTACATAGCAGACACATTCTAAGAACTGAACTTCTGAACAAACTTACTGAAGCATGAAGGCATGTCTTCTGGAGAGAGGAGAAACCTTTTGTCTTCAAACACAACATCTCTCATTCTGAGACCATTGATCACGTCCCACACCTTAAATCACAAAGACAAACATGAAACTGTGTTTTACAGGAGTAATGCTTTACAATATACTCTGTGAGAGTTGTCTTCTTAGCAGATTTAGAAGAGGCTTCACCTCCTCATCCATGTCCTTAATTTCAAAATCCCATTGTCTAAAAAATGAAAAACAATTTTAATACTTCTACTCTTACTTTAATCCACCAACATGAATTATTTAATAAGGTTAACTAGTCGAGTGTTAAACTGTGTAACTCACATAACTCTGAAGGATTTTTTGCTTTGCTCCAGCAAAAGGTCAGACATGTCTTCAGCTGTAACCTCAGCCGGAAGATGGTGTTCCCGCTGAAGCTTTAGCAGTTCAGCCATCATTGCAATCTGAATATTAAAAAGCAACACATAAGTTTCAATATTTTTTTTCTTTGTGATTAAAATTTTGTATGTTAAAATGAAATTGTGTCATCCCTGATGACCCCTCAACGTAACAGCCTATGACAACCTAACTCCTCAAATATCTGATACAAATAAATGGGACAATTTAGGTTGACGTATTCTAATGAGGGGTGCACGTGGCAGAGTGGTTAGCACTCCTGCCTCACAGCAAGGGAAGGTTGTGAGTTTAAAACCCGGCCGACTCAAACATTCTCGGCCGTCTCTGGTCTTTCTGTGAGGAGTCTGCATGTCCTCCACGTGTTACCGTGGGTTCTCTCCGGGTACTCCGGCTTCCTCCCACCATCCAAAGACATGTATGTATAGGTTAATCGGCAACTCTAAAGTGTCTCTCACTGTCTGTCTCTATATGTCAGCCCTGCAACTAACTGGCCACTGTCCAGGGTGTACCCCGCCTCAGGCCCAAAGCTGCTGGGATAGGCTCCAGTCACCCGCGACCCCTAACGGGACAAAGCGGTAGAAAACGAATGAATGAATGTATTCTAATGAAATTTTGCACACACATTCAGCCTAGGATCCTGAACAAAAAAAAATTGATACATAGCTACAAACATTAAATTAGCATGTTAGCCCCGATTAACGTCATAGCTGTGAGCTTATGGCAGTATCACTCATCAAGAGTATAATAATTCCTCTATTATAGTTTTGGGAATTTGTTTTTAAATGGTAATAGCTAAATGATTGTACATTTGTAGTGTATAGCAATTGACATCCTAGACACAAATATGCAGCAGAATCTTTAAGTATTTTCAGTATTCAGCAATTTCAAATTTAAATCTCGCACAGAATGGTGTGTCTGTAATTTAGCACATTTATACATTGTGGTTGCAGGAGAATTTGTATAAATATTTACTATTAGATTAATTAATTAATAGATTTATTTAGATTGCTGAAAAGTAAAACATAAAAAAAAGTTTAATTGACAAATTATTAGAAAGTCAAAAGCAGGAGAAATTCCAACATTAATTTCCAAAGCTGGTAATTAGCTCAGAGAAAGTAACCTTCACTGACCTCTTAACAAACAACACTGTTACTTTTAGAAGCGAGGCAGTGCTCCTTCATTCCAACCTTCTCTACTTTCCTTCAAGCATTTTGACCTGTGTTTGTAAAAGATATGTTACAAACAAACAGACTCGCCACAGGTTCTCAAGGAGGTCAAATTGGCCATGCAACCGACACATTAAAGTTGTTCCACGGACGCCTGAACACACGTCTGCTGGAGATTGGAGTAAACACCTTCCACCACAAATGTTTACGAAGAGTGGAGATTCTCTGAAGGACACCTACACTGGCCTACTGTTCTGCCCAACCATTAAACACCAGGAAAATGTTGGCTCGGACTCACCAAATATTTGTGCAATGGGCTTTACCTACCACTAAGCTCTTAAAATATGTAGTAATTGATACGCACGCATTGGAGGCTGTCACACGCCTTTGATATAAAAGAAGCTCCTTAAACAACAATTAGGAGTTTTGGTTAGCAAGTAATTATGGTTGCAGACAAGTTATACATTCTGGTCAGTTTAATAGGAAAAGTATTAAAGTTTACTGAGACCTGGGTAGTTTAAATTTATACAGAACACATGAGGTTTGGATAATTGATGTTCAATCCAGGAATTGGTGTTAATATGTGTCAGGTAAAGTCATTGACGTAAAGTAATAATGTTAACAGCACAATAACACAAAGTTGATTTTATCTATTGATAATATAAATGGAGGAGAGAGAGAATCACGTACAGACACTGTTCATATTTATAGTGTTCACAGGGGGATTGAAATGAATGAAGAGCAATAGTGGTTGTAAAACAGGGCATTACATAACACAAGAAGCAGCACGTAGATGAATAAATAGATTATAAATTATAGAACAAACAGACAAAACCTTGCAGCGTCCAATCCTGGATCTAATCCATGAAGCGGCCTGTGCACAGAGCATGGTACAAAAGGTGACAAACATTGGTAAAACAAAGGATTAATCTGGTTTTTCACTATGTACATTAGTCCGCTGCTCCTTAATCATTGCCAGACCGTCCATAAGGGCCCGGCTTACGGAACTGAATCGGACTTCCCATAACGCACAATAATAATTATAATCAATAATAAACTAGTCGCTATTACTTTGTACCCACATTCTCACTACATGTTATTCCGTTGTTAATTTTATGTTCTCTTTGTTTGTAGACAGGCCCAGTGGCTCAGTGGTAGAGTGGTTGTCCACGGTTAAATTCCCACTCTCCCCACAGTTCATACTGTCATTGTGTCCTTGGGCAAGACACTTAACCCACATGGCCTCTGATGGTGTTCCAGCTGTAACACTGGTAACTTGAAGCTTCCTGTAAGCTGCTCTCTCACAGGTATAAGCTGGTCAATTTGTGCATCATCACGTGCGTGTCCTGCTCTTGAAGAATTAGGAAGAACCTATAAACGTGCAATTATAGCACAATAGGATCTAACTTTACTGCACAAAGTCAAATGCAGGACAGTTGTGTGGGCAAAGTTTAAGATTTAGGCACAGAGTTTACGGTAAGGGGCATTATTTGGATGAGCATCTTATCATTTTAATGCAATTTCTTTCTTACCTCACGTTCTGGTGTTGTCCACGCATAAAACAAACAGACTTTTGATATCATCTTTACTGCCCGCTTCATCTCAGCCCCAACCTCTGCAGCTGCGGTACGTAATAACACTAATGATTTGTCCGCGTTCTCCACAATGCTCCAGGCCGGGACACATCAATAAAACACAAAACACTGGTCACACCAGGTGCAAGATCAACCATCAGAAGATCGGGCCTGAAATATCTACCTAAAAAAAATGTTTGATTGGTGAGTGAATCAACTATACTGGATGTTTAAATTGAACAGAAATGCAATTTCTCTGAAATGATTTACAACCAATCAAATGTGGAACATGGCGAGATATCAATCAAGAAATATGTACAGAAAAGTTTAGAGACAACTTGATGAAAACTTAATCTGTTTTTGTTATTTATTTGAAAGTTCATTGTAAAGTTCATGTGCTAGTGAAATGACTTAAATAAAGCGTATGAAATTAATGTTGTATTGTCTTTTCTCTTTTTAGTGGTGCAGGGCAAATGTGGTGGGAAGAATACTGGTCTGGAGGTTGTATTATAAAGCTGTGATAAAGTGATCACTATTGTAAAAAGGGTTTTAAGAAGTATTTATGGCCAGTTAAAACAATAACTATAGGAGACAATTGCACTCCCCAATGTGCAGAGAGTTCTTCTAGAATAAAATAATCTTTACTTTGTTTGTGTTTGTTTAAGTATTTACACAAGGTCTTGTGCACTAAAACCTTCTAGCAGGATACAGAAATATCTTCTATGTACAATCCAAATTGAGCAGACAGTTATTCATTTCAGTTTATTAGATGTAGAGTTTGAGATATACTTTTTACAGCTGTAAATGTGTCACAAAAGACCCTTTAGAAAATACTGAACTATGCCGTAATGACACTTTCAGCATTGGCATGTAAAAGGAAAATGTCTAATAAAGAATAAACAATAATCATGACTCACTGATGAACAAATTAAAACCAAAATGTCACTATTTAATAAATTACAAATTGAAAGACAATAATCCCCCCCAACAAGAAAACCACGATGTAGCCCAAACAGGCAGTTGTTGCATTCAAAGCTAATCAAGAGCTAAATATGTTTAAGAAGAAAGCTTAAGATATTTGGAGAGCATGACTGTGGATCTTAAAATTCCCGTGTGAGTTAAACAGAAATATTCCAGCTCTTCTTATTCTTGACGTGTTCAGAGCAGTCATCTAGAACCATGACGCAAACATATGGAGTCTGCAATTTAAACCCCCAAATCTAGTCCACCGCTGTGCATCATTTTCCCTTTTTTGAAATGTGAAAATAAGATGGAATTATGTGGAAACCAATGCAACTCCTGATGAGTTTACATGCAAGCCGGCGTGTTTACTTCAACATGATTTCCCTTGTGTTCTTGGCCAACTGCTGGGACAAATTACGTTTGACGGCTCTAGGAACACTGCCTTCCTGTGTTTCTGTGCCGCTTCCAAAAACAGACAGTGTGAAAAGATACAAGAAGTCATGTTAGATCGAGATTATTGGCCATCAAAACCGTCCCACATTTAGAAATGGTCACCGGTGACATCTGTACAATTAGATTTTCCAGTCTATTTGAGATGAAGAGGGCTCACGGGGGGTGCTAGTCCGCTCCAGAAGCTAATGGTGGCAAAGACCAGAGTTATCAGGACTGAAAGACTCATCCATCTTCGGGCCGCTCCAGTGACGAAAAGCAAACAAGCAGAACAAGAAGCCTATACAGCATCTAGCTTTCACACTCCTGACCAAACACCAGATAACAAGACACTTAAGAGGCCAGGGAGGGCTGGGACGTACCCAACAGGCTCCAAACATAAACACAACCTGCTGTGGAGTCAAAATAACACATCAGAACACATTTACTGGCCAGGTTTGGTAATAGAGGATGTCATATTTAGAATTTTGAAAAGGTGGTAATATACTGTCAGATTTTTTTTTAATAAATGGGTTGGTGGAAAGAATAACTGTAGGAATATAACATGGTTATATGTAATAGTTATGTAGCAGTCAGTTGTAGCACCAATATTTCCACATACAATGTAAGTAGTTCATTTGACACTATATCTTTTTATATGTCTCTAGTTGTGAAGGCTTACCTGAGTTTACTTCTGATTTAAGGGTTAGGTGGTTAGGACGCTCACTGCATAGACTGCTGTGTTTCACATACATTTTCCTTTTCACAAATGAGCAATTACTATTTGTTTTAGCAAAAATATTTATCTGGCCTTTCAGGGGCTCCGCTAAACAAAGATGTTAAAATATATTTTCTTTAATTTCATAAAATACAGAGGAGCCTGCTGTGTAAATTATAGCCCCAAAGATGAACATAGGGCAATGAGTGAGCTTACGCAGCCTCTCCATGTTTCCAGCCTCAGACAGATTCACTCAACGATGAATGTGCTGCGTTTTCAACAACCATAGCCCCGTATCAGGGCTTACAGTTTAGATCGGACCGATGGAGCTAATTAAATCAATGTCTTTCACCTCGGAGACCACTAGGGAGGCACTACTGAGACACTCAGGTCAAGGTCAGTGCAGAGGGTTAAGTTAAGTTCAGAGTTATTGCTATGATGTATCCCTCCAGGGGCCGTAGTCACTGTGGGAGGCTCAGGACATGTATAGTGCCGTTTTACAGTGAGAATTTTTGGCAGATAAAGGTACTATGTATAGCTTTTAGGGTAAAAATGAAGCAACCCTAATGGGACGAGTAAACTGACACAACGGGGTTTCTTGAATTAGCCGGTATGCTAATTTTCATTTGGGCATTTGGGTTTGAATTTTCCACAAAAGATCTGCAGATCACGACAATCACCAGTGTAGAGTTAGTGGAGATGGATTCTGTGGTCAGAGAGAAGCAACCGTCCTTCGGCACAACGCAAACACCCACGGACACTCCTCAAAAAGACTAGCAAGTATTATCAAAAGCGACCAATAGAGCAAAGTCTGAATCTGATCGACGATGAAACTGCTAGATTATAGCCAAAACACATTTCAAACGGTGCTGTAAATATCATCACTGCATTGTGATCCTGACTCTTTTGAGATGTGATAAATAAGTATTTTTAAATTACGTAAATGTATTTCCAAAGCAGTGCTTTCTGAGTGCTATGTTTACCATTGACATTGATGTTTATTTCTGGATTTCAAAAAGATACTACTCCTGTTGTAATAATGTAAGAGATAACCTATTTGTGATTATGCCCTTTAGGCTGTACATAGAGAGAAAATGCCACCCATAAGACATTCATTCCCCAGTTCACAAGACATTAGTAATTCTGCACGTTCAATTGTTTTATTTTACGACGTTTATTACTGGTAATAAGTAAATATGTTTTAGTGTAACAATAAACTTTAGACTTCAGATTATTCTTACCTCTGTAAACACTGTGTATCTGCGTGTGCTGCAGTCTCTGCCGGTTGTTGTCGCTGTGCGTGCGAGTACAGAGCTAGCGAGTGTAAGCAGGCTCGTACAAATAGGAAACTCATTCAGCTGCAGGTTAATTCAGACCAAAATTAAAACAGCAGGTTTCAGAAAGTCTTTTAAATTAGTCACATGATATAACATCAAATTATGGCAGTTCACAGACACTTTGCACTATGGAGAGTGTGATTGTTAACTTTTACGATGACAGCAAATTTGCAATATATTCAGATGCTCTAATGAGAAAATCAGAAGCTAAATTAAAACAAAAACTGTACTGTATATAATTATGTAATTTATTAAGCATTGCCAGGTAAATATGCTATAATAACTTTGCATTATGGGTTCCTGTCAAATTCAAAATCCCATCTAAGCCTTTTTTACTTTGTGCTTGGATTTTAACAAAATGTGTCACAATAAAATTACACTTGGCATTTAAGATCCATGTAACTAAAAATGTTATGTAACCACTGAAGATAAGTTATACAACACTGAATATGAAATTACTATTACCTCCAAAATGTTGCACAAAACTTTGCTGACAATTACATTTAGGTTAGCCTTTAAGTGGAATACTTTGTGATAGGGCGTTAACTCAGCCACTTTCAGGAAAATAAAGACCTGATAAAAACACCTCAACAAATAATATCTTTGTACGCCTTTTTAAAAGAGTCTGCAACAGCACGTCTTACATTTCACCTCAGTGTCGTAAATGGAAAATGTAATTTCTCTAAGGTTATTTCATGCGCTGTAAGTCGATATGATCTGAGGTTGTTTTTTTTTTTTAAACGGGCATTCCACCGTGCCATTGTTGTTGTTGCTAAATTTAGCGTCGCAGGTAGAGGACACACGTGCCACTGACGCAGGGGCATACAGGCCTTCTGTTTGAGTCCTGCAGTCACAACAGGCCAGTGTACTGCCGCTGCACAGAGGCCCCTGTGTCCCGCTGACACCGTAAACATACAGGACCCAGGGTCACCCCCACGAGCAGGGTAACCACAGTGGAACCAGAGTGGGACCCCCGCGAGACACTGCCAGCACGCAGGAAAGCAGACGGTTGCTTTTGGCTGCATTGTGTTTGCCTTAAAAGGTGAAACAGATATAGTTACGGTACCTGAGAGGAAGTCATCTGAATCTGAATAGTCAGAGCCAACTAGACAAGTCTGAGGTCACTAAGGTCTTCAGGAAAACTATGTTTTGTTATATATGAAAAATGGTTTCATTTCATTTAATGACAAAAAACAATCACTAAAATAAGATAATCATTGTTTTCTGTTTAACTATTCTGCTATTTTATAACAGCTGGTGGCACAAACTGAAGACTAAACTTATCTCACTTAAAGTTAGAGTTGTTTTATATTTTGCTACAAAACAAATAAAAGATGTAGTAAACCTTGTGAAATCATTACAGAAGGCAGCATTACAGTTCACCATTTAACTTTAGCTTGAACATTTCTACTGCACTGGCTTTGGAGCTACATTGCAATGCTTTTTCTTAGGCAAAATCAAATGGAGGAACAATATAGTAAAATAGATATAAAACAAAATACATTATTTATTTTTCTGTTTTTAGTTAAGGAAAAAGAGTTTTGGTTTGTTTTGTGTCTAGCTCGGACGAAAACAAAACAAAAATCAAATAAAAAAACTTCATAATGAATAAAATGATGACTAAATAGACAAAACGACTAAAACAAATAAGATGACTAAAACGAGACTAAAACTAAAAATAATTTCAGTCAAAAGACTAAGACTAAAACTAAATAAAAATGTCTTGTCAAAGTGAACACTGGGCTACAGTAGGTCTTATAATTGTCCTAATAATACTTGTGAAGTAATGAGGCTCCATACGCTCTTGGACAATCTATTCAAGTAGAAATATATCTCTACAATTACTGTTAAATGACCACCACCAAACAGCAACCCATGCCAGGGCTCCTCAATTAAATATTTCCAGTAAAATAAGTAAATACAATGTGTTCTACATGTTTGGCTTATCAATACTAGCGTTAGCAGCCAACCATTAGCATTAGCACTAAATCAAACTTATCTTAAGAAACCCTCATTGTCAATAATCCTTTCCACTGAAAATGCATTTCCAGAAAACTGCATGAACAATTCAGCTCAACCCCAAATCTTTAAATAAACTTTGTATTGTATTAAAAATGAATACCTCCTGTCTGGAAAAGTGCGATCTAATAGCCACATGATTAATATGGTATATTTTCTGTTCGGGAAGGTGTTTCCGTTAAAAAGCAGTGAGGCCCTAAAAAATTACAACCCGTTTTTTAGTGCGTTACACCAATTTTCCAGCCAGGTCTGCAGTCTAAAAATGGTTCTTCGACTCACATATGCACCTCTTAAATGGTGGTAATGCCGTAAAAACGTCCCCTTATCTTTCCTGAGCATATAAATCCTGCTCGGCTTATTCCAAGCTGTAGCCTATAACCCAACTAGAGATTGGCTGAAGGGAGACAGGATGGACAGGTGAGGGGCAATGACCATAGAATAACAAGTGAGAGTCCCATCATATAAAAGAAATATAGAATAATACCTTTTAACAATGTCAGTGAAGTGTGACATCACCCACTGCTCTAGACCAGCTACGTAGGATGTTCATCTCATGAGAATTTTTAGCACCATGTTTCTGAAGGTAAAGGTTACCGAAGAAGACTTCTGTGTGTGATGTAAGATGGTTACAAAGTTCTCTGTTGCTATTTAGTTATGTTGGAAAAACAGACATCATTATCCGTCAGTATAACCACAAACACTAACTACAATCTCAGAAGAGCGTCACATCTTCAGAAATCATCTAAACTTGCAGTTATACAAGCATTAAACAGCATTGTCTGTTACTCGGAAGTAGTTCATTAGCATTCACACAGGTTTGTTTTGATAAAATAGAGTTTGATGTAAAGTAGAAAGAGCAAACCTTGGACCTGTTAAGGGCGTTTAAAGGGTTGTCCCGATGGAGAATATGTGGCACAGGAAAGCAGACAGGTTTCGAGGTACAACACGCTTTTGTGGATTTTCAGCTATGGTCTTTTTATACGTTTTACCTACAATTCTGCAATTCTGAACACTTCTTTAATTCATTTAAAACATAGACAGTATATTTGTATGGACAATAATGGCCATTCAAAAGTCTCGACAAACATGCTAAAATCCCTCAGGTTTAGTAGGAAGAAACAGATGGCTGAATGGCCTATGTGGGCCTTTACCTTTGACAGAAGATGATGTTAGCATTGTTCATGATGTCAATAGTCCTTGAGTCGCCAGCGCAGGAAAGGGTAGGCTTGTTTTCATCGGCTCGAGCACCCATAGCTATGACATCATGAGTGAGAACATTAGTTTGTAATTGTCACCTTCTACGACCTCTGACTCCTGCTGTCCACACTTTGTTGTAACCATTGTAGACCACTGTAGCTAGTGATGTATTATTTAAGATATATCACACAGTCATTTATAAAAGCACCAGAGCTGTATAAGAACAAGTCATGCAGGCCAATATCTGTCAAAAATGACAATAGATTGTTTCTTGTCTGTTTAAGTTTGTTTAAAAGTTACAATTTACAAAACAAGGATTTAGATTTAGTTGTCTGTTAAGAAGGTGCGTTCACACCAAACGCGAATTAAGCGTTAAGCGCGAGTGATTTACATGTTAAGTCAATGCAAAGACGCGAATTGACGCGCGTGAAAATCCTGCGGGGCGTTTCGCGCGAATTAGGCGGCGCGAATCACGCGATTCGCGCGAATCACGCGGCGCGAATTGAGCGAATTGAGCGTTTGACGCGCGAATCGCGTCAAACGCTTCATTCGCCCGAGTTGAAAAATCTGAACTTTGGCGAAAATTCGCGCCGCGTTAACCAATCAGGAGCTTGCTCTAGTAGTGACGCAACGACGGAGGCGGGCCATAGAGGCAGAAATCCAAAACAACAATGGAGGATGAAGTTATCGCTGCAGCCTGTGGGATACTGAAACATTTTTGTAATTTTACTAAGCCGGGAATCTTAATGGTTCTTGCTCAAAGGAAAGTGTGTGGGGTCGAAAAACTCTGGTAAGTTGCAAAAACTACTTTTAATTTATTAGAGTCGTATATATTGAGCCAACTAGCTAGCTAAAGCCGGAGCTAATTTGCCGTACTTTACAACTAGTTTTCCACTGACGAGTTTGTGTTTATCCAGAGAAAGTGTGCAGAAAGAGCCTGATGAACATGTATTTAAAGGAGATGGAGAAGAGAAGTGGGTTAGGGACAAAAGTGGAAGTACTCTGCCGTTCTCTCTTTCCTCGACCCCTAGTCTTTTCACGAGACATCCAGCGGGACTGGTCCGAGGATTATGACCACCCGAGGACCAGGGCGAGACAGTAGCAGCAGCAGGGCATTCAGAGACAGAAGGAGTGTGGACAAGCCACACAGGGATATGTGTTGTTTCTGACTGGTGTAATGTTCAAATGTTAACTTGTATAAATATTTAATAATATAATTTATATATATTCATGACAGAGCTGAATTTTGATGCCAGTGAGCCCTGGTCCCCCACTGCTGCTTCTGCTTCTCCTGCCCCATCCACATCTGCTGCTGTCTCCACAGGTGAGTACAGGTAATATATACATAATCATACAATCATTTACAGTTAGCCCTCATAGCTTCTTACATTAACATACAAACACAACCCTGGCGGTTTGTTAATGAGTTGATAATGTTTTTCTGCCTTTTTATGTGTCATTTCATACAGTGCAACTCCCAAAGAAGAGCCCAGGAGAAGACCCAGTTCAGAAGCTCCCTGAAACACATGCTGTAGCTCCTTCTCCATGTTCAGAGGATGAGCTCTTGTCTTGAGTCTGGTCCCTTCTCTACTGTCTTGGACGAAAGAATTTGTCAAATATCAAATACATACATTAATCTATGAAAGCAGCACAGTTCTGCTTCATTTGTAACCCACCGTATAGTTTTTAAAATGATGCAGCTGTCACTGCAGGAAATAAACCTGACTCTCTTTGTTCTCTCCTTCACTTTAGGATTATTTTATGTATAGTTATGACTTGTTTGTGCACATAGTTTTCATGATTTCTATGTCACAAAAACATTTAAATATTTCAGAGTGATTTATTTATAATGAAATAGAAAAACGTTTATGATGTTCAGTGTTTAGAATAATTATGAACAAATTTTAGAATATTTATACATATAACAAATTATATTATTATTGTACTTATTACAATTACAAATTAACATTTGTTCATTTTTATTATATTTTATTGCTAACACATCTACAACAGAACAGTAAGAAAACAGTTATTTATGGCTGGACCAGTGTGTGGAATAATGAGAATGAGATGAGTCAGATTCCTTTTTGAGGCTGGCTCCATTTATTAAAGAATTAAAGCCAAATAAGGGATGCAACACAACATTAT
The DNA here is from genome assembly GCA_024349245.1 of Neodontobutis hainanensis. Classification (NCBI taxonomy): domain Eukaryota; kingdom Metazoa; phylum Chordata; class Actinopteri; order Gobiiformes; family Odontobutidae; genus Neodontobutis; species Neodontobutis hainanensis. The sequence goes on along the minus strand of JALDNG010000066.1, from coordinate 553,294 downwards.
AAATACAATTGTAAATACGATTTACAGTTTTAGAGACAATACTATATTGACTACTGATAACTGTTCAGAAGACTGTAGTTGACCACTGATTAATTACTTATAATCACACCAAATATTGACTGGACACAGATGGACAGACTTGAACACAGCATCAGCAGTCGCTGTCCTGCGGGAAGCCTCGCACCGACTTGGGACAACAGGTCATCGAACAGGGCCTGGCTCAGTCGGAAATCCCCCTTAAACCGGCCGTCATCCAGGCGTAGCTCCTGGAGGAGTTTGTGAAACTCATGGAGTCCGCCTCTGAAGCATCCGTTGACCCCGCACAGCGCCGAACGGGTTCACGCGTCGTTTTCAGTCCTCCTAAGTTAATAGAGCATCGCTTCTCTCGACAAAATCCATCTGAACCATTCTTCAACAAGACCGAAGACAACACCTCCGTCTGGCAGAAGCCCTCCCATGACGCCGAATTGCGTCTGAATTTCACGCGAATTTCACGCGCGAATGAAGCAATTTTACGCGCGAATGAAGCGAATTTTACGCGCGAATGAAGCGAGTAAACTCAAAATGTGCAAGCGTCTAACTACGCGCGAATAGCGCGATTTATTCGCGCAATTCGCGTTTGGTGTGAACGCAGCATTAAGAGTAAGAATAGATGGAGTTTATATTTGTAATTGTATTTGTAATTTAAAATGTCTTCGTTTTAGTCAATGTCAAAAAAAGATTTTTGATACTGAGTCAAAGATGTGTTTTAATAGAGAGAAGTGCCATCTGGTGTGGCGTGTTACACCACTAGGTGGAGTCACGAGCTACCTTTGCACCAACTCAGACTTTGAGTCAAATTTGACTTAAGTTGGGAATTACAAGAGGAGCATGATCAGAGTATGCTCGGCGTATTTCAACACGACTCATTTGTTTTGAGCGGCTGTTACCTCTGCTGTTAATTGTTTTTTTGGGGGCATATTAAAAAGTGTTGTCAGACTGTATCGGGTCAAAAGTACACACATGGTCTTAGTCTTAGCCGGTGTCACACTGGGGACAAAAAGCAGAGCCTTTTGTGTGACTGACTAGGAACTGCTATGATGACAGTGCACTGTTTGTGACCCTTAGGGTGTAAAGGCCCATAACCAAAGTTTTTTTTTCCCAATGAAAGCTTGTACCCCTACTAGTTATAAATCCTGACTGTATCATTAGGCAGTAGAGGAAAGGGAGGTTGAATACATGAGTGATGGGCATATTGCTGCATATCAATCATCATAAACAACACCACTTTGAAGGCTTTTTAATTAAGTCATTTTAGCAGCAGTACTGTGTCATTAGCATGTATCAACATTACAACTAACGCCCCCGGCCCCTCCGTGACAACACCAGCTTAGTTCTCAAATACCCGAGGACATAAAAATCTAGGCTACTTCAAAGTCCCAAAATTTTTTTAAAGATTGACATTTAGCAACAATTATAATTTATATGGCCATGCTAAGTCTTTCAGTCTTTATTATCCATTGGTGCTTTTTAAAATAGTGTGAAAGATTCCATTGTGAGATTTTGAATTGTTTGAATACTAAAAATAAAAACACACATGGACTTTAATTGTTTGTACACAGAAAGCACTGGTAAACTGTACTGTAAAAACCAGACTGACTTAAAAAAAAGTGAAATAAAAAATTGTCAAAAGCTATCACTTAGCCCTAAAAGGAAGAAATAGCAAATCTTGGATTTTTGGCTGTTTTTGTGACGTCTGATGAGACAAGTGCACACAGGTAAAACAAATCTATTAGAAACAGGTCTAATGATGATTATTTTATTTCAAAGATTGACTGATTAAGGTGATTTTAAACAACTGAAAACAATTTTAGAGTAACCATCTGTGAAATAACGAGACCATCATAAAACCTTCATTGATGAGAATGTTTAGCACATTCCAAAAGCTTTGGCCAACCACATGATATATGATATAAGATGTATGATAAAAGAAAGTAATTGCTACTGATAATGCGGTCACAAACAAAATGAAAAACATGAATAGAGAGAATGGAAGTAAAGTAAAACATAAATATTGGCAATGATTTCACACAATATTTAACAAGGCTGAGATAACTGTGGGATGCATCGGGTCTGACACTGAACTCGGAGTTTGACCTTTTTTTTTTAATAACACAGAAGCACAAAAAATAGTTGTTTGTGAGGTGAGAGGTGGGGTTGGTGAGTAGGATTCCTACACTTGTGCATTTAAAAACACAAAAACACACACTTTTCCTTCCATTCTACAGTCACTCTGGTTGGACCTGATAATTTGGTACACTGAGGACTATACATATTTTGTTTTTAACTGAGCCAATGTATGCCACAGCAGAAAAGCGTACGTTCAGCTGTTGATGTACTGGGCTAAGTGCTGATGGCTTAAAGGGGCAGTGAAGTGAATTTTCCTAGTTTTTCTTTGCAATAACATGGGAGCATTTCATCAGACATTAAGTTGTAGGAGAAAAAAACGTGCTCATGCAGTAATGGTTATGAGTTTAATTAAATTTTTTACGAGCTCAAGATCCTTTGACAGGTGGCGTGACAGCTGACGGGAACAGTCAACATGACCTCTTGTTGTGCTTGACTACCTGAAATTTAAACCAATAACACAAAGATGCCTAATGTCCAAAAGCCACTTAAACTCTGCTACAATAGCGTGCTAACCAGGTGAGACAAGCTAAACATAATTTTCATCAACTCTATATTTACTCTTTGAGTCATCTAGGCTCTGACATTATTCTTGGAAAAGTGCTATGATGCAAGTGTGCCACTAGCTCCAGATAAAATAAAACCTTTCCCCCCCATTCCTCCTTGCTCCCACTGAAACGGGACATCCGCCATCTTTGATTGTATCAGGTTCTGAATGTCTTCTGCCTTCACTTTCTTTTGCAGCACGGTTCGCTGCATGAGGTCTTGGCCTGTGAAGCCTCAGGTTGTAGCAATGGCACTGTTTTTACTGAGCAGCCCTCTCAGAGCAGACATAGGCCGAGTCAGGTTTCATAGCATGGTCCATTAGGTCGGTGACTCATCAGAGTTAGCCTGGCTGTTTTTCCTCGTGGTTGTAGCTACAACAGTGGCTAAATGTGGGCTGTTCAGCACAAGATACTGTTTCAGTGAAGTCGGCAATTTCAAAAGTGGCCTATAAATGATAAGACTATGAATGATAACACAAAAACATTTTTTTCACTCATAGTTAGTGGTTGGGTAAAACCATTTATTTCCAAACAATTATGTTTGCTATTTTTAAATTATAATGACATCAGAAACTTACTAAACCACCCTGATCAAAGGTTTTTTGAGACATAGAAGGCACTCATTTTGTATAATCACCTAAAAAAGACAGAAATTTTAAGGCACAGTTGAACACATTTGAACTTTACAATTGAAAAACCTACTTTTTGCATAGAAGTGGAAATTAAACAGACAGCCACAAAGTTTAACAACAACACAAGTTTTAACCAACAGGCAATATTTTACTAAAAAGTAAAAGTCCATCTATTCTGTTCTACATCAATGGTTATTTTTATGGTTAACCAGGATAATTAGTAATGGTAGTGTGAGTTTTTGAAGTGGCAACACACTAATGACCTCACATTAGATCATCCTACTAGATTCTCCTCCAAAGTTGCAACAGGACACTGATAAATTCTTCTCAAAAGACAGCACAAGGCAGAGGAAGCATAACTCATGCTCCGTGGGATCACTCATGTGGTGATCTTCTATAACTCAAACAGGACCTCGGCTGTCTGTTGCCAGCATCTGTCACAGTGGCTTAAAACTTTGGCTAAGCAGTCCAACCGGCAGCTACAAGCAGGAACATCCTGGAGAGAACAAAGAGATTCGACAGGAGCTGTGGCCCAACGGTCAAGAGAGTCAAGTGAGTTGCTAGTTCAAGTCCATGCTGGGAAAAACCTTGTGGGGAACTTGACAGACTTTGACCTTCCATCTCAGTCCTGGACAAATGACGTTTGACAAAATGGGTAAATAGAAGTAATATCTGTCATCGATTACCTCGACTCTACTCAAGAAAAGTCAGATTTAAGGATTATGTCTTTCTGTCAAATCTGTATTTAAAATGTTTCACAGTTTTGCACATTTCAAGCAAAGAAAACAGTGCAACCACAGTGTCAATACAGTACAAGTAAAGTGGAGAAAAACAATAAAACAATAAACAAAGCCTTACATATTCACCTTGCATTGAAATGTATACACTTTGAGAGCTCTTAATGAAGACAGAACATATGGTGTGAAATTGTAATAATGTTATGTAACCCTACTGCACTGAAAAGTGGCCTTGAGGGTGTTTTAAACTGTTTCAAATGGTAATTAGTAATTACATTAAAGAAAAGCAATACATTCACATCCCCTTCCCTTTGCTTTTGAACTTGCATTCTCTAGCCCCCTGAACTTTTCCTGAAGCCCAGCCAAAGTACAGTAGTGGTTCAGTAAACATGTAGTAAAATTAATGTTTAGCGATACGGTGTGTGTCTCTTAAGGCCTACTGTGCACCTATCCAAACAGTAAGAATGGATCCTGTTCAAGTTCACAGAATGATCTCAGTTAGTTCGTCCAAATTAAACTGACTGATATCAGAGCCAGGAGTGAATCAAAGAGGATACATGAACGTCATGGTGGTGAGAACAGCAGGGGAGGAAATTTAGGCCAAATGTTTTGAAGATCACCCTAAGTAACCAAGGATAACCGCAGCACAGGTCTGAAGCCAGTGAGGTATTCTAATGTAATACCTCTGTTGTCCACTAGAGGCTGGCTCCAACTGACTCTATACTGTACATGTAATCACAAACCAGGAATGAAAAAAAGAGGTTTATAAAAGCTATAAAGGGACAGGCTTTACTTTTTGGGCAATTTAACGTTTAATGGAATATAGTTAATAAATTCCATTGCTTACATTTACACTATGATTGAAATTGTGGGCAGTAGCTGTAAAACTAACATTAATGACTATTTTATTTCACTGTTTCTATGGACAATTTTAAGAGAATTTCAAATGCAATGAAAATGTGAATAATGCATTTATGGATATCCAATGGGTGTTTAACCAGTAGCTTGCACATTCAACTTTTATTAAATTATCTCATTTTTCTGGTCTGACATTTAACCTGATACCAATCTCAACAATTTCGACTGTGAGCACACTACAACATTATGAAAATATACAAAATGTTGCTTCCAGTTAGAATAACTTTGGCTACAATAAAACAAGGCTGTGGTGGCCACATTTACACATCCAGACACCCCAGAGGGGTGTTATGGTGAAAAATAGTTCTGCCCATTGGGCTCAAGTTCACTTTTGTGTTTATTAGCACAACCCTTGTTGGTGTAACATACAGGTTTACAGTATTCTTTTAAGGCCATTTGCTTTACAATATTATCAGATGTGGTTCAGCATGAGCATGACCATATGCAACATCTGCTAGCCCTGATGAAATTTTTAGCTTTCCAGTTTTATGATGTTTTCAATGTGGTAAATGGACCTACGGGATCACTGACCGAGGGCAGTGAGTGGGAAGTGTGGGCGGTAGAGAGCCGACAGAGACAAGCTATTGACAGTTAACATGGTAACCTTAAAACAAGCAGGGCAAACTCAAAACTTAGTCTCTATTATCTGAGGCTGTACACGTTTCTCCACCTGGAAGTACTTTTGAGCTTCTAGAAGTCCAAAGTTTTTTCAAATCATCTATATTCAACAATTGTAACTACTTCAAATTTATTCTAGCTTTAACCCAACCAACTTATTGCACCTTTTTACTTCTTGCCATTGCATTTCAAATTTAGCTATCATTTCCATACAGCAAAAGTTGGAGCTGCATTTACATTTTGAAATTCAATTTGTCAATAAAAAAAAAACTGACCATAGCCCATGCAAGATAATTCTTTCTTTTTTTCCCTTCTTTTTGTTACCCTTTTATTATCCTAGTGGGGAAATTCATTGATGGCAGCCGCCACCAGGTGGCGCTCAGAAATGCTGGTCATGTGACTAACCGGAGACTACAGCATGTTTATATGTTGGTGGAAGAACAACAACACAAGTATAGGGAGAACATTAAGACAGTAGGCTTGTGATCTATTAGACACAGTATCAGTTGACCCAACTAACTTTTATCCCCTAAAGTCACATCTGCTTCGAGCATGAGAATAATATTAGACTGTAATAATTAGCATGAATTTAGCAAATTTAAGCAAAGAATAGAATCCACTACAATTATTTAAGCCATTACTTATATTTGTACAAAGTCTGTAAACTATGTTGCTTTTATTCAAGTACATTCAAGTCATGCATGCTCTCCAAAAAACTTGTTCAGTTATTAAAATTTGAAATATGGTTAGAAGGTTCTCTGTTATGTGTTAAGACGTGGTTCTTCCGACTTGAGAAATTGGTTCAGATGGTAGAGCATGTCGACTGATCAAAGAAGGGTTGGCGATTCGATCTCCTCTCCTTCTCTTTACATTGTGGACGTGTCCTTGGGCAAGACACTGGAGAGTGAATGAGTGTGTGCATGTGTGTGAATGGATGTTTGATGTAAAGTGCTTTGAGTGCCAATGCTGGTAGAAGCGTGATATATAAATTAAGCCATTTACCATTTCTTTTAATGTCTTTATGTGCTTTCAACTCAAAAAGTCAGAAAATTAACATTAATGTTTACAGATTGTTTAAGTGTTTAGTTTTAAAGTAACTGAAAATATCAATTGTGAAAAGCCCTCATAAGGATTTACTATGCCTGATTGATCTTTACACTAAACTGTCATGTTTATAAATGGTCACTAAATGCTAATGTGCTAATATTGTGAGTAATAGGGAATTAATAAAGCATTATGTTGTTTGCTGCACATTGTTTTCAGCCACAGACAAAAATAAACAGTTTAAAAAAAGTATTAGCACCATTTCTACTATGACCACTGCCCCTCTGAGTGCCTTCACTAAACCTCACAGAATGGAAAAGTCTGCCAGACACACTGACAAAATAAATAAAAGTGGGCAATAAAACTAAAGTAAGTGTCTTTAAAACATCTGTGTGGGCTGACGGCGAGTGGGACACAATCCGGGAAAGGTAACACATGTCTGCGTCTCCACATGCATCTGTTGTTTAGACTTTCGCCCACACTCCTCGCCTCCTGTTTTCACCGGTTCTCACCTGCCCGCACACCTCCCAAAATATCAGGTCTTTGTCGAAAAAAAAAAATAACATACGCATGTTTATTTGTGCTAAAGGAAGTGCTGAGACTAAGAGATACTTATAGTTCATCTGCTGAAAACAAGTGTCTATTTTAGACTGCAGCAGTAATAACTGGCTTTTAAAAATGTATTAGTATTCATTATGTGGGAGTAAACAAATGGTGAACAGGTGGAATTATCATCTGTGCGCAGCTTAAAGAAGAAAGTAATGAGAAAACTTTTTTTAGGCTAATGGAGTAAAAGTTAAAACACATTTCCTAATGTAGACTAGAAAGAACCACTGTTGTTACAGTTAACAGAGAAAGCCTGTTTAATCAGCTACCATGCAACATCAGCATACTATTATTATTTGCACTATATTTAAAAAATAAAATAAAAGAGTAGCTCGGCTGATCCGCTGCATCTAACCCTGTTAACAACAACACCATTGGTCAGAAGGGACCTAGATGGTCCTTGAAGCCCAGAATCAGGTGTTAACCAAAATTACATGCAAAAAATGATATTCCAGGAACCACAAGGGCCACTGAAATCAAGCTGTGGACACTACCCTTTCTCCATTAGAACTGTTGAGATTGATGACTTTCAAGAGGTCCATCCATGATTTAACAGAAAAGTGATATTGTTTTTAACGTTGCAATAATAACTATGTTTATCATTAATCAAAGGAAATGGAAAGACTAATTCTTTACCAAATCTACTTAACTAACAAACATCTTTACAAATACAGCTCCCCTGCTATAAAACATGACCTGCTCTACCACTGTTGAAACCAGTCTTTGTTCTAATGTCACTCTTTTGATTGAATAAATGTGGGTGGGACACCAGAGGGACTGACTCCACACACTTTACAGTGTTGGTGTTCAAATGTAACACCATTTCTTACTTCACCTTAAACTGTACTTCTATACCCAGTGTGTGTTTTAACATGTAATAGACAAAGATACCTGAGAAAAGAGAAGCCCTACCACTTTCCAAACATTTGTGTGAATTCCTCTATGCTCAAACACTTAAAAACTGGCCAAACAATTCGTCTGGGTATGCTTTTGGAACATGTTTTTCCACCTCAGCGTGGTATTTTTTGGCAATCCAATTATGCGATGTAGCATCGAGTAAGTGTAAGATGAGGTTTGTCTGCGCAGTGTTATTCTACAAGAGCTCCACAGTGAGATCTGGATTTGAGCGAGCTACGAGAGCACAGCTTTCTCTGGCCTTCATCAATCACACCGCGACAGTGAATGGCAGGATAATATTGTTGCTAGTGCTTGATTGGGAAGTCCCCCCTGTGACTTTAAGAGAGATCAGTGTGGATGGCATAAGCTAATAATGCATTTTTTTTTTTTTTTTTTTTTTTTTTAACTCTGCCTATGTGGAAGCAGTTATATTTAGAAGATATTTTAGAATTTGGGTGAATGCGACACACAGTAGGGGTACTTTAACTCCTTGGCGCCTGGGTCTTCCTGTAACACTGGACTGGGGCTGCGAGCTGCTGGACTAGCTCTTCCCGTTTAGGGTCTTGTGGTTACAGAGGGACCATGTGCCCATTCACAACTGTTTGTTTTCTATGTCATTATAAGTCCAGCACTCCTTCACTGACCGGCCCCATCGAAATAGTCTCCTTTGTCAGACACGCTCTCTCCCCCGTCATGGAACCATATAAAAACATTTGGCTAGATACACTTAGGTGTGCTTAGAGGTGTACGTCCAAATCGCTCACACACTCATACACGCTCTAATCCACACTCACTGCTTTTCATTCAGCCCTCTTTTCATAACGTTTCTTTACTTAACATTTAAAGTTCCTGAAATAGGAATGTTCCCGAATCAAAACAGCTTCACCCAGGGAGAGCGCGCTGAAATGCCGATACCGTTTTGGTCCTGCTGCGCATTCTGGCTTGTTTTATTTGGGCGCAACACACCGTCTATTCTGGCCGGCAAGCCATTCGAAAAATGATTTGATTTGATTATGTTGCGGCGGCATGCAGGACGCACAGAACAGATATTTTGTCTATTTTGCAACCTGGCAGCATCTTCTTACCACTTTGCTTCCCCACAGTAAAACCAGAGTGTTGTTTTTGAATTTGAAAGCACGTTGGCAAATGTGGGCCACAAAAAAAAAAAATTATGCTCAGGATATGAGATGCAGAGCGAAGGACAGACACTAGTAATTACACAGATCCTGACAAATAGCAGGTAGGTGCAGAAGTACTTGGGTTTGCAGGTGGAAATAGGCCATAATATGCTGGACATGGAAAAATAATATTCTCGCACTAACCTCTCAACTGTGGTCCAGACAGACCAACTCAGGCGTACTGTAAGTGATGAGGGAACTAATGGAAGCCAACAACGAGCAGCGCAGCAGAGTTTAGAAATAGAGGTGGGTAAATTATTTAAGGAGTTATAAGTGGGAGTCCATCCTGTTGTTTGTGTTTACTCTTTTTTACCTTTAAAATAAAACACCTGAAATGGAAGTGATTCAGCAATTTGCTGTCAATTAGCGAACACAATCGATGATCAATATTCAAGGTTACCCGTTTATGCTTCTCCAATTGGGAATTTCTAATCCTTATGGACAATTTTAAAAAAGGTCCAACTGTGCAGCCTTGTGGAAGACTTACTGACTTCTAACCCCTCGCACTTGCAGTATGGTTTTCTTTTGTAACGTGTAACTTGAGCTACAAGGGAAGATTCTGTACATGCACATTTAACACTACCTTGTCCAAGAAGGTCATAGGTTTAAAGGAAAAAAGGATTTTCCTTGTGTCAGAACTTATAGTAATTTTGAATTTTATTCCTTTGAAGATGTCACCTGAATTCTGAAACACAATTTCCTCATTGCAAATCTTCGACAAGACATGACTCATTATTTGAGCTAAAATTAATTTCTGCACTAAAGTGATGTATTGTTAAGAATAGTATTTAATGTTGCAAAGAAAGTGTGAAAGATTTAGCCACTGATCAACCTTTCTGAATAAAAGTGGAATGAACAAAATCTCTTTTCAGCTTTACAAAATGGGGTCCGGGGCCCTTTGCTAAGGGCTGTCCGGTCCCTGTACGACCGGAGCAGGAGCTTGGTTCGCATTGCCGGCAGTAAGTCAGACCTGTTCCCGGTGAATGTTGGACTCCGGCAGGGCTGCCCTTTGTCACCGGTCCTGTTCATTATCTTTATGGACAGGATTTCTAGGCGCAGCCAGGGGCCGGAGGAGTCTGGTTTGGGGACCACAGGATTTCATCTCTGCTTTTTGCAGATGATGTTGTCCTGTTGGCTCCATCAAGCCAGGACCTTCAATGTTCACTGGGGCGGTTTGCAGCCGAGTGTGAAGCGGCTGGGATGAGGATCAGCACCTCCAAGTCTGAGACCATGGTTCTCAGTCGGAAAAGGGTGGCTTGCCCCCTCCAGGTTGGTGGAGAGCTCCTGCCTCAAGTGGAGGAGTTTAAGTATCTCGGGGTCTTGTTCACGAGTGAGGGAAGGAAGGAGCGTGAGATTGAGAGACGGATCGGTGCAGCTTCTGCAGTAATGCGGTCGATGTACCGGTCTGTCGTGGTGAAGAAGGAGCTGAGCTGTAAGGCAAAGCTCTCGATTTACCAGTCGATCTACGTTCCTACTCTCACCTATGGTCATGAGCTTTGGGTCATGACCGAAAGAACAAGATCCCAGATACAGGCGGCCGAAATGAGCTTTCTCCGCAGAGTGGCGGGGCGCTCCCTTAGAGATAGGGTGAGGAGCTCCGTCACTCGGGAGGAGCTCAAAGTAGAGCCGCTGCTCCTTCACATCGAGAGGAGCCAGCTGAGGTGGCTCGGGCATCTGTTTCGGATGCCTCCCGGACGCCTCCTAGGGAGGTGTTCGGGCATGTCCCACCGGGAGGAGACCTCGGGGAAGACCTAGGACACGCTGGAGGGACTATGTCTCTCGGCTGACCTGGGAACGCCTCGGTATCCCCCCGGAAGAGCTGGAGGAAGTGTCTGGGGAGAGGGAAGTCTGGGCTTCTCTGCTTAGACTGCTGCCCCCGCGACCCGGCCCCGGATAAGCGGTAGAAGATGGATGGATGGATGGAAAAACACTCACAGTGGTGACCTCTGCTGTCACTGCTCACCCTTAAACCAAATACACCGCATCATGAAAAAACAATACATTTATTAATGTTAGGAAAATAAAACATATTTTACAAACTTTTTTAAACAGCCAGTTCCATTGCCCTTTTTGGCTAAAGGGAAGAAGCCTCAGCTCACGGAAACCAACTTTTATAAAGTGGGAAAAAATTAATCAGTGTGGACTACAGCCTGTGCAACGACAAACTAATCAAAACCTCGCCTCATTATATTTATTTTCCTTCATACATTCAGAATCCTCTATTGTTTGACAAAATTAAAACTGAAAAGTCTATATAAAAAGGCGTGTGCACAACCAGAGGACGGCGGGAGTGGCCTTTCCAGCCAGGACCGCAGGCGCCCTGACCTGTCTGTCTCGTCACTGCTCGATGATGTCATCCGGAAGGTTCCACTTCAGTAGCAGCCACACAGCAGCAGCACTGGCCTCGGGACAGGTGCTCCACATCAGCAGCACTCCATAAACACAAACTCACATATGCACACATGCATTTGTGTAAACATCAATAAGCACAATGACAGCAGGCCAGCGTCGGCCTGTGGTTAGCACGCACACTGTGGATGTACAGGTCACAGAAACATTACAATACCCATTTTACCTTTAGCTAAAGGGTTTAAGTTAAACCTTGATGAACACAATCAGAGATCAATATTAAAGGTTACTCTTTGTGTTGTTAAAATTGTTTTAAAAAGTCCAGCAATGCAGCCTTGTGGAACACCTTTTCAAAAGATTACATTACACAGCCCAGGCGCTTACATAATTTCTCTATTGCACTCAGCTAAGTTAGAAGTGTATATGAAAAGAGTATTTAATTAAGCAACAGCATTGGACCAAACAGTCAAAAGCATAGTTCAGCTAGGTACCCATAAGGATGCTCAGGGATGTTTAAAGCCATGCATGAGTATAAAGCAACAAACTACTGCTTACAGCTTTAAGAGGCAATTGAAAATATATTACAACATAGTAATTTTAAATGAATGTAAGTGTGCGTACACAGGAATGTATGAAGCTAGTTATAATTGTGTATATGTTATTGATGAGACTAATACGTAAAAACCCAATTCCAAAAAGTTGGGACACTGTTCACATTTTGTGAATAAAAACAATAACGATGATGTGATGATGCAATGATGTGGACGTGTCTAATTTCAATATTTTATTTAGAATATAACATAGATGACATATCAAATGTTGAAAAGTGAAACATTTTAAAATGTCATGCCAGATATTGGCTCATTTTGGATTTTATGAGAGCTACACATTTCCAAAAAGTTGGGACAGGTAGCAATAAGAGAAAAGTTTAATGTACATATAAGGAACAGCTAGTGGACCAGTTTGCAACTTATTAGGTCAATTGGCAACATGCTTGAGTATAAAATAACAGTATAGCATATGAAAGGATTATTTTGGTTGGAAATAGTATGTTGTAGTTCAATTTTGTATTTTTGTAAAAATATTCACCCCTGATGCAGTACACTGCAGGCGCTAATGGGAATCTTATCAATAAACAATAATCCATCCATCTTCTACCGCTTACCCGGGGGCAGCAGTCTAAGCAGAGACACCCAGACTTCCTACTCCCCAGACACTTCCTTCAGCTCTTCCGGGGGGATACCGAGGCGTTCCCAGGCCAGCCGAGAGACACAGTCCCTCCAGCGTGTCCTAGGTGTTCCCCGAGGTCTCCTCCCGGTGGGACATGCCCGGAACACCTCACTAGGGAGGCGTCCAGGAGGCATCCGAAACAGATGCCCAAGCCACCTCAGCTGGCTCCTCTCGATGTGGAGGAGCAGCGGCTCTACTTTGAGCTCCTCCCGAGTGACCGAGCTCCTCACCTTATCTCTAAGGGAGCGCCCCGCCACTCTGCGGAGGAAGCTCATTTCAGTAGCCTGTATCTGGGATCTTATTCTTTCGGTCATGACCCAAAGCTCATGACCATAGGTGAGAGTAGGAACGTAGATTGACCGATAAATCGAGAGCTTTGCTTGCAGCTTATCTCCTTCTTCACCACGACAGACCAGTACATCGACCGTGTAACTGCTGAAGCTGCACCGATCCGTCTGTCAATCTCACGCTCCCTCCTTCTCTCACTCGTGAACAAGAATAGCTAGAATAGGAAAACTGCTTAAATGATAACAAAATGCTATGTTTTTGCTATGCTATGACACAGTATTAGGGGTGTTTCAGAGGTGCACCTGGGGACCGTGTTCAACTCTTGGCTTGGATATGTTTGCTGCATGCCATTCCAGCTTAATCCTTGTTTATTTAAAATCATTTCATAGTTGTTCGGCAAAGACAACATGAGTTTTACTAGTATGGTCATGCTATAGTATTTATGTGGCTAATACAGCTATTAAAGTTATCACCATGTGGCCTGCACACACCAGGCTAAATGCAAGCCAGATACGGGTTTGGTGTCCTGTGGTGATCTAAACTGTTGTAAACTGTTGTGTGGAAATGGGGTTAGACTGTACATAACACTCACATAGGACTGCAACCCCAACTTTTACCATGTATCAAACCCCACCCGCCTCCGCCTCATTGTCCCTGGCAACATTCACTCCTCTAAAGTAATGTTTTCTCCAAAAAAACTTCAACTCGATATCCACCAATTACATAAGCCACATAATTGTAATAATCACAGACTGTGGGGATAAATCAAGAGATCTGCAAATTAAAAACCCTAAAGACTCCATCCCAATGACAAGATGGACCACATTTCTACAAGAAATCAATTAAAAGTTAATCAGCAGAAGAGGAGTAGTGAGGAGCCACTGGAGCTCATACGTCACAAGCAGCCATAAACTCACCACAGCCTCAGGGACTCCAGCTTGTGGTTCCCATAGTGTATATTGGTCGGCTTCACTGTGTGTCACTAGTGTCAGTTTAATTTGCTGCCCTCCAATAATCTCTTCATGTTTTCCATAAAGATCAGCAAATCAACTTGACAAGTAAACACACAAGACAGCGGGAAAGAAAAAATACATTTCTAAAAGACTAAACATGTAGCTGCTGTGGAAGTCCAGTGTAAATACAGAAGAGAAAAATGCAATGTTTATTAGTTAGAACAGGTAAAAGATATAGGGTTTCTGCAGGGGCACGTGATGATGGACATAGTGACAGCTCTGAAAATGAAGCAAAACATCCCAGCTGCCGTTTGCTGGCTGCAGTATAGAAGCTCTTCAGAGTTAGTCAGTAAGAGAAAGGTCACTCTCTTAAACTGTATAAAAATCATGTAGTGACTGCAGCAGTAACTGATGAAGTATCTGGCAATTCCTTATTGCATTGTAGATAGATGGTGTCAAAGTATTGTCAAGTTTATAAAACTAAAAGTTTAGGAAATGGGAACATGGGTAATTTATTTTGGTAGTTTATTTAATTTTCCGGTGTTCATGGGCATTTTCCAACTCGGAATTAACGTTTTCCCGAGTTCCAAGGGACACATAAATGCACCAATAGACATTTAAAGTGGAAAAGTGGTCTTTCTACAGTCAGTTCCGTGATATTCATATAACTGTGCTTCTGATCACTATATGCACTTTTATCCATAGTCAGGCTTAAAAGAATGTTGACATCTAATGAAAATTATATCTAATGCATTATTTCTCTGTTTGGCATTTTTAGAGAAGCTTGCAGTATGGTGAATATTCCCGACTGAAACATGATTTAAGTCATCTGTGTTAAATGATGTGGGCATCTGTGACAAACCACTTAGCTCTGCTGCAGCAACAATAACGACACGGCACTGGCACAGCTGCTCTGCACACTCCTCTGGATACAATTACACATGTTTAGGAAGAAAATAGAGAGAATAGAAAACTAATTATGAACACTCGATTGTGGCTAATTTCTTCAGCGCAGAAATGTTTACTTTCAAAATCATGCAGGCCTCTTCATGTTTGCTTTGCTGGGTTTGTATTTGCTCAAAAGACATTGGTAATAATTTGATTGGTACCCCAAATATAATTACTGTCATATTGTATTTCCATATTTTCTGACTTTCAACTATGAAGTGTTGCACCATCTGTTTTATTTAGAGTTAAATTATAGGGTTTTAAAACATCGTAAACAGTGCACCACATAATTCTATTTTCTCTTTTCCTTAAGGTACACCAGCATGCACTGAATATTAATTTATACCAGCTTTGCGTAATTAGGGTCAAAGATTTTAATAGCTACGCCAGCCAATATGTCAAATCTTTACAGCTTAATATCTCAGCACTGCGCCGTAAGCTCACAATTTATTACCCAAATAACAAGCTGTAATTGGGCCCCTTTGAGTGTAGCTTGTGCACGTGGTCAATCATCGAAGAAATGTAGACAAAAAAGATTCAAATGCTAAACTTATGTGGACCTTGTCGTGTCCAGATTATTCCCTCACATAGTTTTATAGTTTGTTAAAGAAGGTTACAATCCTTAACCCTACTGTGCACATGTTCTGCATCTGTAAGTTCTGTAGTAGGCTTCTTGGGTTTAGTAAACCATACACCAAATAAATGCTTTATTACATGGCACCTTAAAAATTATATTTGTAAAAAAGTCCAAAAGATTTAGGTATAAAGCAAGCAAAGCATGTTTAGTTCAGGGGCCACATACAGCCCTGTTTCATCTAAAGTGGGAGTCAAAAATAGCAAAATAAAAGCATAATAATCTATAAATACTATAGGATACTGAAGACAGCCTGTTCTACAATGGCTGTAGTCAACCAGACAATCTTTAATTTAATACTATCAAGTGTCATTCTATTGTTCTGACCTTTAGCATTAGTTAGAAACAACTATTGTGCAACAGCCAAAATAAAAAAAAACACAAGATGAGCTATTAGATGATCATAAAAGTGTTTATAGGATATGTATAGCTAATTTAAAATGGTGGCTTACAAGATTCAATTGATCAGTTTCGGTTTAAGTTTAATGCTGATAATGTGTGCAGTAATATTTCACTTTAACTCAAGCTCAGCAGAAGGTGTAAGTGAACCCTTCAACACTTCAGGTTCATAATCTTCCCACTAACCCCAAAGTGAACACCGCAGTCTGCACTAATTATTCCAACATTTCCATCTTATTAAGTAAAACAATACATTAATTGCACTGGCATGCCGAGGCCTCTTGCTATGCAACGTTAGCTCTCTGGGGTCTGCCACTGACACGGGCAGGTCTCAGCTTCCAGGCTGCGAGTTGTGGAAGTCCTCAGCAGCTATGGGAGCAGATTAGAGACGTCCGCTGTGCATTCCTCAGCTAATGATTAAATATCAGCCAGTTTATTGTGATTGTCACTGACTAAGGCTTTTGGCACATTGTTAAGGCTATGAACTGGTAGCCCCTTTGGAGATCTATTCTCTGCTATGGTAATGAAAGATTTAGCAGGACTATCACAAATCTCAAAAGCAAAGATTGGCAAGATTTATATGCTTACATGTTCTATATACACAAAAAGCATATGCAAAAGGGCAGGTACTCTAAAAGAAGACCTGGTCGGTGATTGGATTTATTAACCTCAATTTTATCCAATCAGAACAGCAAAATGGGGGCGGGGGTATCATCATCATCACTGATTGGTTGAGGCCAATTCATATTTTAATACAATCACTCCCAGCAGAACCAACTAAAATGAAGTTGTCTACTCTTGTCTGTAATTGCTGAATGAAACCCATCATGAGGAGCAGGGTAAGTATATCCTCCTGTGTGCCAAGGCTGCAATATAAAAGTGTGTTATAAACATACATCTTGTATTTTATTTTTAAGGCATTTGAATATTTAGTGCACATATTGATATCCATCTATTGAATCAAGCAGAAAGCTCTAAAAGCCTAAGTCCAGAGATAAACATGCTGTTAAGCCATGCGTAAACATCTGCGTTGAGATGTGAATTTGTTTATATATTTCACAATGCACAAACCTGTTACTCATTACCTGCATGCTCAAACTGTACATATACAATATCTCTGGCCTAACACTGTCTTGTTTCCAATGTCCAATGTGTTACTTCTTTGTGGTCTATATTTAGAGTGCTTTTTTTAAAAAAAATTCATAGAAATAATGTCCGTTAGCCAATTAAATCATTAAATCAGATTTAAGAGCTATTTTTACCATTTTAATCAGCCCAGTGCATATTCAGTATCTTAAATCCTTGATTCTTACCTCCCACAGTTTGTTAACTCTTTCCACTTGACTGACAGAGGCTACAGTAACCCTTAAAACAAATTTCTGTGAAATATATATTTACTCTAAACTCTTTTTTTTTTACAACTTGTTTCTGTATTGGCGGCAGTGCCAGACATATTTTGATTAAATGGTCCCCTCTGGCTCATAGCTTAGCCAGAGGTATTGGGTTTCAGCTAAAATTAGCCATCAGACTCAATTTATTACCTCAATTGAGAGGCTCGAAAAGTGCCTGTAACAGCGCCCCTGCAAACAGCGACTAACCTTGGCCAAGCCATATAATGTTGCATTTTAATTCAGCTGCAGGAATGGCCAGTGAGGCCAAGCCCATTATAAGTTACACCTTTTTTTTCTCCAACCCACAGTCATGGAGTGTGTTTGACTCCTGCACGGGAACAAGAGTGTTGAACAAACACTAAAATCTAAGATAATTTTATTGAGGTAAGAAAGGGCTTTCCCCTGTCACACACATGACTTCTCAAACAGCTTTATGGGGGAGGGTGTTAGCAGAGTTGGGACATAGCACACATACATATGCATTTGAAACTTTCCTATCAAACTTTAAAAGTTATGCACTAAAGTTTCATAAATTTATTATTACTTTATTATATCAAGAAAATGAAATCTGAAAATCTATTCATGAAAGAGCTCAACTGCTGAGTCAGCATTTCCCAGAAGTGCCAAGGATCAACAAATGCCCTCCAATTTTTTTGTCTAAAAAAGGTCTGGATGCTACTATTGATTACAATTCTACGATTCTGTGCAGAAAATACTGTAATTGTGTAAATCTGGCTTAATTCTACTTTACTTTAATATGGGGAAAACTATCATAATGCATCATCTAGATAGCACATATAAACAAATAACACTATGCACAAAATGTCTTACAATATAATCCACTTTCAGGTTAGCTAACATTAACTTAATTCTAAGAAAGTACAAGGTTCTACATTGAATGAGAAAATAATTCCACCACTACCATTGACTCTAAATAAAATTATTTTTCCTCCACCATTTTCCAGCCATCAGATAATTTTGTTGTGTACAAGTAATGAAAAATGTATCCTGGTAATTTTTTGGAGTCCAGACAAAAATCTTCTGTGTATGCACATGGTGCTGGCATACGGTTTTAAATCCAAGAAAAAGAACTGTACTTTGAGAATCAATCATTTTGCATGAGAATAAAGATGACAAAGTCCTTATTCTTAACATTAGCCGGCCGTGTAAAATAATTTTACATAGTGCTCCACAACAGGTAGCGCAATTAAATGCATTGTTACATTGAAAGAATGTACAAAACAACAACCGAGAGCAGCCGGTGTCCACCTGGGATCAGTGAGCTTCAGGACAGAACGCCATCAGAACTCCTTCTTTCTGACTGACATAAGACTGTACAATCAAGCAGTCTGTGGAAGACTGACTAATTTGGAGAGGCCGAACAACTGAATTTCCCCTTGGGGATTAATAAAGTTATTTTTGAATTTGAAATGCATTTGAATGTGAGTATATCAGAATATACTGCCATATGGCCCCTTTTAAAAAATGGACTTACAGTGTCATGCATATCCCTGCACATGTAAAGGCCTTTTTTCAGAACTAATCTTTTTTTAGATCTCTCTTCTTGCACTTGGAAATCCATTTTACCTGTAGCTGAAACCACAATGTTGGTATCACTCCTTGAATTTTACAACCCAAGACTGCATGCCACCTGAGCTATATTTTGTCATCTGGTGCCTGTAAAACGATGCCATACCCACCAAACTTTTTTTCCCCCTGACATTGGCTTTGGAGGAGCACATGCAAGATGGTTCCCGACTGATTGATGGCAGCACATTTTGTTGATGACCTTCATTGTATTTCTCACATTTAAACACATGGGTGATGGACCATTAGACTCTGGGATTATTAGGAAAATGTACTATGGTCAAAATGTATTGTTTTCCCTGCAGGGGTAATGAGGCAGCTGTGGGTAGTGTTTACAAAAGGTGTTGATTTTATAACCCTCTCTCATGGCTTTCCCTTTTCTCCGCTTTGCCTTTTTCCATCTGTTGCATGGTTCCCATGTCTGTTCTTTAATAATGTTCTTTTGGTCATGTGCACTGTCAGCGTTTTTGGCCCTTTTTGCATCTTATTCATAGCAAGTAGATCTGGAGCGGCATGGCTTGTTTCAGTGCGGCACATTGTTTGTGGCATTTCCTTTGTCAAAAAAAAAAAAAAAAACTCTGAAAAAAGCAGACAATTTAACTTTAAAAAAATGATTCCAACAGTGGAGGACAATTACATAAATGAATCTTGTCCTTGTGAAACAGGTATATTTTAAATGCCTCATTGATCTCACTATAAGTTTGCATTTAAATGATTATATTATGCATTTTTACTAATTGTATCTGTAAATTTTTTTCTTCTTACATGTATTGACTACATTGATATACTATTTTGATATGTTGTTGCCAACTGATGGTGTTTTACTGATATTACAGTACATGAGCTGAACTTGTTATATTAAAGTGTAAAATGTAGAAAGTGAAGAGGCTCTCTGGATTTTAGGTTTAGGTATGAACATTTTATTCTTCCTCACATGGCTTTATTTACGGATTTACTCACTTTTTTTATTGTAGTCAACACAGCTACATTTCACAAGTTTGAACAATTTATTTCTCATACACAAACACAACGTGTGTGAGGTCATTGTTTTACGAAGCTGACGCTCACATCCTGCACACCGCACAGAATTACAAGGCTCTTCAGGGGTCACCCAAAGTGTGCAATACCAACTCAACCTGTACCTTACTCCTCAGAGCAAATGTCCTGGAAATTATCTCCAAAAACACGTGGAAGCTCCTTGCCTTTCTCCTTACTCACCCCATCTCTATCTGCTGTGGAGACACATCTCTCCAAACTATTCTTAGCCCAAGCTGTGGCAGCAACAGTAATATTTTTAAAGATTATTATAGTATTCGCTAAACCTTTTTCCCCTTAGGCGCTCTTCCAGAGTTTCTTTTTCTCCCTCCTTCCCCTCCTCTTTTCAGCCTCTCTCCTCCTTCTACCTTTCTCTTGACAGCGATCTTTGGTTGTAAAATAATAGAGTATCAGCCAGCAATAATTTGCAATCCAAACAGAGTCGACGCTGGCTGACGTTTATTGAAACCCCATCCCCTTGCGAGTTGCTTTCCCTCCCAACTTGGTCGCAGTGTGTTTGCACAGACAGGCCCTGAGTCCTGGCCATTGCTTTTAATAATGAGGCCGATGGTCGGCCTTGGCTTTGGCGGGTCGGAGGGGGGGGTCCGGGAGGAAGAGGTGAGCTGCTTTCATTGGCTGTTAATAATACTGAGTAGCAGTCTACAGCAGAGGAGACACTGTCCGACGCAGGTACTGGGATGAGGCTGGACACTCCATATAAATACTCCCAAAATACATTAATTGGATCAAAAATAGTACATCCAGATGCCTTTGCTTTAACCTTTTCTTAACACCTCCACAGAAATGGCCAGATATAGTTAGGTTAGGGATACAAAAGTATCCACAGTAAGTGTGTAGATGTCCATATTAGGGCTGCAGATGGCAGCTTAGTGGCTCACCTGGTAGTCACACAGTCGGGCAGCTAGGGTTTGATTCTGTCTTGGGTCCATTTGTGGATGTTGTTCCTCTCACTCGCCCTGTTTCCTGTCTATCCACACTGTCTGTAACAAATAAAGTTATAGCTGCAGTTGTTGGTAACCGCACTCCCTGACCAAGTCATGACCAAGACTAGAATGAACTGAGACCAAGACAACATTTTTTAAGAATGAGACTGACTCAAGGCCAATGCAGAGTCTTGACCAATAATAAGTGTAATATTTAAAAATATTCCAAGGTACAATTCTGCTACTAATGACAGGACAGCATATGCTAGTTCTATTACTGCATTTAAAGAGAGGTGTTTTCCATTAAAACCACAATAAAGACAAAAAAAATAAAAAAAACTATGAGCCTAGTGACCAAACAGCTATTTGGTGGTTTGTAAGCATGTTACATTTTTTAGTTGTATGCGTCTTTTCAGTTAAACATCTTGTGGTCTTCTGGGGTGCATTTACACAGGCCATGTTTAGTCCTCTTTAAAATCAAATTGTAGGTTGTTTCTTTGAAATGTTTTATTGTTTTTTTTTTTTTTTTTTTTGGGGGGGGGGGCTCATGGCCCAATGAAACTCTGCTGTAGATCTAACAAACAAACTGGTTTGCCTTATAACACAGGCCTAGGTACAGTTTAGTTAAGGTGAGAATGGAAACATCAAACCAAGAAGTGAGGCAAAAAGAGGATCAGCTGGTAATAAAAAGACTTGAAAATGATCAATATTACTGTTACTTAACTTAATACTTTGGTATTTTTTAGGAAGGACCACTGTATGGATATGGAGATATTTGTTGGCAGAAGGGTCTGACTTTAGACCTTCAGATGAATGAGGCAGTTCTGTGTTTGCCACAGAAATCTCTAGACTGCTTTAGACTGACCCTTAAATTAAGTACTTGATTAAATTAAGATTTTTTTAAGAAAAATAACTTCATAATTGCAAGTTTTGTTAACAGTCTTAGCAGTCTGCCCAAAAGCAAGCAAACCTTCAACATATAACTTATGTCAACAAGGTTAGTGATGAGCTTTCCCTGAATAAAAATACACTTTTGCCGTCGGACAACATCTGGAGGTGGTCCCGTTTGTATTGTTACTGGATCTGAGCCAGGTGTTAATTTGGCAACTGTGTGTCAAACTGCATGTATGAGCTGAACGGTCACTCAACAGCAGCTCTTCTCTAGACTTAGTATAAACCAAGACATGCTCCCACCATCTGTGCAGAAGAATATGGGCCTCTTTTGCTTATTGAAAAATCCATTGCTTGGTTTGGTATGAACTGGTCCAAAAACTTCCATTAATCACTCTGGTGGCAACTTTTTTTTCCAATATAACTACCTTAATTGTTGTAAAAAATAGTATTGCTTGTTGCTTGCTGGTAGCACATAATTTGTGTGTGCTGGTCAAACCATAGTCTGCCCCTGCTCAGTAATCCCTGTTTTCACTACAGGTGAATGTTATTTGAGTTCACCTTTTATTCCTTCCTGCAATGGGATACAGTTACTTAACAGTAAAATAGCACAGGTTATGATATTACTAAATGTCTGTCTTTGCACAGGTCCATCAATCATATAAAGATGCACATTACAGAGCTGTCTGAGAATGACATTATGCTGAGCATGATACAGTTGTAACTTTGACACAGGTATAAGGCGTCAGTTTTGGTGGTGAGACAGGTGGTTGTTACTGAAATTAAACACTAATACGGTCCTCAGTGTCTCAAGCCCCACTTACTGGAACTCCTGTGAATTCCTTCGGTCAGCGGTCAACTTAGACAAACTAATCATCACTTTCTATGGACTGAGGTCTGACCACACCGCTGTCCAGGACAAGGCCTCGCAGACTGGAAAACACCAAGCTTCAGCTCATTTTCCATCGTCGTTACCATCGCTAACACTGGCACTGCCAAAACCCCTTAAAACATTAAATACTTCAGCAATAATACAACTTAAGCAATTAGTTCGATTTTCTCATTATGGTCCGGGTGCTCAAAATTGGTTTGAGTTATTATGTTATATTTAAGTCTAGTTTTAATTAAATAATTTTTGGCATAAGATGTGAATTGTACCGCAGACAGGAAGAAAAAATCCATACATTTAAGCAGACACAAAGTAGTATAGAGGTGGGCTTGTGTTTCCTCCGACAGGGCTTCGGTGGCCAAAAACAATCTCAAGGAGCACCGCTGAATGTTTTCATTGTTTCCTCTGCTGAGTTGGGCACAGGAGAGGGTTTCTCCCGCTCGGGGCAGGCCAAGGTTAGTTCTCTTACTAACACCCACACACTTGATACAAAAATGCTTAAGGTAGTTTAACCTAACTCTAGCTCTCTGACCGTCTTCATGAAAGGTAAGAGTGTGGCAGTACACCTAAGTACATCTGTTTTACTGGAGAGCAAAGTGTTGTAATGACGCAAATTTAAACTGAAGTCACCCAGGTTCATGGTTACTCTGAGATGAGCTGCTGAAGCGTAATGTGCAACTTGCATATGAAAAACCTAAACAGTGCACAAGGGTTAACTCCAGTATATCAGGCCAAAAAAACAGCTTCATCAAGATACTGATGAAGATACATCAAGATACTGTCAGGCACCATCAGTGCACCGCCACCTCAACAATAAATTATTGCTGCCATGTCACTCCTTTAATGTCATTACCTTTCCCTAGAACAAAGATTACAAGACTTGAATAAAGACATGAATGTAAAACATAGACCTTTTCCTCAGCACTACACACACACAAACACACACACACACACACACACACACACACAAATACACACAAACATACACACACACAAACACACACAAACACTCACACACACACAAACACACACAGACACACACACACACACACACATACATACACATGCACACACACACATACACACACACACACACAATTAAACTAATGTTACAAGTACATTAAAGTATTTGTTTATTTAAAGATCCCCATTGCTCTTAACCACAATAAAGTAGTCTAGTCTAAGTTCCTGTGACTGTTCCCTGTCCTTCCTTTACCTCCTGATTGTCACATAAACAGGGACATGGGACAGGACACTTGAGTAGATATTTTAAACCTTAATTAATGCCACACACAAAAAATCTTGAGGAGAATTTTGGCATCAGAAGTAAGAATTTAAGTTTCAGGAGAAGAAAGAGAAGTTAGGTGTAATGTTAGGCCACAAGAACAAAAGAGACCAACACAAAAAAGGTACCTATGTAATCCAAAGACAAGATGCAATTTTTTATTTTTTATTTTTATTTTTTATTTTATTTATTTATACAGTGCACTTTATTGCACCACACAGACTCCCAGCCTTATAAAGTTTCTGAACTAGCAACACTTAGATTTGTTAAGGACTCAACAAACATACCATACATGACAGGCTGGTCAACACCAGAGGAAGTACAGTGACAAACAGTTTAGGTCACTCTGCTGATGGTTATTTTGGTCTGTTGTGACGTTAAAGGTTTTAAACAAAAACACTACTCTACCATAACTTATGATGCATTCATGTGCTCATAAGAAAGCACAAATGTTGAGTCAGGAATGTGTTTGTGTGTTTTCAACTTTGTTGAGTTGGAGTGTTAGCATTGCTATTCAAAAATGAATCATTGATTATGTAGTGAAGTTGCCAAGTTTGCATAGCATTAGCCTGAGCGTAGCACTGTGGACTTGATAGTTCGATTCTCCTTGAAGCATGTAAACTCAAAAGAACAAAAACAGAAACTTAAAGAAGCACTGTGTAACTGTTTACTTTTAGCATAATATAACTTTAAAGTCCATATATGTAATATTGATTTAATGTTTTTTAGACGAGCAATTGGTAGAATCAGTCCTATTTTGCCGACACAGTTCCCTCAAATGTACCGAAGCCCCCAATATAAATTATATAAATTATATGATTAGTTTGTACAAAATGCAGTAGAGCTGCACCATCTAGTGCCTAAAAATTACGCAGTGCCACTTTAATGAAGCCATGACTTCACAATGTTTGGCTTGTTATTACTACTATTGTTTTTTGTGTAGGCGTAATGTTGGTTTATTATTTAATAAAGTTATCACAAGGTGCATTATTACACACCTTGTGTAATAATACTACAATCCCAGATTTGTTTTGATAAAAAAAAAATGTATAAAATATGAAATAATGTTTCCTAGGTTTGGTTGTCAAGGGTTTTGATATTTTAAGCCCTGTTTTGTCAAAAAGTTCACAGTTAACAGAAATTGCGCTCCATTGTTTTAATGCTCAGATATTTTGTTACGTGTATGCACAATAAGACCAAAATATGAAAACTGGAAAGTAATGTAGAGAGCCACTAAAACTAAGTGGGATTGAAGGGGGTATTACAGCCCAACTCAGAGGTAAAACCAGTTATAGGAGGGGGGCGAACGGGAGAGAGATGGATGAACCCAATTATTCCCCTATTTTCCTTCACAGCACTAAACCACAGTCAAAGCAGAGCACAGAAAAAGAGAAAGAAAATAATAGAAATGTGTGGAATGATGGAAGGAGATAATTAAAAGGGCCTGCATTTCTGCACCCTGTCGATGGGGCTGTAATTAACCCATTACAGTTCGCCCCTGAGTTTTTTTCCATGTAATGATTACAATAAGTGTGAGGGTGAGGGCTTTGGCAGTGCAGCATTTACATGCACACTCCATTTGGTTCACTCAGACATGTCACAGCAATCATTAATCATGCACTGTTTTTCAACTCGCAAGCGGCTCACTGTGCAGCCCCGGCATTCTGGCTTGTTAGCACAACGTAAAGAAAAATGAGCTGGTATTTTCAATGTGTTAAAGCCAGCAGTAGTATTTACTGTAAGTATAAAGTGTATGGGATTTTGTGGCATCAGCATGTTGCAGAGATAAAGCCATGACTGAATGAGAAAACTGGTGTAAGAAAGTGTCAAAAAAAAAGTGCTAAATCAGCTTTGTTTTGACTCAAAAAATGGTATGCTAATAAGAATAATATAAAAGTAAGTTGCATTTTGAGCACGAGGAACAAAATAGAAAACGTATCAGCTCTGAAAAATCAGTTCTGAAATTTGAAAAATATATATCTCAAATACCCCCCTAAACATGGCTGCATAAGCCTTGATTGACTAAAACTGAAAACCAATCAGTGACAGGCTAGAATTTTTTTTTTATTGGCACATTATATGACATTGCCCGGGGTTTCAATGTTTAAATCCTCCAACTTTACTGTCGACAGTATCATAGACTACACTCATCCAACATACAACCAACAACCATTCAGGTATATTTTGTTTCCTCCTGTTTTGCCACTGAATGATGCAGGACTAATGATTTGCTGTCAGAAAAATAAGCTGGCCATTGTGTCCATTAAGCCTTGTAAGGCAATCTTTCTGCTTCTACATAAATGTGAAAGAAAACCACATAACTGTATGTACAATCTGGGAGGGCTCCCGGTGAAAGCGTTTGCAGGACAGGTACTTTAAATGAATACCTTCCTGGATTTATCATCACAGTTATTCAATCAGAGCAACAGCATGTCGTTTACGTTATTAACACCATCATACTGTACCATCCTCAAACTTAAAACATGGCCAGACCTGTGAGTGCTGCCACCTGATTGGACACAAGAGGTCGGTAAGGTCACGGTTTGACTGTGAGTAGCCTACTGTGTTTAGAGCAGGTCATGATGGATTTCCATAGATCTCCTGTGAATCTACCTGCTGAGCAAGTTTTGAACAGTCAACTTCTACATTCATCTAAATCTTATATTCATTTAATAAGAACTAATAAAGACAACGGATTAAGAGCAAAGATTGGAAATAATTCTTAAAAAGACATAGGTTAATGACTTTTGAACCATGAATGAACCTATGTATAAGCAATTAAGTTGCCACTATAGAAACAAAGCCATACAGAGCCATGTAGCCTTTTATGAAATACATTGAGTAAATGAAACACATGGACGATGGAAGAAATTCATGTTCATGTTCTGGCCAAGTCTCTTTACGCTGTGAACATTAGTTATTTCCATTTGTCATTGCACACTACTGAACCACATACATTCATGTTTGATAGCATTACTGTTGGTCATTAGGGGCGCTATAACATTTTCCAATACCACTTATGTTCAGTCATTTTTTGGAACAAAATTAGACATTAGTCAAATCTAAGGTTAAGAGCCCACTGATACAAACATGCACTGCTTAATTTTAGACTCTTTTTGGTTTTTAGCAAGTTGTTTCTGGGGGATTCACTATAACCTTTTGCCAATGCTAGTTTGTGCCAATAGGAAAATTGGCCCAAAAAAATCTTTATTCATTTGAAATGTTTAAGTATTGCTATGTATTTTCTTTCTTTAGGGTTGCCATCCAAAACCCCAAAACCAAAATTTGCAAGGAAATTTCCAAACGGCTGCATTACTTACAAAATTTGTATCAGAATGGCATCCTTAGTGTTATGAGCCATTATCTCTGATTTTGCTAATTGATTGCCACGTTTTAATAGCATTTGTTTAGCATAGCATTCATTAGAAGATTTTTGACATGCCTTTAAAATCACATTTAGTAACAGCAATCGCAATCGTCACTGCACAGTTTTTTTGCCTCCCAACACCAGCGTCATAGTGTGTGACAGGTCATCCTACACGGCCCATTTAGTGCTATTGAGAGAGACAACTTCCCTGGGACAACAGTCACATGTGATTGGGTTGATCAAACTGGGCCTCGAGTGCTGCTGTCACCATTAGCTGGACAGCTGTGATTAATGCCTGTGAACCAGCGACCTCCACCCCAGGCTGTTAGCTTCATGACCTGTTCCCAGCCTTTACTATTCAGTATATATACTTATTATTAAATCCAATTTTTTTTATTTTTAAAAACAACTGGATTATCTATAATCTAAGATAGTGTCCTGTTAAAGTAAACCAAAAGATCCTTATCAACTAGAGGCTAAAATAAAACAAAGAAAGATGGGCTTTATCCACAGACAATACTAAATAAACCTTGATGAAAGAAATGATTGTAGTATATATTTTACAAATTACTGATACATAAATTGGCTGTAGTTATGGTTGCACTTTTAAAACAATCATAATTTACCACCACATTTTACTAACAATCTATTAATTAAAGCCTGTGACCTGTGTAACTTTTTGCCCCAAAATATATATTCTCTTGATCATTTAATGGTTCTCAGACCTGGGATTGGAAAAATCATGCCTGACACAGTACCCTCAGCTGGACAGAAACCTCCAGTATAAATGATAAAGGTATAATACCTGTTGCCGGGACACACAGACATTATGTTGTTTTTCTTCCAAAGGTAAAGGTTTGGATAGTTTTCTATTGAACAACAACAATCGATGCCCATGGAAAAATGTGGCCACCTTCGTAAACAACACTAAAACTTACGTTGGCTTTAATAAACGCTAGCACTGGCTTTCTATTGAATTAGTCACAAGTTTGTCTCTTTTTTTAACCACGATAATCTACAATAACTGACCTTACTATTGCCTGTTCGGGTTTTGTTCTTTGGTCAAGTTATGAGCAGCACAGCCATTTTGCTTCACACAGTTCACATTTAAAGTTGCTTTATTGGGAGATTGTTCCATGCATTTAACCCATCCATTCCAGTGTAGTCAGTCAAGAAGTGAGCAGCCCCCATGGCCCAGATACAGATCTTGAGCCATTTTTTTAATTTTGTTTTTTAATTGTAGTTTTTGATTGTTGATCCTGGGTATTTTTCATTATTATATGTGCTATTGTGTTTTCACTGTTGTTGATGAGCTACTATGTGAGATGACCATGAGTGTCTAGAAAGACACGTTATAAATAAAGTGTATTATTATTATTATTATTATTATTATTATTATTATTATTATTATTATGGTTACTTATTGGACTGACTTACCTTAGATTAATAAATTAGTTTTAAAAGTTGTCCCTATAAGCTATATAAGCTAAACTTTCATTGATACTTGGACTAATGGACTTATTTGAAATAGTAAAAAGCCTCGCCTTCTCATGTTGTCATATGTCATTTAACATTCAAAAATGTGTCCTTATGGAATTGAACAGATATAGCTATATCCTTATTAGTAATTCCACACAATTATTTTAAATGCTTCCTGCCTCTTAGTGGTGTGCCTCCTTCTTTCATTAGCCTGTTTCTTGACTGAGGTTTGATTCTTTTAATGGCGTGTGTACCCCTAAACCTGGGTGTTTATTTTGCCCCGTGTCAGCCTGCTTGGGAAAATATTTTTCCCCCGATCTCCAAAATGGTATCTGCGTTGCCATGGCTGGTAGGCAGGACCTTGCAGAGTAAATATCAACAGTCTGATCTGTGGTCCGAGGGTGAGAATGAAGGAAAACCTGCTGGAGCTGTGTGGAGTGATGGCCCAACACCAGGTAAACACTGACCCCTTCCTAAGAGCGGACCCCTGGGACCCAGTCGAGTGTTCGTTAGGCTAAGTGAATGTGAAGCACGTCATCGTCAGTTCCGCTCAAAGCCGCCTTGTTTCACTAAACCCTCTGGTTCACAAGTTCATAAACCTGTTACTTTGCAGTAAATTTATAATGTAACTTTGAGAACTATTAAGTAAATAAGTTTCATGTATCAAAAGTACAAAAATTAACTGTTGCTACCCAAAATACATATGATACATTGACATATATATATATCAAATAAAAACACAACATGGATCTTGGAGTACATATCGTATTGCTCACTAAAATAATTCAATAGTGCATAAAATCCCACGGCACACAGACATACATCAACAACTCATAAAACGTCTTCTCCTGAACAAAGTACTGGACTCTACATCCTTTTCTCTTTCTGCTTTAGGACAAAAACATTGTGTCTGCTTTGGGGATTCAAAAAGAAACGCTGTACACTTTGAACCATAGTCATACTTGGTCAGAAGACAATTCAAGTTCAAGTTTTGTTTACTACAAACCTAATGCAGCAGTGTCAGTAGCAGGTTAGCATGGCCCATTATCATTCATTGTTATTTCACAAGTGTGACTAGAACTGAAGGTTTGATGTGCTACTTAAATCCTGTTGGTGCTTTAATTTAATTTATTTTTCAGTAGATAACGTATTTTGATGTTTATGGTAAAACGTTAGTTACTTCCTAAGCTTTTTTGTGTTGCACACTGTTGCTGCTGTAAAGAAACAAAGCTGTCTTGCGAAATGGATAACATTATTTCCTTAAAAACAAGGAAGTCATTGTAGTTTAGAGTTTTTTCATACTGGTCATGTTTTTTTTTACAGAAATTATACCCTATTCCAATCAATAATTAGGCGGCAGTGTGTCTATAGCTTTTTAGTTAACACACCTCACCCTTAAGTCTTATATTACAGATTGGTTATTTTGATAAAATCACATGTGTTGACATAAATCTGTAATGAAGTGGTCTGAACCGTACTGTACTGGGCTGCTTAGTAACATTAGCGAACATTGCACTTAGCATGTGTAGCTAATCAAATCAAAATCACACTCGTCTGAGGAAAAGGGAAAGACAGCCAAAGAGAAATAATCAAGACTAAATAAAAGCAGTTCTGTTTCATTAATTGAGTGCCCCCCGGTCTCTTCTGTGGCCCCTATGCTCCACCATCCAGGGACATATACACACACATACTCACGCAAATGCATAATATGGCATCCCAAGGGCACAGCCGGCATGGCACAGTGCCCAGTGCGGCCCTGAACAGTTCCTTTATAGAACTGTTTAGCATCTGACACCAACATCAACAGTTCTGCTTTTCACCATGTACTGCACAACATACGACACACAAACTCACACATACGGAACACAACGTTATTCAGGAGCCAGTCGGGAGCCAGTAGTTGAATAGTCTACTTCTCTGAGGGAGAGGGAATATCAAAATCTTGCGTGCAATAAAAAAACTTTTGCTAGTTTCTTAAATTTTTAGGCATATTATTGTTTTTCTGTGAATGTTGATGCTATCCACGTCCAAGCAGTGTGAGACTAGAATAACATTCACTGTTTAATGGCTACTTGGACTGACTGCACCACTCTGTGTTTAAAAAGGGTTTCCTTCAGGAAAAATTCAAGGTTTTCACATTGCTCCATTGATGTCAAAACATCATAAACTGACCACTAAGTGAATTCTTTAAACATAAATTTGGAATTCAAAAGGCCCAACAGAAGCAAAAAGCTAATTTAATACGTCTAATCTGCTAATGTTCTGATTATAAAAAATGTGGAGCTACAGTAAAAAAGGCAAACCACTGCATCCTTTTATCTTGGATCTTCAGGTTTCTTAAAAAAGACCGAGCCGTTATAAATGGTTCAGAAAATGCATGCAAAAGAAATAAAGAACATGGCTAATTTCCATAAATAAACTAATACAATAAAATATTTATTAAATAAACAAAAGTAAAAATGCTTTTGTTTTAAAATAGTGTAAGTGCTTTGACTGCCAAATTATGTTAATTTAATATGGGACAGTGCACATTAATTAACATTAGTCCACCATATAAATATGCCAGATTTAGCCACAAGGGCTAATTTTAATCTATAGTCCCAAGTCAGGTTGATGGTAAAGAGAAAGAACACATGAAAGGCACATGGAAAGAAAAATACTGTAAGACATTACATTACAGTTAGTTAAGTTTGTAAAATATTACAGGTTGGCAAATATAAGAACATGCTAAAACAAACACAGAACGTCAAGCACAGATAAAGGGAAGCACAACACTTTCATTGCAAAACAAGCAAAAAAGAAATATGCATATATTTATTTGTTTATAGAACATGTTAGTCCAGGTCACAAGTGCTATTTTTGATGTCCAACAGCCACTGTTTGATGGAATTACTGAGTGATGGGATGTTCTTCATTTCTAAAGGTATATTCCATAAGTGTGAGGCACAAACTGAATAGGCATATGTTTTATCATTTATAATGTATCTCTTCAGTAGTCTTTTGTGGCATGTTTGTGCAGAGCCTCCTGAAGGACCAGACAATACTTACAATGGTGGACAATAAAGTTAAGTTCATTAGAAGAACTATTTTGCATACAGTTGTGTTTACAAGTTTACATACCCTGGCAGAATTTGTGATTTGTTTTGGCCATTTTTCAGATAATATGAATAATTACACAAAAAACTTTCTTTCACTCAAAGTTAGTGGTTGGGTGAAGCCATTTATTTGCAAACAATTGTGTTTACTCTTTTTAAATCAAAATGAAATCGAAACTACCCAAATGACCCTGATCAAAATTTTACACACCCCAGTTCTTAATACTGTGTATTGCCACCTTCAACATCAATGACAGCTTGAAGTCTTTTGTGGTAGTTGTGGATGAGGCTCTTTATTTTCTCAGATGGTAAAGCTGCCCATTCTTTTTGTCAAAAAGCCTCCAGTTCCTGTAAATTCTTGTGCTGTCTTGCATGAACTGCCTGTCTGAGATCTCCCCAGAGTGGACTTAATGATACTGAGGCCAGTCCAGAACCTTCACTTTATGTTGCTGTAGCCAATGACAGGTCGACTTGGCCTTGTGCTTTGGATCGTTGTGATATTGAAATGTCCAAGTACATCCCATGCGCAACTTCCAGGCTGATGAGTGTCACTTTTTTATTTTTTTTGTGCCTTTGTAGAGCACACATCCCCAAACATCAACAATCCACCTCCATGTTTCACAGTAGGAATGGTGTACTTTCATCAGAGGCCTTGTTGATCCAAATGTTACGTTTAAAGTTGTGGCCAAAAAGTTAAATTTTCCAATGACTTTGTTCCAGAAAATTTGAGGCTTGTCTCTGTGCTGTTTTTATTGTAGCGGGATTGTTTGTGGCATTTGTGTATTAATGACTTTCTCGACCATGTAGCCGCTTTTTCTTCAAGTGCCTCCTTATTGTGCATCTTCAAACAGCCACACCACATTTTTCAAAGTCTTAAATATTGAGATCCCACTGTTAGTCCAGCATCATTTTGTTCAAATTTATGTTCCACAGCCAGTAATTAAAATTTTAAAATTGGTTTTGCAAAGAAACAATCAAAAACCCCATATTTTGGAGAAAACAGTGAATGGAACATGCGCTATATACAGGTATTTGCGCCACTGCACAGTTTACAGTGTTTACAGTAGTACAAGTGATGGGCGGTTAAATTTGATTGGTTAATTTGTTTCAGAGATCATCCTACTCTGGGTGATTTTGTCATCGCCCATAGCAGCTCGCCAAGCTTCAATGTTACATGCAGACAGACAAAAGACATTATGTACACACATTTTTAAGTGGCTTAGTGGAAGAGCAGTCATCCTAAAACCAAAAGGTTGGTGGTTTAATTCCTATTCTCCCCACAGTTCATAGTGCCGTTGTGTCTTTGGGCAAGACACTTAACCCTCCTTGCCTCCCGTGGTGTATTAGCTGTAACACTGGTGAATGAAAGTTTAATGTACAGTAAGTCGCTTTGGATAAAAGCGTCTAATAAATGACTAAATGTAAATGTAAATCCTATCAGAAATGATTCTGGACATATGAAATGTTAGGGTTATGGATTTAAGCAACATAATCTGATAGTAGGATACTTACTACAGGAGCCCACAAATTATTTATCTAAGGAGCTGATGCATTGCTCAAGAGCAGAACGATAAAGGGGGTCTGTACGACTGCTGTGCGTTGAGAGCCATGATTGCAGAATAAGAGCCCAGTAAAGTTCCTGTCTGATGCTCTGCCAACATCAACCCTTCCATCTTCTTCAGAGTTCACAAAAGAGGCAGAGGAAACTCTGCACACCGACAGTGATATGTCAGCTTTAAACCATTCATAATTACTCTAACAAAGTGACTGCACATAAAGTAACAACAATCTTTGTCGGTCTTTGTAAAATTAATTATCAGTTTATTTGAAATGATTGGGCCAACTTTGAAGTGCCAACTGAACAATGCCAATGGTGTGTATTTACTTTGGAAAATAAAACTGTATGTTGTATGTATGTATGTGTGTATTTAACACATTTTATTTCTGATTAATTGTAAGAAGTTGAAGTAGAACAATATTGTTTTACGACCGCCATATTTTTTTACCCTGTCATCATGTGATAGAGACGAGCCTTAATCCTCTTGACGTTTTGGAAAGCAGCATGAGAAATCCGGTATGATATCATCGAACTGGAGCTTGTTTGGCTGCACTGTGCCGTGGCCCTGTTTGGTCTGTTGTCATGGAGACGAGGAGACAGGAAGCAGTGGAAGCAGGAGCCAGGGAGAGGTGAGCTATAGCAGGTGATCCGCCTGTCTCTTTCCATATCCCCGCGCTCATGTGGTGGTGATGGATGTGGGCTACTGTGAATGGACTTTGGCACACACAAAGTTTGTGCATGGGTGTGTTATGTTTCAATTCATAAGAAAGGGATCAGATAAAATGAGTGAAAAGTAATTGTGTTGTCATGACGTTTTTTTCTTTTCTTGCATATAAATAATTATATTGCATAAGTTGTAGTTTCAAGAGTATTGTTGACTAAAAGTTATGAACACAAATGAATGCATAGTATAACAGAAAAGTATAAATACACTGTATGTTAGGTTCTCAACATTTAAATATTTGAATGTGAGTTAAACAATGCAACATAAAAACTTCCAACAAAAAAATTTTAAATTGCGTTTTGAGTTGGAGCTCTGAGACGAGATGACAGCAGCGGAGAGCGAACTCAGAGACATGCTGAGTAGCTGCGCTCACAGACAGCGCACACAGAGCTGCTCATGCACAGGGAGACTGAAAAAGAACAGAGCCAGATGAAATGATGGTAGAGAATATATTCAGCTGTTTGCTCCATTTAAGGTTGTTCAGAAAGCAGCCTGTTGCTGACAACGATACAAAGAAAAGATAACTTCATGTAGCATCAGTTTATCTGAGTTTCACAAACTCCTCCCTCTGAGTGTTGCCATGGAGACCCAGACAAGTGCCTTTACTCAGCAATATGATCTGTATCAGGTGAGTTTTGACAACCTGCTGTTGTATTACTACTGTAGAGTTTTATTCATTAAAATTACACCAAACAAACCTGGTTTGTTAAATGAAGTCATGATATGAATAGAGAAAATGGAATTAGCTCAACCTCTGTTAATATTTTATTTCTATATAGTTAAGGTTGATAAAATTTGATTTCAAAGTAAGTTGATCATCACATGTGGTCTCTTTGGCTTAACTGGTAAAGTGTGCATGGGCCCTAGGTACACATATTGTCTTTGGTCTCTGTACTCATTAGTCATTTTTTTCTTACTGTTTTTAAAACAAATCTAGCTTAAGTGCTACACATAGGCCAGGGCCACTGCATTAAATTCTGCGTCTACTGTACCTATAACTTTATCTTTTCATATTGCTATGACAAATAAATAAATAAATATTGCAATATTTGGTAAAAACCCTGCATGTGTTATGTGTCAGACAAAAAAAAAAAAAAAAACAATATGAAATGGAAAAGGACAGCCAATTAAAAGTTAAATTAGGAATCTACCGTTCACCTAGTCAACACATAGCTTAGCAACATTTTTGCTCCGGGGCATCTCCTAACTGTGAAACTTCACACTTCCAGTTAACCCCTGGTTTTAAAAAAAGTTCTTATTTTCCCAGAATAACTAAAAGGTAATGCTTATGTTCATTTTACAGGTCATTCAGAAGCAGCTGTGGAGTAAAACAAGACGCACTCCAGCAAATCATTCTCACCTGCTCCTCACAATATACTGTCATCCCTAAATTGGACTGGCTTGTCTCAAATTCCCCTTTCCAGCGATCCGTCCAATTACAGAGTATGTGCACGCGGGGCAGCGACCACACCGTACATCTCAGCACTCTAACTATGTTTGTACAGGGCCCGGCAGCAGACGTTGAGGTATTTCGGTTATTCTTTCGGTCAGCAACTGAAAATCCCACAAAATTGAACGTTAATCGAGCGTCGGATTGAGACAGAGAGAAGTGCATGCGGTGGTCTAGACCAGAAGTGCGTGACCCTTCTCTCATCCTAAATGTAGCATGAAGTCATACTTTACACACTTGCCAGGAGAAGAGTGGAGGCTCCAAACGTGCATTTCCACCTTTTAGCTGAGTCAGGTGAATATAAAACTTAAAACTATAAAACACAAATGTATTGTGTTTGTGTTATATTGTGAGTTTTTACATGCAAATCTGTCTGTATTAAAGGATATCAAATGAGTTTTTTAAGCTTGAACCATGTACCAGAGATGCATCTATGCTCACACTATATGAGCTTTGCAACTTTTTTCCCCCAAAAAGACAACATGTTGGAGCAGTCACTTTTTTAAACACTGAATTGCAACTCATTGCTACTGTGTAAGCCAAGATAGCAATGGGTGCAATAATCAGTGCCAGTAAATATGAGTCGTAAACAAATGTGGAAAACCACTTATTATAATGCAAAAAAAATTATAATGCCACTGGAAATCCGTGCCATACAGAAGAATGATTCACACTGCATGCTTGACTAATGAGAGTTCTCCCAATTGACCTGCTTCCTGGGGTTTGGCACGGTAAGAAAATGTGGGGCGAGGCAACTTAAAAATCGTGGACAGATGCCAATATTGTAAAAATCTGCCTTGTGGACTGAAGAGTGTCGTTCTCTGTTGGTCCTTTCACATCAGCCAGGCTCCATGACAGTTCTGGTTCTGGCTTTGCTTCTGGTTTGGTTCTGCATACTGGAAACATTGGCGCTCACTTTAGAACTGGCCTATGTTCACTCCAGTTTGAGATGAACCAGTTTTCCACAACCGTAGGAAGGTCCTGATCAATGTGCAGTGGATGTAAGCACAAGTGAGCAACAGGGTCTTTGATTTGCAAGCTTTAGTTCTTTTGAGTTCAATTCAGGTTTTCTTTTTCCAACTGTGTGACTATCCATTGCAGATAATAATTAGCTGGAAAGCAACTTCATTTCAGATTTCAAACCAAGTTATTTTGATGGGACAGTGAAGTTTAGGGATTACACATCTCAACAGGCTATTTTGATCAACCTGACATGAAACATTAGGTTGCATCTTGTTTTTTGGGTAATTATAAGCTCCTTGTTCATATAATCATTTAATGGTATGGTCAGAAAAATCTCACGAAATGCTATAAAATTTTAACATATTTACTGACAAGGATGAAGAATAAAACATTTACAAGCTTAAAAAAATAACCCAGTTCCTCTCTCAAATATAGTGCTCCATATTTATTGTAAAACAAAGCAGAAGAAACAATAACACATTTAAACATTCTGTTACAGGTTGGATTTAAATGTTCGTGGTCCCAGTTGACTCTAAGTAAATCTCAGATTTCCCCAGTGCACTCCCATTACTGGAACCATATTTTGTGCATTTTGAAAAGCCGCAATCTCATTTTCCCTGTTCCTCCCAAGGTGTTTATGGAAAGCCTCTAGCCATTTTGACATGAAGAACATAAGAAATGGAGAAAACACACACACAAAAAAAAAAGTAGAGTTTATTCTAATCAGATGCGAGCAGCCAGAACGCTTAGACGGAGCTGTTTTTCTTAGTGGTTTTGAGGGCAGCAGGCTTGTCGTTTTTGCTGTGTTTATATTTCAGATTTTAAGCAATACATATATAACAAATTATGCACATCACCTTCTCATATTAGACAGAGTCTGGACCCTGGCATGTAGCAGTAGTGGGTAAAGGTCTGCCAAGGCCAAAAACCACTGGAAAAACTGTGTGGGCTGAGCAGTGGATTCAGTTAAGTCTTTGTAACATGGACAGAATTTTTATTTAATTTTTTTTTAAGAACATGCCCCAAAGAATATAGCTGCATTAAGTAGATTTACCAAAGGAGTAGCCTTCACCTGCCCGGGGAGATTTAATACGACTCAAAATTAAATAGAGTCAACAATAATAAGTCATCACATTACCTGTTGCTGTTCAAATACAAAAGTGTCACTCCTTAAAAAGAAAGATGTGTTGCCTGTATTTGGCTTGACTGCAAATGTCATGGGAGAGTTAATACATTATTTTATGGCTAGAGCTGAATTTGACTTAGCTTTTCTACAGATGAAAGACCCTTCGTATTATAGTTCCACCTCTTACTATTTGAGTTTCCATTTCATTTTCATTAACCCAAACCCACATGTCACATCACTAAGGGTGGAATCATGAAATAAATACAATTACTGCTTTGAACAAAAGTTGGTCTGCAGTTTGTCACAACAAAATAGCAATCAAAGGTTTTTTACAGACTTTTAAGCTCTTTGTGACTGTTCTGGTCCTTGAATACTGTAAATGGCTGAGCAACATGCTATGAGAGGTTTTTGATTCGCTTTGTTCAAGACGGTGAGATTGTTGTATTAAATGCACTCCTTCTTGTTATGCTGGACTGATTTTTTTTTTAATTAGGACATTTGAAAAAACATTAGAGGCTATCAATTTTAGCTAGTCTGGAATGGCAGGGCTTGTGTTATGAATCAATGTAATTTAGAGACTTGTAAGAAAAATGTTTAATTTTCCTGAGATTCTTTTTAAATATACAGTTGTATGCCTACATTTACATACCCTGGCAGAATTTGTAATTGTTTTGGGCCATTTTCCAGAGAATTTAAATTACATTACATTTACATTTATTCATTTAGCTGATACTTTTATCCAAACCGACTTACATTGTTCTACAGTAATTACCAGTGTTACAGCCACTGGAGGCAAGGTGGGTTAAGTGTCTTGCCCAAAGACACAACGACAGTATGAACTGTGGGGAGAGTGAGAATCGAACTGCCTACCTTCCGGTTGAAAGACGACTGTTCTTGTGATAACACAAAAACCTTTTTATTTACTCATAGTTAGTGGTTGCGTAAAGCCATTTTTGTCAAACAGCTGTGTTTACTCTCTTTAAATCATAATAACAACAGAAACTACCCAAAGGACCTGATCAAAAGTTACATGCCCTGGTGATTTTGTCCTGATAACATGCACACAAGTGACACAAACAGGTTTGAATGGTTACTAAAGGTACTCTGTGACTTGTTTGCCTGTAATCAGTCTGGGTGAATAAAAACAGTGCTGTACTGATGTTTCTGTCTGAGTCATGGGAAAAGCAAAAGAATTGTCAAAGGATCTGCGGGAAAAGGTAATTGAACTGTATTAAACAGAACAGTAATTTAAAAAGATATCCAAGGAATTGAGAAAGTCAATTAGCAGTGTTCAAACTCAAATAAAGAAGTGAAAAATGAGGGATTCTGTTAATACCAAACAATGGTCAGATAGACCAACTAAAAATTTAGTCACAACTGCCAGAACAATTGTTCAAAGAAAAACCCACAAATAATTTCAACTGAAAATCAGGAATCTCTGAAAAAAGTGGTGTGGCTGTTTCAGGATGCACAATAAGGAGACTAGGAGACTTCAAGGAGACTTGAAGAAAAATGGGCTGCATGGTTGAGAAAGTCATTACTTTGCAAATACCACAAAGCATCCTGCTTCTGTACACCAAACAGCACAGAGACAAGCCTTAAAACCTCTGGAACAAAGTCATTTCAAGTGATGAGACCTAAATTATCTTTTTGGCCACAACCATAAACATTACATTTGGAGAGGAGTCAACAAGATACACCATTCCTGCTGTGAAACATGGAGGTGGATCACTGATGTTTTGGGGATTTGTGAGCTACAAATGCACAACTTGGTCAAAATTGATGGCAAGATGAATGCAGCATGTTATCAGAAAATACTGGAGGAAAATGTTGCACTCATCATCCCTGAAGCTGTGCATGTAAAGTAGTAGTGAACAACAACAATTACAAGGTTTGACATCTTGAAAATGACAGAGCTGCTTATATACTGTAGCTTATAGTATAAAAGATAAAAAAAATATTGTCAGTCTACTTTAAAAGTCAGTCCAGTCGACAGTGTGCACAGCTGTGATTAAATGTTAACATCCACTGAACCTGTATTTGTGTCTGTGGTCTCTCAGTGCTCTCTCAGGGGAGCAGTGAGTGTACAGGCGGAGGATGTACCACAGAGATGAGGGAAACAAGGAGGGGAAGATCCTCATGTGTTTCCCATTCTGACTCCAAATGCAATGGACCATTTCTCCAAATCTCACCACAGTTTACCAAACTGTGGTCGGAATCTGTGTGATTATCTAAATATGTTTAAACTAACACCGCTGTCATTAGAGAGGAAAGACACTGTCAGCCAGGCTTAAAGTGGGATTAGCATGAGAAACATCTTCTACTTGAGTATATGCTGTCACTCATGTTCAGCAATTGGCACTTAGTGGGTATCAAAGAAAGAAATTGATGGAAAAATGTTAGCCTACACAGTTGCCTTAAACTTAGCCCTCGAGACAGACATGCAGGAGGCACAAAATAATGCCACTATTGGGCAGATCAGAGTAGAGCCGGATTTATAGGTTTTGTGTTGTTTAAATAACTATTTTTGGATCAATGATTTTTCAGGCATAGCTTTGGGAAAACCTTTTCGGTAGTGGTCTTAAGGAATGACAATATGCACCTTCATGAGGGCTTCAAAACCGGCTAATCTAGAGTTGAGGTTTCCTTCCATTTGTTTCAACATTTTCTGGTCATGGATCTTTAATACTTGTTATGGAAACTACAACTAATAACAGTTGTAGCCTATGACTACAGTTAATATATTTTCAACAACACCAACATATGTAGATGTAATATGTAATCACCACGATAATAGCCATGTACTGTATGTAGCTCATACAAAGGCAAAGCTGTATTATCTGTTTTACTGAATTCGAAGGTCAAGGCTCATTATAGAGTTAGAATGTGCTGACCTTCAATACCATCAATGCTTGATATTACGTATGCAGTCAAACAGTTATGTTTTTTTTTTCTCTAATATATACAAAGTGTCCAAAAGCTTCCAGGATCATCACTGTTGGAATAATCAAAGTCTATACAGCAATTAATCTTTCTTTGTGTAAATAAAGCTAGTGTAACATGTGGACAGTCACTCATGGCCTGCATGACTCAGAGAATTACATGTAAAGGTAAACACATCACTAAAAAGCCCTGTTTATTTTGTTGTGTAAATTATGCATGATAATTAGAGCTTAAAGGACGTGCTGATGAGTCAACAAAGTCATTCGTTTATTTGCCTGGGGTTGCGATATTTGTGTGACATATAGTCTAAATTAGCCGACTTTAAAAGCTTGCTTATTTCACTTCCAGTCCATTTACATTCCATCGGGCTGAAAGAAAAACTGTCCGTTAGGAGAAGATGGAGCGTTTTGTGGAGCTCCAATGGTTTAATGGAATTTCCTGACATTTTTTACACCTCTATGTCAATGTGTAGATGTGGGAAAATGGACAACACATTATAGCGAGTCATTTCTTGGGGATCCTGGTAATTGTGTGTAATTGTGCCGGTCTGTCGCGGTGTTCGTGTCACTCTCAGGTTGACTGTCTGCGGCCCCTTCTCTGACTGCAGCGTCCACACTAAACCGTGCTGGTTTAGTCCCGATTTAATGAGGAATAATTGTCTGAGAATAAAACGCTGGACATTGGTAGGAAAACAAAAAAATGTCATGTCTGCCGCAATATTGAAATGACTAACAGGCGTACTGTACAGCGGTAGCTATTGTCTGAGTACTGACAATTTAATATTATTGCTTTGAATTTGGAATTGCAGTTGCGTGGAATATAATGGTAAATGAAAGTTATAACATCTGTTGAATGACAGTAACCACAGCCACAAATTGAAGAAGCAACAAATCTATGGCTGTGGAGAAAAAAAAATCAGATGCAAAACAATATCCATGAAGTTGAATGTCACATACATAGAATAATATCCAAAATTATTTCTTTTAAGTAATGTGTTTTTAGAATGTTAAGCTAAATGTCATATTTATGCAAAAAATACTGCGCGGTCAGTTTGCAAATATGTCATACTATACTTACAATACTGTTTTGGGATGATGAAGTCAAGGATTAACCTTTCAACAGCATTAGTGGGGATTTCTTCTGGTAATATCCCCTCTCACACTGTGTCACATTTATGTTGACCAAGTGAGTCATATAAAAGTGAGCTACTATTTCTGTTTCCTGTCATTCCCCAAAAAGTGTCTAGTGTGTCACTTTAGGGCTTTAGGGAATTAGAAAAAGTCAGAAGCATTAAACAGATAAAAAAATGACACTATGCTAAAGATAATCAAAGTGACACCAAAAAGGTCTAAACTAAGGTAATTGACCAGGCTAAAATGACAAAAAATGAAAAATGTGTGTTTATTAAAAGTCAATTCTGCCAGTAGATATAAATTTTTATCTCCCGCCTCCACCTTAGCTCCTAATTTTAGTGTTGTCATTAAAACTTTTTCTGTTATCTGTGGAGATTACATCACTGCAAACAATACTAACTATTCTTAGACCTTCTTTGCACCTTTGAAACATTTTTTCCAGTTCCTCTTCCTCTATCTTATGTATGATCTTTTACATGGCCCCAGTAAAGGGGCACATTTAGTCCAAACCTAACATTTCCCACAGACTAAGGTATATTAGAAGCCTTTGTGTTGACAGGTGAGGCTTTAACATGTGAGAAAATGCTGCAGAGTAATGCTATGGAAGCTTTGACATACCCCTTTTCATTTGTTGAATATTTTAAGCCTCAATACATGTGATTAGCCAGACTGCCAGCTTTTCCTTGAAGTTTCCCACCCACGGTCACGAAAGGTGTCAGAGTAGGTTTGGGTCGACGATGTGAACATACAGACTGATGGCAAAAGTGCTTTCATTTATGTATTTTGGTCTTATTATGGTAGGCTGTTCAACAAGGGTGGGAAAGCTGGAAAAAGCTACTCAATCATTCATGGACGTCCAGGCAAAGTAATAACAAAAAAGCTTGTGACCAGCAACAACTAAATGCAAGGAAAACCACAACTAGTCCCTGGTTTGTATGGGCTATTTGTGGGTTATTTTTTATAAATTGAGTTGTGTTTCTGTAGCCTGGTCTGTCTGCTGGTGGAAATGTTAAACAAGCAGTGTTCACGTCAATGGAGAATAAAGACATAAATATTATGCTAACTGTTTGATTGGAATGAAGCACAGCCAATGTGAGGTCTTACATTCAAATCTCTTGGCCAAGCAATTGTATGCACACATTTACAGTACTAGAGACTAGCTGGACGTCATTGGAACTGGTCTTTGTACCATATTGCCCAATTCATTTATTCCACTGTTTGGTGTTGATCTGCATATGAACAACATTTGATGCCTGGCAACAGTTTTTAAATGTGTACACTGCAGGGCAAACAAAGCAGACCTCAAAACATGATGCCTCCTAATGAGGCCTTACTTGTGCTCAGACTAAACAGACCATCCAATCATTAATACAGGTTTGTCAAATAGCATTAGCATTAAAATGAGCTGAATTAAAGAAATACGTAAAAAAAAAAAAAAGATTTATAAATGACTTTGCCCCCAGCCTTGACGCAATGAGGCAACGCGTTTAGTCAAAATTTTTATTATTATTATTATTAATTGAAATTTCAGCTAAAAGTTTGGAAGCCAAACAGATAAAATTGGCTTATCCCATGAAAATCAACGGGTAAAAAAAAAGCACTTTTCTACTGTGACCGTGCTTCAAACTTGTCAATAGAAGCAGTAGCATATGTGCAATGTTTGAGCTTTGTGTCTTCATTTCTTAATTTTTAATGGATTCTAGGCAGTCAGTTTGAGATTTCTATCCAGCTGATCCCGCAGTTTACTCTGAATATGGCCACAACCTGCCTCCAGTAAGTCCAGGAAAGACCATCTGAGCACAGCTGGAAGAGAAGGAAATTCATGTTAAATCTCGACATTCATTAGCCACCAATGCCACAAGAGCTAATAAGCAAAGGCAATACACTGATTTCCTTAGAATTGTAATTAATTAGTTCAATTCATCCACTTCACATAATTCTGCTTAAACATCTGAAAACCCTAATGAAAAGTGCCACAATGTTTATTTAAGCTCTTACATTGACCTACCACATATCACTCTTTAACATATTCTTGTCAGTCTACAATTACGTTCCAATGTTGCATTACTTTTCCATCCAACCTCTGTCCATATCTTCAATTCAAGTGGCTGTTATTGCACAAATATGCATCAGTAATTCTCCAGCGCCAACAGTTTCCCCCCACTCTGCAGCCAGGACAAACCTGAGCGTGAAAGCTCTCATTTATCACTGGGCACCGCAGGGCAACAGGCCGAGCTACAGTTTGGGTGGGTCAGGTATACGAGCTGGAAAAGGGTGGAGCAGACTAACAGGCAAGGCATGACGCCAAATGAAGTGGGCAAGACTGGACAAGGTGCTGAGGGCCAAGAAGGGCCTTATCAGCAATGGCATCTAATTAAAAAACAAATATGACAATGGTACTTTCACACCTGTTTGGTTCAAACCAAATCTTCAGGTGTAAAAGATCCAGTGGGCCATGGTTCAGACCAACCAGTTGCTCTTTAGCCCTTTTAAAAAAGGAGGTCTTAGTCTGGACTAAACTGAACCAAGGTTCAATTTGTTTATGAACCTGTAGTGTGAAAGCGTGTTTGGCAATAGTTCAGACTTTTGGACCAAAGTCAGAGCCAACACACCAAGAAGAGAGAATGGAGGAAGTAAACGGGGAAAACTAATATTGGTTGGGT
The DNA here is from genome assembly GCA_024349245.1 of Neodontobutis hainanensis. Taxonomy (NCBI): domain Eukaryota; kingdom Metazoa; phylum Chordata; class Actinopteri; order Gobiiformes; family Odontobutidae; genus Neodontobutis; species Neodontobutis hainanensis. The sequence continues at coordinate 508,629 of JALDNG010000066.1, read as the reverse complement.
TTAGAAACACATACAATTATTAAAGATCATGTTGTTTTAGGTTTTGTATGGCTCTATTTTTATGGCTGCGCTACAGCAGATGCCATCTTTGAAGATGACCATTTACTAATGAGTCTTAAAGCGATTCAACTTAGCTTGAAGTTTCAGCTGTCTGTATTTTGTATTGATCGATTGGTTGACATGTTACAACATGTCAATCTTACAGCGGTCTGATTATGGAATTTCTTCTGTTAATCTGTAAAATTAACTTCCTGAAGAAACAATACATTCACAACAGTAAAAGCAATGTCATATTGACAGTGATTTTATTTTTATTTTTTTTTCTTATTTGATAGGACAGTAGATAGACAGAAACTGAGTGTGAGAGAGGGGAATGACACTGGGCAAATGATCCGACCGGCAATTAGATTAGGAAAAAACAGTGAGGTGGATGGATCTATAATAGAAGAATGGTGAACAAAATCAGTGCTATCCTTGACAGTACCTACTGTACAAAACTCTACAGGATACTTATTTAGCCACATATGAATCCAGCTGAAACAGAATACTTAAAAAGAACAGTAAAATTGCTCCTTTGAGTTAGATAATGTGAATGTCCATATCTGGACATTGATTGTTGTCTACTCCCACTGTGAGAGTAATGCAATGAAGAGTCCTCACAGTTTTGAACAGTGTGTTAAAATGTAGCAGATAAAGTGGGAGTAGACTTTGTAAAGTGGTATTAAAAAAGCGGGGAAAAAAGCTTGAAGAGAAAGAGCAGACAGAGAAACAGAACGAACAGGAACTGGCCCATTGAGTTTTTATGTCATCTGGCTGTGTGTCGGGTCCATTTGTGGTTCTGTTCAGCATTCCTCCGCAGACCACTACAGGCCACATAAAGCACAGCAGCACGGTCGCGCAAATAAGCAGGTGTGTGTCGGACTCTAGGGCCTTTATTTCAGCACGTTACCATACCGTATCTGCTCCAACTAAATGTCCAGAGTGAGAATTGTGGAGTTAGATTTATGCATGGTCTCCTCACTCATTTTCTTTACTTTAAACAGACATTCTTTATCACCCACCATTTCAACAACCAGCTCTCGAAAAATGTTGTTAACAAAGTGTATTTACAGTTTTCTTCATGGCATACAACAATAGCAATTCCTTTTTCTCTCGTTCCAGGTGAGTAATTATTTGGCATTGGAAGGCGTGCTTTATGGAGTTCTTCAATAGTTAGATTATGGGTTTATTAACAATTTCAAAAGGTTCCCATTGCTAGCTTGATCTTATTGCAACAGGATTTCTTATTGAAGGTTCCTTTGCTCTTTGCATCATTTTTACAGTTATTCTTTTCCACCAACCCATTTCAAATGTACTACAGCTTTATTACATATCCAGCGGGTGGTCACAGCGGTCACAAAGAGGGGCAGAGGAAACCAGAAAGAAAACTGTCATGTGCAAAATCCCACAGCCAGGAAACACGGGATAATAAAACTTCCATAGTGTGTATTTGCGCACATGTGTTCTCAGCCTGTTATTCTTGCCTTCGAGTCTAATTGACGTGATCTTCCAGCAGCCAGTCGGTCCTGATGCCAATGTATGTTGGCCATTGGTGCCACCAGAAGAAGTGGTGGCGCTGCCCTTTCAGCTGTCGCCACTGTTAGACTGCCCTTCCCACCAATAAGACTGGAAAAACACCTAACACAAACAGTGAGTCTATAATCAGCCCCGCAGGCTTGTACACTAACATAGTAAATATGTACCATACTATAATGAGCATATGATGTGTGTATGTTGCCAACCAAGTCATATGGAACTAAATGGGCATTCATCTGGTTATGATGGGAAACGATGGCTTTAGTGGCTTGGCAACTACATTTCTGGAGCTGGAAGGAAAATGGCAGAGTGGGAAATGTAGCATACAAATGGAAACATGTATGCTCCATAATTCATAACCATGCCATTCTGGTGGCTGAAAGCCTAATAAATCATTTTAATTTTTTTTTAAATGTTAATTTGTCACTTATAAATTGCAACAATTGGAGAATAGATTGCATTTATTTTCTAGTTAATGACGATGTCGTTAAAAATGACACTTGCTCACAATGTGTTTTTATTGACAGTGATGCTTTTTAAACAATTGTTACTCAACTCCAACTGTTGCTGAGGACACACTTCTGACATCCTCTAAACCAGGACTAAACTAGGTCTAAACTAGGATTTATCCAGGTCTAAACCAGGACTAAACCAGGTCTCAACTAGGATTTATCCAGGTCTAAACCAGGACTAAACCAGGTCTAAACTAGGATTTATCCAGGTCTAAACCAGGACTAAACCAGGTCTAAACTAGGATTTATCCAGGTCTAAACCAGGACTAAACCAGGTCTCAACTAGGATTTATCCAGGTCTAAACCAGGACTAAACCAGGTCTAAACTAGGATTTATCCAGGTCTAAACCAGGACTAAACCAGGTCTAAACTAGGATTTATCCAGGTCTAAACCAGGTCTAAACTAGGATTTATCCAGGTCTTAACCAGGACTAAACCAGGTCTAAACTAGGATTTATCCAGGTCTAAACCAGGTCTAAACCAGGTCTAAACCAGGACAAAACCAGGTCTAAACTAGGATTTATCCAGGTCTAAACCAGGTCTAAACTAGGATTTATCCAGGTCTAAACCAGGACTAAACCAGGTCTAAACTAGGATTTATCCAGGTCTAAACCAGGTCTAAACCAGGACAAAACCAGGTCTAAACTAGGATTTATCCAGGTCTAAACCAGGTCTAAACCAGGACTTAACCAGGTCTAAACTAGGATTTATCCAGGTCTAAACCAGGACTAAACCAGGTCTAAACTAGGATTTATCCAGGTCTAAACCAGGACTAAACCAGGTCTAAACTAGGATTTATCCAGGTCTAAACCAGGACTAAACCAGGTCTAAACTAGGATTTATCCAGGTCTAAACCAGGTCTAAACCAGGACTTAACCAGGTCTAAACTAGGATTTATCCAGGTCTAAACCAGGACTTAACCAGGTCTAAACCAGGTCTAAACCAGGACCAAACCAGGACTAAACCAAGTCTATGCCACAAGAAACAAAAAGACTAAACAAAATGTCATTATACACAATAATTTGCCTAATGTAGTGGAAAGTATTGAGATATAACTCAGGTGTTTCTCTTAGTTCTTATATGTCTTACCATTTTTAGGACTATCTTAACATTGCAGATGTTAAGATTGATGACTGTCTTAAAGGTATTCCAGTTAAATATACCCACAGTCTTTTTACGTGCAGTCAGATGATGCTACTACTGACTCTCTCAGTGATCCAGTCAACACTCACTCATGAGTCATCGTCACAGCAGTAATTTATAGGTGTTTGTAGCTTGTGTTTATTACTGAGTTCAAGTTCACACTTTAAGATAGAATTCCTTCCTTTTTTTAGGCTTCTATTCATTCCAAATGCCTTCTTGTTCTGCCCCTGACATTTCCCTTTCCTTCTTTAGGCCGTCCCACACTTCTGACCTTTGGCCTCTCCACACATTTGAATTGTAGGCCCATCATCACCCGGTCGCTTTAGGACGGCTCAATAAAACACAAGGATGAAAGCAGCCTTGTCCCGGGTGAAGATTAATTGAAGGGGACAAAGGGGACAGGACCTCCCTTCCTTTGCATCCATTCATGAAAAAAGTCACAGGTCACCTTTAGATGTGTCGCTCCGGAGAGTTAAATGACTGCTAACTGGGCAGAACCGGAGGAACATGTGTGGGTTGGGATTACATTTCTCATAAATCTGTGGTTTAGTGAAAATGTCTTTGGGTGATTAATCCATTCAGATGGAAATGAACCAGTATATTATCTGGGAATGTTGATGTGTTAAACCTGTTTTGAAAGCTTGGTAGTAGTCAGTTTTTCAAATATGTAGAGATGAGGTGTGTAGGCTGCAGAAATGTCTCTAATGATATGTCTATAATATGAGCGATTGGTTGACCCTATTTGTGATGCTGTTGTTAATAAAAGGCTGATGGACTTGGCCATCAAGGGAAGGTTCAACATGTATAAATTCTACGTTATGAAACCTTAAAATGTGTTGACTTTGTTGTTTTAGCGCCGGCAAGTGACCAACTGTATTTCATAAAATACAGCTGTCAATTAATGCTTATTATAAAGGCAAAGGTAAGCTACCGAGTGATTGTGTTGGTCATACTTTAAGGATACACATAGATATTACAAATGAAAATGAAAGGCTTGCTTTAAATTCACTGCAGTTACTAAGTTGAGATCTCAATTCGGTTTTGGCAGGACAAATATCTGCATGAAGGATCTTTATTGGACTTGTCTGTATTATTTATTATACAACTAAAACATGCACACAAATTCACGCCATGATGCCTTTTTGAGAAGTCCGATATAAATCTTATTTACAGTTCATCTACATTAGAGCCACATGTAGTTTGTGAACCAGTCGAGCTGTAGCCAACCAACAGTGTAAGACTGAAAAACCTTATGTGTCACAGTTTGATAAAGAAATATACTCCACATATCCAAACTATTTGTGAGCTCTATTTCATTTTAGTTTAGGCATGATTTCTCTTTGATAGCACTTCAAAAAGCAATGTCACTTTTCATATATACTTTACATACATAGACTTTAAGGTTTGATTTGCTACCCGTGACTAGTTCGAGCACACATTTCCTCCATTCCTGTTCCGCCGTTTGCGTCTAATTAGCCAGAATGTGATGGACTGAGGCCTGTTGTAAACACTATCGCATCTGCCTCCCATTACAAAGGAGAACGGCAATAACTAGGGCCTGAACCAGCGGTAGCAGGCACCCCGGTCGCACAGGTTGCAGCATGTCCGTGATGTGCCGCTCTACATCATGAAGTACTTTGCAGCTGCTAATTAACAACCAGACGCTTTAGTTTCTGCTTTAGAAAATATACAAATTAGAAAAACATTTCCACTTGTGCAGAGGCAAGACTTGGAAACAGTCCAACAGGAACAATCTCAGAAATTATAGTCATGGGTATACAACAAGGTAAATCCTCTGCATTTTCAAAAATCAAACTTAAATATAATTGTTATATTTGCATTGAGATACATACTGTATTTTAAGCATCCGACAATGAGCATAAAGGCTTTGCAAATGCCTCCAGAGTCCTGTTCACAGCTCCTGTCCGTCCACATCATTCATCCTCTTTCAAGCCGACCACTGTTATGAGTAACGCCACATAACATTGGGTTCCCGGCTGCACAAGAAACCTGACCACTGATTGGCTATGAAAAGGGATGACTAATTAGAAACACAGTGAGCGTGTATAATTAATGAGTCCATTAGGTGGAGGTAATCTCCAAGATCCAGAATTAACAAACTGTGAGAAGGCTGTGATGGAGGTGATTAACAGTGCGGCCACATTGGCTCTAATTAACTACACAACCACAGTCACAACCAGATTTGCTGAGCATATGTCAGTGTTTTAACAGTGTCTGAGTTTAGAATAGAAGTGAAAAGATCAGGACATGGGAAAGGCTGGATGTTGCTTCATTTGACTTAGACAAGGCCAGTCCACAGGAGAAGTGAGACTGAATCTTAGTGTCTTTAATACAATGAAAAAACTTATTACAAAAAATAAAACATCACTTGCACTTTATATAAAGTTAGAAAATGGGCACAGGTGTCAGACTATATACAGATGGATTAGACTCTGTGCAGAGCTTGTTTTTTGCTAAAGCCAAGTTTGAAAAAAGTACTTTAACTCCGGTTCAAGTCGTCTCTTTATCTCAGCTCCATCTGGTCAACAGTGTTCATTTACACCAGCGTGTATGCAACCTCACAACCTCCAGCAGTTTTCTGCATTTCTGTGCTGGAAAAATAATCTTATGTGAATCAATTAAATAAAAGCACTCAAACAATTAAAACAGACCATGTTCTGTTAAATGCTTCATATATTAACTTGAGAAGTTAGAAGAGAACTTTTAACAGCTTTATTCACATGCTTTACCTCAAAAAACAGAAAATCTGCACAGCTTGACCTCTATGAAATGACAGATTTAAATATATTTGCAAATTTAGGCTGGTTTTTGTTGACTATTTTCTGTGTATAAAATAAACAGGCATATTTTAATGCATTCATTAATTTTATTCAGCATGTTTTTATTTCTCTTACATTACATTTTGTATATATTTATTTTTATCACATGGTGTGTTTTAACTATGACTTTTTTATAATACTATTCAAACAGGACTTATATTTATAAAAAAGAATCCTTCCAGCAAAACAAGTAACATGAAAATCCAAGTTGTCATTGTTTCCTTTTGAGCCCCAGAGATCCGTGTAAGTGCTTATGCATTCCCTGCAGAGGTACTTCTGTCTTATCACAACCATATGCCAGGTCTGCTCTTGTTTTTTCCGAGAGATTGTGAAGAAGATAGTGCGGTCCAAACACACTTCACAGTTTAAGGTCTCCTGCTGTTCGAGGAGCCGCTTTCATCTCTGCAACTCATTATGCCACTCGTCCCTGGCCCAAGACCCAGGTCTGATGCACCAACAGTGGGGAGTCGACTTAATAATTCTCTTTAGTTAAGCCTACGTCAGTGTGTGTGAGTGCACATACATTTCCCTGTTTTCAAGTGTGTATCGAGGCATGCTACCGCCGTTTAGCTTAAGTGAAAAAGGTTGTTACCAAATTTATATGTTAACCTAGTACCTAGAGTTGATGTATTTGTTTCAGACACACAGGTTTTGCATTTACAAAACCAGGTAGGATGAAAGCACAGTTCTCTTTCCATTCTTCCTTGTATCAACTTTCCTCATTTGGCCTTTTGATATCGACATTTTACCTTAAATGTTAACAGCACAAAATGTAACCATTTGTGTGAGTGGTGTGAAGGGGTGGCTGTCAAACATATTTTTTTTATGTTTTTATTTGGAATTGATTTAAATTGTAAGAAGAGGCTCACAAGAACACTTAATAATAGCCTATAAAACTGTATTTTAAATAATTTTTTATTATAGGCCAGGAGTCAGATCCCTCCCTCAGGATGTTTTTGCTACCTTTGTGAAAAGAATGTGTCAGTGGGACGGTCATTTTTTGTATTTCTAGCATTAAATTACAAAAATAAACATTCTCATATTAATTTTATGTTTCTTAAATAGACGATTGGTAGAATCATATCTTTTTCACTTACAAGGTGCACTCGGTTGGACAGAAAACGCAGATATAAATGATTTCTAATTCCGTACCACCGGGACGAGCTGACCTCTCCTGAGTTTTCTCGCTTAGCAGCTCAAACAAAGGGTCGATACACTGAACCCTGGCAGGGTTTGACTTACAAAAAGCACTAAAATCACCCTACCGTTTTTTTGTCAAAGCTAAATCAAACAACAAGGACACTCATCTGTGTGACCGGGATCTGTGCCAACTAGTGGCAAAAAAATGATGCACTGCACTTGTACCATAGTTTGAGAACCACTGGTTTTTGCCTACTTACCCATGAATAAAATATTGTCAAATATGTTTCAAACTATTGTCAGATGCATACTGAAAATCTACCCAGTATAATTATTCTGCTCTTATGTCTGTCATTTACCAAAACTAGTCATTTTTACACTACTGTAACAATACACCGTAAGTGTTAACAGATTATTTAAACAGACATACGTAGCTACATGTAGTGTGACTAATACACCACAACTACACTGCTTCTAATGTTACTAATGATACCAAACGTTTTTATAAATGAATCATAACTTCTCTCAAGCAACTCTTTCAACAGTGGAGCAATGTATGTATGTCATATACACACACATAAGCACGTCACATGTTGTCTTGCTATGTCTCCCTGGGGAAGGACTCAGAGTGTCAGTCTACGAGGCTGTCAGTTCCTGCTCACAAACAGCCTATAAGTCCCCTCGTTCTCTGTTGGAATAACAAGCACCCCCTTATTGAATAACCTCCGTTTCACCTTACCCCTCATTGTGCCCCTCGTCTCCATCTAAAACCAGATCTAGCCTCAATACGAGCTCGCTTAGCCCTGTTATTGATAAATCCACGTTCCTTACGCCAGCCGCTACAAATTACCACATTAAAAGGCTTACAGGTATTAGTTTTGGGAGGCCCTGACCCTAATCCGATGTGGAATATGGATTTCTTTTGTCTGTCTGAGTGATGGAGAAACTGGCAGGGCTAATTAGAAAAGATAAGTCCATGGACGACACATGGTGAAGTACGAGGTATCTACAGTCACTCCGAATTAATGTCATACATTGTAGCTTATGAGTTTTACTTAAATTAGGTATTACACTAAAAGCCAAGAAGTCTGTGGCATGGGGGAACATTTAATAAAACGTCACACACTCAGTGTATGCGCTTACATCTAATTCTCATATATCCAGCAGCTTATTGCTGCCAAAGCAATACACTAGATGTTGGGCATAGAAAGCAAGGGGATGTTAAATGTAATATAATAATAAATACCTTAAGGAAATAGAAAAAAAAAACACAGATTAAAATTTCTTTCAAGCAATAAGTAATTTACTAGTCGATAACACCTAATATCAGTTTTTGTCTGGAACAATAAATGACTTGTAATTCAGTTTGTGGTGTTTAGTTTTATCTTTTGTATAAAATCAAAGTGGAAAAGCTTTAAATTGACTGTGTTTGACCACCACCTGAAGTAAAGCGTACTTTTTAATCGGTTAGACTAAGTGAAGTACAATAATGGAGTATTTACTTTTGTTACATTCCACCACTGCAAACAGCTCTTGAATTTCTCAGGATAAATACTGTATCTATCGAATCACCTTATATCTCAAACAGTTAAAAGATGAAAACTCTTGTTTCTTTCTTTGCATTGCTTGAGTGGACGGCAGTTTCCTTCAGATGTAGCAAGTCAATAAATCACAGCTTTGCAATCCTCTGGTGACTCTTTTAAACTTTTTTTAAACTTTTTAAAACTTTTTTTTCTTTTAAAAAAACATAAGCACACATTCAGTGTGAGGACTGTCTATGATGATGACCACTTTTGCTCTAAGTCAGTGGTGCTCAATATGTCGATCGCAATCTACCAGTCGATCGCAACGGTAGTATTGGTAGATCGCAGATTGCTTAGGTCACAACAACACTAAGTGCAGCAAAACCAACAAGCTTCAGCGAGTTACCTCTAATTTTTAGACCTGTGTTTTTTCCCTTAAACTTAAGAAAGGGTTGGGGAGCTGGACCAAGTAAGTGAGTAAGTAGGTTTTTTCACAATGACATTTCGAAGTGTGTTTGCCTCACCTGTTATTGGTTCATACGGTTATATAAGGTACATCAACATACATTGTACATATAAAGAATCCTCTATATTTGTAAATAATTATATGTTTTGCATTTTGGTAGTGGGTAGGTCATTTTGACTTGGTCATTTTATAAGTAGCTCGCATGCTGAAAAAATGAGAGCACCCCTGCTCTATGCAATTAAAAGTTATCTGCAGCCTGGTGATCATAGGAACTTTTTTCTTTTTCATATTTATCAAAAGTGCGTATGGCAAAAAATTGGGTGTACAGCCAGTTTCACTCTTTGGCATTTATCAATCTGAATGTGGGCGTACAGTACGCTCAAATCCATCGGCAGGTCAGGAAGTGGTGTAAATATAAAGTTAGCATCGAGCTGAGCAGCAAAACCATTATTTAGAACTAACAACGCATTAACACTGAAAATCTTCAATATTATCCTTTGTAACAATAGTTTAGTATTTTATAGTGCCATATTTAGATGCTGTCCATTATTCATTCACTCCACAGTCACACACTGGTGATGGTCTTTAGCCACAGCTGTCCTGGGGCAGACTGACAGAGATGTGGCAGCCATTTTGTGTCTACATCCTCTCCAACCACCTCCAAACATTCTCACACATTCATACACAAGTGTGATGGCACTGGAGGCAAGGTGAGTTAAGTGTCTATCCCAAGGACAAAACAACATTATCAACAATAATAATAATAATAATGGATTGGATTTATTTTGCACTTTTCAAGGCTCTTTAAGCACTTTACAGAGTCCAGTATTTATTCACTCCACAGTCATACACTGGTGGTGGAAACTTTGCGGCCTTTTAGCGCCTACAAACTCTCCAAACATTCTTACACATTCATACACCAGAGCCACAGACACTGGAGGCAAGGTGGGCAAAGTGTCTTGCTCAAGGACATGACAGTATGAACCTACCACCTGAGTCACTGGACTATATCACTACAGAAGAACTTTTAGGCTAAATGCTAATGTTATCCATTAGCATCTTGCTGTCAATTAAGCTATCTTTACTGTACTTTAGCCACTTGAGATAGAATCATGTTCAAGCTAAAGTATGTTTCAACTCATAGTATGAGGGTCTCTTCTGCTGTAGAATACCCACTGATCTCTAAACAGCATGCCAGGGGTCAGAGGGCAACAGGTAGGAATGCAGCACCATGGAGGTAAACATAATGAAGTCATCACTGTGTAACCTCTGGTAAGTTATGAGACATGTGCCGCTCAGTGGCAGGTGGGTAAAATAATGGGGTCATCCCTCCAGTCATCACGATTACCTCAACACCATTCACTCACTGACAACATCATGTTTTTACTTATACAAATGACAGTTTTGAAGTGCTTGATATTTGCAGATATGAGATCTTAAAAATACAAAATACCTATTATGGTCAGTGTAGGGTTCTGATGTTTTTTCAATAAATTATAACGCATTAAAATAACACTCCAAAAAAATGTAACAGCTGTCAAAAGATGACCAGTTTAGCACTGTTGGATGTCAAAATAAAAGTGTATTCCTTTTTTATTTTTATTTTTTACACAATAATCCTGCATGAAGGATCAGCACGTTTTTGAACTAATTTGTCTTTTTTTCTAAGAAGTGAACTCATCATCTGAGTGCTCTGAGCACTGGGTTTGTCATTAACAACAACGTGTCCCTGCAGGGCTACCATAAGTGCACTCAGGATTGCAATTTGCAACATTACTAAAATAAGAGTTACAGTGATCTTCACAAAACCACTAAAGGGACAAAAGCAAGACAAAGCCTTTCTCATGAGTGTAAAACTGGTGAACATCATTCCAGGTTTTCCAGGATGCGTGGGAACCCTGACAGTAGCTTAGTGGTCAGGCCACTGTCAACCTCTCCACTGACAGTTTATGGAGCAGCCGTTTCCTCAGCGGTGACGTGACTCTGACTCAGGCCTCAGATGACTCAGCATCAAGGTGAAGCTCTCATTAATTTGTACCACTTTACACGATTTTCCAGTTAGACTTGTTTTCTAATGAGGCAGGGCAGGGGCAATTAGGTGATTAAGGTTATGGCAGCGGCATGCTTTTCTAGGCAGACGGCAATGGACAGAATCTAACTGACTGTCTGAATTGTGACACAGTAATTAGATAAATAGATGACAATGTGTTTGTGAAGCACTTGAATGGATGGATAATGTGTTAGGATTCCGGTTTTAACACATGTGTGGCCACAACCATCATTTTAAAGATATTCATAGTAAAAAAAAAAATATATATACACAACAATGGTGCATTTCCATGTTTTTGAATTGATTTCTCTGACCATATTAGACATCTAAGAACTTTTAGAGCTTATCAGGATCTTCATGTATTAGGTCCAATTCAAGGATATCCCACATGTCCCAGTACAAAATGGAAATAAAGAGAACTTTTCAAGTAATATTTTTTTTGTTTAATGTCCTTCGTTTATACTGTACATACCTATTGATCTAAGTTTAACATTGCCCTGTAGAAGATCACCATGATGTAGCTCGACTGGTAAATCAAACCTGGTACTACGCCTGTCCATATTGACAATTCAGATTATAATACAGTCTAATTTGTTCCTATCGCGCAGACCCCTAGATAATAATCTTTTTTTCTTACTTACTGACACAACTTTGTAGAAAAGCAGGAGAATATTACAAATGTTCTCGTTGTCCTAGCAACCTGTATTTGTTGCAGTCTTTGTAGCCACATTTCAGCGGTCGATATGACCAATCGCCTCGCACTTCCTTCTCACTTTTCAGCACCTTGCACGCACGTCTGGACCCAGAAGGTGTTGGCGAAAGGTTCAGTCACAGTGTGTATGTGTGTGTGTGTGTGTGTGTGTGTGTGTGTGTGTGTGTGTGTGTGTAGCCTATGATTCATCTTGCCATTCTTGTAGCACATGGAAACATGCCGCTGAAAGGCATCAACTGGGCCCTGGCTGACAGTTTGACCCAGGAGACTGACCTGGCAGCCTCGTCTTGTGGACGCCTTGGGGGATTAGGATTTGATTCAAGTGCAGGGCTTGCAGTTTATGGAAAGCAGTGGTAATTGACACATGAATTAGTATTGAAGTGTCTTTTGATCAATAATAGGGTGACTTTTAATTTGCAAGATGATACCATTTATCTGTGGAGGTTTGAGGTCGTCAAAGACATATTAATAAAAAGGTTTCAATGAAGGCATCTAGACGTCTAGGTTTAAAGGTGAAAACGTTTTACCCCTTATCTCAGGGACAGTTCTGACAAAGTCTTTTGGATGACAGAGAAATGTTTTTACCTTTAAACCTACGTCCAGTCTTTGTTGAGACCTTTTTCATTAAAAAACTTTTAGCAATAGAATAATAGTCTGATGTTTTATGAGTCCAGTCAGTGTCCTTTGAGTGAATGGCAATTGCTCTGTTAGATATAAAATGAATGCATATAAAAAAACGCACACTTGAAAAAGTGGTATGGTTCGTTTGTGCTCTTTACTCTCAGTGGCTGCAGCAGAGACAGAGCAGGCAGCACACGATCCAGAACCTTATTACATCTCTCTGACAAGGGCCTCCAACAGAGAAACACTTAGTTTAAGACAGGTCTGACAGTGTTATGAAATAATAACTAATGGCTCAGAGATAGATCAGACTCAGGGAGACAGCCTCTGTTTAAAGATTTTGTCAACACGGATTACTGCTCACATTCTCTCTGTTTGCCATCGGTGACGTGACATTTATGGTACTTTATATTCGTTTTGGAGAAAGTGCCTCAGACACAGACTTGTTTTTGTTGCTCGTTCGTTAAGCCCCGCTCGTTTAGTCCGCACAGAGCTGACACAGCCCGGAACTGGTCTGTACAGCAGCTCTTAGAAAAACCCAAGTTTGATGTGCAAACCTTTAGTAGAGCTGTGGATAGTCTACTCGGGTCATTTGTTGTTGTTACAAAAAAAGACTCTATGGCATTGAACTTGTTGTTTATTCATGAGTTACTTGTTTATGTTGTGCTGATAGTTGGGGATTCAAGGTTCAAAGGTTCAAAAGTGTTTATTTTCATGTACACAGACAGAAAACATGTTTTCCTGCACAATGAAATTCTTACTTTGCTTTACACATTAAAATGTTGTATAGTAAAAGTCAAATAAAAATAGAAATAAAAAATAAGAGCAATAAAAATAGAGAGTGCAAATATAAAAATAGAGAGTGCAAATATAAAAATAGAGGTAGTGCAAATATAAAAATAGAGGTAGTGCAAATATAAAAATAGAGGTAGTGCAAATATAAAAATAGAGGTAGTGCAAATACATCAAAGACAATAAAAAAGTGAGGTAGTGCAGTTCTGAAAATAATGAATGTGCAAAGTGTAAATGTAAACAGTTATGTCCATGATTGCAGACTCCTGTCAGCTGTTTAGGAGTCTGATGGCAGAGGGGAAGAAATTTTCATTTCACACTTCTGTACCTCCAGCCCAGAGGGTAGAAGTGTGAACAGTCCGTGCTCTGCAGAGAGGGCAGTGGAGTCCTGGTGATCTTCTGTGCAGTCTTCACTACTCTCTGCAGTTGTTTGCGGTCCTACACAGTAGTGCTGTCGTACCACACAGTGATGCAGTTGGTCAAGACACTCTCAATCACGCAGTTGTAGAAGCTGTTGGGCCTTCTTGACCAGTTGCGTGATGTGAGGTGTACACTGATGTGGACACCCAGGTATTTAAAGTTGCTCACCCTCTCCACTTCGAGCTCCCGGATGAACAGTGGTTGAGGTGTTCTCCTCTTCTTTCTCATGTCCACTATCATTTCCTTCATCTTGTCCATGTTGAGGGTGAGGTTGTTGTCTCTGCACCATGACATCAGACTGGCCACCTCCCTCCTGTAGGCTGCCTTGTTCCCGCTAGCAATGTGTCCTATTGCTACGATGTCAATAAATTTAATATAATAATTACTGTGACAGGCTTTCATGGAGTAGATGGTAGTTCCATTACTACATTGCTTTTAGATTGCTGTACTAAATTATTTATAGTATTTAGTTAAGTTATAGTAATGTTGCACACTGGTTGAAAAACACTGGTCTATAATATTAGTTTTAAATGCCATTCAAACAGCAGCCTATAACCACCTCAGCCCCAAGCCTAGCATCTACAAGATATGTAAGAAGTTCGCCTGCATCTGACGTGTGAATACCTCACAAGTAAGTAAAATCAGAAAATTAACATTTTCTGAAATTACCTATAAAAGGATATTTGACTAAGGATGGTTTAAATGGAGAAAATGAACTTTCAATGTAAAGATTAAGACAGAATCATGTTTGAAATAGTGAAGAAAATGCCAACATACACAACAGCTACATTAAATCTTATGTGCCCAAATCAAATAAGTCATGTACAGCTCAAGAGCAAACTGGTTTACAATTGAACAAGCTCATCTCATGTGTCCTGCCCGCTCAGTCCCTGAGCAAACCAAGTTACACAAGTGGCTCTTAAATTTACACATGATATAGGATCAATGTTTGCAGAAGTGTGTAGTTTTAGTTTAGGTAAAGCAGACTCTGCTGTCTGGTGAAGGCTGCAACTATCAAACCCAATGACACATTTGTCCTCTGACGGCTCTTGCGGAGTCGTTTTGTCTACCCGTACCGTAACAGAAAATTCAGGTAAGGGATAAACAAAATAGTGACTGAAAATGAGACGAAGGGAAAGAAAAAGAGAGTGAAAAAAACATTACGGGACCTCTCCCTGTGTTTACCTTTGCAATTTTGGCCAATTTGTCTAAATTGCTTAGCTGACCTCTTCGAAAAAAAGCATATGCTTAACGTCAAAAAGCAGCAAAATATGACTGATCACCTTCATTTTGTCCATTTGGCTTCTTGGCGCAGGGCACAAAATTGTGTATTCTTTCCATGGCGCCAAACCACCCGCCCTACATTTAATTAATTTCCTCCTATTTATATGGCTAAAACTTTACAGCAGTTTTCTTTCTTGCTAGACCCAGACTAGTGGAGCTTGGCCTAATTATCATTTACTCTTTCTTTAATGGTCTTACTATGTCCAGCTCAGTTTTTGTCACAGAATTGTGCAGCAGAAATTAATTTGTCTGAATCAGATTGTAAGAAGATGAAATTGCTGCCATCACGGCCAATTGGAGAGTAATGTGGCTAAGCATCTCTTATGGCAGGCAAATGAGGAAAATGGCTTTTATACTGCGTTTAGGAGGACAAATATCTGGACCAATTTCCCTGTTGATTTGCCTCTCTATGGATCATTGCTGAGTAAGCCTACTGAAAGAAAATGAACCCAAGACTGACATAAAAATGCTGCCTCTATAGACGACCCAAGCGTTTGTAAAAGGTTACCTTGTCTTGCTGTCTTACCCTGATTGTTTTGTATTGTCACAACCTCATTTCCTAGATGTATTCTTGTCATAAATGCTAAAATACTAGATTGATATCTGTACACATGATATGGAATTTTCCTATAAATATGTAATTAGAAAGAGATGTTACATAGAAAGATTCAATGTGGGAGATGGGATTGGAACAAGTGTAGATACCATCTTAGTGTAATTTGGAAAAGCAATTGCGACACAAATAAGAGGTCGCATTTACTTTATTTCAAGATGAGTGAACTCAACTGAACGTGTCAGTTTGCAACTTTAATGCACTGCTGTAAAGCACATCCAGTTCTCCCCTTTCCCTACAAGTACACCATGTTTTCCTTCTCCTGTCCACATTTAATGCAGTGCTGTGCTTGTTTATCTGAAGGCTCCAGCTTTTCCCGTAAGTGAGCTGTCAATCCATCATCTCCACGGTGGGTAACCAGACCAGGCCTGTTTCCACTGGAGTGGACCTGGGTGGGCAGGGATAGAGTTGTGGGGGAGGACTGGTGGTAAATGTATAATGTGGGATAAGAGCTGAGGGACCAGGATAAAATGTCATGTGATAAGACGGTGGGACGAAGAAGTGCTTGGTTTAGTAACTAAGAAGAGAGAAGAACAGACAAAACTAGTAATCAACACCACACTTTGAGTAAATGGCAGGGCAATTTCCAGACAGGCCAAAGTGCAAGAGCAATGTCTTGTGTTTTAAATATAGTAATATACAAGCTATATGCATTAGCATATAGGGAGTGACATAATCAAGGTTTCCTGGAAACTGTGTATACTCCTTTTGCACCGTCTTTTTTCTCATCTTGACTTGTAAATATGTAGCGTCACATTGTGAACCACAAACAGAGCAACACATTCTCACGAGGCTGGACAATGACTTAATCATGTAGCCTAAATCCACCTTTTCAGCATGTATGTAAGCCAGCACTTGTCGGTGTGACAGTAGGCAGAACAAGCCGAGCGCCACACGCAAAGGAACATCTGATCACAGAGTCAGCTGTGCCGCAGCCCTGTATTATTCCAGTGACCCAACCTGAAACAGCACTGCACCAGGTCATTTATTATAGTCAAACCTCCTGGTCATGTCTGCATGAGTGTGACACACAGAAGAAGGGGGAGGAAGGGGGGTGGGGGGTTTCCAAGCCTTTAAATACAAGCGTCAGGATTCCCTGTTCTATTTTGGGCTCAGCTCTCACTGGCTCTCTGAGGCTGGACTTTTGTTTTTGTGCAACAGCTACACCGTTGATCATCTTTTTTATTTGACCACAAATAGGTATAATTACTGAAGATATATATTTTTAAACTTTATTAACGTTATAATTTCAATAGGGCAATACATTTTCAGGATGCAAAATATACTACTCACATCTGAGAATCCCTAGAGTATGGTGGTCTTAATGCTGCACTGATTTGTTTAATGAAGTGCCAAAATGCAGATGGTCATGCTTCCTCTCAACACAGATACACAGTGACACAGGGATATGGTTGGGTTCATCTCAGGAAGCCCTGGACTGTGTACAACCGCTGCAGCAATAACAACCCTGATCCCAGCCATTTGCAAAGCCACTCTACTGGATTCTCAGAAAAGTGTAATTAACTATATTGATGATGGCTTAGAAATGTGATGCATCATTCTGGTGGCAACCGGCTTGTGCAACATCCAAGGCGAAAAAGAAAATATTCAAATGTACATGTGTTTACTTTTCTGGTGGTGCTATGTGGATGGACAGGCATGCAGGCTACACTACACAGGACATCCAGCAACCATTTGTTCCTGTTGTTGATTTGTGTTAGTTTATGACTTCCATGTTATGTGATAGATCACAGCATCAGAAATGGGACAGTTTCATGACATCATTCACGCTACATTTCCAACTAAGAGCCAGTTTTTGATTGCGGCTGTAAATCTCTTTCACATTTCTCTATACTCGATACAAATGTTCTTTTAGTAAAGTAGAATATTGTCCTGTGTCACTCTATTCACATTAACATGTAGCAGCACTTTCTGCAGAGGAGGGCGAGTGGGTTTATGCTCAACTGCTGAGTGCTTCAAATATATTTAAAGCGAGACTGAACAGTGGCCACTGCAGCCACAAGGGGCAATTACAGGATAATAGCAAACCATTTCCCCACATTTTCTGAAATCAGTTGCTCTAAAGGCCAGAGCGCTGGGCAGCCGTGCAGAATAAAAACATTAAAGCATGGTTAACGTTTGGTCCCAAATTCCATTTGTAATTAAGTTAAAAGACTAATGCTAAAGCTATAGTGAGACAAAGCAACTTTCTTTTGTAGAGGGTGCACCATAGAAACTCAACACCACCAAAAATCACAACACCCCTTAAAAGAGTTACGACAGTATATACATCCGTTTATGCAACACCAATGGCAGCCCCTCATGGACATTCTGTCTTTTACGAATAAACCCCACAGAAATGGGTTAGATAATAGCTAACTTTAATAAACAATTAATTTGTTTCAAAAATGCTCTAACTATTTTTGTAATAATAACTCCTCTCACTAGTTTTTAGGAAGATTAAATGTCTATTTTTCTTAACATAGACGAATGAAAAGACATTTTAAATTATTTTGAGTAATGACTTCAACTTAGTTTGACTTTATATTATAGAATTATACAATTGTTCTACAGGCATTACAAAAGAATAACTGACCTACAAATTTAGGAGCCAAGGAGAATTTAAATGCTAATAGCATCAATAAAAAAAAATCATGTAAACATAGACATAAGTGTTGCTCTACATGTCACCAACAATTAACAGTAAACAAAAAAATTTTTAATAAAAAATGCTAAAAATGCTAAAAATGTCCAGTCATCACTTTACAGCCCTAACTCCGTATTTGCACACTGACGACATTTACACTCTGTTCTTCATTTTAAGTTTCCCCCTATTTTACATAAACTCCAGCAAATCTCATAATTTGCCTAATTATGGTTATGCCTCCATATTACCCTTGCCCTGTTTTCCCCTGTCTCATTACTCCTACAATAACACAAATCAGAAAAGTATACACTGTTCCCTGCAACACAATGCGCTGGGGGATAGCTCTTAACTATACTAACACGTTTTAAATTCAAATTTCTCCTGACATTCCTGTTCCCCAAACCTCAGCTCGGGTGTCGGAAAACAACTCCAAGGAACTTCGCAGCCGTGCATTATTCCCAGCTGGAAGGTAAACACAGTGCGGAGCAGGTGGTTGTGGGGATTGTGGTGGATTTCGCACAGATTTGGATGTAATGTCTGGTGGCAATTAGGTATAATGGAGGATGTCAAAGCTGCTAGCCGCTAGCCTCAGATATCTGCTGCCTAATGTTAGCTTCACACATTCACTCTGGCATATGGCTTTGACTGCGCAGCCCAGGGCCAAATTAGTGAAAGCTATTACCTCCTTTCCCTCTGTGGCAAAGGGCACGGTAGAAAAAAAAGAAAGGCAAAGTCTTGAAGACATTTGTGCGAGTTGTTTTGACAGTGCTCCATGAGGTGTTTTGGGAAATGATTTGCACTCATTTTTTAAAGTTTGTCGTCATACCTTTAGAAATTCACCAGCTTTGCACTTAGTAGTAGTTGGAAAAGATCAAATGCAAAAAAACAAGTAGCTCCCTAAGGAACAGGAGTGGCCTTGCTGACGCAGTAATCAGATCTGTGATATCCTTCAGAACATTGGATAATCTCGCCCAGTCGCAGGACAGATGGAATACATAACTAGACTGTCCTTGAGAAGTGGCGAGTGGGTAAAAGTTAAAACAGAGGAACAAAAATGAGAAAATGCATTTAAATTCCTTAGTCTTTAGTGCTATGACCACCACGTCTAGACAGTTATCCAGGTTCAGGTTCAGGTAACTTTATTGTACCCATAGGTAAAATTGGTTTGCAGTTGGAGTCCAGGCATTCTTAAGACAAACAGGAGAAGAATACATTAAACTGGCAGTAAAACATTAAAAAAGTAATAAAAATCAGTCATACAATAGATAAAAAATTGCATAAATAGAATAAAAAAATAATAAAAATGTGAATAAATCAAAAACCTTACAATACTTTTAAAGCATATGGTTTTAAGAATCTCTGTGCAGATGGGAGCAGTTGAAACTCATTGTGTAAATGTTTGTGGCATATACGCTGTAGAAAAAATTTTAATAAAAATGATTCAACATGATAAAATAAACCCATTATGGTTAAAATATGTTGAAAACATGTTGGATAAACACAGCCAATCAGAGGAAAGGGGGCAGTAGCAACCGTACCTCGGGACTGATGCCATATAAAAACAACATATATACATTACATAAATCTATATAGATAAATGATTATGATTGGTCAAGCATGATGTCTATGAAATGGAAATTGTTTTGAATCCCAGAGCTATTTTTCTGAGTGCAGAGAATGAAGCTGGCTGCATCCCAGGATCCCCGGTTATGTAATGACATTGTTTGCTAAAGTATTGGTTATGGAGCTCTACATCTATCATGGTTATTCCAGTACAACTGCTTTTCAACAAACAGCATACACATTGCCATACTAAGTATTACTTTTTGCACATTTATTAATAAAAATGCAAAGTATGCAAAAGTCAGATTTTTGTACAAATGGCAAAAGATAGATTAATGACTTGAGACCAAAAATAGCTACCAGTACAATGCAAAGAACAAAACAAATAGAATGAAAACACTGCTTATGCTTAATAACAATCAACTCTAATATTAACCTTTAAATGTATTAGGTTGAAAAATGCCAGCCATCAACACAGGATATAATGTATATTTGGTTCTTACAGGTAGCTCTCCAAGAGTCATCCTATAACAGAGCATGCACACACTCCAAACCTCCCCCACAAAGTCACTATTCAGGCAGTGAATCATCACTTTTCTCCTTTCTATATAATATGCAGTATTATTTTGTCATTTAAATAGTCAAGCACATTTTTCACCAATTTCAAGCATTATAAACCACAGGCCAAGAAAAAATGGCAGAACGGAAGCGGCAGTGTACAATGGTCTCCCTCATGGATTTGAATGAACAAATATGGTGTTGGCGCCAATAGACACACCTACACCTCAATAAAATATATGACATCCCGCCTATGTGTGTGTGTCTGTGTAAACTACATCTTAAAAAATACCATTGGTTTAATTTGTTTGTCATCAAAGGTTTAAATGGCCATATTTTATCCTATGAATGATAGTTGATATAGTTCCAAAAAGTCTGAGGTATGTAATATAGATTTTCAGCTAAACTTTTGTTGTACTTCATATAAATATAACATAATCAATGATAAGAGTCAGTGAAAGAAAGTTTTATTCATTCTACAATATGGAAAAATTCACAACTCACACACTTCCTTGCTACAGTCTCTTAGCACCTATGGTATTCCTGCAGGGACATACTGTTGTCTATGAACAAACAAAAAATATGTCAGACAATAGGTTCATTTCATTAGAAAAATATGTTCATAGGCAGTGCTCAATTTGTCCATTCTAGGCACATGTAGCAACAGGACTAAATTAATACTTACAACTTGGTTCCATTGATCCACTGTTATTGAATTGCTATTTTGATACAATTACACACTACTAAAAAAATAGAACAATAGTTTTGACCGATGTTTTCCATTTTATTCAACCTCAACATTTTTACACAATGCATCTTTCTCCTTGGTAAAATTGTGCCATGTACTGTACTTAAAATATGGAAATGGCTGTATGTGTGTTTGCCTTTTCATGAGTCCTTTGCAAAAGTATTACATGAGACATCACATTGAATTTATATGTACGTATTATTTATATACTCCTATATAGAGCCTAGCATGTGTAATATATGGATATGGATTAAGTGTTCTATTCCCAAATGTCTGCCTTCTTTAACATACTTTTTATAGTCTGTATGCTTGTTTATATGAAGTCTAGAACACAGTTGAAATATACCAATCTTTAACTTGTGTTTTCTTCTGGATATGAATGAGCTATAAGTCAAATTTGAACATAGAGGTAGTTGCATACAGATCTGTACTGTCTGAGGCTTACACTGGCTCCATAGCTCCAGACAGATGGCAATCTGATCTCGAATAAACACCACTGTAAATCCATTCAGAATCCAGCCAAACAGCCACCAGCAGCACAACATGGCAACTGAAACCCAAGCTCCACGGCGCAAAATCGAACAAACCATCTGTGTGGCACCGAAGACTAAAATGGAAAGATGTTTGGGAAGTGACCCAAACCGCGGGAGGAAGTTGTATGTCGATGTTCTTCTAAACGTGAAAGTGCCATGGCGTCTGCCAGGTGTCAACAGTAATCGACATGAGAGCTGGCCGCAAAACCTGGCCCTGATGGGTTCAACGAGAGCCGCCACGCCCCGCAGACTGCTGCGTGAAAGCAATTCGACACACCAAGCAGGTACGTAGCAAGCACTCACGCAAGAGTCACAGAGTTTGCCTACTCTTCAGTAGTTGCGTGTAATGTCATTGGATCTCCGTTGAACTAAAAGGCATGTCGTGGAAAATCTGGAATGAAGTGGACCAGTTTTGTAGTCACTTTAAATTAGGTGAAAATGTGAGACAAAGTTAAAATTTTGTTGACCAAAAATGATAACTTTTAATGTTTCCAGTATAATATTCTAATATTGTCATTGCTGTATGTAACTTTGGTCCCTTTTAAAGCAATTTTAATTTAGGACATTTTCAGTCTATCAAATAGTTTATGGTCATTTTTAGAAATGTTGCCATAGCAAGTAGTTAATGCCTGATGGTGTTCTGGAGAAGTCTTTAAAAATGACCTTCAAAAACAGTGTGAAACCATAACAGGTTCTGTTTGTTATTGCAAACACATGAACTCCAGAGAGGATGCTGTGTTTCAGATGTTCAAAGTCTCCAACATTAGAACCCGGGAGATGAAAGAATGAAGATGTCTCAACACACAGGAACTATTTTCTCTCTAATAGCGGCATGTTTCCTTTTCTAGTAAAGGCATTAAGGCAGTAACCCTCACATATGCTGGAGTGGAGCAACAGATGGTGAGCTTCAGGGCGTAAAAAAGTCTAATACAGCTGTAAAATATGGCAGCTGGCTTCTACTGTATTCCTCCTCATTATTTCAGCTATTCACAGCCCTGACACTTTCAAACCAGGAGAAAGATGGAGGCATAAAGCTGCTGCTATAAAAATGTCTACAGCGGCTAAAGACCCAACACGTTTAGCCATGTCAGGTTTTAAATGGGTTATTTTAATGGAAGCTGCAAAAGAGCTGCGTGTAGTGCGTCAGTTGTGAAGGGCTGATTTTTATCTTTGCAAGAAGATGGTGTAATGGTAAAATGATTATTTTAATTCTTTTGGACAGAGCCTATTAAGCCATAAACTACTAAGACAAATTTATTCTCCAAACTATATTTTTTTTTTTCATATATCAAGCACACTGGTCAACCAAGTTTTCTGAATCAGTAAGCTATTGTTAAACAAGACCCATTATATTTTCATTTGGGGAAACCTCTTTTAGAATTTTGACAGAACAAATAAAACTCCAACTGCACTTGTCACCTTTACTATTTTTTTTTCAAACAGAGCTGAGTTTGTGAGAAAAAACAACAGGCAGGCCAAGACTCAAGCCCTGTAACCTAAATATATCGCCGTAGTCAGATGGAGACAAATTGTATACCTTTAGCTAAAAATGGAAAACAAATTGAATGCTCTTTTCTTTAAAAACACAGACAAATTGAGTGAAGGCAGAGCAGAGCAACTTTTACTGCTGTATTTCTGTAAAACAGATGGGGAGTGCCATTAATGCGAGACCGCATCATGAAAATGGATGGAACAGAGCGGGTTTCTATGCCCACTTGCCCGTGCCTGTATTACAAGAGCAGACAGAGGGTATTTCAAATAAATACAGGATGCCACAGAAATGTACACTTCCCTCTAGAGCACCGGGGGCCAGGACTGGATCTGCACACCTAAACACTATATTCATTATGCCCTGGCCTCATAAAGTGATTACATTAGAGCTTGATGATTGGGACGAATTTGCTGCCAGGTACAAGTTTCCAAAGAGAAATGGCCTCCCTTAATGGATGGCTCTCTCGTTCTATTTTATCACTCTCAGACACCCAATTTCATTGTCGAAGTCACTCCTCGACTAAAACACCCACTTTCCATCCAACAAAGTGCCAAGCTCCAGCTGCATGAGAGTCGCGGGTGTAAATTTGACACATGGAAGGTCAAATATTACCGTTTCAAGGAAAAATCAGCTTTTGGATATGCTTATAAAGTAACTTCTTGTTAATCTGCGATGTTTAGACTGATCCAACAATTATTTTGTGATGAAGTGTTGTAATTTGGCTTTTCGTTGTAGAAACCGTTTCTGGTTTGTTTGAGTTTGCGACAGTCATATATTTGGGCGAGAAAGCAGCTTTCAGGAGTGAATGAGTGGATGGAGAGAGCAAATGAAGTTTACAGTTTAAAAAAGAACCATTTGGAAAATATGAAATTGTGTGTGGACCTGTTGGCAGTTATAAAAGCACAGTTGGTAAAAATGTTCATTTTGGTTATTGTCAATTTTTCCATGTGTATCAGAGAAAATGAAAAAAATAGTGGACTACAGTTAGTAATGGTGCATGGCAGGTGCACAGCCAGAGTTCAGCAACATTTGGCAAAGTGTAATTCCAATGCAGTAACTTTAGGTAGGTCAAATCCTACTTATACCTACCTAACTCTACTTTACTGGTCTGCAAATACTCTCATAAAGTTAACTGCAAAATCTCAACACAGCAAGGTTTTCTGTAGGATCGAAGAGCATTTATTTTCCTGGCTTGGTTTTGTTACATCATTTATGAAAAAAAAAACAAAAAAAAAGTGTGTGAAAGAAAATAGCAACATTAGCTCAGCTGTAACTTGTCTTTTATGAAATTAATTTTCACATAAATATTCTATGTATAAATTTTGCATAGAAATAAAGTATATGTTTGTTGTTAAACAATTATTTACAACATACAATTCTTGTACATAAAAAAGTGTTGAAAAATGTTTTATATATATGCATTATTTTATAATATAGCAAAAAAGTGTACAAATTTTATGGATAAGTCAGTCATTTATTTAAATTCTTATTTTTATTGTAATTTACTCACAATACATCATATTTTTTAGCTTAAACCTCAATAGAAACCAGCGGAAGTTTCATTATTCAATTATCATTGCTTTCACGCAATGATAATTTTTTTGTGAACTCATTAACATTTAATTCCAATGTGTTTGTTTACAGACAAGAGTGTCCCTGAAGGCTACAATTTGCAGTGTTTGTGAGTGTATATCACCATTTTACTTCATTTTGGAAACCAGCCACACTATAATTTGGAAGTAAACTCACGCAGATTAAATAAACCATATTCAATGAACTCCTATACATTTATATTTTTTTATTTTATCTATTTATTTTATATATATATATATATATTTTTTTTTTTATTTTTTTTTTTTACAAAGCAATAAAACCTTCATTCTAAATTCTTTTCATTCACTGAGTCCTTCTCCACACAACAGAATGAGTCGGATCACACTCAATCAGAAAAGTTGTCAGCACTAAAGTTGGAGTAAAGCCCCCCGAGCTGCAGCTGCTGGGCTGTCGTAGTGTCCCATATAAAGAGCCTCTTGTGTGGAGCTCAGTGTTGGAAAACGTTGGGGGGCTCTGCTCTGATGCGTCCGATCACAGACTCTTTGTTTGTGCCTGACCTGTGGCCATCTCCAGACAGGACCCATGAGGAAAGCAAGAACTGATTAGGTACCAGGCCAAGAATTCTCTGACAAGCCCTCTTACTTCAAAGATTGAAAAAAGTACAAAAGAAACATTTCCAGTAAAAGCTAATAGAATAATTTTAATTGAAAATGTCTATTTTGACAAAGCAGTGTCACTGGCATTTCGGCAGCTGATACCAGACAATTATACGTATTATGTATTATGTGTTTTCATCTAGAAAAAGTAACTTTTTGGCAAAAAAGCTCTCCCCTATATCTTACTCATCAAAATAATATTAACTCGTGTTCTAAAAAATTGATGGAATTGTTTAATAAATTTATCGCGCTCTCAAAATACTAAAGGAAGTAATGATTAGTGCTTTGTGTTGTCATGGCAACCACTGATATCGTGTGAGTCCGGGGCGTGAGTGAATGCTGTGCAGCTGGGCCTTTGCTCAGTGACAGCCGAGAGACAAGCCCATCTTTGTGTGCGGCAGGTGTCTGACTGATCGAAATGCACAGGAGATCGTGCCCACACATGAACACACGTGCACACGCTCCAACACAGCCTCACACGTGCAGACGGTTTTTAAGCGGTGAGTGACATTGCACTAAGAAAAAATAAAAGAAGGTGTTTCAGCATAAAAACAATTATATTTTCAATAACACACAAGACATTTGAGTTTTTATTTGAAACTTCAATAAACAAATCAGGACAAATGGTGTTGTTATGACCTGCATTTGTTTACACTGCTTATGGTTGGTTCATTTAGGTTTGGTTCAACTTTGCAATACCAAAAGAGTTATCAGATCTCTGAGTGGTGTTCTTAACTCCGCTGGTGATTTTCTTTTCTCATGTTAAAAACGTCTGATTCTGCAATATTGGTGTGCGTTTTTATTTGGACATGTTGAATTGCATTTTTGCTTAAACTATGGCCTTTATCAGTAAAGCTAAGGCAGAGTTTCTCTTGTTAGGTGTGATGTTAGGTTATTTAAAAGATGTGGAGTTTCATTGGCATTTACAATTTATGAATGTTCTGAAATTATTTAGTGTGGGTTGTTTTGTTTGTCTCTTAGTTTAAAAAGAAACAATTAAGATTTTTACCTTTGCATCTATAATGAAGTGCATTTGCCCAAAGATAAATAACTGTTTAATGTGGGAATTTAAAGAGTTGCTGAGCTGGTCATTCCATTGTCTCTGCCCCCATCAACTTATATAAAAAAAACTATAAAAAAAGTTGTTTGCTGATAAACTTTTTTTCAGCTTCCATGTTTTCGCTTTGCAGTCGTCCAATCTAACGTTTTCATTTTCTCAAAGCGCGCCAGACCTGTCGTCACCCGCGGCCCTCAATGCTGTCTCTCATAGTCAGAACAACCAAAAGTGTTGAAAAGGGAGCCCGCCCTGTGGCAACCTTAATATGTTGGCTGTAGGAGATATGGGACAGTGCATTACATGGGCTCATATCAATTATTATCTTTGCTTTATTTTGGATCTTTTTTTAGTTATAAATTGTCTGAAAGTCCAAAGCTTCAGCCTGGTGGAACGCCTCTCTGTAGTTGTACCAGAAATTTAGTGATGTTGTGACATCACAGTTTACTCCAGCTCAGATTGTCATTCACTCCAACAAAATGAAAATGGGTGGGATCAGGCTCAACAGCGGGTCTATCAGCAAAGAAAGTATAATAATGTCCCACTGACCAGTCACAGCACAGAGGGCTTTGACTAATAGGGGTGTTTCGGGGACTGACAGTGAAATTTATTAAGAACAAATGTCCTTTTTGAAATATAAAACATGTAAGCCTTTTTTATTGTCTATGTTTAAATATTTGAAAGAACTGTAATTGCAAAAGTGGCTCATAGCTCACTTTTCATATACAGTTTACCAAAACGAACACTGATTTGAGAAAGTAACATAGCTGATTTGTAAACTGTAATTTATATGGGGGAAAAAAATCACAAATAAAAAGATTTCCCTCTTCTTCATTTATCCACTTCAGGTTTACAGCTACATTTATGGTTCCTGGTCCAGAGCCAGGACCAAAAGAGGGTGTAGCGTCCCTCTGCTCGGACAGGTTTGGATTTCAAACGGATGCCAGTTCGGCCGTAGTGCGAGCTGGGACCACAGTCGGACCACCGGGGCCCCTGCTAAAAAGCCATTCTGTTTACCGAAGGAGGCTGGCTTGTGTGCGTACCCTGGGTGGTGCCGCCACTTCTCGATTTTATATTTACACACTTTTTTTTTTCCAAAGGCAGATTGCTATTTCTATCAGGAATGACAATTACTAATGAGGAATACTCTTCTCTGCTGTGACACCCCTTGGTGACACATTGGTAAGAATGTGGTGGAAGCGGATGGAAAACAAGCGTTGTTTTTGTTTAGTCCTGATTGGTCCTGGCACATTTAAGGAATGGAAGCTGAGGGTTGAAACTCATAGGTGGTCTGCGGATGGAAGACAAGCGGTTGGTCCATTTGTTGCTTTAAAAGTTTGTCAAAGTTTGCCAAAGGTGGAAGCAAAATGATTGCAATTTTTCATCAAGGGGACACCACTTGATTCCACAATTCCACAAGTCCAAATTCAACCACCGGATTCTTGCAATGTTGGTGTAAATAACTTTGGAGTCCATGATTATGCTAAGTGTAAATCTTTCAAACCACAGCATCTAGGAGGGCTGCAGTAAAACCAGGGCTGCATCATATAAAAGCTAGCGTCACTCCGTTTGAGCTAAATAGAGCGTATTCACTTCACTTTTGAAAACATCTTGTCGCCTCTTGACTTTTGTGTCTTACCCATGACCTTCTTGGAGGTTAGGCTGTTCCCCATAGATCCAACCGGACCTGCTGTTTGACGACCAGTTCCCTTTACATCAGGAAGAGTCACACACCATTTAAGCCGAGTATTAATGACCAACAAGAGCCCAGGACTCTACGACTGAAGACCTGTGAGAGTACTGTATATACACATAAACGATGGAGTACAAAGGGCACGGCGCCAAGGCAAAGAGAAATGAAGTGTGAGAGGCAAACCGAGAAAAAGCTCAAGAGTTGAAAAGAGAGTAGATAAAGATTGAACGTTTTGAGAAGCAGTAGCCAAAGAAATAAACCAATGTCAAAGACTACACTGACCAGTAACCATCCAGCGCATATGGCTGTGTAGGAATGTAATTACAAGAGAAGTCATTAAGACTTAAAATATCACAGTGTGTTAGCAAAGAGATGATACAGATTGAAAAGTCTGACAAAATGAGACATCAATATTCCTACTGACATTAAAGGCACCATATTTAAATCTTACTCAAAATACAGCTGTTTTACTTCAAAAACAGTAGCATACATTAAGTATTTCAAGTAGAAACCACGACACCCAGCACTCGTTCATTGAGGGCACCTCTACACTGCCAGATTTTTGTTGGAATTATTTCATTCCAACATGAACATTGCTGGGTTAAAATGCAGCTTCTTAAACAAATATGGTCTTGTTATTAATAACAATCTTACAAATTTCCAGGACAAACAAACCTGGTGCAACACACTAAATACAGATATTTCTACACTCTTGTGAGTCAGTCTTTATTTAGACCTCCACTTTCCAGAGGTGGAAAACATTGTGAAACAAAAACATGTTTTTTATATTTTTTGTGTGGTTGAAAATTTCCTGTCTTTAGGTTGTCATCTGAGACGACAGAATTGTTGGAGAGTTCTCAACTTGTACTTGCAGTGGCAGAGGCCATGATGCAGGGTTATCTTGACTGTTCTCCTTGAAGTCCAGCTGAGGTCAGGATCACACAGAGATCAAAGCACTGTTTAATGTTATCTTATTAGCACCTCGCTGGTACGCCGCTGACTCTTAACCTTTGACCTCGCCCTCCAGCACTTGAAGAAGGCTCATTGCTGGTCATCTGATCCATCACAGAGACCTGAGGGCCAAAAGGATGCATCAGGACCATGACAGACCCCCACTGATTCTGCTTGTGGCCTCAGGTGTTTCACACAACTCCAGTCAGAACATTGTTCACATGTACTTCAACGGACTCAATATAAAAAATGTATAAAAAACACAAAACAATATCTTCTGTTCTTCATTTGTTTGTTTATACTGACTGCAAACAACGTTCTGGAAACCAAAAGGTTACCCAAACTAGAGTTTCATATAGTGGGTTTCTCCTACTTACTGGGCTCTTAAAAGATAAACAATACAACAACATTAAGAAACCAAACTCTCACAATACAAGGTACAGGCCATCTATGATCACTTTAGCGCTTTCAGGGTTATCAGGGTTATTTCGACTGGACTCTGCTGATATTTTTGTGTTTGTATATGAAATGAATAGCCCAGGTGGCATTACTGAAAAGTGGGGGCAGGGAACAGCGGGGGATGACGCTTGATTACTAACACAAAGCTTAGGAACAAATGAGCCAACTTCTTCACAGTGACGATGATAATTGATATTGCCACATAATATTGAAACTACAGTAATTTAAACATGTAAGCTACTTAACCATACAGAAATGAAAATACAAAAAGCAGCAGAGAGTTTTAGGCTTCTCCTTCAGACACACAGCATAGGTACATCAGCTGCACCAATGACACATTACAGAGTTGGCACATTACAGCGACTCGGTCGTGTCTCACCATGATCCCGAAAGGTTAGGCTCTGGGTTTGAAAATATTAATAAAAAAATGTCATGTTTACGTGGATGTGTGAAAAGGGCTGTAGTGGCTAAAAACCATGGAAATTGTAACCCGCACTGATAGAGGTATAACAATTTAACAGTTTATTTACAGGGGTGTAACAAGATCTTTTGCCAAAAGATATCGCAAGTTGAAAACGTGACAAGATTCCTCATCAGGGTGAAAGCTGTCTCGTAATATTAGTTGAGTGTGAGGGTGAAATTTGAATTTAAGATGCCCCCTGCCACTTTTATATTGTCTGTGTGGCAGCATTTTGGTTTTCAGTGGCTCAGCCCCCTTCTCTGTCTATCCCAGGCGCTGTGGGTGCCCCACAACGACTACAAAAAAGCACTATATAAATGCACACCATTTAACATTTACAAAATAAGAAACGAAGAAAGAGGGATAGACAAGACACAAACAGTATGCTTTCAACCAGCCACACCTGGAAAAGATTTTTCACACTATCTTGTGTCTCGTCACATCACTATTTATTTATCATTTTTAAAACACTATATTTCAATATACATCACTGTCAATTTCTTAATTTTTTGTCACACTCGTTAAGGTGTTGTATTAACATGTGACTGTTAGAAACTGTTACAGTCTGTCCAGACCATTATCATAGTGAACAGAGCTGGTCTCAGAATGAGGTCTTTAAATATGCAGACACACACTGGTAATTTATGCGCCAGCCCACACATGACACACTCTCAATCAGCACTTCCTGTTTGGCTCACCGCTGGAGCGGAGCCTCATCAGCTGTGATGTCACTGTTGAGGTCACCAACAGCACCCCGCTGGTCCCCCTAAGGGCCAGGGGAAATTATGAAGTCATGGATCAACACACACTAACACCCACAACGTGCACACTCAACTGTTCTCAACTCCAGCTGGTTCCTGCTTCAGCTCTGACAGTCAGCACCCGACTTGGGACGGAAGACGTGCACTAACTCAGAATACGTCATAAAATATGTTTTTTATACACAGTTTATTCAAATATTACTTGTAAACCAAATCTATCAGTCATAATGTATATCTTGTAACCTTAGGCTGAGGTTATAACTGTAACATGGCTTACTACCAGACTCCAACGGGAGTACCACTAAACCTCTCTAAACCTCTCTAATTGTATATGAAAAGTGCAATGAAAAAACACTGGTGACTAGAACTAATGTATGAATGTGTAAGAATGTTTAGTGAATGTATTTGGTGATGGTCGGAGAGTCCGTAGGCATTGGGTGGCTGCCAGGTCTCTGTCAGTCTGACTGTGTGTGACTGCGGACCCTGAAAAGCGCTATATCAATTTGACGAATAATAATAGTAATAATATTCTGTTTGTATATTGTCAGCATAAGAGTTTTTGCTATTAACTATGACAAGAAAAAGTCATGTGGCACGGCAAACATGGTTGTCATCTTACAATGAACATTTATATAATGATGTGATTATTACTGTTAGCCTCTTCCAGTAGTACTTTGGTCATGACAGCTCTTATACATTTGCACATCTTAATAAACTCAAGTTGTCCAAAAAGTGCCAGAGGTTATTTTTCAGAGGACCATAGGGACACTTAGAGTAAGAGAAACTCTGAGGACAACACACAATTCATTACAACAGTACAACAAATAAATGTAAATTTAATGAGACAACTGCCATGTGTCCCTGTCTCTGTGCAGCACCAGGCTAAAGTGTGTCCTCAGTTTGTCCCTGGAGTGTCCCCTGTGTGGCCCAGTGCTACCTCATGAAGCCTCATAATAAAACGTAAACCTCTGAATGCAATCAGGCTGCCATCTTAAGTAATGGACTTTACATTAAGCTGGCCCACACTGCATGCTAATTGCACGCAGGAGGCTCCGG
The DNA here is from genome assembly GCA_024349245.1 of Neodontobutis hainanensis. Lineage (NCBI taxonomy): Eukaryota > Metazoa > Chordata > Actinopteri > Gobiiformes > Odontobutidae > Neodontobutis > Neodontobutis hainanensis. The sequence continues at coordinate 476,753 of JALDNG010000066.1, read as the reverse complement.
ACCACAGCAGCAGTGTGTGTGTGTGTGTGTCATGACATCATGGTTATTCAGAGATTAAACTTCTCAATGAGCGTGAAGTGCAGTGGAAGCACAACATACAACACAAAGATATAATTGTAAAGAGAAAGTTTGACCTGCCCTGTGCTTTTCCTGCATTTGACTTATCTGACCATCTCCTTCCATTTAAATAAACTACATTTGGAGGATTGTTTAAGGCCTGACTGCAAATGAGTAAATATTGTGCTAATGTATTATCTAAATGCAACATCTAACATACGCACCGATAACTTATAGGAGATGTTTTTTCCTAATAAATCTAAAGAGCAGTTTAGATTTTTTACATTTTGGAAACTTAGCCCACTGTCACACTGTACAACTTTAGCCATTACCGACTAATTACAGCTCGTAGTAAAATGGGTTTAAATGCACAATGAGTCAAGAACTGAACTCAAACAAAAGACTGTTGTTGAGATAGGCAAGGCAAGGCAATTTTATTTATATAGCACAATTCATACACTGGGTAATTCAAAATGCTTTACAAAAATAAAAGACACAAGATATAGATTTAGAAACATAAGAAAAATTAAAAACATTTTAAAAGAAGAGTGCAGATGAAAAAAAAACACTAGTGTAGGCGGAGCTAAAAAGGAAGGTTTTTAACCTCCCTTTGAACATTGTTAGAGTTGAGGCTGTTCCAGGTTTTTGCTGCTTGAAACTTAAACGCTGCTTCACCCTGTTTAGTTCTAACTCTGGGCACGAGCAGAAGGCCTGTCCCAGATGTTCTCAGAGTCCAAGGAGGCTCATAAGCTACTAGCATTTCAGAAATATATTCTGGTGCCTAAACCATTTAGAGACTTGTAAGTTGTAAGTTTCTCTAATTCTGGTTGAGACATTATTCCTTTGACTCTGTAAATATATTTAAGGTGATAAAATGCAGATGATGTAGTTGACTTAATGTGACTGCGGAAATTTAAGTCTGAGTCCATGATGATCCCCAGATTTCTAACCTGATTTTTAGATTTTAGAGAAAGACTGCTGACACTTTCTCTTTGTTTCTGTTCCCAAAGATGATTAGTTCAGTCTTGTTTCTGTTAAGTTGGAGAAAATTATGTTGCATCCACACATCAATCTGTTCGATGCAGTGACACAGTGAATGGATTGTTCCATTTTCACCTGCTGTGAGTAAAATGTAAATCTGAGTGTCATCTGCATAATTATGGTAGGATATGCCACAGCTGTGTAGTAACTGGCCTAAAGGAAGTATGCAGAGATTGAATAATAGAGGTCCCAAGATAGACCCCTGTGGAACCCCACATGTCAGGACCATTTGGTCTGATACAAACAAAGTACTTTCTGTCTTCAAGATAGGACTGAAACCATTTAAGAGCAGTTCCAGAGATACCTGTCCAGTCCTCTAATCTTTCTGACAGGATTTCATGGTCCACTGTATCAAACGCAGCACTCAAGTCCAACAGAACTAAGACAGAGACTTTGTCCGCGTCAGTGTTCAGACTTTGATAAGTGCAGTCTCAGTCTGTGATGGGCCTGAAACCTGACTGAAAAGGATCAAAGCAGTTGTTAAGTAATAGAAAGTCATTAAGTTGCTGATATACAACTTTTTGATGACTTTCCCTAAAAATGGCAGGTTTGATATGGGTCGATAGTTGTTGAGCACTGTAGCATCATGACTGCACTTCTTTAGGAGAGGCTTAATGACAGCAGATTTTAAGGCCCTTGGAAATGTTCCAGACTGTAAGGAATTATTGACTATATCAGTGAGTTGTGGTAACAAACTGCTTAGTACTGATTTTAGAAATCTAGTGGGAAAAACATCGAGGCAGCAGGTGGATCAACTCAAGCTGAAGACAGTTTTTTTAGTTGTTCTGTCATTAATGGGTGTAAAATGTGTAAACTCAACCAAAGATCTCCTAGGTGGCTGCAGTGTTGTTGTTTGCCCTTTGGGCTGTAGCATGTTTAATGCCTTGAACCTTGTCGTTAAAAAACAATGCAAACTCATTGCAATTAGTGGTGGAAACTATTTCTGGAGGAAATGGAGCTGGAGGGTTTGTTAATCTGTTCACTGTAGCAAACAGGACACGTGAGTTTTTACTGCTATTGTTGATGAGCTCTGAGAAGAATATTTCTCTTGCTTTTTGCAAAGTTTGATTGAAAATATGTGTATAAACATATACACATCCAGTGCATAGGACCTTGTTTGTAAAAAAACTGATATGTCCTTCTCGTCCGTCACTGCTGTTTTCACTGTGTAGAAATGCAGTCAGACCAACCACGATTCTATTTTATTTCACACAGTATTTAGAAAAGCAAATAAAATATGTTTATGGAAATATGCGACTATATTATCAGTCGTGTTTAATCAGTCCTGCAGCGGTGTGTGTTCTGTTCCAAAAGTGTGTGAGTGGAGTGCTTATAGCGCAGACCTGGCAGCCATCCCACTCAGGACATTTGACCTTGGGGATACTTTTTTCTTCCCGGGCAGTTTTTTTCAGCCCCTCTCTCCTTTTCCCCTCGCAGAGGCTAAAAGGCTCAAAAGGGTGGAAAGCTAAATATTGTCTTTAGTCTCCTGGACGCCAGGTTGCATAAAAGGTTCCAAAGCCGTTTGCATCAAACCTCGACCGTCAAAACCACAAATTCTGTTTTTCTAGCCATAAAACTACCCCCACCAAAAAGAGGAGGAGAAAAAGATTTCCATTCAGTTGATTCTTATAAATTTAAACAAACTGCAAAAAATGGTTTACTCCCCAAAGGAAAACATGGAGTTAAACATGAAAGATGTGTGTGAGCCTGTGAAACAGCAGCAGGTTTAGTCTGGATCAATCACAATGAGTTACGGACGCACTAAAACATTATCAGTCGCTGGTCACAGATACACACTTCCAATATAGAGTTAACATTCTACAACTAAATGACAGAACGGGTTAGAACATTATTAACCACCTTCATTCCAGTTTCTTTGTAACAATTTGGCCCATCACCATCTGTTCTGTATTTCTTTGCAAGTTGAAGTTTGAGTTTGCAAATGAAGACAGACACTGAATACCATAGATGTTAGCATGTGCACCTTTACTGATACCACCATGTCCGAGCAGGTCTGTTATATTAAATCAAGAATATAACATCGCAAAAGTGATGATTCTCATCAAATTAAACAAAAATAACTCAGCTCTAAGCTCATCTGAAACTCATTACGCCCATCAAATCAAAAAGCATTTAGCAAAATCAACAGCTACCCACTTCTGTTGGACAGCTGGATTTCTGTTGCTAGCCTTCTTCTACTTGGAAAAACAAAGGCAACAAAGGATTAAAAAAAAACAGAGAAGCTAATACTAATACGTTGATGGGTAACTCTTTCATTTATAAATTTTCATCTCTTTCTCCAGGTCCACTGTGTAGCTTAACATATTATTCTCAATAATTATCAAACATTTATTGATAACAGTGCTCACTTGGCAACAAACCGATTTTTATATTTTTAATCTGCTGCAATTCATTACCATTTACTCTGAACCAGCAACAGCAGCTTGTATTGCTCCAAGCAAATTGTCCATGTCCACCGACTGTGATTCAGCCAATGAGGTGGCAGTACTGACAGGACTGGGCGTGTTTTAGGTTTGAGGATATAGTGACCGTTTTACCATTATGAGTGTAAACAAGGTGTTCCATGGAAGCCATGCCTTACCTGTGTCACTTATAAAGACTATCTGCAAGAGATGGATTACAAAAAAACTAATGTTAAATGATGTATGTGAGGATTTATTAGATGAACTTCAGGTACTGCCTTTGTTAAAAAATATCCAAAATAAATATCCCTATCTATATTTACAGAAGCCTCAATGGATGGATTGGGTACGTGTCCAGTTCATGCATGTTAAGTATGTTTACAGAGAGACCACACGTAGGAGCAGGAGCTGATCCAAGTCTGTGAATCGTCCAGCAGCAAGTGTGTCAACATACACAGGTACGCTACAAACTGTACACAGAGGTCGGAAAGCCACAGAAATGTACCTGGCACTGAGCTGGACTGCATTAAGTGCTTCTCCCACCCATACAGTTTATGTTTGTCAATATAAACCATTTCAGCAAATATTCCCTAATGTGGTCTGCTGTGATCACTGACATTTATGACCTCCAGGTATGCACTGTGTCCAAACTGGATACCACCATGTTTAAGTCAAAACAATCACGCCACATAAACTCAGAGCTAATTTTCCTTCTGCATATTAGGTTTATAAAATCACCTCATTCTTTGGCAATTATAAATGTGCAAGACACAATAAAGGCAGAAGGAAAAGGGGTCTAGATTTTAAATAAAGTGCTGAGTAAGAAGAAGCAGTTGTTCTGGACTGATGGGACAAAGGACTTTTTATAGATGTTTTTCTTAGCACAAGGGAGTCTGTACCTAAACTAAAAGAGGTAGGAAAGAGGATGATAATAATCCTCAAAGATTTTATGACTTGGCGATTGATTGCTTGGTCAAGATGTACAACATTTACACTACTTATTTTACTAGTATGGAAAGTTTTGATTTATTCTTGACAATTAAGTGCCCCAAACCAGGAAACAGAATTAAAGGTTATTACACATTTAAGATTAGTCTGCCCTCTTCACAGTGCACTGTGGCAGTCTGCACTCACAACAGGACCATAACGAGACACTGCCAGTGCACTCCAGCACAGCTCCGCCAAATGTGTTAATTAATTAATACCCAGCCAAATAATAAAAAAGTGCAGCGTACACGCAGTTTCATGTCTGTTTTGACTTTTATAGATCCCAGATTTAGTGTGGAAAGTGGTAGACCCACGTTTCAGCCCTCATTTTGAGTGAAAATACAAGTATATAGTAAAAAAAACAACTGTATTGAATACCAGTCATTTAAGTAAATACATGGGCCCAATCTACTTTGTGTTTGTGGCGTGTGCTTCATCAAGTCTTGGGGGAACATGATAAGATGTTACGAGTCAAAGTCAGCAGTGCTCACGAGCAGAACAGGGTCTGCTGTATCGTGGAAAGGAGCGTAAGACCGCTTTGCCCACAGTTTTGAATTGTTCAAACTGCAGCTTGTTCTTTTCATAAGAGCCATTGATCAAAACAGCTAATTGGAGTCTGTCTCCACTCCGTTTGCAAGTATTCTTCTGCCTGTAACAGTTCTCTATCAAACGTTTTCTTTGTTATTTAACTACAAAAGCATGTAACACGTTTAATCCAAGAGTAACCCAGTAATACAACACGTTAGTAATGATGTTACCTAATGAGTTACTTTGAAAAGTAAAGCTAGTGAGTGAACACAGTGAGGCTACTGTCGCTAAATATCCATCAGACGTTTTAATAAAGATAGTGTTTTCTACTTGAGGATGATTGTTTTTTTCTTTGCTGTCCCCCCTAATAATTTATGTGACAAATACAAGGGTCTTTATTTCTATGCTATATATTAAAACACCATTTGGATTGGATCATTATCTGATACCTGCAGATTCTCAAAGAATCATTAACTGGATTGTACTGAAACTACTACTAGCTTTTGGTGGTTTGCTGCGGATGAGGCTTATGCCATTGACCACTCGCCTCCTTCAGACCCAGTTCTGTCCATCCTGCCTCAGCTTATTTAGTCACTTTTCTCTTTAGGTGTTGAGTCTTAAGTTTTTCATGTCCAGAAGCAACTGACTCACTGTTTAAAGCCCAAACAATAGATCATTAATTATAAACTGAAACATGTCTTTGATTTTACATATTACAGAAAAACAATACAAAGCTATTTTGCTACTTCACCAATCACTTCAGATACTTATTTCTCATGTAGCGGGCTTAGCACATCTGAGCACACACCTTACCTCTGACCTCTGTCGGTTAAATGATGGTGGAGCTGCGAGCCCTCGCTGTCGTCACCCAGCTTCTCAGCCATTTGAAAATGAAAAGACACAGTGATGGATGGAGGGGACAGGGCTTAGTTTATTCGAACGTGTTGACACTGACTGACACCAGCACAGCGCACACACACCTGTCCGTCATGATAAATAACATTCATAATCTACATCTGAATAGATCAAACTGATAATAATTTAGTTTGACTATTGGTTAAGGTTTACTAGAGATTGCTAGAAACATTAAAGAGACTTCTAGTTTTTAATATGGAGCTAATTTAAAGCAGCTTTTCTTCCTCGAGACATTTTGCTGAAGCACTGTTGAGTTAATTAGCCTACAGGGTGAAAGGACAGACGCTGGAGACTGGAACAACAAAGGGAAACTATGGTTAAAGTATTGTGTAAATGAACAATTTAAATGGTAATGACACTTCTTCATAACGCTGCCACCGCTGACCCTGAACGGCCAGCGCGGCTAAAAGTACGTGCTATTACTCATAAATATGTGCAGCAACAAAACATGAGTCTACCCTGGATTTAACCCATGGCTTTGTCCAACTAATTAACCACACACACATTGTGGTTGGTTGAGGACGTTACATAATAATGAAAGGATTTAGGCAGAGGAACCGAGAGTTATAAAAAGTGGAGTAATTATTAACATTTGGTCTGGCTTTGTTTCAAAAAGTAATGTCTGACCTTGACCTTCTATTAAACAAAATCTGAAAAGGGAGGCTATTTAAATTTAGTATCAAACAGAATCAGCCTTAACATTATGACTGACAGGTTAAGTCAATAGAAGGTGAAAATCACACCCCAAAGAAACTGTGCAAACATAACAGTGTAAACACAGGAGCCATTGCTTAGAGCTGATTTTTTTTATTACTACAATATAATAAAGACAAGCATAATTAGCTTAATGCATAGCTATGTGCATGTTTTAACATATAACCTTGATGTTAGGCCTAAATCAAAAATTGAGCATGACTGAGCAGTGCAGTGATATAAAGTGAGCATATGCTGTGTATGGACACAATTTGTTCTTATTGAAATTAGTTGTAACTAATGGCTGCATTTGACGTTTAGTTATTTATGTGATAAGAATCACAAAACTCTGTGTTATCTGGTTTAGCGTCATAGTTTAGCGTAGCACCAGTAGTGTCCCTTGTGTGTTTTTGTCCGGACCCAGCTGGAGTTGGGTGCGTGGCCTTTTACCAGCCTGTTTCCTGCAGTAACCATAGCCCCGCGACATGAACCCGTCACCCCCTCCCATTACCATAAAGCAACACAGCTAGCACAATTAAACATAATTTAAGACTTAAGCTATTAAGGTCACATCTCTTCTGGAAACACACGCCCATGGAGGTCCTGGTATCTGTCTGCCACAGGATGGATCTGGACAGGTTCTGGACTCTGTGTGTGCGTCGTATGGTCGGGTAATTGCAGCCATGGCACAGGGTCAAGCAGGGTCTGTTGGGGGCTGTTCTCTGGGCTGAATTGCCCGGGAGGAGATTAGGACAAAATGACAGAATGTGCTCTGCGCTCCAATTACTACTGAGTAAACACGAACACACACATCCACTCAATGGCAGGTTGGCAATGAATATGCAGGGAACAGAAACACGAGTCGGATTAGACCGTTCGCATGAACTTGGAGCCGAATAATCCTGCCTGCGTGCAGACCTCCAGCACACAGACAAGTGACTGCAGGCCACCAAGAGCCCCCATCTAGCAGACCTGAGACCAGACAAAGACGCCAGGTCTAAATTATGTTACAGTCTGTGTCAATGGCTCAGCCTTCAGGCTACATACAGCATTGTGCCAACTTTGTAACAAAATGTTATAAAGTAAGGATGCTATAATTTCTTTCAGTTTTTCTATCAGTTTCCCAAATGTAATGTGAGAAGCCCTAAATCTTCCCCGTGAAGAAGAACAAGAAGTACAGGATTTAATGGAATGGCACCTACAGTGCCCTGAACTTAAGGTCCTTGTGAATGTCTGGGAAAAGACAAAATGATTTGAGGAGTCTATATTCAACGAGAATCTGTGGTAAGCAATATACTGTACCTGCCACAATTTGCATTTCTTAAATCAATGATATACGTTTTGTTTAAATTACTTCACAGCATTTCTGTACATCTGTCAAATACTGTTACACATTAGTGTATACTTGTATTATAGAGAAATGTAAAAAAAAATTATTAAATTTATTAATGCACCATCATGTCTATGTATACACCTAAAATATTTAATTATGGGTCCACCATAATATTGTTTTTGAAATTATAATTGCAATTTTGTCTTTACAAAAAAGGTCTGTTGCTTCAATCACTTTTTTCCTGGCCTTATGCAACAAACAAGACCAAGAACATATGGGCCAAGTGGAAAATTAACAGCAACTTTAAGTTTTTCTGTGACACATATTTGAAGATGCTCTCACTCCCATCATGTTCAAATAGGAAGATCAACTTTAATGCTATAAATGGACTATAAATATTGCAATAAATGCTGTCAAACATCAAACACACATCATCTGGATCCATGCAATAGCAGCTGCTCTGAAGAACAGTTGATGCTACATTTAAATAGAATATATTTGTTAACATGATCTAATCTTAGCTGTACACTTTACTTGATTTACTTGATAACTTGTTTTTATGGGACTGTAATGTTACTCCTTTATTTTTGTGTAGCAACATATCTTTAACTATCAAGTTTAAGTACAAAGTGCATAGCGGTTTCTAAGTCCTACCAAGTGGCGTTTGCTGATCTTAGTGCTATCACAGAAACCCACAAACACACTTACACACACTTTAGTGTATTTGCCCTGAACCACATCTTGCTGATGCATCATATTCTGCAGCCAGGGAAGACGGAGTCATCCCAATACGGCCGTCTGCCCTATCGCTGCTGCAGCTTGTGTGGTCCACTCAGCACTGCCGCCACTGCCACGAGACCGGACATGGTGTGAGAGAAGGAGGAGTGTGACCCACAGCAGCTAAAATATATGACGTGACATACAATCTCTGTGGAAGACGATTTATTCTGCAAATACATATAAAAGGTCACATGTGATACGGAGCGTTGGCAATTGTTTATTGAACTAAAACTGAAGCGCTCACTGTGTGTAAAATATACTATATAAGTATTAATATTTAACAAAACCATTCTATTTGAGTATTTTGGGGGGAAAAACTAACAAAAAAAGCATAAACAGCTGTTAGCCACTTGTGCCAGTAAGAGATTTACTACTTTAAGTGTAACATTAAAGAATGGGATGAATATAAATGTAAACCTATTTTCTCTCTGGCAATGCTGTGCGATATGAGTACTTGGTATCAGCGGTATAGCAGCCTCATACTTGTTTAACTCAATATTTTTGAAAGATGGAGTTTCCTAAAATGATGACAACAGTAGAGCAAAAGGCCTAGAGGCAAAAAAACTGTCTTGATTTTCAGAGTGATGAAAGATCTAAAAAATCCACAAGCCTCTGGACTAGTTTGTATAAAAACGGTCTGGCATACCAGGCTAGTTTTTACCTGCAATCATAGTTCTATAATTCTATTTTTTCCATGCTAAAGTGAATGGAGGACTCGAAAATGTGCTTTTCCACCTCAATCCCAATCCCCACCTCAACAGCATGGCAACCTTTCCTGATTTTATTTGAAATTACAACTGGATCCTTTTGCCCAAAATAATAATTACACTACAAATAGCACCAAACTGGAATTTAGTTTTTTTAGAGAACCATGACCACAGAGTCCAGAATGTTTCATTTTGGGGAGCTTTTTGTCTTTAATTGATATTCAGTCAGACAGACAGGAAACAGGATGAAGTAGAGGGAAAGATATTGGGCACATTACGAGAGTCGTAAATAAAAACGAGTCACTTGATTATGTGGCATGCTCTCTACCAGGTGAGCCCCAGAGCTTACCTTAAACTTTTAAATCGGAGTTCAGAGTTAGACTGATATTAATTGAATGTATTGTCAATATTTATTTGTGTTTAACTTTGCTTCCCTTGTTTGAGAGCAAGTTTGTGATTGACCAAAGCTTCTGGTATGTGCTGAACATGCTCATCAGTGAGTTCTTCAAAAAAAAGCCGAGATAATTTCTTAAAGACTTGTTGTAGCCCTGTAATGCCTGACACATCAAAAAATGGCCAGCAAATTCAAATTTTTTGGAACCAAGAACATTAAAAAAAAAAAACATATGATACATTGGGTGATTTGATAAATTAGAGGTCTCAGAAACTCGAGTAGCAAATATGATACAAATTGTTTTGTAGGGTTAAGAATGTGCATTATAAAGTTCATTGACCCTAGCACAAAAATATCTGCAGAGGGCTTTTACTCTGTCAACATAGTCCGCCACAATCAAATGCAAAACCAATTCAGATGACATAACAGTCCAGTTGCGTTTATTTAAAATACAAATCTCAGCCTAGTCTTGCTAGTTTCTACAACGGCTAAGTACTGTTCTGAATCTGAATCCTTCCGTGTGCAGAGAGCACAGCAGCTTTTCAACACTGGGCAAAGGATTTGAAACACAATACTGCATAATAACAACCGGTTAAAACCTGTTATCCTGGAGGAATGTGCAGTGTCAGAAACAAAGAAAAAACACACATCCAAAAACAGCAGCTGGATTATTTTGTTTTCGGGTCAAGACTTAACCTGCTAGATTAGATGTAGGTGGGTTTTATCTGTCCAGACAAGACAACTAAAACTTTGTTGCTTTTGACTAAATTCGGCATTGCCTTAAATCTGGGCAGGGACGAGTCGACCTGTACACATTGCTATAAACACTCGTCAGCTGTGTCACGGGTCAGAATTGTACAGTGAGTACAAGCAGCACCGAAGCCACAATGATAAAATACTCACCACAATGCCACAGTTGCAGGCTAAGAATAAGTGTGCCACCCAGCAGACATGTGCAACACCTCTGCCACTAAAACCAAAATACCTCCACTCGGTCTTGGGCTTACAGTGTGGTGGCTGACGTTTGAGAGAGGTTTACACAGTTAAGATTTCATTCTCCTCGAATGTCAATAAAAAGTTACAGTGAGACTTATTATGAGTGTATAAATGTGGCTGGTTATAAGGTTTTGGTCACATAATTAAAAATAAAGTTGTATTAGAAAACTTAAGAACATTGGCAAAACTTAGCTAAATGTATGATTTGAATACATTTGTTTCTCAGCAATAACTTTGTTTGCACTAGTTTCCTATGCATCAGAGTCCATATGGCAATCCTAACGCACCATATGATGTTGTTCACCCCCCAAATGTGATGCTGGTGCACCTCAGCTCTTCTGTAGGTGGTACTCAGTGTTTTTTACGGATGAAACAAGATCGTGTGGTTGTGAAATGCCAGCAGCAAGTGCTTAGGAAATATGCTTACCGCTTCAAAAACTGCCCTAAGTCTGCAGAAGTATGCCCAGAATAATGTACATTATACATAACCTTGGGGAGTTGTGTGAGAATTTCAATATGAAATACTCTTATATGAAACACAATACTGAAAGTAGAAAAAGTGTGGTGTTGTAAAAACTTTTTGAGACTTAAAAAACACACTTGAGAGAGAAAAAAAAGAAGGATGTATGCAGTAAAGTGAGAATGCTTTATGCCTGTCAACACTTCATAAATTTTGGCCAATTTTCAGATCGCAGAAAGAAAAGTTATAAAGAGAGAGGTGGCTTGGTAAATCTGAAAGATTAATCACAGTTTACCTTTCAATCAAAAAGACATTGTGTATCATCTTAAAATTAATGATTTTAGCTAAATATAACTAATACAAAAAGATGGTGATTGACTTTGGGTGGTCTATATTTAGGATCAAGATTCCAAAGCTGGACAGGGCTTTGAAAATCGCAGGCCAAAAACTACATACCCTCATTTTTTATTATAAGGTTCTGATCATTTTTGCTCTTCGAAAAATATTAATCAAACAAAAACTATTCATGGGCAGAATAAAAACTTGCAAGAATAAGACCACGAATTGCAAACTGGCAAGATTTGCCCTCTAACATTTGTGTCCTAAAATTTAAGACATACAAAGCCTCCGTTGTGACTAATGAGACGACATGCAGTTGCACTTTAAAGTAGGCTATATTGCATGAAAATTGGACAACCATGAATACTTGAATGTTAACAGAACGTCTTAGAAGCAATATGTAATTACTGTCATTGAATTCAAAATAATAATTAACAATTGGCTCCTGAATGTTTTGCTGTGGGGTCTTTTCCACCAAATTTACTCTGGTTCTTGATTTATCATTGTTCTTGGAACTGTGATGCCATCATGTCAGTCAACTAACTTTCCAAAAGTTTGGAACACAAGCTGTGTAACTAATGAGTCACCCTTCATGACATTTCTTTGTAATTGGTTATACCTAATAACTCTTGTGCTATTCCAGCAAACAGCTAAACACTATTTTTCTCATGTAACTCACATCGGGGCAAACTCACCCCCAATTATGGTTTTGGTTGAGTGGTTTCTAAGAATTCTTCATTCTTGCTTTATGTAACCGACCTACTCACTATGGCAGGGATTTGTTTACCAACAGCCTAATTGCTTTTAACCCACAAAGAGTAACAATATTTTGTCAATAGCCCATCTTGTCAACAATGATACTGAATACTGAACACCCATCACAAATATTATCTATGTTATGTTTATCTGGGCAGATACAATATAAGATTAGTTAGTTTTGAGCATGTAAAAAGGACTGAATCATTTAGATAGGCTTTGCAAAAGGCATGGATCTTCAGCTCAATACCTGGTAATTAGAGGAAATCCATAACCTGGAGTAACAAGAGTGACTCTGACCAAGGAGGTTAGGTTCAAGCATTAAAAGCAGTTTGGGAAAAACAGATTATAGAGAAAAGGTAGCCTTCCCAAAAAATGTGTGTTACATCATTACATTTCATCCATTTTCTTCACAAAGCGCTAACTAGTGCATGCTGTCTTTTCACAAACATGAATAAAAGTATGTATTGTTGTTTTATAAAGGATTTTAAATCCATATTTTTTTAAACACTGAAATGTCATCCAAACAATCAACATCAGGCGATGAAAGCCACCGTCTGTGTGAATAAATGGGTCAGTGTTGGCTTACTACACCTTGTCAGTAAGAACAGGTTGAATTGTTACAAAAGAAACAGTTTCTTCCATTGTGAAAGAGGTAATTATATTGATGACTCAAACATGTTCACCTATGGCAACGCTCATACAAAATCCCATTGCAATTATTTCCACATTATTTTCTTTGGGTTTAACCACAGACCATTTGAAAGTTTTGTTCTACCATCTTGACTTTCCTTCTCCATGTACAGTAGGTGCTGACTCATTCCTTCTCTGTTTCTTTTCTCTATGTTATCCATCATCCCTCCTGCATTTTCTTTTTGCGTTTGCTGAATCATGTCCATATAATTTCATGCTTACACTTTTCTCTGCAGCCCTTTCAAGGTTTCCCAAACAGAAATGCTGACACACCTCCACTTAGCTCCATTTCTTTTCTGTTTGCCTTTTCTTATCTCGTCGTCCTGACACGAAAGCGAGTGAAAACACATCTCCTGAAACAGCACAAGCCGCAATCGCTACCCCAAGTCCCAGAACTTAATCTAGCATGTGGTCCAAGAGTTTAATCCAGAACTGAGCTCCATCAACCAGAAAATGTGACATGTGCAAAAAAACCTAAAAGCCGTAAAAAACGGAGCCCAGACACCTGCTTTGGCACCCGGACCATGAAGAAGGCAGCGGGGGGAGTAATTTCAGTCATTCTTCCACCACATGGTTTATGGAACACTCCAGATGACGACCCACAAACCAGAGCTTTACTTTAGGAGTGCAATCCAGAACCCAAAGAAAGGGGGAGGAAAACTTTTTGTATTTCTGTATTTTTATACCTGCTCTCTGTGCCCCAGTACTTTATGTATTGACCGCTTTGATGTTTGTAAACCATCTGAGCTGATAAAATTTTGTTATTATTATGCAAGATGGACATCAATACATCATCATTAGACAAAAGAGCATTAGCCATCAGATGTTGCAAAAACTCCACAGACAAAATTATTCAGCAAGTGGTAACAAACTGACATGGCATGTGCGTGTGCTGTCAGTGAATGGGTAGAGATGAGCAAGCTGCAGTATACACACTCACAAGCACCAAGTCACTGGACGCTTAGACAACGCTTTTGTAATGCTGGATAGAGAATGAACCCAACACAAAATAAAGAATGTACTGAGATTGTCCTGACAAGATTAGCATGCACTTCACTAAAGTTGCAAAAGTTAGATTTAAGTAAAATGCATGTCGCCAAGTTATTCAAATCAATATTAATTAAATTAATACGCACATGCAACATGCAACAAGTGCAAGGGAAATTCTATGCAAGGGCCACTTCTTAGCATTTTTGCTCATTCTACTAATAGTAAAAACATTGCAGCCAACATAATTGAGTAGAACTTGAATATTGTAGAATATTCAGTTGAATATTGACTTCATACTTGTGATGACAAATGTTCTTGGGAAAGGTGTGTCAGAGAACTTAACCAATCAGAAAACAAGGACCAATGGACACTGAATATTTTTTTAGTAGACACCCCTAAATAGACATCCAAAGCATATTTTTGGTAAATGATAACAAGTGGAAATTTCTAATGGAGAGAAATTGTTGTGGGGAAGGCATATTAGACCCATTTTATTTTGCAAAAGGATTTGGTATGACCTACCAGACTACAGAGTCACTGTTTGCTTTGTAAGCTCAAACAACGCTTAAATTTTCTCTTGAGTTGGTTGACTTAGCTTTTTTGGTTAAGGTAAGGTCAAAGGTAAGGTATTTTGTGTTACAATCTATTTTCCTGCAAAGTTCTCAGACTCAAACGCAACACTAACGAGATGTCCTTTTTACATTATTCTAATTAGTGTTACATAAGCACAATACATTTGGAAGATAGTGTTTTTTTGTTTTCTTTTAAGTACCAAGGGGCCAAGACATCTGGTTGCAGAGTCTTTAGACTGATTCCCCATTTTATTTATTGGGCAGAAACAGTACCACAGAAATGGGCTGAGGGAAACTGCTCTGTAGCATATGCCCCTCACCACAGGAGAGGAAAAATAAACGTACGCCAAACCTACTAGTTTAGGACCACTCGCAATACGAAATTGCCCATTCAGTATATCCACGCTGATGTTCTGAACACACCCTGAAGTACAGTAAAAACTGTTATTTTTGACAGAACAGCAGGTGCTGACTATGGAAGTTGGAAGTATGAGAACGCACATGAAAACATCCACTATGGCATTAGTACAATAGTGATGTAGATATTATTGAATCATTTAATGTGTCAAAGTAGGCTGAAGTAGACAATGCCAGGGAAAGGAAGTGATAATGAGAGGAGGACTGTCTGCCAATAAAACAAGAATCTTTAATTTATTGCTTAATATGGGAACAATTACCCCTTGGCAAGGTAAGGCACAGCCAAGGAGATCTGTGGTGGCCAGGTCTGTTAAGGCCTTCTTGTGCCTTTGCTAACTTACAGAAAGTATTTATGCATATGATCAGGGGCAGCAGAGCCAAATAACTGGGAAAAAAGAGTGTTATAAAGTAAAAGTTTATAATCCAGTCTTTTGTTTGCTTGGCTCATAGAACATAGACATTAATGGCCCTATGAATCCTGTATCTCTCACTTAAGCTCACAATTGGCCTGTGATACCACTGTCATTGTCGTAACAGCCATTAAATTAGCAGATGTATTCTAAAGATAATTACCACTGTGTTCATTTAGATGTATTTGCTGCATTTCAATTGGACATGAGTTGTATGTGATTTGTGCATATTAACATACAAAAGCCATTACGTCACATGTTATGGCTACACTTTGAGACTTTTCCACTTACATGGATGGCCCATGATTCTGTTTGCTTCCACTAAACATCTGCACCAGTCGCAGCTGCTTTGCTCACTGACAACTTCCCTGAAGCCCTATTTAAACAAATATCCTCATTCTCTGAGTTCATATCAACAATGACTTTGACTATGGCTACTACAAGCATTTCCACTTTGTACAGAGCTCAACAAAAGGCTCCTGTAGCTCAACTAGTTTACATTAAATCTCTTGTACGGACTGTGTTTGTTGACGCGTTGTCTTGGTAACTGTACAAGCACGTTATGGTAGCTTAAAACTGAATTAAGGGCAAATAAAGTCGGACCGGCCAGATTTTCTGACATGGCCCACATCCAGCTAATTGAAGAGGCTAGTACGGGTAATTAATTTTAAAGAACAGCTGGACAACAAGAACCTGTATAGAAGGAATTCAGACCACATGTGCTAAATTATACTACATGTTAAACTGTTATGTATCACAGAAAACTGAGTCTCAGGTTTAAAATGTATTTGTGGTGAGATAAAGTCCATGTTAAGGTATTGCAAACATATTGTGTTTGACACATTGAATTGAATGTTGGAAATATTAGACTCGCTTGAAACTTACCAGCCCAATCGATGTATGTTCTTCTCAAACATCTTATGGAGCTTTATAAATTCAAAGGAGGAATAAGACACAGTACACTACACATGTACTGTGTACTAGAGCTAAGAGTCATGGAAAAAAATAGTAAAAAATAAAAGAGCAGCTCCATATTTAAGTACTGCAAACTTTAATTTCCCTCATGGTATACGCCACTCAAATGCATTAAACAACAAACAGATTGATTAACTTGGTTTAAAGAGTTTACAGTAGAGACCTGTAAAAGCTGTAAAAACAGCAATTAAGCCTGTAGCCCAGGGATGGGCAAACTAAGGCCCAGGGGCCAAATGCAGCTCTTTGGGCCAGCCATCTACTAATATTTTATTTTATTGATAATTATACATTGCATATATTTTTCTTTTCCTTATTCTGCCGTGAGGAGTTGATTCCACTACGACATGCTAGTTACGTTAACCTTTCCTAAAGCTAGCATCTCGACTCTCAGCATGAGATAGTTTCCACTGGTTTTAGAACAAACTGTAAAGAGTGGATCTAAAACTGAAAAGGGTGCAGCTGTGACTGTGGTGTTGAATATACAGTGTTTATTGGACATATTGTTTTGTCTATAATTGAAACTTTTAACTATAGGCAAAAGAAATGTGTTTTTATTGAGTATAATTGAGTTCCCAATTTTGGCCTGGCCCTCCACAAGAGTCCTATGTGGTAATATGGTAAGTACCATAACTTATAGGCTATCCCAGTTAACTCCTTTTTCTGCTTTTCTCCGGAGTGCACCCTCAATAAATTATGATAAAGACATTTATTAAGATGTGAACCAGACAGAGCTTGTTATTCTGACGAGGAAGGAGAAAACTGTTTAATTTGTTGTTCACATTGACATCACCTGATGTTTTTTTTTTAAATGGATGAGTAGGCTACTTGGTCATGATTTTAGTGCACTAGTCCTCTGTACTAGCTCTCGTCAGGCTTCATTTTAAAAATTTGTTTTACTCGGGACATAGCGGACAAGAAAGTCAAAGATTCCTTCAGGCGGGGGTCGGGCAGGAACAGAAAGAGCAGCTTCAGGAGCGTGCGGGACAGGGATCAAAAAGTTTGTCCTGTGCAGTTCTCTTGTTTACAGCTGAAATATAACAGGCATTATTTAAAATTAAAAATGAAAGTAGAATCGTAATCTCTCTTGATCTCTGATTTGATTTGTGCCTTTCCAAAAAAGTAATCAAATCAGCAGAATGATCAATTCAATGTTTTAAGCAATGTCAGAACATCTGATTACGCTATTGTTTTACACTATTCGATTAGTACCATACATTAGCATTCTGGCTCCAGTGTGCATTTGGCTTAGCATGAGAGAAATGTAATGGGGTCTCAGTGGGACCCCTGGATTGAAGCATTTACATCAGCACATCCTGCCCTGCTGATTCTGATAACCCTTTTAAGGCTGGAGTAGTTTTATATCAAGTTTCAAAGGAGAAGAGCTGACAAAGTGACCAGTATTCAGCGACACACAAATGAATAAATAATGGCAAAAAGTACATATGGCTTCTGAAACACAATCATTCATAATCAACTTCTGAAGTTATAGACTTGTAAGGTCTAGAGTTTATTCTAGAAAAAAATTAAAAATCATAACTAATAAAAGCATACTATTAAAAAACTATAATAGCATTCCTGTTCAGTATAACATATATAGTATAGTTACTGTTCTGACACACAAGTTGGAACAAGATTTTCAGTTAACATCAGATACTGACTTCTGGACAAATATCTGCAAAAACATTAATTTTGGCCCAAAAAAACATCACAATGAACTAGAAAAAACACACAACTTAGTCAGTATAGCATTATGGATGGCCATTTAACCAAATTATTAAATACGCAATAATAATAAATGCTTTGCCTATTTTTACCTTTACTCCATCTATATATATATATATATACTGTATATACATAAATAGTATTAGTACCTTTAATCCATTTTTAAAAGCACTAAATTCACATAGACATCCATTGAACATTGAAGCATAAAAATACAAAATAAAATAGAAAATGAATAAAATATACAGACTAAATACTTTGAATATATACACACAATTGCAAAATTTGCAGTGCAATGGATAGTTATTTATATTATGTGCTCATTAAATTGACAAGTGTTATGAAGTGGTAATGAGTCCAATGGCGGAGGGAAAGAAACTGTTCTTACGGCAGAAGGTTCTGGTCCAAATAGACCGTAGCCTCCAGGGTGAGATGGGTCGGCTGTGATCCGACCTGCTCGTCTCCGAGTCCTGAGACGTACAGGTCCTGGAGAGATGGAAGGCTGCAGCCGATCACCTTCTCTGCAGAGCGCAAAATGTGCTGCAGTCTTTGTCTGTCCCTGGCTGTGGCTCCAGCGTACCACACGGTGATGGAGGAGGGGAGGATGGACTCCATGATGGCCGTGTAGAACTGCACCATCATCTGCACTGGCAGCTTGACTTTCCTCAGCTGCCGCAGGAAGTACATCCTCTACTGGGCCTTCTTGATGAGGGAGCCGATGGTGGGCTCTCACGTGAGGTGTAGGTTCCCGGGGAGTCCAGATGCTGCACAATGAATCGAGGGTCAGGTTGATGGCGTTGTTTACAGATATGTTGACTCTGTAGGCAAACTGCAGGTGGTCCAGGAGGGAGGAGCTGATTGACTTCATACATATATACATATACACACACCTTCCCCGTGTAACCGTGATATTATTTTTGTATACAGCTGTTTTCTCTGTTTGTTGTTGTTTTTTGTTGTTGTCTAATAAGGTTTAAATAAATTAATAAAAATGTAAAAGTTTAGTCTAGATTCTGAATTGTAGATTTTAGTCTTAAATATTTGCTACTATTCAGAAAAAATAGTATTTATTTTTGAATGTTATTTTTTTTTTTTCAAGTCCATTCTTTGTTATTACTAAAGCCCAACTTTAGTGTTTTCATTTTTGTATTGCTAGTGTAAGTCATAGTAACCAGCATCCCGCACAATAATTTTGAGAATTTGAAGTTTCTTGTATTTGTGCCTTTCTTGAAAAAGGTCTAAATTAATCCCAACAAAGCTTGTTAAAGTTTTGCAAAACTACTACAAAATTATGGAGCTAAATCAACAATTTGGTTATGTTAAACAGATTTTTTTATGAGGTATTATAATTAGCAGTGAAATGCAACGTGTCTAGCTCCAGCGCCATTTGCTGATCTTTGCATATTGTCCATGATTCTTTTTTTGGATCCATCTCGCTGTAAAGCTTGTTTGGATTCTGAAAAAGTCCAGCCCCATGAAATGTTTCTCTAACTAAAACTACAGACTGCTGACTCTCCCAGGTCAGAGGTGTAGTGTTACAGTTTGGCTGTCAGACAAGCCCCTCAGACTTACACGATAACGACATGACGCAGTGCGCCGACGGACGGAGGGCTGAGGAATGCAAAAACATGCAGGAAGAGGACAGGAGGTGGGAGTGTGGTGGCACCAGCTTGTGCAGTGCAATGAGATGAAAGCATGATGATCGGTTGTCTTCACTGTTCATCAAAGCCATAAGAGGACAATAATGATAAATATACAAGTGGTTTACTTGTATATTTACGTTTTTTTTTTTGCTTATTGTCTTCAACAAAAATAGCTGAATTAATGGTCTTTAGAAAAAAGTGAGAAACCTGAAGGTGCAGAACACATCAGTTTTACCATATATGATTGTGATTTTATAATTTTTTTAAAACTTTGTAAAATATGAGCCAGACGGAGACTGAGTCATTATGTTTTGGTGCCAGAACTTGACACTTGGATATCCAATGCTGACTGACAATTTACTCTCTGACAAATATACTGAAAGCTAAGAACGGTTGTGTATTGTAAGTTCTAGATTCATATGAATGGACTTTGTGTCTCAGTGTCAGCAAGACTTGAATTTTAAAACTTTCCCATGCACCATGCACTGGTCTTGGTCTTAAGCTGGTCCCAGTACCTAAATGTCTAGGCTTTGTACACTCTGGTCTCGGTCCTGACTTTGTCTCAACGGCAACATTTACAACAACCTTAAGAGGCGGGTTGGAATCCGGATTGTGGAAATTTGAGGATTGACGTTGGCTTTACCAATGTGTTATCCAAGTACAGTAAAGTGGCCTGAAGATGGAGTGTGAAAGTGGATGCAGATGAGGACAGGCCGGCTGGAGCGCTAAAGACCCATATACTGATCATTTCAGGAAAAGAAAAAGTCAATGTTCCGAAAATAAACCACAGAAATTATTGCAACCCCTGGGAAACTTGTTAAAAGCTCATAAAAGTAAAGTCTGCTATAATACATGGAGCTATAATGGGGATCTATTTCACTTTTTTTTGTGTACTTGATGGATTTTTTTCTCTTCATGGAGACATGGCAAACTAACGAGCAACTGGCAGCGTCAAGTGTTAGGGGACATGTGTCTCGAAAGTAACCTCCCAGCCAGATTATACACTCAAAGTCCTCAGTTTTGACCTTCTGTTTTAAATAAATGTTTTTGGAAAGTAAGCTACTTATATGCAGCTTTATGTATTTAATAATCTAATCATACAAACCAGTTTAGAATTCACTGTGCAGTGAGTATTCTTGAAGTCTTGCAAACATGTAGCCATGCTACCTTGCTTTGAGTGGACATATGACTGAGATGAACAGCAGTGGAGTTATTTTCTTATTTTGGATTCACAAATGATCCAATTTAATATATAAAGTCCTATAAGCAGCCAATACAGTATATAGCTGTATATAATTATTTGTTTTTTTAATATTAATTAATATTAACTTTTAAAGTGCAACGTGTGAAATTCTGGAATATGCAATTGAGAAAATTGGAACATCAGTAAAACATTTTTTAAAGTAACAGCATGGAAAAATAGATATTCCTTCCTACAAATGCAGTTGGGAAATAAACATGTTCATTCTTTTTTTGAGTACACAATCTTTGATGAAAGTTTAGCACTTTTATGAACTAAGAAAATGTTTATTGTGTTCTTAAGCTATGTAATTGATTGTAGACAGTAGGTCGGTAGTAAACCGGGCAAGAGAGAGAGGGGAATGACATTGGGCAAATGACCTGAGCAAGATTCAGAGGCCTGTGTTCCGATTCTCACATCTAGTTCATTATTTGATGAAAACATAAAAAAGTACAATACAGGTTTTCTGCAGCGCCTCATTTGCACCACATAGTGTATCAGAGTACACACACTCACACTGGGCCATGTCCGGACAAATTGAAGCTGAGGGGGCTCTGAGTCACAGAAGGCGAGGGTGACTTGGCTACTGGGGTCTGCTCTGCGTTCAGACTAAATGCTTGTGATAGACCACGCTTGAAAAACGACATGGTGTTGAAGCAGTGGAAATCAAGAGCCGCTGGCACAAAGTGTTGTTTTAACTGCTTCTACGGACAAAAGGCGGACACAGCGACGGGAGGAGCACTCAAGAGTCCAGCATTCTTCTTTTTGCATTGATAGATGGACGCAATATCTGGCAATTCCATCTAGTGCTTTTAAAACACTCACAAAGACAAATTATGGATGGGGTGCTGGCTCAAGAGAGGGAAACCAGTTAAAATATGACAACCAGTCTACAATCTCCGGTCTGACCTTTTAACATTGTGTCATTAATTTCTCATGTAGAGGCCACCTATTGTCTTTATGTTTTCAAATGTAGATACTGACAGACAACCATTCACTCCGACATTAATTATGGAAGTCATTGGGACTTTAAACTTTATTTATTCACCAGCTGACCTATACATGCATGTCTTTGGGCATTGGGCGGAAGAAACTCGTTACAGAAACGAAAGACAAGTTAGCACTCACAATCTACTTGCTGTTTAAAACTACTTTGCATTTTAGACAAATGCAGATTTAATATTCTTAAATTATAAAAATGTTAATTATGATGGATAGCCAACTTGCATAACTATAGTTAAACATATAAAATCAGCGACGTGAACTTTGTGTCGGGCTCTTACAAGAACTCCTTGGCTTTTACTTTTAATGCGTCAACAAGGAAAATGTTGTATGCCTCATTTATTTTCTTCTTTTTTATTATCTATTAATATACAGCCTAGATTTGTCTGGAAAGACAAAACAGCAATGACAAAGTTAAGAGAATGTAAAAATGCTACTTGTCCACTTCCCTTTAACCATTTTGACGCCTCTGTGGCTCCGAGGTGATGAGAGCTGTGATTGATCAGCCTTCCCAGCAGGAAACGGAGGGCATATCTCAGAGGTCTGTTTAAACCGCCAGTCGTTGCTTACTGAGCTGTTCCAGGACAGTGCTTCACGTGACAAGCTGACCTGTGTTGGCTAAACAGAACTGTGAGTCATAGTTCCCTACCCGGGCTGTGGTGTCCCATGCAGTCAAGCATGCAGAAATACATATGTAACATGCACTGTATAGCTGCCAGGCAGTGTGTGAGCCACTTGTATATGTAAAAATAGTGCTTTGTAAAATGGCACAATCACCGTCAACACAGAAGAGTAAAGATCTACGATAGCTAACAGTAATTTATATAGCATGTGAACAGCTATGACACCCTGCAGGCGCATGCTGTTGAATCCACTTCTCCAACAGGTTAATCCTCTCTGAACAACCAAATGGAACAATAGGAACAATTGTTCCTTTGAGGTATATGTCTATTTTTCTACATCTATATGTCCAAAGACAGCAGACACACTATTCAAAGCACAGTTTTTACTTGTGTATTATTTAAATTTAGTTTGACTATATATCACAGTATACCAGGTTCCCAA
This sequence comes from Neodontobutis hainanensis, assembly GCA_024349245.1. Lineage (NCBI taxonomy): Eukaryota > Metazoa > Chordata > Actinopteri > Gobiiformes > Odontobutidae > Neodontobutis > Neodontobutis hainanensis. Next base: position 453,615 of record JALDNG010000066.1, on the reverse strand, counting down.
CACTCTGCAACTCTAAGTGGCAGTGATGGTGGCCATTATGCAAGAATATTTGTCTCATTAGGACCAATCACCACTCTCCACACATCTATCATATTTAAGATATTTATGGCTGCAATCCATTTTGCAGGAGTCCAGACCTTTAGTGGGTACACATCCTTACAGTTTCAAACTGTTGCTTTAACACTGCTGGCCTGTTTTTGTTGTTGTCATATATGTTGGGTTCATTGTTGCACTGGTAACTTTTTTGTTATAAAATATATTCATTCATCTTCTACCTCTTAATACCGTCAGAGTAGCGAGCCTATCCCAGGTCCTTTGGGCCTCTCTTACATACAGCCGTGGATAATGTCCAGTTTACTTTACACTAACCCATATTCTCAAACTCATTCAACATATAGCATCAAAGGTTTACTGACATTAAACAAGGAGTTTAACCCTTTCTCAAAACATATAATACATCAAAGATACTTTATTAGACATTTAAGTCCTGAAAAGTTTTAGATTGTTTGTTAGACTCCTTTTAGGCCACAATGCCAAAATAGCTTGCTATTAAATCCCTTTCTCAACTCATGTTTTTTGATTTTTTTATGTTGGTTGGGATGGCAGATGACACATATTAGTTCCTTCCTATAGGCCAAAGTAACTATTCTAAAAGCAATAATCAAAGTTGCTGTTTGGGGGTTGGGTATATGTAGTCTATAAGGATCTGCAAGCCATGTGTTACGTGTGTTATTAGGAGAAATGGAGATGAAGCTGTGACTTTGAAAGTGAAAACAGTGTCAATTAACCTATCAATTGAACCTAAGTAGTTTAAAGAATATAAGGTTTATTTGTTTCCTTCTATGTCAGTCAGCAAGCCACTTATATTTTTGTGCAACAGTTTTTAAGTTTGGAAGTCTGGTTGTACTTGATTTGATAAATGACTTTTACATAAAAAATAACAAACCGTTGCTGCCAGTTGGCCCCTGAGAGTTATTAATCAAGTTTAATATCTTGGAAGCTGTGTGTTTGAGTTGTCTGCATGTGCAGTGTAGCATTTGCACAGCGAGCTCTTAGAAGAGTGCTGATTCACAGGGAACTATCTAAAATGTCTTGATGTATGTAGCGTTGGAGCTAAGTGACTTTGTGTGGTTTGAGATGGTGCAACTTTAGCTGAGCCAGCATTGTCTGGCTTCCCCTCCTCATCTGCCATTTTGATACATACTCACTGTTAATTAAAAGGAATCCACACTCCGGTTTGAGTCCAGGAGAAACTTTGACCAGAGCTATTAGGGTCTGGACATTCCCGGCATCTGCATTAACACAGGCCCCAAAACACAGCTCACACATCCACAATTACAAGCTCCTCAAACTGACAGGAGTTGCTGGAAAGGACTTTCTTTGCTTAATTTAAACCAGACGTTGCTATCTCCAGCCCGCCTGCAGCTGGTCCCACCTCTGAGGATAAGCCATCTCAGTGCAGGATACTGGGGAAATGAAATCTCCAGTATTAGCCTCCTCAACACTGCATATTAATCAGCATTTAATAAAAGGAAAATAAATTGCTCTCCACTCCAAATATTATGAGTGCGACGCTACCTTTATTTTTATTTCGCTGCAGGTTTTTCCGCAAAGAATCTAAAATAAACTGCTGTGTTGAAAGAAGGAGGGAAGGATGAAGAGAGGGAACGATAGACACGTATGTTCATGGGAGTGTTAAATAAACAGCTGCTGATGAAGACAGGCTCAGGCCAAGCTTTTGCAACAATAGACTGGAAGGTGGACTCTGGCAATGCGATTGTGTGACATAATTACATGAAAACATCTTGTTGTTTTCAAACCTAATCGTCCAGTTCACTTTCTGAACAATGTAGGGGCCAACTTCAATGTTTAAATTTTACTGACTGGATCCAATTGCCACCATTCTCAGGTAATTAGTGTGAAAACGTATTTTGGTGAGCACTTTGCAAGCATCTATAGGAAATAAAAATGTATTTTCACCATGTTTCATTCTTTGTGGTCTACATGCCTTTTTTGAATCTTTTACATACATTTTATGTCTAATGGAATTGCATTAAATTGGATAGCCTGTTCAATGCATTCGAGTGAGAGGTGTGCCCCCCTCTTCACTTCTTATTCTTATTAGAGTAGCAACAGTCCCAAAGCGTCTCCATTTGGAGATTGTTTGCCTAACTTTAGACTGGTGAATTACTAAAGTTTTTTAAATAACTTTGTAACCCTTTCCAGCTTTATGTAAAGCAACAATTCTTGATCATTGCTCCTCTGAAAGCTCTTTTTGGTGAGGCATGGCTAAAATAATCGTGTTGTTCTTGTGCAGAGCAAAAGTTTGAGGGGTTTTTATCAGTCAAAGTAGCTGTAGTCAAGACATCCAAACTTATTATCTTAACAAGACCTGAATCAAATTATTTTTTAAGGTCATTAAACATACTTTTTCCACAAGCATAGCAGAGTTTTTTGGTTGTTGTTTGTTTTTTTGTGTAATTTTTTTAGACACATTATGTTTGTCAGTGCCCTTGACTTACATGAAGAATAGATCACACTTCAAAACAAATTTATTCAGAAAACCAATAAATTCCAAAAGGTTCACAGACTTTTCTTGCCACTGTATATGGTCCAGTGTTACTCTGTAAACAGTTTCTCCCGACTCTTTTGGTACGAGTGTTGAAACTAATACTACTTCAATAAAAACTATAAAACCAATATAAAGTTTGTCTGTTTAATTCCACTCAGAAAAAGGTACAAGCCAGCGCTGGTGCACAACAAGACGCTAACTCGACGTTAACAAACGTGTTGTGTCCTCTTGCAACCCCATGCCTCAGAAACTCTAACCTTTGGCCACACCTCACACAGGAGGGGGCACTTCCTGCCCCAGAACCAGTAGATTTCCACGATGTGTTCAGTCAGCGGTGATCAACTGATTTAAACAGATGAGGTATTTAGTGTCCAAATCTAAGGTGCAGTGTAGCATGCAATGTGTGCAAATAACATACTGAAAAGTTATAAAATGTGTTTCTTATTATCAAACACTAACACCAGGGTATGATTAATTGTTCGATAACCATTAATTATTCATTACAAAATTTTATAAAGGACGGTCGATGTGGTACAGCGAGAACAATGACGCAGTGAGTAACTGTAACCTAGCTTGTTTTACTCGTTGTTTAAAAATGCTCAATGCTATCTTCAGCGTTAATAATTCTTAAAAAACAAAAAACTTTTTGGACATGAATGACTTGATAAAATTATTGATTCTGCATTATTCATTAATTTTGTGATTTTGTGAGGAGGTGGTGGATACCAGAGATACCAAAATAATGATACGCATGTTTTGTTCTTGTAATTAAACTTTTTACTACCCACTTCTGGCTGTGATGTATACCTCCTCATTCAGTACTCATCCCTTTAACAACCCCTTTAAATACTCTATCCTTCATTCATATAATCATTTTATTTTTAAATGTAATAAGCACACTCATTTTATATTATTATTACAATCTGCATTCCTTAAGTTGTGCAGATTTTCTTAGAAAAAGTTTTACTTTTTTTTACTAGTTTTACTACTACTAATAACAAAACAAGGGTCAAAATCCTCCATATCCATACAATCTTCGCAGCATTACACATTTACCAATAAATTCTATGATATATTAGTGTGGTTCTCTCCAGGGCAAAGGACTTTACGCTGTAAACTCTTTCCATAATTATTATTAATTATTAGAGAACTAATATACAGGGTATATGCTCTTTCAAATTTTATTAGGACACTAACATTCTCAATCATTAGTGAATGATTTACACATAGGATACATAATAATATACGTAGCCTACAAGGAAAATATGTAAAATGGTGCATAATATTTTTATTTGGGTGATAATTTAAATGGAGTGGCTTGTCTAATCACAGAAGTTCACCAGATTTGTTTTATTTAAGGTAAGATTTAGTGCAACCAATGGTGAGATATATTATTGACAGAATTATGGCTGTAAATTGCATATTTACTTAATTGCTCTAAGCTTTCTGTAAGTGACCTAACTACCTCAGTAAAACAAGCTGACGTTACTTGACTAGTTACTAGCTTAAGTGTCCAACTGTTTATAATGACCAAATCAGAGGTTTGTGTCAAATAAGAGTTACTATTGGGTAAAACTGATCTGAACATTCATGGTTTCAAACCGAAGGAAAATTAACCCATTGTTGCTGCTTCTCCTGCCCTCCAGGCAACATTATCAGTATACTCTGGAGAAGCAGCTAGAGCAGCCACCAGCTAGGTTCTTTACACAGGTTAAGAAAAATAGGGATTTCTAATCACAAGAAGACATGATCAGTTGTTCAGCTGTATCTCACCACTTTTCACTAAACTGATTAATAGTGCAGTGGATACAGAGCTGCATTTGTAACTGAGAGAATTGGGTTCTAATCCCAACAAGGCATAATGCCATGGAGCCAAAGTCATGTACTGCTGTAAATGGTGAAAATTTCACATAGTTAATGTTTTCAAAATATACAGTATGTTGTAAGAAACTGCCCAGCACCCACATCTTGTTTCAGCCAACATTGAAGTTCTGAAACTGGAGAAACTAAATTAGGAACAGAATAAAACGCAGTCATGCCTTAAGCTGTTTTTTTTATTGTAAAATTAATTATAAAAAGAAAAAGTAAAACGAAATTATATAGCCCATGGTAACCACAGACACAATCATTTTTTTTTTTTTTTTATCATATTATGCATGAGAAGCTTAGAAAAATAAATAAAGTTATAGTTATAACAATGTATGTAGATAGACTTTCTAATCACTGAATGTCAGCTCTGGTTTGGGAGCCACACAATAAAGTAGTACACCCAAGAACTCTACATTTCAAGTGAAACAGATACTGTGCAGATCCAGCTATCCCTGAGTGTGAACAAGTCCAACACACACTTCCAAAGATGCCACAGTGAACACACACTGACACACTGCAGCCCTGTTACCTGCCGCCTCAGCTCTCGCCCCAAGCCCGCTCTCAGGTTACCTGTTTTCCTTCGTGTGAGTGTAAAGTGTATTCATATGCTCCTGAGAGAGCTGAGATTGGAAAGAGACTGTTTTCGCAGTGATAAAAATCACTTGGCACCTAGCGAGGAGCCGGCATCAGAGAGCTCGGGACAGCATAGAACAGTGGAGCACATCGCAGCATGGCCCTGGCACCACGACAGAGTACACAGGCTGCCGCGCACGGGCTCGAGCTGCATCACAGTCTGCTACTTAACCGCCCGCTTCATAGCTTTCATACTGTGTTTTCACAAGGAGGGAAGATAAACACTGGAAGTCAATATATGAATACCTTCCTGAAAAATCTGATATCAGAAAAATGACACCATCTAAATTCACATCATTACAGTAGCAACCAAAATCCAGACATACTTGCTTCTTGTCTTAGAGCTAACATATGTATCTACCAATAATATTTTTACCAAACAATTTTAAAATGCACATTAGTTTTGAACTACATGTTTACTGCAAAACGTAAAATTCTTTTCTTTTTGTGCTGTTTTCCAATGTTTCTTGTGGTACTGCAGAATTTAAACTGATAAAATGTAGCGGTGAAGAGAGGCTCCTTGTTTTTATATTAAGCATGTGGTTTAGGAAAAACATAGAAGGTGCAATTCATATCCTTGTTATTCTGCTTTTTGCTGATCTGTGGTTGTTGGTGTGAGGTGCCAACAAACATAAAGACCGCTTAAATAGACATTTGCCTGAGTGGATTCACATAGTGATTCAGAACACTGAAAATGTCAAATGTACAATGTTTTTTTAATGTTTTCATTTCATCAGTGGCACATTTAGCTGATGTAAAACAACAGGCAGAACCTAACACCACTAATCCCCATGTGCATTTATTGTGGTAGAGTTGTTCAGTGAACAAGACACTTTGACTATTGAGACATCACATTGTGGCCTAAACTGTATCCTAGTTTTTTGCTGTCAGTCAAGTGCTCAAATGCTCAAGATTACATTACATTACAGAATATGGCTAAGTTAAAATGAAACAGAATTTTGAGATTTGTGTTTAATGCACTTTAAACAGAAACAGAAGCTACCTTCATATCATCTACAATCCTGGAAAGTCCGATAGTCCGCTCTTAAAAGCTGTAGTGTGAAACCAAAAGTTACTGAACCTAACAAATACTACATAGTAGAGACCTGCAGCAGGCGGTAAATTCAGCAGAGCACCAGCGGGACATGACACAAGGGATCATGGGATCAGTCGGGATTCTGGTAAGCTAATAAAAAAGTCATGTATGTAGGCCTGGCCTACCTATCGTAATTTGACCAAAGAGCTCCCTTATCAATAAAAAGATATTTTGTTCAATAGATAATGAGTCAAACAACAAAAAAATATATATTATTTAATAACATAGCCTTATAATAACTTTGTTTAGCATTTGAATAGGCTATATAGCTTTATTTTATTCAAGTAATTTACATTTCATTTTTATAATTTAGTCCATGAATTGAAAAAAATATATGGTAATAATAAACCCTATAATGTACCCTATAATATCTGTCCTATAGCCAGGACTACACTGTTTGAAACTTAAAAGCTGTAAAAACAAACAAATAAGTCTGTAGCCAAATAATTAACAATATAATAACTTATCAATAAACTGTGATAAAAGCCATTCTACAAAGCAATTTGTACATAGAGCAGACCATGAAGCAGACTTTCAGGTGTGAAAATGCCCTTCAAAAAACAAAGGCATAGGGCCCAGTTTGCTTAGAAAGCTAGCATATTTTGCCTCAGAGAAAGTCTTAAAAGTCTGAGTATGAAGCTAAATATATTAATAAATTGTGGCTATATATTTAATTCATAAACAATACTATTTAATAGAATAAATTTGGCTGGAGCAGGCAACTTATCCAATATAGCATCCACTTCTCTTTGCCCCACAAAGAGCATTTGTGCCACAAAACCAGGCTTGGCTTTATGTTGTCCTTTGGGAAGTTGTCTAAGCCTTCCTTAAGCCTATATTACCGCGACAGACGTCAAAAGGTTTTAGCTTGTGTTTTTTCTTTGCATTAACACTATGTACAGAGCCAAATGAGTTTATTAAAAAGTGCTAATACCGGGCAAACATTACTTAGTGCCAAAATAAGGACCCTGCGTGAAAGGCTTTGATATAAAATGGTGCTGATATATGCTTGGCTGACCTTTGAAAGGTGTATATACGGTTGGCGGTAGCACCAATACTGAAATAATCCAATGTCTCCTTGCTAGCCTGGCTTCTTAAAGGAACGGGCTGTTTGGACAAGCCTAGGCCTGGATTTCCTTATTAGAATTGTAAACTTGAATTGCCTGACAAATATAGGCTACGGTACAATGCCAAGTGCGGGCCAGAGGTAAGGGATTAGCTTCAATAAACCAACATTTTTAGCCCGTCTAAATGTGGTCTAATGGCACTACTTAAGCTGGAGGCTCATAAGTCTCCGTATCTCCCGTCGCAGCCACCTACATCGAGGGCCGACTTGCCAAACCACACGGCTGAATGGGGCTATGAGATGGACAGTGTGACTACTGTACATATGGCCCTCAGCTAGTTCACCGCTCACTCACCACAGAAGGCCACAACTCATGGAGGGGGTCCCAGTGACAGGGGCCCAGTGTTAACTTAACCCCAGCTCGTTTACCATGAAGGTTTTGGGTCTATCAGGGTCACACTTTAATATACTGTATTTTATCCATTATTTATTGATCTGTTCTGGTTCAGAAAGTGATATTTGAGTTTAATACGAATTAATCTTGGCGTATTCATTGTTATGTCCTGTTTTCAGCTTAAGGTGTTTAGTGCTGCTTTACTCCTGTATTCATTTCTGGATCAATGTTCAGTATTAGCCTGGTTTAGTCATATTTATTCCAGGTTTAGTCCAAGTGCCTTAGGGTTAAATTCAGTTTTAGTCTTAGAATAAGTCCTAGTTCAGTTTCTGGTTTAGCTTTTCTCCCTCCTCTTGTTGTGTTTCATACTTACTGAAAGTGATCACTCTGTCTCAGTGGCCCGTCTTCCCCGAAGCGGCCATTTTTGAATCCTCAGATGGCCCTGTGGCATCAGTTCCTTCCTGAAAGCAGCCGGTCTGATGAGACAGACGTCAGCGGACATTCCTGCATTCCTCAGAATAAGGTGCCTAATAACACCCTCAGAGACAGGGCTCCTAGGACAGGGCTGTAGGCTTGGGCTTTACACCATTTCTGAATCTACTAAATATGTCCTGGTTTGGTACTTACGGTTTTAGACCAGACTTTGAACCTGGTTGGGTTCAGTACAAGGTTTGTTCTTAATGTAGTCTGGTTTTAGCCCATTAAAGATGTGCTTGCTCTAGTTTGGTTAGTTTGTGGGCTTGTTAGTGTTTACAATGACATTTTCATCTCTGGATCAATTGACACAACAGACACACTAGATGGTGCTGTCTCTGTGGTCCTTGTGCCATTCAAATTTTAATCAAACACTTTAGTTGGTACCAGATTGAGACATCATCCAGGTTCAGCCAGGTTTGGTACTTTTTATTGTTGTCATACTCATTATTATTTATACAATTATTATAGAACAGAATATTGAGTGGAGATGTCTTTATGTTTCCATTTTGTTTCTCTTGAGTTAGCAAGATAGTACGACACAGCACGTGGCCTAAACTGGCACCAAAGCCAAAGATAATCTGGCATCTCGATGGCTTACTGTTTACCTGGCACAACCATCTTCAGCAGAACCACCCGCCCACCATCGTCACCCTTGAGTCAACATCTCCATTACTGACCAACGTCATCTGGTCTCCATCCAGCGCCCAGGCCAGGCCAAGTTCCTTCTGCCCCTCCCCAGAGACATCACACTGGCCCTGGGTATCGAAGAGCTGTGAGACCCGGGTCAGCAGAGGTAAGGAGGAAGTAACTCGAGATTTTTAATTACGAGCCTCAGTGGTCCGATGTGGAGCTCAACGTGGCTCCGAGTTCAAGAAGGCTGAACAAACCGGGGCTTAGTACAGTTCCTGGGTTTTACAGAGACGGCTTTAAGGAAACAACTTGGCAACAGTTTAATTAATGTAAAATAGATCCAACTTTTCCACCTAAATCGCAAATTGAGGCAGCTTAAGAAAAGAGTGGACCATCCTCTATAATTAAGACCCTGCGGATTCACCTTATTCCATTAAATTATAGGTCTGCCGACTAACAAATCTAATTGGCACATAGGAAATGGCAAATCAAAATTCCCTCAAGCAACATTAAGACTTTTGCACTGTCCAAAGAAAACTGAACACAACAAATTTTGTCATTAGGGCCGCCATGTTCACTTAAAAGATTTTCTTGTTCCTTATTCAGTTGCCAGACGTGTTTTACGCATGAACGCAAATGGTGATACTTTGAGCTACAGAAAGTCAATGTTGGATGTTGTTGGATTCTGGTATTTGTCAAATGAAAATCCTAATTCACTGTGAAAGCAAGCTGCAGTCCGAGCAAAAGCAGTTAGCTGGAATAGCACACAACAACCTAAAGCTCCAGCCCATTGGAACAAATACATAAAGGATCTTTGTAAGATTTGAAAGGTGGCTTCCAAAGAGTGTGATTCAATACTTCTCTGCACATGAACAGTTCATTTTGCTGTTTCTTTTTTTGTTTGCTGTAAACTCAGAGAAGAAGTAGCAGTGACACAAATTCCCCAATTGTATCATGTGTTTGGCTTTTTAGCAACCATCATGCCAGACCTCACTGCCAAGCTAGTTACTAAAAACAATGGTAAACAAACACACCTTCTTACAAAGAAATTTCTCTGTCTATAATAAACAAAAATAGTATAATACGCAGGATTTATCTTAGAGCATTACGATTTGGCAACACAACCATTATCAGTAAGAACTTTTACATGAAGGTAAAGAAAACTGAATTATTGCCTTAGTTTGATTATTTGATCAGAGTTTTAAACTGCTGTAAACACCTTACTCCAATTAGGGGGGCAGTCATTTGAATTTCTCCAAATCGGAGGAAATGAAATGGAAAATGTGGTTTGTTGTCAGATTACTGCTGCATATATAGCCTACAGTTTACTACAATTAAGGTCAAACACAGCGCACTGAGCATGCGCCTGAGCTTGATTGCAGCAGCACAAAATAACACACATAAACAGATGAACGAGTGAAGAACAGTGTTTAGTGACATACTAACAACAAAGACATATATATATACATATATATAAGTTTAGAAGAGCAAGCTAGTCTACCATAGCTTTTGATGTGTTCAAGTACTTTCTTAAGTTCTTAGTTTGTTGGGTTGGTTTGTTTTTAACTTGCAAATTTGGTGTGTTACCTTTTATATTTATACATTTGACACTAAGAATTAGTCAGCTCAAAGGCGTAATGATGTCTCAATTGCATGGACATGGTGGACATGGTGATCAAGCATAGTCGAGTTGAGTCAAGATGAGCATAGTCAGAGTAGTGTTAGTTTGCTAACAGATTTACTCAAGTTGGAACAATACAGAGAAGATTAGTATTGCCCCTGCTCAAAGATGACACACAAATTCAGGGTACGGTCTGCATGTAACCACACTTAGTAAGTGTTGCCTAACATTCTCTGCAGTAGCATTTGCTTGATTATGTTTGTTTGGGAACTTTCATGCTTCACTTACCTTCAGTTTATACCCGTCTATGGATATCAGCCAAAATTACTATTCATGGTGTGTTTAAAAATCAAGATTCAAATTATAATAACGCTATTTTACAAAATGAAGCATGTCAATTATTTGGATGATTAGCATGCTAAATGAAAAGAGGTGGCAAAGATGTCAATAGACCAAGAGAAAATTACGTGACACAAAAAAAATAAAAAAAGTCATACATGAATAGGATCAGCTTTTGAAAGCTTTGTCTGTATGCTAGTCCAGTGGAGGTGCTTGGGACACTACACTCTATTAACACTGTTATTCATTATTTTTTTAAAGGTTTGCAGAGCCTGATGGAAACACTAGCTGTAAGCGTGATTATAACATGTATTCACAGTGATTGGCTCAGCTGTTAAAAATGCTGTAGTATGACCTCCAGGCCAGTAGGGGAGCTGTGAACCTCACCCATTTTAATGCTACAATTATTACACACAAAAATAAGTAATGACAAAGATTAACAATAACCTTTTACCTTGGTATTTTTGTCAGCAGAGATAATAAACTTTGAAGCCTCTGAATAAATTTGTGTAATGTATAATGTAATATGAATAATCTGTGATCAGAACATGTATTTTTGAAGCACAAAAACACGGCTCTTGTTCTGATTGCTCTGTCAATAGCCATTAGCTGTCTAGAACCAGCTGGAACATTTTGTTGAGTGTAAACCAATGGCCAAAAGACAATAAAAACTTGTTGTGTAATAGGCCTTTTAATGTTTTGCCTCTTGGCCAGGTTGTCATTATAAAAATTGGTTCACTAAAAAAAACACTTCTTCTTATTACTTGTACAAGTCGTGTGCTTTCCTGGCTTCTGATACCATTCTTACCCCCAATGCTGATGACAGAGGGTGACCTCTCACTGCACACCTCCTTCACATGTCCTGCTCCTTTTCATGTTCTGTGACAGTTACACTTTCTGATGGCAGGAAATCAGACAGGGCAATTTCCTTTGGCCACATGTGATCCAGGCGTTGGGGGCAGGGTGCGGAGGCAGGTCAACTTACTAAAAGACATAGGGAAGTTAAGAAAAAAAGTGAAACGATGCTTTACAAAAATTAGATCCCACAGAAGCCTAACTGAATGGACTATTTTAGAGGGGCCCTTATTAAACATCAGTGAATAGCCAAATCCTCAAAGCATGGCCACATCCCAAACTTGGTGGATTATTTTATTTAAGTCTAATTCAAATTAGTCAGAAATACTCTGGTGAACAACTCAATATTATTCAAAGCAGATGAGTTTTGTGATTTTAATGTAGCTTTGAATGATTAAGAACCCTTTTTATTTATCATTATATACATTTAAAAAGTGCACCAGCTATAACCTCACATAAATATGTCAAACATTCAAACCAAACCTCAAAGAAGGCAACTGTTGGCGCAGAATGTAAAGCGATGGTAAGAAGTAATTCCTGAAAAAGGCATCTGAATCTTATTTGGAGCGGGTACAGCGCCGCATGGACACAATCACACAGAGCTTTGGGAGATATAGGCCAGCTCTGGGAAGCTTAGTACAGAATTAGATGATCAGGATCCGGGATGAGGCCTAAGACAAAGTGAAAGCTCACGAGGTGATGAGGCCAGATGTGTGGAATCAGCGGCGGACATGATACCACAGCTGCCTTGGTTTGTTTTATTCAAAACCAAGTATAGATGGTACATGTCGAAATGGTGCTTCCTTACAGTGCACGTACCTACAATCATACTTTAGGAGTCAAGTCACGGAATGTCTAATCCAAAATAAATGGACAGAAAATTAAGCATATTCAAATGTTTGTGCACCTGCTGCTCTTAGTTTGGCTGCCAAAAATTGGACAAAAACAATTTGCAATGTACAAGAACAAGACAAACACGTAGACCAAACCCATTAAGGCTATTGCCCAGTCAGTGACCCCCTAGAAATTTCAACAAAACATAGTGTACAATAAACCTGGATGTCTAATGCTGAATAAAACATGCATTTTTCATGTTTAACCATCTTACCATGCATTATCCACAGAGTCTTTTTAGCTGAGATGCTGCAGATGAAGTTAACATGTTGCTACTTTTATAATAAATTAATTAATTAATGAAAGTTATATATAATGGGAAATAGAAGGCAGAGATAGTGGTGTTATGCATTAGCAAATAAAAAGTTTCAAAGTTCTGCAAATAGGAGACTCATTAGCAACAGCTATTTTTCAAAAACTAGTAGATATGAGTTCAATTAAAGGAATATGAAAAAAGACAGCTGTAATTTCAAATCATTTTTGTTTTGCAGAAATTAGTTACAGCCCTGCAACTAACTGGCCATTGTCCAGGGTGTATCCCACCTTAAGCCCAAAGCTTGGATAGGCTCTAGTCACCCGTGAACCCTAATGGGACCAAGCAGAAGAAAATTAATGGAGATGAGCATCTCTCTTGCAGCTGTAGTGCCGGTTATCCCTTTTATTTCAAGTTTGTCGCTGAAAATTCCTGTTTGGAGCCATGTACAGCCCTATCGCTTGATCCAAATGAGTATTGGGACACCCCTTCCTATCTTGTGAACGTGAAAAAACAAAACAAAGGCTAAGGGCAATGGTGTAGATTTGGAATTGGGCCTTAATGTATTTACAACCATTTAACAATATTTCTCCTCCACCAATGGTAGGGACATTTTTTTTAAACTGATGATGATAGTAAAAATCCATCTGGAGTAATTGTAAGTGTTTATCTAAAATAGGAAGACCTTTATACAAGGTTTTGTTACTCTGATTGGTCTATCCAACTGCATCCAGAAGCAGTTTATTCTGTGTCCGTTGGTACTGCCCCCTAGAAATCCAACCCAAATCCTGAGAAAATACTAATTTTCTGTATAGTATAGTATAGTATAGTATAGAAAAGAAAAAGATTGCTGGACACACTAGCTCTTGTCAGTTATTTGCAAAAATGTGTGGTTGCCTTTGCAGGTTTATTATGTGGACTTCTTGGCCACATTAAGAAAAGCAACATAGACTGTGTTTAGTTACCTTGCCAAAGATTTGTCTATTTGTAGTATTTAATGGTGTGCAACTTTGTATGTTGTTATCTTTCACTAAAATTTTTTTTTTTCTTCAGAAATATTTTAATTGTGTTTTGCTTTACTGCAGTAGGAGGGAGAGTCAGTCAAACATACAGACTTGGACAAAGCCATAACAAAGGCCACATAAACCAGAAGTTAAAGCCGTGCCATGGCAGACTCCCTCAACACCAGAGCACACTTAGTCTGATTGGATTCCACTCCACATGACAGAAATAACCGCCAAAAGCACATCAAATCATCACACTGCAAAGAACCAATCACCTTCAAACCACAGCCACACCGAGTAAAAACGGAAATGGAGCCGAGCTTGCCAAAAGAAATGCTCCGATATTGTTACAGGGGAATAATTTTAGCCTACACCCCCCTCCCCCTCTCGCTGCTGAACTGTTCAATAAGGGCTAAAAATGTGCTGCATCAAGGATGGATGTCCCACAACCAACGCTCAAGAGTAACGTTTCGCTGCGTCAGAGCTTTCTCCGTGTATCTCCGCCCGGATCATGGGTGCTGCACCATCTAAGGAAGGAAGAGAGTTTTCCAATGGCATGAGGCACCCGCTGACAACTGCCATTCTTCCCACTTGAAAACCACAGACACATCCTCCCCGGGCTAAACCCAAACAACTGCTTAGCATTAAGGTGTGGATCTGTCATTAGTTAGCTTGGCCTGGCTGGGTGAGACCATTGTTATTGTTAAAACGTAGGCTGTTTGCACAAGCCATATCTTTGGAGGGAAATGGTACTCCTCTGCGGCTTTTTCAACTCAGCCGGAGTGGATTGGGTTTCCTCTGGCTTTTCCAACCTCTCCTACAGCCTGGTACAGTCGCTTATAGCACATATTTTAATCAGGAAGACGGGCTGCTGGGAAATGTGACCAGGGGCATGGAGCCATTGGTTTTACTCCACAGAGTGGTTATCTTGCTGAGTTCTGGAGTGAGGAACCTCGGTTGTTTTTTGCTTAGATAAAAACATAGTTGGCATTTCTGCAATAAGACTGTAGGAGTTATAGTTAGGATATTAGTTTTAGATGATGATGATGACTGTTAATGCATGCCCAGTATAGAGAGCTGGACAAAGCAACTAGTACCTATTGAAAAGGTATTTTTATATTCATTTTACAAGAGTCGGAATACAATGTCCACCTGGTTGCTGCCTCTTTGACTCTGACTAGTTCTGTAATCTAGAGACCACTCTAGAGGTGATACACCAACTAATAACTACAATGTTTAACCCTCTATCCAAAAATTTGAACCATCACTTTTTTTTTTTACATGGATAATATGGAAGTGGTTGGAGGACAGGGACGTGGCAGCAGGATTCTTGCCAGTGATGGATGAGAGGTGGATGGTGCTCCTCGGGAGCTGCCTGGGTGTTATCCAAGTGTTGTTTGAACAGCACAAGGGGAAGAGTGACGTTAGGTCAACACACACCCTGCGCCCAGATATTCGCATCAAAGAAGAGGAGCCGCACACAGGCTCGAGGAGGCTATTCATCATCGCAGCTCAAGAAGAATGGCACGTCGCACGTATGTGAAGGCTGATCACAGCAGATCGTTCCATCAAATTATTTCCACTTACAGCTCACTTGGCTGATACTGAACCAACATTTAACTTCATGCAAAGCTTTTTGTGCTGTAAAAATGTATTCATAATAACTTTATTCAAAAACATAAATCCTACAATTTATATTTAACTATGAGGCTTGTGAGGTCAGCAAAAAAAGAATTGCTGTTTATCTCTGGATTGCAGCAGTTCAGAAATGGGAAACATGAGCATTAGTATTTGGACATATACCATCATGATAGCGCAGATGCATAAACATAATAAATGGGGAAAAAAGTTATGACTCAATGTTTCCTCCCACATCACAAATTTCTGCTGATATGCAAAATCCTGACACACCTTTGTCAGTGTGCTGAAGGTGAAACCCAAAAATGAGAAGCGGGGTCATGAAGAACAGACAGAGTTTAGCAGTTGACTCACATTGTTTGCTCACATTTTAACGCTGTCACTCCAAGTCGAGATGAGAAGTTTCCCAAGACCCCATCCTGCAGGCCAACTGCACTGGGACATGTTTGGTCATCGCACACTTCAGTAGTGAACAGTGGCGGGCTTAGCAAATTTGGGGAACGCTTTGAACTCGTATACACACAAGTTTAACGTGGCACTTGGGTGTATACAATAGTTTGGCCGCCATTGGACGTAAACAAGATGCTTATTTAAGAAAAGACATAAATAAGCATTTTGTGATGTGTTTAAGTTCCAGGACAGAGCGGCACTGAAAGAGAGTGTGGGATTTACAGAGACTGGTGACACTCAGTCTACAGTCTCCTCACTGTCAGCACTGCACAGATGATTTTCCGGTCAGATTTGTTCCGGTGCTTGTTGGGGCCCTTGCACATTGGGGGCCCTAGGAAATTGCATACTCTTGGCTCGCCACGCCACTGCTAGAAAAGACAAGATGGACTAGAGATTTTTCCTGGATCAACACTTTTTTGTTTTGTTCTTTGTATTTATATTGTAAGCAGAATATCTAAAAAAGTATCCGGTATATTACTTAATTTTTCATCAAAACATGAATCTTTTTTTCAATCTGGAAGAATCTGCAGAAATGTGGTCCATTACTATATACTATTTTTTATTATAACTTTTTTAACCCATATTTCATCAAAGATATATCAATTACTTCTCCTTTAACCCCTTTCGCTTCATTCTCGATTTGCCCTATTTACCCAAAGTCAATAGCGACCCTGTGCCCACCCTTGCCACAGCTCTGTGACTCTATACATTCACGCCTCTGCTGCTCTACAAACAAACACGGTCATGTTCTGATGGCGTTGTGTAACTGCGCTCAGCTCACGCACCAACCGCGGCGATGTCCCAGCAGCTATTAGCACACAACTAAACTGCTCCCTTCTATTTGTGTTCAAAGCCGGGATCTCAAATAAGCATCGCACGTGTAAATAAACTGGAGCGGTTGCTGATGTTAGGCCGTAGTGTTTGAGAACCGCAGGGCTAATTGGTCGGAGAGAGTAAGAATTACTGAGGGAGTTGGAGCAGCACCAGGGCAAAATGGAAACAAGGAGCACTGCAACATTACGGCATCCGGAGAAGGAGCAAAAAAAAAAAAAAGGGTTGGATTGTGGGTGCGTATGTGTGACCAGTGAGGTGAAATTAGCTGTACCTGACATCTGTGAGCTATTAAAAGCAACGTCAGGTAGCACATGTTGTCCACATTAGGCCCAACTGAGATTTACATTTCCACATCTCCACAAAGCATAATAAACAATCAAAGAGGCGGGGACAGACACAGAGTCTTCCACTGATTGGATGCGTTGTGTTTGGGATAAGAGTGCATGAGATAGTGTCAAAATATGGCTGTTACCTTTATTTTGTTTTGTATAGTATATTTATTACCATAATACGTCTTAGGGTTTCATGTATTTTATTGGATTCTCTTATATATAGGCCTATCAATAATTCACCCCATCAATTTCCCTAAATTTAACTGTGAAAACTATTGTTGCTGATGCATATATTCAGGGAAATTAAAATTAAAAGAGATAAATTTATCATTTGTTCTGATGTACGTAAAGTACAAGCCAGCAAGTAAAATAATTGTGCATTTTAAAGAAAAGGCCAAAGCCAGGTATATTTTAAGTAATCTGATAGATAGGGCTGGTTTAACTATAGGTATTAGTTTGGAGACTCTGGTTTAAGCAGTAGACACACAACAGGACGGATGCTATACTGAACAACATGGCCCATCCCCTGCATTGAGCTTTTGAACAACAGAGAGCAGCCAGTGGACGTCTGAGTTCAGTGAAGTTGAATTGAAAGAAAAGGTTAGGCTTTAGGTTAAAAAAAGAATAGTAGGCTACTATAAGTACTATAAGTAATAAGAGTGAATAAAGTTAAATAGTAACTGTCTGATAAAATACTGATGTGGAGAACATTACATGTATTTTGCTATATTCGCAAAGTTCTGTTGCTGCATCATAAAGCTTGCTATTACTCATTTAACACTGGTAGTGAAATTGAGCTACTTAATAGAATGTAACAGAACTTCAGCACCATTTATCTTGTGTTGGGATACATATACAGTTCTTTTTGCACATCTGTTTGACTCTGTTTGTGAAGCAGTGCCCGAGGGTGGACTAAATGCTCAAAGTAAAGAATAAAATCTTTTAGAAAGTCTAGCATATGTTACGTTGTCTAATGGTGTGTTTTGAAATCTTATCCCAACTCATTTTGGCAGAGTGAGAAACATATTGGACTTTCCAATCAGTGTCTCAATCCAAAACTGGGATAAAGTGGTTGTATCTGTAACACAACTACCTAAACGCTTCTGGTTTTATGAAGAGCATTTGGTCAAAAGTGAGCAGAGCAAGTGCTGGTGGAAGTTGAACAGTCAGCAAATTGAAGAGAATCCGCCGTTCGCCGGATTATAGCTCTGTTGTTGGAAACGAGATGAGCGATACAAATCAGAAGCTGGTGTCTGACAGCGAGTGCGGCAGCAGCTTCAGCCTGCTGGAACTGCTTCTGCCCACTCTGCTCCGCTCCTCTCTTCTGTGCCAGGAGCAAGAGGACTCAAGGTGGTGAGTTCTTAGACTGCTGTCTCCCCCTTTTGACCAGACTGGGTAACTGTAGGCACTGGAGTGGCACAACACATAGAAACATATGGAGCGCTAGAAACACATAGAGTTTCAATAAAAACGGTAAAAGTGAATAAAATGCTGAATCCATGGTTCCTCAAATTACTTTAAGATAGCTGCACTTATACATTAATATAAATATTGTATATTGTAAATGTAGACTTTTCTGCAACCAGTCAAGACAATAAACATATTTTGCCCACGGCTTATAAGCAGCAGTCCACTCAGAATTTAAAGTGGACATGGTGTATGTGTGAATATGTCTAATCTGTGTGTGCTGCTTTGGAAAAGGGGGATGAATTGGCTCAAATTCCATCACTTCCGTCACGCTGCCCCACCAATCAGAGTTGGGCTTTCCTAAACGGCATGGTAACGTTGTTATATAAAGGCTGCATGCAAAAGACTGAGCGGTTCAAAGCACTGCTCGTTCTGGGGATTGTACTTGAAACTGCCAAGGACCGAAACACTTTTTGCTCACTGTTATACCTGTTTTTTTTAAGTGTGGAGCTGTTTTGCAGAAGAGACTTTACGCGGAGATTTGCAGAAAAACAGAAAGTTTGTCACAGGAAGGAGCAATACAAACTAACCTATCACTTCAAAGGCACTTGCTAGTTTGAAAAAGGTAATTTTACCAGTAAAGGCTGTGTTTAGAGGGTTTTTTTTTCCTCTAGGCTAGCAAAAGCTCTTAACACGCCGTTATTTCCGTGTAATTAGTCTCCACTCCGTTTTGCGTATGAATCTCCTCGACCCTTACCTGAAGATGACGGAGGAACAAGACAAGTGTCTCTCTGACGCCCCGAGTCCGAGCATGTCCGAAGACTCAGCGGGCTCTCCCTGTCACTCAGGTTCGGGCTCCGACGCCGAAAATACCCGTCCGTCCGAAAACGCGTTGCTTCGAGCGGAGGCGGCACTCGCCGAGTTCAAAAAAGACGAGGAAGATAAGTTTCCCGCCTGCATCCGCGAGGCCGTGTCCCAGGTGCTCAAGGGCTACGACTGGACGCTCGTGCCCATGCCCGTGCGCGTCAACGGATCTTCAAAGAACAAGCCGCACGTGAAGAGACCGATGAACGCTTTCATGGTGTGGGCTCAGGCGGCGAGGAGGAAACTAGCGGACCAGTATCCACACCTGCACAACGCCGAGCTCAGCAAAACTCTGGGCAAACTCTGGAGGTAAGGAAAAGTCTCAAATTATGCTTTTGGGTGTGTATTAAACGACAGGTTTCGTGAATTATGGGTATCAGGTGGGCTGTTTATTACTCAAACTCGCTGTCGTTAAGCACGTACTTAAGTGCCCTATTTTTAAAAACGTGTCTCTCCGCATAGGCTCCTCAATGAGGTGGAGAAGCGTCCGTTTGTGGAAGAAGCTGAGCGGCTCCGGGTGCAGCATAAGAAGGACCACCCGGACTACAAGTACCAGCCCAGACGGAGAAAGTCTGTAAAGAACGGGCAATCGGAGTCCGAGGACGGCGAGCAGACCCACATCTCCCCCAATGCCATCTTCAAAGCCCTGCAGCAGGCAGACTCACCTGCGTCCAGCATGGGAGAGGTGCACTCCCCCGGAGAGCACTCAGGTGAGAGGACTTTACGTAGACATAGTACTGGAAGAAAATAAGTGAAGATATAAATTACATTTTGGTCATAATTATTAAATAAGCAAAGCATTAGGGGGATGAAGATTAAAAAATATATTCACTATGACGTGTTCCTTAATGTATACATGTTAGAGAAGGAATAATAAGCCTAGCTAAACAGGAAAAATGAATACAAACTTTGAGACCATATAATGTGACTAGACAAATAACTGCTGTGTAGGGTTTGTGTCAGTGGAATCCAACTGACAAACAAACCAGAGCATATGTAAATTTATAAGTACAATTAAACCCCCACCTCCATGTACGTTTATGAGCGCCATAAACTGTACAGTTTGTCATAAACTATTTGTAATTTACCCAAAAAGTTTGTTTTTCTTCTATATATAAGCTAATAAAAAACTTACTTATTTTTCCATGCCAGGCTCCCAGGGGCCTCCCACACCCCCAACCACCCCAAAGACTGATGTTAGCTCAGGCAAGATGGATCTAAAGCGTGAAGGGGGCCTCCGCTCCCTACCGGACGGCTCGGCTGGACGCCAGCTAAACATCGACTTCCGTGACGTGGACATTGGCGAGCTGAGCAGCGATGTCATCTCACACATCGAGACGTTTGACGTCAATGAGTTTGACCAGTACCTGCCACCTAACGGCCACCCTGGCAGCAACACCAACTCTGTCAGCTACACAGGCAGCTACAGCATCAGTGGGGCCCCAGTCAGTCCAGGGGGAGGGGCCTGGATGGCCAAGGGCCAGAATCAGCAGGGACAGCAGCAGCACACGCTCACCACATTGAGCAGCAGCAGCTCAGGTGCAGGGTCAGAGGCTCAACACAGGACCCAGATCAAGACGGAGCAGCTGAGTCCGAGCCACTACAACGAGCAACAGGGCTCCCCACAACACGCCGCCTACAGTCCCTTCAACCTGCAGCACTACAGCCCCCCAGCCTCGTACTCTTCCAGAGTGCAGCAGTACGACTACACCGACACCGCTGGCTCTGCCTACTACAGCCACACGGGGGCGGGGCAAAGCCCAGGCCTTTACTCCACTTTTAGCTACATGAGCAGCCCCAGCCAGCGGCCCATGTACACCCCCATCGCTGACAACGCAGGGGTGCCCTCCATCCCCCAAAGCAGCCCCCAGCACTGGGAACAAGCCCCTGTTTACACCCAGCTCACCCGCCCATGAGCAACACAATACTGACATAGACAGAATAAGTAGAGCTCACATGCGTCTGCCTGGACACCAGGTTTGAAGAGCAACAGTGCAGGGGACTGAACTCAACTTTATGTAACTTAATCACCACCGCAAGTTACACTGGAAGTCCATCTTCCACATATGAACCTTTACCTCCATGTCCTGACCAGTACAATATGGCGGACTACTACGAGAGCAGCTCATGTGGCCTCTACAGTTTTGTGTCTATGGCTCAGTTGTACAGACTCAACCCCAAATCAGACACTTGAATTCAAAGAAGAGGAGCTGGACTTGTGATTGGCTCACGCCGTGCCTTGTTATTGTATCATGATAGAAGCTATATATATTTTTAGAGAGACTTATGAGAATCCTCTGTGAGGACTTATGGATTGTTAATATCTCAGTAGGTACTGTGTATGTTTCCTTTTGTTTTAGATCATATGCTGGCAGTTTGATGAGGTCGGGTTGGGGGAGGGTTGGTTAATAGGGATGTAATTGTGAAACTATTGCCCCATATTATATTTAAAATATTTGTGCCCAGTTTGTAATATAGCTTTTAGTCGTTTCATTTTGTTTTGTTGTTATTTATTCCCAAACTGTCAAGGAAACAGAAACCACAATAGAAATAATTTGACTTAAACACATACACATACGTACATAAACAGGTCAGCTGATATGATGGGGCATTCCTATTGGACCTGTGGATATACAAGTCAGAGCTTTACATCTGAACCCACCACTCATTTCAGTTTCGCGTCTGGTTCACATCATGCCTTATCCCATACCGGGATTCTGTTGTATTGTTTTGGTGCCATTTTAAAAATATGGTTCTTATTGAAGCTCTTTTTAATGTGTCATCTCTAAATGCTATGGGGCAATACAAACTGCCCTTTTCACCATCCGTGCCTTGGCTTTCCTGTGTGTTTTTCTGTGTACACCACAGCTGAGATTATACTTACCGTCCAACTGCGTGGCTTTGACAGCTCCAGGAAATCACCTATAACCCTTGGGTGTCCCCTGCAGTCTGCACCACGCCAGCCATGTCTCCGTTCAAAAACCACCCCCTCACAGCGACCAAATCTATTTATTTATTAGCTTTAATTTTATTTGAAAGTAATTATTTTGCATTATATCCTTGTTACTAATAAGTTCTTCTCTTTTACAATGTAGAAAGCATATTATTTCTCATTATCTTGAAGGAAATTTCACCCCAGGGGGTACTTAGACTCACAGGTACACGCTGTAATCGTATTTTTTTTTTGTTTATTTATCTTATCTAAATGTCTATTTTATGTATGTTTTTGCCTTTTTTTTTTTTTTTGAGGGTTGGGTGGGGCGCGTTTTCTAACAGCGGATTATGTCTTGTTTGTGAATTAAACTGGAAAATTATATGTTTCTGCAAACTCTATTCTATCAACAAACTGATGTTTTCAATATTCCTCTGCAACTTTGCCATGTATTTGTACTGTCTTTTGGAATCTTTTTGTATATGTATTTGCAATAAAAGCCGAAATGACATTTATAAAGTGTCAGTTATTTGACACCTTTTGTAAAAGCACATTAAGTGTTAAAAAGCTTATATCAAAAAGTATGTCATATTCAAATATTTGTTGAAACTTACAATAGCTGTGTAACAGAAAGGGTCAAAAAGATGTTCGCCAAGGAGCTGTTTGTTTTCCCAAAAGGCTTGTTTTCTTCCCAGAGCTTGTATTTCTTCCCGGCCGTCAACTGGAAACGGCAGGGGGTTGGAAGGGGGGGCCCTAAGGAACTTTAAGGGGGCACCCCTTGCAGTAGAGTGGTAAAAGTGATGAACTTAATGAGACTTGAACAGCGGGAGGAGTGAAACAAAATGTTGGGTGCGTAGGTTTTGTTTATATTAGAACGAGAGAGAATGTGGCAGATAAGTTAGACTTCATGAACCAAAGTCTGATAAACTTGTAGACCATAGAAATGCCTAAACGGTGCTGACCTTCTATTGATGTTTATAGTACTGTACATGGTGTTAATAATATCCCATTAGGGCAGTTCATTACACCTTTTATCTGCAATAAAAAAGATTGTGTGTGCCATTTATATTGCCTACAATTGATAATGTCTCGTTTGTCCAGCTCAGTTAAAAAATATAAAATTGTGAAATGACTGCCACTGTTATAAGGTGTAATAACTACATGGTCTATTCAAGCTGTAATATGAAGAATTATATTAAATTTTATGTTTTTCTCAAATTCAGTTACCAGCAGAGTAATGTTAGCTTGGTTGTTCACATGGTAACCAGTACTGTACCTGTACTTTTAAAATTATCTTTAAAGCAAACAGAAAAGTGCAACAACCAGAGGCGTTTGTATTGATACTAGGGTCCAAGGTAGGACATACCTGGGAGCCCCAACACACAGTGGACTTTGGGCACTCAAGTTATATTAGTCACAAAAACATCCACACATGTTTTATTCATAAAAAATAGCTAACCAAGGACATATAAAATGGATCATTCAAAAAATATCTGTAATTAGCCATCTTTGTAAGTCCCCCTCCGGCTTGTGGCCCTATGCAATTATGTAGTTTGCCTACCTCGTTGCAACAGCCCTGATAACACCTTTAGTGTAATGGGACTAAAATGGCTACCATGCCACAGACTGACAACTAATTGTCAGACTGCACAATGTTTTACAAATGTTTAATGTTACTATATTACCTAAGACACACTTCCTAACTCGTATAAACTACATCTGGCAGTATGATGCATGTCCCTTTGTGATGCCAAGTGCATTGTACGCCACAACTGGTAGTGTCTACATGCGAGCACTTATAAAAAAGACAAAACAAAAGTTGGAATTTGTGACTGAACTGTGGCTTTAGTTTCTATTCCCCTTCCAGCTTTTTGTATGTAATCTTTCAGTATGAATCCTCAGGTGCAGGATGTTTCCCAAATAGTCCAAAAGTCTCTTTCTAAACTACCTCAGTATATTATGATCAGAATGAAGTTTCTTCACAGACATGTCAGCTCTCTAAACTCTAAGCTATTACTGATACACAGTATTTTTGAACAATGATACAAACCCCATGTGACTAAGAAGGAATAAACTCCACTCACCTCTTTACTATTTTATTACCTTGCACACAATATACTTACTTATTAACATATCATACTTGTGTCAGTTTGAAAGCTATACATACAACCCCAGGTTTTGTTTCTGATTGCTTTATTAGTTAGAATTTCATCATGAAGTAAGTCATAAACAACACATACACCATGTAGTTGATATTGCTTTTATTATGTTGCTTCAAAAGTAAAAGCTTGCTTTGCTTTAACTTCTACCTTGTTTTTTGTTCAGTTAGTACTTGAAATGTTTGGGGAGCATCATAAACTTGCCAATCGATTTTCTCAGTATATAAATACAATAAGATCTTTGCAAACTTGCCAACTTGAACTTTGAATGAACTACGGAAAATGAACTTAAAGGTGACAACTCTTTTTATTTTGCTCATGGCTTCACTTCCACTTCAGAGTTTAAACCTTGAAGCTGACACTATTCTGAACGCACAATGTGAGGGATTTCATACAATTGAGCTGTCAGAGAGCTTTGGACTTGTCTCTTCAAACAAAGGAACGGTTACAGAACTATGACAACAATTTACCCACAATCCCCTTAAAGAGCAGCAGTTCATATGTTAGTCATTTGATGAGATGCACGAGATGTCACACTGCAGGGGGATCCAGCAGCATTTATCTATGATGCAGCGATCTATGAGGCAACATGAGTCCGACGCTCTCCGAGTGGAGCTGACTGTTGACGGACTGCAGCCTGACAGCACCAGCTCCACGGGGCATTATTTTGGAGAAGGTCTATTGGATAATAAAAGCAGTGGTTGGGTAACTGGAGAGGTTTGGGTTACAACACACTGATATGATTTTAGTTTTGGGTTTCTACGAGTGAAATAAGCAAAGCTGAAAGCAATGTCTTACTTTCAACTTTGCATGGTTTTTGAAACTTGCAGCGGTTTGGAACATAAAAATTTTGATTGGATTTTAACTATTGGTCGCCTGACTAAATCTAACAACAAAGTGACAAAATAATACAAGACATTTATTTTTGTATGGCCCCATACCACAGCAACAG
This sequence comes from Neodontobutis hainanensis, assembly GCA_024349245.1. Classification (NCBI taxonomy): domain Eukaryota; kingdom Metazoa; phylum Chordata; class Actinopteri; order Gobiiformes; family Odontobutidae; genus Neodontobutis; species Neodontobutis hainanensis. The sequence goes on along the minus strand of JALDNG010000066.1, from coordinate 428,344 downwards.
CTGCATCAACGGGATTTACTTTCATCAGTGTAAGGAGGCTAAAAAGGCCGAAGACTCATACAAAAGTACAGCTATATGACATTTCCAATTTGACATTTTCAAGTTTATCATCTGTTTACAAGTGTTTACCAAAAAAAAACATTCCTTTTGAAAGGATGGGGGTCATTTTAGTGTATTTTGTACAAATGCAACTTAAATGTTTATTAACATATTTATTTTTGTGCTACTGGCTATAAGTTACACAAGGCTGCTTTAATAAAATAAGCTTCACTCCATATTCATAAATTAGGATAGTGAGAAAGACTGGCTCGTTTTGAACCCTTTTTGTACTTCAAATTAGGAAATTAAATTAAGGACAATACCATATGTAACAGTGAATGTTTTATCACAATAAATATATATATCAGTTGTTTCTATGAGAATACCACAAGTGGTACTGCAACATTCACAAAGTATTAGTTGCCTGTGCCTCTGCAAACCCGTCTTGTATTTTTGACTGAGCTGTGAGGGTTAGAGGAAATGAGCAGGAGATGGTGTAGTAACAGAAGGAGAGGTAGGGTGACAGAATAAACAAGCTGCAGATAGACAGTGGGATATCTGAGACTGAGGAGGGGGTCACGGTGGTCCCATCTGAGGAAGTCATCAGTGTGTGCACCTTGAGATCACATGACAGGGGGAAATGGAAGTAATACGTACGGGACAGTCGACACATTACAAGAGGATGTTTAAGGCACTGACACAACAGTTATGTCACGTAACTGCCGGGGGAAAAGCGATCAGTAAATATAGTTCTTACAATTCCAGTATATCTCTATAAGTATGTGAGACAAGATGGCTCAATGATGATACTTGAATCTTTTTCAATGCTCATTATTCACATTGCTCATTTATAAAGTGTGTTATATTCTAAACTATTGTGTTATCCTCGGCTGCTCGTCCAAATTATGAGAGTTTATGGTGCCACAAATTACAACATTAGGTTCCAAGTATGAAAGTATGAAAAGCACAGTGAAGTTAGACATTTCTAGCTAGTAATGCGAATGGACAGACATCACAGAACCACTGAGTATAGTCTTGGAAAAGCTTTCATTTACCCCCAGTAATGCTTACAAAACAAGCTTTGAAATGAAGTCTTTGAAGCTAACAGTTCTGCTTGTGGCCAGTAGCAATAACTCTGTTGTCCTCAAATATGAGGTAGCATGTCAGTTTAAGAGTCTACTGGTGAACCCATGAACAAGTGTTTAAATAGACAACTGAGATAAGAAATTCTTTAGCACGTTCAAGTAAGCATTGTTATCTTAGTCTACTACTCTACTGTCAGTGGTGGAGCATTACTGACCACATAGCACCTTGAAGAAAATGTCATTGTTGTGGATCAATGTATTTTGACAAGAAAACATCCATGTTTAAACGTGTCCAGTTTTTGGTGAGATAAATGTAAAAAAGGCTTAGGCCGTCCCTGCAGGAGCATGCTGTTGTCTCTAAGCAAACCTAATAAAAAATTGGTCAGATGAGTTCACTTTAGACATTTTCAGGCAAAACCAATTTAGTTTTTGACTGTCCTAAACATTTATACAAGAATGTAGGCTCAAAAAGAAACATGTGTTAACTTCTCTCAAAACAGTACTGAGTTTCTCTGGGCAAGAACAGGAAGTAACAGAACACCTACTATGAAGCTTAAATGTCTAATGCATAATGTTTTTTGAGCCATTTATCTACAAATGTTTTGACTCATGTGATCCATTTTGTTCAGCTGTTTACTGAACATTTTACACAGTGCACCTTTAACGTAACTTTAATTGTCTCTGTCATAGCACAATGCTCTAATCTAACTCCTAAAGAACAGTGTTTGTCCCACTGCTGTCACCGCCAGAGCACTGATCATAGGCGACACTGGAGGTCAGCTGGACTGGAACCAGAACTAATCACAGCGGCGTGTCGACGTGACGTCAGACTGTAAGTGGCAGCACTAACTGTAGACTGCCGCGCTGATTATCATCTGATACCCTGCAGACGGACGCCGCTCCAAGGCCTGATACAGCTGACATTTAAGGACTACAACCATTTTTGAAGTAGTGTTAGCATGACACACTGCTGCTGGGACGCTGAATCTGGGCTAACAAGAAGCAGGGAGGGTCACCCCAGAAATGTTTATCTCATCAGTGGCTGAGGTCAGTAGAGACGGAGGAGTTGGTGTGAGGGTGGAGTGACAGCTGAGAATATAGATCTGGAAATAACAAGGAACACACTTTGAGAACAGATGAGTTTCCTCCCAAAATATAATCCATGGCACAAAAGTGCATAGGCACATACAGTATATAGGATGTCCTGTGAAGATGGTCACTGTATTGTCTACATCTAAGAACGTGTTTTGTACAGCATCTGCAGTGTTTTCAAAAGTCTCAGTTTTATTCAACACATTAGTCTGTGCCAGTGTGATGAAAACCTGAATAGGAACTTGTTTGGTGAGTTAATGAGTAGTTCAAGCTGATGCATGGGTTAAACCACTGTCTCAGGGACCCTTACATAAGTTCAGTTCGAGGTTGCTAATAAAAGTGGCAGGGGGTGTTATTGTGGACAGTTCTCCCAAGACCAGAGAAAAACAATTAATATTCCAAACCAATTCCTCTTTGAGAATGTGCCCCCTCCTGCACCCATGGGTGGTCTTTTCAAATGCAAAACAGCGCACAAAGACCGAACAAGGGTTACACAACGAGAGCCTGTGATAGAGACACACAAACAGACAGATGGTTAAAGACAAAGCAAATACGCCAACAACCTAAGCACTGTCAAAGCATGAGCGGATAAATGAGAGTAAAATACCTGTGGGTAGCACTGTTGACAGAAAGAAGGGGACGTTTGATTGGGTTCTAATTGCTTGGGATATTATCTGTAATTATTAGCCCACCACATAAGCTTGTGTGCTCCCAACAAAAAACTGGAGCTGTGTTGTGGTTTACTTACCTGCTCACGGCAATGGGCCTTAATGAAACAATGACTTTAATTGCATTTTTGCTGCCATCCAGCAACATGGGGGAATGAAAAACACAACGTGAGCCCAGCACTGAAAACCAACTCATTATATAAAACAATGAAGGAGGCTGCATTGTTTTTGCTGATTTTGCTGAGAGGCAAAAAACATGTACGTAAAGAGTGGGCTTTATGACGCTTCGGGGCTGTTTTACTGCGCCACTCCGACCCACTGTAATCAAAGCTTAGGCAAAACATAGCTACATGGGACTGATTAAAACACATATAGAAATATCTCCATATATGGCCTCTTAAAGTTAGAGGTTAACATTTTTAGGTTGTATAATATAATAGTCATTGTTTTTCAACGGTCGTTTTTTAAGGGTGTTTTTGCATATGGTCTTTAAACAACAGGTATTTGTACTTAGTATCAACAAGTATTTACAACCTTGTATTTATTTTGTACTCTTTAGTAAAAAAATATTGGGACAATATTGCTTTTTTAGTTCGGCTAATTGAGTCCAGCCTGACCCTGTTCCAGAGTGATGGGTGTCATCAGGGTAAGAAGAGAGGAGTGCCTACGTACAAGCCTGTGAATGGCAGTGCTATAATCTGGGGTTGCTGCAGTTGGTCAGGTGTAGGACTGTATGTTTTATTTTTGTGAGACAACTTTACTTTTAGACCCAATGCAAGATTTCACAAAGCCAAGGCTACCTAATTGTTATGACAATAAAACGTACAATTCAGTAGAGAGTGAGAGAAAATAATATTTTAGAAGGGATTTTTTACATATAACGCTTAGGTTGACAGTGAATAAAACAATCAATGTATAAATTATAACTTTATAAGACAATTTCTAAAATTACCCACCTCCATTTAGGTTTTCCTTGTACTTTCCTGTACTGTATTTGCTGTTTCTTTTTCCACGTAGTGCGGCTGGTGAGCGTATATTTAGCGAGTATTTACAATAGTGTGATTCACTGAAGGAAGCTGTAGGGGGAGTTGCACAAATCGTACTTAGTTCTGTTTTCTTGACAAAAACTAAACATTTATCATGGGTTACAGATTCTCATGCAGTGACAGTGGCTTACAGTTAGTTATGTTGTCCGTGCTAAATTGAATTCAGTCTTTATTTTTGTATAGAATATCCCCTAATTAGACAGCATGTCTTTATTTGGCAAAATGCTGTAATTTATAAACCATTACTAGATGCTCACGTTGATTTTTTTATGATCTGCTTTTCGTCTTAAGGCACCATCTTCCCCCCTTTGTCTCTCTTGGCGTTGTCTCTCTATTTCATCCCTTATCTCTACAGTTCAGTTTCATACTCCCACTAATATTTTCTCTCTACCCAACACACACACACACACACACACACACACACACACACACACACACACACACACACACACACACACACACACACACATACACACACACACACACACGTCCACTAATGTGTGAAGCCATGGAACACACGCCCAACAGACTCAGATGAACCACATGAAACAACTGTTTTGTGGTAACAGATAGTCCTTGGCTGAGATTGGTGACACCGTGTATCCATCACTGGGGCTTATCTACAGGCCCGAGCTGGGAGGTTCAACACACCGCCACCACATGTAGGAGGAAGACAGAGTGGGACAGAGACTTCCAGCTGTTTTTCAGTAATAAATATCTGTAGGGGAACTGACATCTTTGCTAGCTGAATGTAACAGTTAGTAGACATTGTTCCAGGCAACAGGAAAAGATAGAATTTGTGTCCATGAGCTGATGTGGACACTTGGGACTCACTCTTTGGAACTGGTTGCGACAACCATTTACAATTGTTTCATAAATGTCAAAAATAAAATAAATAAAAACACAGACAAAGATCCAGGAATATGTCAGATAGAGTTGGGCCATGATTACCGATTTTGAAATATATTTGAAAGAATGTTTGTTTTGAAAACACTTTCAAGCTGGAACTGCATCTGTAAGTAAAAGGGATGAGTAGAAAAAAATGGAGACGGAGAAATGGACATGGAGAAATCAAACAAAAACACACAGATTCTAATAAGTAAAAATGCAAATGTAAAAGGGCTTGGTTAAAAATACAGATATCCTTCATAATACATCAGTCGCATCACATAATGAGCCCCTCTGTTCAAAAGACAAGTCCACGGAGAGAATGATCTCTCAGATTATCCAGCTTTGGCCAATCACAGGCTTGTATACTCTTCAGCCATGTGTCAACATTGAATCAATGGGTGCCAATAAATATTCCAGCACTGACTATGTCTGTTGATGCAGAGAAACAGTGTAAAAAATATCTAACGAGGCAGAGATAATTGTGGAATCAAATTGGTCTAACCCTGAACTCAGTGCTAACCTAAAACACCCCCAAGTTTATCTTATCAATCAATACAGACAAAATATAAAACAAATGTATATTATAATCTGCAATAGGCCAACAGGATCTGTGCTTCATGTACTACTTACAAAGTACATATTTTGCAGACCACACAAAAGACAAGGCAATTCAAAAACAGCACATAAATAATAAATGAATTTATCTGTATGAGCAGTTTAGACGACGCGTGCATGAGGAGGATCTAAGAGTGTGTGCTGCAAATGTGTGTCATACTGTTTGTGTAAATGTCCTGAGTTATTGCAGACACATGGGTGGAGATAACCTTTGGTGAGATCTGGCAGTGGTTTACAGCTTCACACATTCAGACCCCACAGCTTTATTTCAACCACAGCCTTTCGGTTTCGGTTACTAATCACAAAGTCATGATTTACTCAAATGGAAGAGCTCACATAAAGTTTACAGAACAATAAATAGGCACAACGTCTCAAGTCTTGGCGACATGTGCAAATCATCTGCAACAAAAACACATGCATAATATTACACCCAATTGACTTTGTTTATGCTTGAAATAACTGTAACTGGCAATACTCCAAAACACAGAATGTTTTTATCTGTACAGAACCAGAACTAATGCAGGAAGCAAGTATAAGTAAGTTCAGAGAGCCTACAGACGCAGTTAAACTCATCATCATCATAAATTTCTTTGTAATTGATAGGTCGTTTGGGGAGCATGGAGCATTCCTGTAGTCTGACTCCCCTGTCTCATTTTCACTAATAGGACAAAGCACCGGGGAGATTCTGGCTTGACAAAAAACAGGAAACGCATATCAGAGAGACTTCCGGGAGTGTGAAGAGCAGTGGTGTGTCTAGAGATTTTTTTCTTGGTGGGGTCAGGTAGAAGGGTGGCACACTTAAATTTACATTTTTTTTTTAAATACCATACAGTCTCCCATAGGCTACTTGTCCATTCCTCCCTATGTGGTTAATACAGGGCACAGCCAGGTATTTTGGGCCCCATAAATACATCTTACATTGGGCCCTACCACCGCATGCTCCACTGACCTATTACTGTAACTAGAAGTGACTCTTGGGTCAGAGCTTTATAGGCTGAATGAACTCAAAAGACACATTTAATCACAGTAATGGACACGTAAGGTAATATGTTAATGTCTTTAGGGGGGTCTGAGGCTCCTCCCACAGTAAAAGTTTTACAAAATAAGTGTAATTCCAGTATTCTGGCATATTTTAACAGCTGTATGATACTACTATAGATCAAGTACAATTATGAGAACAATACGTTTTTATTGAATCCAGCTCAAAGATTTCAAAACTAGAACAAAGCTTTTTATCCAGGCCCTCTACAAAGTCACACTCTTTTTTTAACCTGGACACTTTGTGAAGTAGGTTAATTTGATGTCAGAATATTTGAGCTGAGCAGTGCTGTACATAAAACACGCACAGACAGACAAGTACTCTTTGTATAAAAATATGAAATAAACCCGGTTAATTGATACAAATGTTTATCACATTCTAAAACATATTAAGCTTAAGACCTGACACGTTAATATCTATAATATATGAAATTAATCTAGGAACTATTGGTGTTAAAGCCTGCATTTTTTGGCTGGATGGGTCAGATTGGAATCAGATTCCAGGGGTAGTAGTGCCCCCCCCAGCCACCCCGGCGGCCATGCTGCTGGTGAGAAGTTATGAGACATTTTACCTTTAATACATGCACTGTTACTTGAAGGAAACTGCATTCATGTGAAAGTAAAGGTACTTTTATATTTAGGTTAAATAATGACTTAATGAGTCATAACAGTTATATAGGTTTGTTGTCAGGGTTTAACTGTATGTACTAAAGAAAGTGTTTCCAATGACTGAAACATCTAAGGTTTAAACTGTCTGTCGAGGTGTAAGTGACACTAGGGCTTTTTGTATTGTATTTTTAGGGTTTTGTGTGTTTGAAAAAGCAACTGGGTGAGTGGATGCTTGGCAGACACAACATATTGTGCAGCTCAAAAGAAGAAAAAAGAAATGTAGGACAACTTTCTTTTTAAACAGAGTTAACAGAGTTCACTCAATGCCAACGTAAAACTTCAATTTGAATAATTTATTACAGTGTGGAACATTACAGACTTATAAAGCTATAAAAGTAGTAGTAGCTAATGTAAGAACCTGTGGCACAGACAGAACTAGCTGTAGAAAAATGGAGGTGAATTAAGGAGGACGGAGATATAATAAACGGAGAGAGGACTATGAAGAATGATTGCAGTCAAAACAGTGCTAAGTTTTGCCAAAGCAGTAGCCTCTGGTTTAGTGCTTTATGCTAACAGATGAGGTCTCGGGGCTGTGAAACTCTAGTCTGAGTGGGAGCACTGTTAGACCAACACATTCATAGTGAAAGGTTTATGCTCGCAGAGGCTTCACCTGATGGAAAGACCATTCAGCAGTGGTCTTTCATCAAATTGCATCATGTCGTAGTATTACAATCCTTCTAATGCAGGACTCTACTTTGAAAATAATAGCAGCAGCACTGCAGCCTGAGGGAGTTGTGTTTGCAGTAGAAGAGCACTGGGACTCGGAGAGGCTGTTAATCATAAGATTACAGCAAAAACTCTTTGAGTATGTTGTAATCTTCCACAGCGATGATGTACTGTAGTGGGACATCTGCTGACCACACTAAAACTTTAAAGATGGCCAACACAAACACTACGCCCTAGACAAAACCCAATGAAAGTTGGTAACATGACAAAAGGAAAATGCAACTACCCTCAGTTTGGCCAATAGGATCCTTGATATACGTTTGGGGTGCCCCAACAATACGTGTTACCAGTTCTTCTTAAAATTAGGTTTTATGGCGGCTGGTGTTGCATTCATTTACTGCCATTCTCTTCACTGTTCACAAATTCTTGACTAGGTACGGTTCTAGACCATGTTCCTTTTCATTTTCTCCTGCAGTTCACCAGTATTATCATTGCACTCTGTCCACAAAAAGGCTCTGATGGTGCCTTCCATTCTATTATTTTGGCTTTCTGAAAGTCTGGTGTGCTCCTCCATCTTGAATTTAAATGTACCAATACCACATTTTCTTGAAAAAAAAAATATATATTTTGTTGTTATTTATTTTTTACCACAACAGTTGCATACCTGCCCTTTCCTGGGACAGATTTTTGCGAATGTGTACCTAACCATGTCATTTTCAAAAGGCAACAATTTAGCTGCCGGGTAATAAAATAGGAACACGGGATGTTTTGTAAATGTTCTCCTTTTTATATTTGTCATCTATGCACATTAACTGTTGAAATTATAAACATGCTTCTACTATAGCCAGTCACCATAACAGCTAAAAGAAAACCCAAAATAAATTCAACAAAGCATAACAAAGGCAGACAAAGATAAATCAATGCATAACAAAGGAAGACAAAGGCAGACAAGTCAAATAAACAAAACATGACATGACCCACTCCCAGTTCCAACAAGGCCTGATGATTTCTGTGAAAAATGTGCATCCATAAACTATACAACCATAACACTCAAATGTGCCTTATGTTATAAATATAAATAGTTCCTTTCACCATAAAAGTGTGATGGCTGCAGAATGAGAACATTGCCCAGAATTCTCTCATGAGGGTAAATCACCCTTACAAACATTTCCTTGTAGGAAAATACAAAACAGGCCTTTTGCTAAAAAAATTAAATAAAAAAATACACTTTTTTATTTTTTAATGTAGGAGTTTTATAAACAAAAAAATATATAATTTAAGTTATAAAATACAAGTCATTGTGCAGTTTCTTTGCCTTGTGTCCACATATTTGTAATTGTCTTTCATGAAGTGAGACACACACAAAAGATATTTATGCTACCATTGTTCATCCCATGGAGGTTTGTTTGTACAGATCTTTTATTACTTTTCTCTCATCAACTCTGAGGATAGTAGTTTCAGTGTTATTATTATTATTACTGCCAATCAAATATAGTTCCACAAAAGTCAAGTCTAGGAACAAGAAAAAACAACAAACCCTCTTCAGCAAGAACTTGGCAACTCAGGAGACGCACTGGAAACAAGACAGAACAATGAGCCTGGTCAGCCAGACCCACTGACTTTCTCAGCAAAGTCAAGTGGGTCTGGAACGCCTCCAGTGAGCTTGTCTTCCACCCGGACACCATCGACCAATTACGTCAGGTCATTTGTTTCTCTAATTGGTTTAATCTAAAGCTATTTGTCCTGCTCCACTGGAAATCAAACATCAGAAGGCATCAGAAAAGACATCACATTGAATTTTATTTAAAATAGGACATTTAGTACATATTACTCACTGCTTTTTCTTTATTCCATAAACAACAGCTTCACTTCGATGCAATCAAATACACTGATCTTTGCTGGAACCGCTGGGTACACAGATGTAAAATGCGGGATACATGTTTATCACGTGGCACTATCTATGCTCAAACCATCCAGACAATGGGCTTTATGTTTTACTTTCAAACAGGTAAATAATTTTCCATCTCCAAACCACAGCTCATAAACAATCTCTTCCTGATGATATCCCTATGCCCTTCTTCTGTTACTTCTTCCATTATTTTTTGTTTTGACCACTTTCAAATTTCTCCATAAAGGCTACGCTGTATTAGTCTAAGCCCTTAAAGGTTGTGCTCTCACTATGATTACAGGTACAAATGGAATAAAACCACAAGCTTGTGAGCTGAGGGAGGAAGAATTAGGAAACATCAGCTACTTTATACATATCCTGGCAAACTTACAAGTCTTTATACAGAACAATATTTATTATGATTAATGTTGTCTTTGGAAATTAGTGCCATTCTTCTAGCCAATATGTTTTTATAGGCTCAAATCATTACAATGAAACCAGGGCTTACTTAACCAGGCGCTTTGTAATTAGCCTCGCAGCTATTGGCACAATTCAGTTTCTCTGTAAACCATTTAGGAATTAAGCTGTTTTGTGCTTAAGACCTATTCAGACTAAAACAAACTGGCCCGGTGTAAGTGCTTGATAGAACACTGTGTTAACTATTGTGTTGCATCAACCTTAACCAAACTTTGCCAAAACTCAATATGTATAGATTTATATTGTGCTATCTCAGGCTCTACTACAAAAATACATGTTTTGACTATGTAAACCATGATCCTTGAATATATTGTGACCATAATGCTGTATATATACAAACACATATATATATATATGTAGACAGTTTCAGAGCACAGTTGGGACTAACAAAATGTCTGGTGAATAACTGGTGAATGTATAAAACAGAGCAACTGTGAAACAGAGAACATACCCACTGAGAGAGCCTCTTGCGTAGAACTAGCAGTTAATAAAGCCCAGTGGGGAGGTCTGTGTGACCAAACAGATCACTTGGCAGGAGGTTGAGATTGCATATGAAAACGCAACAACAAGCTCATATTAACCATCTGAGACCAGTTCTGTGAATATTTGAACACTGGAACAAGTTATCAAATTGGTAATTGTTCTTTATATTGGCAAAAATATTAACTAATGCATACATTAGCTCAGCAGATTTGCTTTTCTTCCCTCCTCTAAAACACGCTTGAAATAGCATCAGAGAGTGAAAGATATCAGGGCAGTCATATCAGCGAGTGGCCGTGAACCTGACACTGAAAAGGGGAGAATGAGAAGCTTGATAACTCAAGGCCTGAGGAGAAGATGTGGGCCCCTGAGGAGCGCTGACCCCTGAGTGGGAGTCGACTAGAGGAGGCACAACACAGTCATTACTCACACTGCAACAAACTGCAAATCATTCATTAAAAGCATCCTGGTGCTGCCTCTGTACTAACACACATCTACTGATTATGTAACCAATACATATCGGTATATTTATGACTTTTAACAAACAATACATGTCTAAATGATAGTTAAGAACTGGCTTAACAATGGATGCTACATCCAACAACATGGACCGTCCTCTACACTCTGTAATAGAGCACAAGCAGCCAGTAGACATTTGAGATCCAGGAACTAGAAAATCTTTAAATGAAAAGAATGACATGATTTATAAGCACACTATTAGTTCTGTGGAAACAATTACTTACATTTATATATTATACAGTAAGTTCAGTTACACTTTATTTATCCACGTAGTGAAATTTGTTCTCTGCATTTAATACATTAATTCCAGTGTTGCTGTGACAATCTGTCAGGAGCAGTGAGCAGCAACAAAGACCCTCTCCAGATCTTGAGCCAGTATCTTGGTCTTAGTACTCACTGGAGGATTAGCCTAAAGTGTGCAAGGTTGGTGGGGAAAACCAGATAGAACATACACTATTCCACAGTACCATCTGGGTTGGGCTCCCATTGAAAGCATTATCTCAAGGGCAGGTAGTTTAAGTGAATACCTGGCCGGTGAACTGTAGATTTATTAACCACGGTTATTCTAGAGCAGTGCTTAGAGCACTGGAGCCCCTGGAGAACCTGGAGAAAACATGGTGTACAGTACATATATATATATCGAGTGTGGGTCCTTAGGCAAGACCCTTTGCGCTACTGCCTACCTCATAAAAATATTGAGAGACAATAAATGCTATGAGAAGCCGGATCAGACGGCGACCGGTCAAACAAGGTCTGCATCAGGTGTTGGGGAACCAGAGTAACTTGATGACAAATGGGCTACTGGAACAGAACAGGAACAAGAACAAGAACAACACGGAGATGGGCGAGATGCGATAACAAGGCTCTGTTGGAATGCTACTACTCCAGTAACCCTAGTCAGAGGGGTTACATGAAGAGGATGTGGGCGGAATGGTTACTTTGGAACCTACAATCCAGGCTTACATCGAAGCAACTAGCGGCAACTGCTATCACAACTTGAGATTAACAAGATACAACACAAATGCTACGGCAAGGGGGAGCCAGGACGAGAGGTCAGAGGGGAGCCAACAAGGACTCCCCAACCAGAGATTGGGTATGAAGCCCCAGCAAGTGCAATAATGCAGCGGCACCGACTGACCTGAAAGACAAGATCATGGTGAGAATGAATGAAAAGCAACCCTGATGCTGATTACAACGGCTAAGTGAAGTACCATCAGAAAGTCTCCTAGAAGATGTGAATACAGCATTGAGTGCGATCCCTACCACAACCATCACTGAAACCAATGAGTTGTTATACACCTCAGGAGCTGTGAACCTCGAGATGCTTGGCTATAAGCAGCAACCATGGGAACCATAAGAAACAGTACCCACCATGGAAACAAAGGCTGGAGGCTAAAATCAAGAAGACAGAAAGAAGTGAGCCAACTGACAGAGACCAAGAGAGGTGCAATGAGAAAACAAGTACCCAATAGGTACAACCAGATGCCCATACCTGAAGCACTTGAAATTGCCAAAGAAATGCTCCAAGCCTTGGCCAGCCGCCTAAAGAGGTACACAAAAGAGAATGAAGCCAGAAGAATAAACCGGCTGTTTCAACTCAACCTGCGAAAGTGTATGCTCATTGGCAGGGCAATAACAGCAGAGCCGACCCACCAAGGCTGGAAACTGAACAGAACTAGAAAAGTATATGGGAGAAGGGGGCATCACACAGCAATGCACAGTGGCTAGTGGCACTGAGAGAGGACCACAGCAACCTCCCTGAACAGAATCCAGTTACCATCACAGAGGCAGACGTCCAAGAAAGAGTCTCAGGTATGAAAAACTGGACAGCACCAGGCTCTGACAGAATCCACACCTACTGGTTAAAGAAGTTCACTGCACTCCACAAGCGCCTTGCAGCAAATGAACCAGCTGCTAAGGGATGGGACGCACCCTGAATGGTTTTCCGGAAGGGCGTACAATCCTGATCCTGAAGGATCCCACAAAGGGTACAGTGCCATCCAACTATCGGCCAATAACCTGTCTCTCCACAACATGGAAGCTCATGTCAGGCATCATCGCGGCTAAGATAAGTGGGCACATGGATCAATACATGAGCAAAGCACAGAAGGGCATCAGCAAAGAAACCAGAGGAGCCAAACACCAACTCCTGGTTGACAGAACAGTCACCCAAGACTGCAGAACCCGACACACCAACCTGTGCACTGCCTGGATTGATTACAAGAAAGCATATAACTCAATGCCACACACATGGATCACTGAATGCTTGGAGATGTACAACATCAACAGGACTCTAAGACACTTCATTGCAAACTTGATGCAAACTTAATGAGGCTGTGGAAAACCACCATTGAGGCCAGTAGCAAGCCACTTGCACAAGTCTCCTTCAAATATGGCATATACCAAATAGATGCTCTGTCCCCACTGCTGTTCTGCATAGGTCTGAACCCCCTCAGCCAAATAATCAACAAGACTGGCTATGGATACCGACTCAGGAATGGGGCCACCATCAGTCACCTCCTCTACATGGATGACATCAAGCTATACGCTAAGAGCGAGCGGGACATTGACTCACTGATCCACACCACCAGGATCTACAGCTCTGACATTGGGATGTCATTCGGGCTTGAGAAGTGTAGTCGAATGGTGACAAAGAGAGGGAAGGTAGTCCACACAGAAGGGGTCTCACTACCAGAAGGAACAATAGCAGACATTGAGGATGGTACCTTGGAATACCACAGGCAAATGGCAACCTTGAAGAGGTAACAAGGAAAACAGCAACTGCCAAATACCTCCAAAGAAAAAGACAAGTCCTAAGAAGTCAGCTAAGACCAATGCATGGACATGGACTAGTGAGTGTGAGAGTCACTATCCAGAATGAAACATCCAAGATCCACGGACTGGAAACCCCAAGGTCAAAGTGGGAAACACCTCCAAAGGTGGTAGAGAATGACCGAGCCAAGATCCTGTGGGACTTCCAGATTCAGACTGACAGAATGGTAATGGCGAACCAACCAGACGTCGTGGTGGTGGACAAACAGCAGAGGAAAGCAGTTGTGGTTGATGTGGCAATACCAAGTGATTACAACATCAGGAAAAAGGAACATGAGAAACTAGAGAAATACCAAGGGCTCAGAGAAGAGCTAGAAAAGACTTGGAAGGTGAAGGTGATAGTGGTGCCCGTGGCCGTGGTCATCGGAGCACTCGGGGCAGTGACCCCCAAACTGGAAGAGTGGCTACAGCATATCCCTGGAAGAACACCAGACATCTCGGTCCAGAAAAGTGCAGTACTAGGAACAGAAAAGATACTGCGCAGAACTCTCAAGCTCCCAGGCCTCTGGTAGAGGACCCGAGCTCGAAGGATGAGACCACCCGCGGAGGGTGAAGGACAAAGTTTATATATATATATATATATATATATAGTATGTATAAACTCAGACTATACTGTATTTGTATATACACATACACTGTGTGCACAATAAATAGGCAGGTTGTATTTTTGAGGATTAATTTTGTCATTGTACATACATACATACATACATACATACATACATATATATACGTATATATAATTCTTTGGAATTATTAGAAGTGTAAATGTTCTAAATACTGAGTGAAGCTGTAATTATTTAATGAAATGTGGTGCAACATCAGAATCTTGTAATCAGCAGGAAATAGCGCTTTTCTTGAATTTGTTATGGGAAGTGGAGAGTGTTCTTCCAAAGAAAACTCACTTTTAAGCAAGTAGCTATGTGATAAATATTTACTAAAAACAAACCAAGGCAGTTTGGGACATTCAAATATTGCACTTATTTTCAATAAATTCCATAATTATCTCATTATTTATCTTCACTTTCCCACTCCCCAGGTTTTGGACATCAGTAGGTGTGAAAAGAACCGAGGTTAGCCGCTGGTAGCCACTTGCATAAACGAGAAACAGGTCAGCTGTCAAAACAACAGCGCCTCAGCCACAGCGCGTCCAGAACACACAGAGAGAACAGGAGATTTAGGCAAAGGAATTCTGAAATGCCCCACTCCCTCCGCCTCCTCTTCCTCCATCAGGAAACCCCCAGCGGTTTGCAGTGGAAACCAGATCTCTCATCTCCAGTCTGCATGCTGCGCTGGGATGTCCCGGCCTCATTATCCGGCTCATTATCCCACTCTTTATTCTCAAACATAAATACTATCTCCCCTAAGTCTTTGTCTTTCCCATTCCCCTCTTCTCTTTTTTCTGCTGTTCATTCGTTCCCTGTGTTTCAGTCGTCCAGCCCCACCTCGACGTCCCCAGTTGACCATTAGTGGGTCAATGATGAAATCAACCGCTCATTAGTCATTATGATGGACAGCTGGTGTGGAGGGGTGGACATTGGCGGGGCAGCCCGTCAATGTTTAACAAGGGCTTGATTCAATTTCAAGACAGACTGAACGATGGGCACATGGGGTGTGAGAGGGAAACACATGAATACCAATGTGAGTGAGTCAGACCAAATCGCCGCTCAATTGTATCAAACAGGAAGATGTGTTTTTGACAGCTAACATTAAAGAGCACACTCCAAGGTCAAAGCAGATGAAGATCAGCAGATCATTAAGCATTAAGTTATATTTAAGCAAGTTTAGATGTTAAGTAGTGTTTGGCATTGAAAACACATTTGGAGTGCTAACTTGCATACTTACCTGTGTTGTGCTGCAGACCAGAATGCTATAAATACATCTGCTAACTGATACTTACAATTACAGTAAATACAACAAAAATGATTGCCATTACAGAAAACAGACTAAAAAGAGGAAGAGATGTTTGGCTTATTTTATGATCTAAAATGAAACTCTTTCAGATGCTGATGCTTCTGATGATGCTAATTGCATGATGTTATATTGTCCTTGTCAAAGTATAGTGAAAGCCACGTTCTGTTACTCTATACACTTTTAGTATTCACTTAAGTTCAAGCTTTTGGACTGAATAATTGTAGCCCAAATGCTTGACAAGAAGGCGGGCCATTACACCTGTCAATCACTACATTGCCAAATTGCATTGGCTGTTTTATGTAACAAAGGTGTGGGTAATATTCGGAATGCTTTTTAAATTTGGAAAACCAGACACAGAAGCTAGTGAGGCAAAAAAAATTAAGTAAAATAAAATCAAGCCTTGGTGGTATCAATACAAAATGACGGCAATACTACTAGCCAGTACTAAAAACTTGCTGGAAGAAAATGCACATTGCACCACGTCACTACATTAGCTAAAAGAGCTGGTTACCTTGAAAATGTCAGGTTAATTTCAGGACAATGCATTTTGTTCACATGTGTGACATGACATTTCCTCTCAAAGTTTGATTTATAAAGAGGCATTCTGTTGCTTTCAGTATTAAAGCAATATAATCCTTGGCTGAACACACTTCATGGCACCAACCACAGCTCATGACTGATGAACATTAACAAGCTATGACCAATTGAAGTGGATCACATTGAGTAGCATGGGTTTCAAAATGCTGCATCATCAACCTCTGTATTAATTCAATTTATCTGCAGTTAATACTTAACATTAATGCTACATGACACATTCCCATATGTGTAACTGATTTATAAATCATGTCAACCTGTCATCGAGTATTTCAGCGTGACGGCAGCGTTTAGTCGGATCAGACTGGACCTAACAACATTATGTACGCTTCTTTTGGAAGTCCGGCGCTAATTTAACCAGACAGACAGTCTTTTTGATTACATTGTTAACTCCTTTAAAGACAGATTAATGCCAGATTAGTGCTAACAATGAGTTGAAAGACTGTAAAGTGGGGCAATAATGGACAAGAGAAGTGGCAGAAAGATGGATGAGGACAGTGAGAGATGGACGGACGAATGGAGGAGTGGAGGGAGGTCTGGCATTGATTAATGACCCACTCAGTGTGTGTGCCATGTGACGGAGGAACCTGGTCTTGTTGTGATGGCTCCCAGCCCCAGTTTGACAAACTTACAGTGCTTTGGGTCTAAAGTTTCATAAGTGCGTTGTTAAAGCATAGGACTAATTTCATATAAAACATAATTAAGTGACTCCTTATAGCCTTGACCTCTGCCTCGCTAACTTCCTGTCATTATCTAACCATATGATAACATCCTACATTTGACGAGTTGCAGGGATTGCAGTTCCACTGATAGTGATTGTGGTCGGATGATTACGCTATGCATCCACAATAAAAAGCTGATTATAGTTTAACCTTTTGACCATGAACCCTAATAAATGGACAAATATTCTTCCTTTTTCATCATTGGCTTCCATTTGGCTTCCTGTAATTGCATAAGGTTACATTAATGGACAGGTCAGGTAAATTTCAAACCCTACTCAGTTTACATGACGTCAAAAAAGTCAATTTATTGTGGTAAACCAGCTGATAAAGGTAAAGAACATGTCACAAAGAATAGCATAACTAAGCACCAAAAGTAGTGCCACAAAAAATAAAACCGGACCAATTTTTCCTCCACAAAATACAAATACAATAAAACCAAACTGAAGTTTAGCATTTAACTTTAGCTTAGCATTTGCTTAGCTGTGGCTTTAGCGTCAGAACAACAATTATCTCCTCCTTGACAAACAACAGGTGATTGACAGTATTTTTTTGCGGTTTAGATTTCCTCCTTTTCTCTGATGCCTTTTTTTTTTTTTTTTTTGAGCTGATAAGATAATTTCAGTGCTGAAAATACACTTTATTAACACTTCCTGGAACATCACATCACAAGCCAGTGTAGACCAATGGATGCTTTTTATTTTTGAGCATGCGATTTGCGTCCATGTGATTGGCCAGATTTTTCCTTTCTAAGTATACTGAACAAAAATTTTAAAGCAACACTTTTGTTTTTGCCCCATTTTTCATGAGCTGAACTCAAAGATCTAAGATTTTTCTATGTACACAAAAGGCCTAGTTCTCTCAAATATTTTTTACAAATCTGTCCAAATCTGTGTAAGTGAGCACTTCTCCTTTGCCAAGATAATCTATCCACCTCACAGCTGTGGCATATCAACTTTGATTATTATGAGCAGTTTAAACCAGATGGCAGAGTCTGTTTAAATTTTGGACCGATAGGGATATTGTAGATGTGTGTACGAACCACGGACAGTCCCAGATAAATCGGTGTAAAGCAAAGTTTTGTAAAATGGACCGCTTTCACAGTGGATTCCAAACCTTACCTTCTGTAAGCCAGCCTACTGTCTACTGCAGAAACTATCCATGTTTTTACAGCTCCACATCCAACCAACAACAGGCCTAGCTAACTTCCACTGTTTGGTATTCACCTTATTCCGCCACAGTCACTTTTGTGGTTGACGCACTTCTGCTTTGTCTAAGCATTTCTGGTTAACAGGGGATTCCGTTTGTTTTAATATGGAGATTGTTGGTAGAGTAACATGGGAGGAAACCAACAATTCACTAAGGAACGCAAACAGAACAAGTCTGGTTCACCCAATACACATTACCGAGTTGAGAAGGTGGCCATGGATTATGTATGGTGATATATTCAACTACTTTGTTTTGACACTCATATATATATATATATATATATATATATATATATATATATATATATATATATATATATATATATATATATATATATATATATATCTTATATCCTCTAGATTTTGGTCAGCACATGTTGTTGGGATTGCTGCATTGTTTTAAAAAATTATAACATAGTCATAGTAACAGCTGTTAACAGGGTATCACTGATGGCCACACAAGAATCTGATAAAAGTAGCTAAATGTAAACTTAAAAAAGTAGTTAAATTGTTGCACTGGGATCAACAGTAACGCTGTGTAAAATGGCTTCATTTGAAGTTGTGAGACAAACTTAACAAAGATTGCGCCGCCAAACCGTGCCCTTGAGAATAAGGTGAATATGACATGTAATTAATCAATCCAAAAAGGTTTTTGTCAGACATAATCTTGCCAATAGATACTGTAAATTCCTTTTCATCCTTGTGAACTGGGACAGGAACAGCAGTCCAATAAAATGACAAACACAAGCTATAAAAGTAGCTTGATGTACGTGAGTTCTGATCCCCTAAAGCCCTCTAGATCGACAGTTACTATCCACGTCCCAGCTCCTCAAATGTTGTGGTCATGTCATAAAACCTGACTATGTAGACATGTGGTGTTCAAAACCATTACGTTTAATTGCAGTGTTTGTTGCATTGGAAGGTATAATGTAACCCCTCTGGTCCTGGTTTCAAGGAATTATGAGTATGCTTGTATTTTTCCCCATTAACTACAATGGAACAAACATGATTTTTTGACCGCAGGCGCTGGGCATTTAAGCCTCAGTTGCACCATCATGGAACCACAAGTTTACAAAAAAGATATTATAACTAACTGTGGACCCTGCAAAAGTCTTACAACCTTTCCCCCGAATCCTCTCAAGTGAAAAATGAGTGGAAATGAAGACAAATCCCCCATAATCCTTAGGCTTTGTGCATTCTCTGGTTATGGAGTGCCTTTTGCAATCAACAGTGTACACACATATGGTATGTGGCTCCAAAAATGTAATGTAACACCTGAGTTTTCTATTTACTTGGTTACTACGGTGCTTATGAATAAATAAACATGCATGTCCAAATACTACACATGCACTGAATATTAAGTGTAATACCCCATCTGCCCACTAGATGCTCCAACAAATCCTAGCTACAGTAGAACTATGGTATTTTAATCAGGAAGACGACTTTATATAATATTGTCATATTTTATATTTTTTACAATTTTAAATAATAGAAATGACAGAGAAATTCAATTGAAGTTTCTGGCAAAATCTATTGGAAACACTGTAAATTATTCCCAATCCCTCTTTTCTAGAGCATGTGAGGACCTAACAAGGACCTTTAAACACAAGACAGTTTCAGTGAAATATGTGTATGGTCAGCCTAAGCTAGCAGATATGCTAACAGTAATCCTGTACATAGGGTGGGGCAATTATTTGTCTCAGGATTCAGTTCAGTTGTATTTATATAGCTTAGAATCACAATATTGTTTACACTTGTTTGTTCACTGATTGGCATATGACAGAAGGTAGTCAACCAAAAGTCTGATTCAACACTTAATGTAGTCAATAGGTCAATATGTCTTCTTTTATCACTGTGACACCTATTACAGAAAATACAGAAGGATTTTGACTGTAACACCAACACTGCAAACCACAGCTAATTCTGGTAATTCAATGACCCCTTCCCCATTACTAATAAGGTGCACTGATCTGTCAAATTTAGACGCTATGAGGAACATTTGCCACACACATGATAATCAGCTCCATGTGTAATCAATTCCTTTGTACCGTTTATTATCCCCACATGAACTCTTGGCATTATATGCTTTGTGGAAGACACAGTCATGTGGGTCAGATGGTGAAGGAAAACAAGACTCTGTGGTCATCCCCTAGGGTCAGAAAGCTGAGAAAGAGATGTCAAAATCAGACAGTTTATATAGGTTTACAGGTCAAATACAAGAAACTTGACCTTACACCACAGAATAAAACATCACAATAATTCAGTGTAACAGTATGATAGGATGTAGCACTGTGAAAGCTGGTGTTAAGCATGTACTCGTGTCCACTAGAGACTCGATGGACATCCAAGAGATGGATATTATCTGCTTCACTGACTACCTCTCTCCCGCTGCTAAAATGTTGTTTCACAGTCCAATGGACGATCGAGTTTCCCTGCTCCAATCTGTGGTGAGCTAAGTGTTGCCAATAAGAGCATTCTCATGAGTCCTGATGTAGGCCAGGCCTGAAGCCAATGCCTAATTTTAATTACGGGAAAACATCTTGGCTGGCCAGCAGCTTTATCACTTCTACTCACCCCGGTTTCAAAATGATATTGTCTGTGTACTGAGCAACTGATTTTGGAAGGTGCACTCATGGCTGTTTGGGCATTTATCCTTTACATGTGTTTGAAGACTATAAATATATTGCTGGTCAAATATAACCTCTACATACTGCACTAAAGTGCATTTTGGCATAGTTTGGAAGGATGCCTAATTTTGCCCAATTTCCACTGAACGGTACTGTGGGATGTGGGTGGGCTCACCTGCAAATTGATTGGTGCGTGGCACTGACAGAGCCTCTAAATCTTGGTAGGTAGTTTCCTGCGGACATACTGACTTGAGTGGGTGCCCTGGTGGCTGTGGTGACACCTATTGTGCAGCCATGCAGCCGAACTGTTTGGACAATGGTTTTCTGTCAATTGGACACTCTGTGCTTGCATGTGTTGTGAGGGTCCAAGCTCCTCAAACTTTCACAGCGCCGCTAATTTATAAATACATTGCGCGGTTGTCTTTCCTTCCTCCTGCTAAGGGCGTGCATTGTGGGTGAGCTTCTCTCACAGTAAACAAGCTTGCTGACCCATCTTATTATATGGACCTAATGCCCTGACTGACCCAAAAATCCTATTCTCCAGATCCTGGGCAGTTCCTGGTGGCTCTCCTGCCTCCTGCTGATAGCGTGAGTACTTTTACCGGCAAGCATGACATCCATGGCACACGTTGCTCGTTGTGATGACTGCCACCTCTGCTATCTGGTAGACACCCTTGTTTGATCCACTTCTTGTCTTTTTACTAAGTCCTAAACTGTACTTGTGGCGCTGCCCCAGAATGAGCATAATAAGTAACGATTTACCTTCTGCATTCCTAGGGTTTTCTTCTGTTTGGTGAGTGCAGTTTTGCTTGTTTTTGTTTGCAGAATGTTTGTTGGCATTTTTATTAAAATTAATTTGCTTTGCATAATTTTTTTGCTGATTTTTTAGCTTTCTTCATTTGCATTATTTGCACTGCATGGTTGTATGATGTACTAATTACTATTTTTCTTTATTTGTTTGAATTCTGTTAGTTAGCTATCAATTGCAATATCTTGGGTAATGATGCAATATTTTTACAGAGAGTCATTTTAATAGAAGCCTATTATATTTTTAAATAAGATGGAAATAAAGGTTATTTATTATTATGATTATTTTTTATTGAATCACGTTCTCTCTTTTTATGGCCAAGCCTGTGCTTTTTAATTTGAATTTTGCAATTTTTTAAATCACATTATAAAAAACAATACTAATAAATGTAAACTTTGTTTCTGAAAGAAAGGGAAGCATTTCTTTATGGCATAGGACGGTTTATCACAAAAACAATATTTTCATTTTAGAAACTTTTCTTTTTTTGTGTTTTTGCTTTTGTAATATTTCCCGAGTAAGGTTTTTCTTTTGCCCAATCAAAAAACTGCACTTTCAAGTCTCTTATTCAGTAACTATCACACTGATGGAACTAAAGGTGCAAGATTATTAAGGATGTGTTTTTCACTAGAAATTTGTGTCAAAAGTGTACTGCTCCCAGGGACACATGCCTTCTGCGTTGAGTCACATGATCAGCATTATCTTAGACAAATATAATAAATTGCTATTACAGAGAAGATGAGATCCCATGAGAAAAGCAAATGGAGAGAAGACAGGGAAATAGATTATAGTGAGTGAGCCTGAAAGAGGGAAATAAAGGAAAATACCAGAGGGTAAAAGGTAGAAAAACAGCAGAGGATACAGTGTCCTCAGGAAGGTTAAGAAAAGAACATTTTGATACGCTTTGCAGATACCTCTCCCTGTAAGAAATATTGTCTGAATATAAAGACTGGATGGATGAGATCAAAGTGTGTGTGTTTTTTTTGCTGCCTCTTAAACTACTGTAAAACTTTCCAAGTGCTGCCATAACAAGCGCAGAGATGATGAGGTGCCAATGAGGTAGAGGCTCGCAGAAAGAGAAGTTAGATTCCAACTGGATAGCTCCTCCTAAAACTGGTCGTTATGTTGAATCACTATGGGATCTTTGTCACTGTTAATTCAGATTGTTTTTGTTGAGTATAGGCACTCCTGGTAAAACATTATAAAATATCCCACTACAGTATATGTATGCTATAAAGTGGTACGTAAATGTACAATGTAAACTACAGAATTGTTGTAAACTATGATATCAGATTATTAAATGTCACACTATGCAATTTGATATGAGAAAGAGTCTGCTGACATGTTGCATTGTGTGATCAGATTAGAATGGATTAGATTAGCTACTAATAATCCCAAGGGAAATTGTGGTTTCCTAATTGCCAAGGTCCTTTGTTGAGAGGACTTCTTTGAAAGAACTCATCACCTGCAGCTGAAGGTGTGTTCCAATCCGCAGCTCTTTCCCAGGCCTGAGTCTCTAGCTAAAATGTCGAGTAAGCATCTACAGACCCTGCAGTGCCAGCTCAAGTTTTCCAACAAGATCGATATCAGCTAATGTAACAAACTATTCTGAACAGACAGAAAAAAAGTGTCAAAACTGAGGTCAGGGCTTTGGATGAATCAACTGGGCCACTTAAACTCGTATTCTGAAAGACATTCATTTAGAGTTAGAGTCTAGAAAGTCTTTTTGGAGGACATTACTCTGAAGGAGCCACCTCCGTAGGATCAAGAACCCAAAGTCTACAATTCAATATGCAGCGGCAGCAGATGTCAACTAGAGTAATATTGTGTACTTAGCCATCAAAGAGGAATATAATATTGAATAAAATGTATGGTTTGTAAATGTGTGCAGTCAAGGTAGTAAAGAGAACTTGAGGTAAGTCACTTTCATTACCAAAACTGCTATGAAAGTATTTAAGTACATATGCAGGTCATAGAAGCATTTGGGTTTGGGTTTGGGTTTAGGTTGTATGTGTATGTTAAAGCTACAGCTATAATCTTGATGTATAAATGGTAAAATATAAGTTATTTGAAAGACTGTGCAATGTTCTCCTTCAAATGAAAAGCTATGTCAGTTGGAGTGTAACTTTAATGTCTGGTAATACCTTTCAATGAAATTCCAAATAATTTCCCCAATGTCTGAGCTTATATTTGCTGACAAACTTGCAATTACACTTTCAAACACATGTTGGGCCTATAGAGACTTAGTTACACTTCACTGTGTCTGAAACAGTGTTGATCCTGTGCAGAGAGGGTCCCTTTATAGACCTGCACTCAAGTCTTATAACATAACACTGGTTACAGACATGATGGATCCAATATTGTTGCAGTTTTTTTATTTTTGTATTTATTTATTTATTTATTTATTTATTTATTTATTTATTTATTTATTTTTTTTTTTGGGGGGGGGGGGGGTATTTTTAGGGTCACCATGGTTCAAGAAAACTGAAAGAAGAGTCTTTGTGTAAATAGAACAAAATGTTAATACAAAAAGCAAAGCAGGGATGGGACATGTTGGGACATATGGGAAGTTAAAATAAAAATGTGTGTGTGTTAAAGGACAATGTTCCCATTATGCTCTTTTATGTGAATCAGAAACTTACATTTCGTGCATTCTTTCACTTTTGTCTTTTCTGTTCAGATAATCGATTGCCTCTTGTGAATATTTAAAAATAACTATTCGTTACCTTAATCTAACTAAAAACAGGTTTTGTTAACACTTTAGAGTGTACTAATGCATGAGTCCTGCATAAATAATGATATATTTATATAATTTTATTTTATTTTATCATTATAATAATGATAAAATGTGCCCCCTACTCTAATTGCGAAATTTGGGAGTTTCCAAACTCAGGTAAATCCATCTTGTTTTGCGCCAAGCCAACCGCTTGCATCATACCATGGGTTCACCGGCCTCTTGTGACCAATGATGTTGCAGCACAAACAGGAAAAGATGGGTTTTTAATTTAAACAATTGTTATCAACATTGCTTCGCTGAAAGACGTAAGCATTGATATTAACGTTTTTTGCTAACGCTAAAAATTGGCCCAATGTGGCATTGAAGGATTTTCTGGAAGGAAAAGATTATTGTACAACATGTTCTGCACATGCTACACAGCTCCCTCAAGACTGGCGGGTCGTAAGAGAAGTAAAAATATGAGAAAAAGACCAAAGTGACTACAGTTTAGAGTGAGATGGACAACTTTTTGAGCCAGTAAAAATACAGTGTTGTAACACCAAACTGGCATCGCAGACTCGGAAACAAGCAAAGCGGAAGTAGTAATTTGATCTGCCCCCAATCGTGTGTTGTTGCACAAGGACAGCTGTCAAATCAAATGGTTTAATTAATGGTCTATACACAGCTATGACTGTGTGTGGAAATGGGTTGTTTGTGAAGGCTAAAAATGTCTTGTTTGCTCCTGTTTTACAGTTTGCATTGTGATTTAAAAGCTAGCATGTTTCTTTGTTGTAGTTTTTTTTTAGTAGTTTGTCAGCAGGCATACAAAAGCAGCATAGTTAATAAAATAAGTGTGTTTATTGTCTTGTACTATTTACTCTGTATCATATTTAACAACATATATCTATAAATATATATATATTATGTATAATGTACTGTATAGGTAATTCAAATGTATGTATTTTTTTGAATTTTTTGTATGTATGTATTTTTTAATTAAAAAAATATTTCTACCACATATAAACGTTAACTGAATACAAGGTAAATGCAAACTGAAACCGTACTTACATAAAGTTGGAAGAGACCTTGCAACATCTGGTGGACATTCTGTGAGGGGTCATAGCCTCTCGTCTTGTTATTTGTTTGTTTATTTTATCTCCCGTTTCTCCAAGTCCAGCTCCTGCCATGTTGCTCTGCACTGCCTCTCTCTGAGCTGGAACCGAGCATGTGAGAGTAACCATAACTGTCAACAAGTGCATTCAGAGGTCAAATAAATTACGTAAAAGACTTTGTGTGTGTCTCAATATTGTCATTTTTTGTAATCTTTTTCATTATTGGGATCTGGCCTTCAGGTCTGAACACATCATTTCTGACAAACAATGCTCTTGAGGCCGGAGAATAAGTGGAGCTCAGCATGAGGGAAAGGTGAATGCCAACTATGTTTTAATGCACAGATGGGATGTTGAAAGAGCTTGATTCTGCTCAAAGTAGGATTTGTGTTAAATAAACCATTGATCTAGTTTTTACTTCATAACCCTGGTGGTTTTGGATCAAGCCTCACATCTGCCATTGATCCACTCGAGAGGAATTGGCCTCTTAACCCACCTGGTATGTTGTACTCAAACTGAGCTTAATCAGTGATGTGAATATAGAACTAGAAAATGATTCATTTAAAGTAGGAGTAGGACTTGATAAAAAAGAATTGATCAAATGAATTAGAGGCTTTGTAATTAATTATTCTTGCATAACAATTTTTGCCGCAAAAGCATTTTAAATTTTTCAATTTAAATTATTTTAGTGGAGTGCTTCTGTACTTGCTGCAACATGTTTTGCATTTAGATGGAACCGTAGACTTGAAGTGCTTCAGTCAAATGCAAACTCTTTTTTGTACAATTTGCACAAAACCACGCTTTTATTAAGGCTTCCGTAAGGTAGATTTTTAAAATGAAATTTGTCTTCTATCAGTCCTAGTAATGCACTTCTGTATGATTCCTCCATTTTAGTGGTCATTAACCATGCCGGTCATAGGCGGTTCTACACCATAGATAGTAAACAGGGATGTCCTGAGCTCATTGCTCCCAATTCACCGATATTGGCAATAAAATATAGAGCAATTAAATGACGGTTACATCCAAGCTTTTCTGCTTTGTCTGCATAGTAAAACAAAAGTTTTCAGATAGCATAAACAGACATATTAATCAAAAATTCACCCCCCTCAGAGTTGTCACGTAGTAAAAACTGGAGCCATCTTTTGTACCAGGCTGTAAACATGATTTTTACACCCGTAAAGTCGCCATTGGGTTTCTCCTTATATTTGCGCTTTTGGAGCCTGCCCTCTGGTGGACAGAGGTATATCGCTGTATATTGCCGTATGGCAGCGCCCTTACTCAAGGACCGTTTAAGAGGTTTCATGAGAGAAGCTTGGTCTCCGTTCAGCTTCACTTTGAAGAGTTGGTGGGACAGGTGAATGTTCCTCGCCTGTTGTCACTGGATGAAGCGGTGGACAGGTGTGAAGGAGTCTCGTGCCTAAGAAAATGCAGAGTGAACATGCTACAGGTGCTACAGGACTTCAGAAGTCAGGATGCACGACACTCTCTGCGGTCCTAGTGTTGCTGCTCTGATGAGGACGGCTGCACTAATCCTCCCAGTAGGTCTCCAGGAGGGAGCAGCTGCCCCAGACCCACGGTGCCCTTTACGGGCACAGATTATAGGTTTCGGTGACAGATCTCTGTCTTTGGCCAGTTTTATTTCTTGATCTGCTGTGGCCCATTTTCCTGTCACTTCAGCCAATGGGCCCTACGTAAAAACAGGGCCAAAAACAATAAAAGAAAACTGAATTGTAAGCATAACTTGTAAGCAAAAAGATATATATTTTAAAAATATATATCTTTACATTAATGAAAATATTTACTGTGTTTGTTTAGGGTTACAGTTACAATTATATTTTTTTCTTTGGTTGCAGTTTATGTTTACAATTTTCTTTCCCCGTTTACGTTCCAGCTGACCCTAGATTGACACCATAAATATCAGTGTATGTGTAGTACAGTATCTATCAAACAGATCTATAGAAGTCCATACCATGTTGTGTTTATGCAAGCTTTCTTGATTTTGCCAAAGTGTCAGGATCCCTGTCTTTTCCCTGTGTTTTCCTGTTTGTCTCCCCCTCCCTTCTGTGTCTGTCTGTTTGGAGCTGGGCGGAGTCCCTGGAACCAGTATTCACTCCAGCACACCTGCAGCACACCTGCAGCTCCACTATAAGAATCCTCTTCAGTCCTCCACTTTTTGCCAGTTCAACCATTACCTTTTGTGGTACACTACGTGGCTCTAATTTGTTTGGATATTCTTGTTTTCGAAAACTGACCTACTTTTCACCTCTGCACAGAACTCCGTCCTAGCTCCTGTCTCCTGCCTGGCCGCCTCCACCGTCCACAATCCTCTGGATGTCCACCTCCTTCTCCTGTCTGTTAATAAACCATTTGAGCTGCTGTTTTGTCTCAGTGTCTGTCATTTTGTCCCACCAACCTCTCGTTCATTACAACACAAAGATTCATTACAATTTAAAAAAAAATGTGTTTCATTGTCTTTGCTAATTTCAGCAGAAACCGCCATAACTCAGGATATCCAGTACTGTTAACACAAGTGCATTGACAAAAAAACACCTACAAATTTTCTCTTTAAAGCTTCAACCTTTAACAAAAAAATATACACTTTATACTCATCTACTGCTCTATTTAGAGCAGCACATGTAGTTTATTCTATACTTCCCTTCTGTTATGTCACATGGGGAGTTAAATCACTTCTGGGCTCAAGTTGTCAAGCAACGATTTAGACAATAATTCACATAATTAGTTTGGTGTATAATTTGCTGTGTTTTACAGTGAAAATGACATTTATGAATAGAGTACTATTGAAGAAATGTAAAATATATCAAATAAAAAAAAAGTACAAATGTACTAACCCATAAATCCTTAGCCTAATCAAAATTTCCAATTGCTCACAGTAGCGCTCAAATGCTTTAAAATAACATTGATGACCAATCCCAGAAAGTGTGGTCAAAAAAAAATCATCTTTATGTGTCACAGCTGAAGGAAACTATTGGTCTTCTTAATAACTCAGGGACGGAACATAATGTCCCGTGAGTGTAGAAAAAATGGCATAGGTGATTTACCAATAGGACCTATAAGGTGCCCTTCTGAAACTTTCAAATATATGATGTTCTGTGCCTGATAACACTGGAAAGAAAGCTCGTGTTTATTACCTTTCCTTGTAAACACCCTTAAATAGTGTGCCCCTTAGCCCCACCTCTACAAAACGGCTTGTATCTTCCGCCATTAAAAAAAGGGCTTTACTGGGTGCGTAGGTGTGGTTCAAAGGACAGAGGCTGGCGAGTGTATCTTGGCCTTGTGTTACTTTTTCCAGAATGAAGAAAACAAGTCTATTTGTGAAGTCACCACAGGACCAGAGTGTACCTTTTCTCCTGGAGCCTGCGGTGAGTCCCCACGTGGACATGTATATGTGTATTTGTGTATTTGTGGAAAACTGCCCAGATCCAGTGGCATTTGTTGTGTCATTTGGAAGTTTGGCTGACAACCCGTGTTATTACCAAAGCTTGGTTACGCACAAACATGCTCAGAAATGTATCAGAATATACTTGTAGCTGTTGAATATTTAGATGAATTGAGTTCCTTCATTTTGAACCACCTTGTAATGAGTTATAATAAGCCATTCCATACCTAATTATTCATGAAAATTTGGCAACCCAAAGGTGTTGATAGGAATGCACTCTTGTCCAAGATCCACAGTAGCGCTTACGCTCTCTCAAAACCCTTACATCAGTCATTAGTGTGGGAATCTATGTGCACATGTTTTTGGGGCAGGGATAATGAAGTCTCAAGAAACTCTAGGCTGTAATTTACTAAACCATGAGATTGCCGGGGTATCAGCGTAGCAGAACAAATCAAATGTCACAGTCACCCAGTCTCCGTCTGCAACTTTTCAATCAGGGGTATAGTTAGTGCAGTAGGTATTAGCCCGTAGCCACATCCCATAGCCATAACTTTGAGGTCATTGCTGCTGTTTGAAACGCTCATGGTTGTCAGTGTATGAGCTCATGTAACGGTCTCAACAGTCTGACCAGAACTGAACCAGGGTAAGGAGTGCTATACAGTTTCCACCACAGTTCTCAACTCGATGTATAGTTAGGTCAAATGTAAAACTAAAGGAAAGCCGCAGTGACAGCAGGGATATGGGGTATTTCCCCACATCACGGTGCCTAACGTCACTCCACTATAGGTGCTTGAAAGAGGTTTATTTTAATCAAAAAAATAATATTTTTTTTAGTTTAGAACTCCTTTCACAATGCTTTGTGCACTTGGTTAAAAGCAGTTGAAATTAAAAGTTTAGGCTCATATATAAAACAGCCCTGTGTAATTTTAAGGCCAAAATTACATTTTCTCAAAATCATTTTAAAGGTTCTGAGACATGACTCGTGTCTATGTCACTGACACAGTACCCTCAGCTGGACAGAAACCCAGAATCCTGGAACACCTCCTCAGGCAGGTGTCCAAGAGGCATCCGCCAGTGTCCAGATTACCAGCCACCTCCGATGGCTTCACATGATTTGGTGGAGCAGCGGCTCTACTCTGAGCTTTTCACCCTATCTTTATGTGAGCATCCAAAAACCCTGCAAAAAAAACGAGAGGCGAGTAGCTGGACCAGTAAAGAGAGAGCTTCAGCTTACAATTGTACTTCTTTACCTTGCCTACACCAACCACTCACTTTCTTAGTGACGTACGTCAAGTGGATCTGAAACCTCTGTCACACAACCAAACCAACAATCATAACTGTTTATCTAAAATCAGTGGGGTTTACTGTGTGTGATGCTCTGTTTCTCTAATAGGTTGTATGTACAGTATACAAAATATGAATATACACTTTTTTATTGCGTCACACCGTCTGCGTTATACAGTATTAAGTATAAACTTTTTTTTGTCCTTGCTACATAATATTTGTTAATTTAAAGAACTTTTGTTTTAGCAAGTATCACTTCAAAAAAAGTAAATACGGTGTTAAGCTCTATAATTGTCTATTGTCTAAGCTAGAAAGGAAAATTGTCCATAGTATTTTTGTTAGTTTTGTCTTAGAGCTGTCTATAATGCGTCATTAAGTTTGTAACAATTGTCCTAGTATATGCTTGTTAATACATTATTCATTACCAACAGCCTCTTAAGTGATATGCCCTAGGTTCAGATCCAGGACGAGCTCCCCAAAATTGTAATTGTAGAAGATGTAAGTGTACAACAAAAGAATTAGTAAACAAAACAAACGTCGAGGCCCAATTCTAGAGTTACCAAAGATTCATTGTCAACTGGGCAACAGCCTTATCAATAGTCAAACTCATCAAGTGGAGACCAGAAAAAAAGGAGGACAAGAAGGACAAAATCACAACACAATGCTGGCAAAGTGTAACATGCTAGCTGAAACATCTTCCTTTTTTAATTGACATTGTGCTTTATTGGATATGAGCTGCTCACTGATCATATACGTAGATTATTCAGTACAACACAAGCTAATCAGTGTTACATGGTAGTAAGAGGACAACACCTTGGCTTATTTAGAGTCTGTGTTACAGTTAACCTCATCTGGAAACACATACGCAACTGGCTGGGAGCTTCGTGATATAACCTGTGAAGTCCCCTGAGGATTACTCATCAACGTACTTTGATGGTTGATGACTTTTTGTTTCAAATGTTGTTGATTACGCCGTGTGAAAGCAGAATTGTACAGGAACACTCCCTTTCATCCATGATTTGAGTCAAGTGGAAAGGGATTTGTTGTAGCAGAGTGCTCTATCAGGTTGCTGAGCTCTGGGACTAGAGGAGTTGTTTCAAAAGAGATGGGTCATGACAGGCCAGAGTGACTAAACAGCACTAGAATGGACCAGGACATGAGAAAGCTGGGGGAACAATTGTTGAAATTAGTGAGGTAAGTCATTATACATATATTACTCCCAGCGTTGGATGTCAACACTGGAGTAGGGGTAAAGAAGACTAACGCATTGATTTACACTACAACAGTGCCATGAATGGAGGTTCTTTTCTGCAGTAAATGAAGTTAGTACACATGTAGTTTTTACAAATCTAGAATAAATAAAGACCAAGGACTGGGAGTCTGCCTACAATGCCTTAAACCGCTTCCTACACTCCTCCTAAAAAGTCTTTACTCTATACAGTACATGCATCGAAAGGATTTGGTCCTTATTGAAGATGTTTAGCCTACGTATGTATTATAGTTGAAACAGGGAAAGTAGCACTTTAAGTTCTGTCAAAATCTATTTTTAAACACTGATGACTTTTCCAGGGTGCATTTAGAAAAGTTTTCAACAGTGCATTTGAAGTCGCTATTGGTGAAAGCAATGCCATAATTTAGCAATGAGTCTGTTGTGGCTTTGCATCTATTGGTTCATATATATTGTATGTGTTATGTCTTTAAGTAAAGATAAGACGCTGAAGTGACACATTCAGCGAAAGCTAACAGACCATTATTTTCATTACGCCACAAGACCAAATTGGAAAAGTAAAGGTAGAAAGAAAAGCTGATTCATTTATGCCAGCGCAACACTGTTCCCATCTCCCGACTTGAGAAGAATCTTCTCTAATGGCCTCTAAAGACAGTAGCAAGCCCTGAAACTAACCTTGAATTTTAAGGAGACTCACTTGTGCCAATATATGGCAGTAGTTCCATCATAAATCAGAAAAAGGTCGAAGATTGTAAGAGACAATTTTGTACCTGTTTAGTTCAGGAAAGAAACTTGGAAAGATCTATTCCTGGTGTCTTTCACGGTGCGGTTTTCATAAAAACAGATCAAGATCAGTTACCTTACGACTGAAAAGGGTTTAAAACTGTCAAGGAGCAGTGGATAATTGGAGGAAAACTTTGTGATCTGCGATTTGACTGGAATGGGAAATGGTCCTGGTAGGCAGTTTCGCCCACCTTGTTGAGCCCAGAGACTTAAGCACTTGGACTGGCAAAGACAGGTCGCGACAACCAATGACTCAGTGCCATTGTTTAAAGGGTGGGAAAGGGAAATAAGCAGGAGAACAAGTGGAAAACTGACGGAAAGTTTCCTTTTTTTAGGACGGCCTTATTATTATCCTAGTGCTATCTATCATCTTCTTTCATCCTGTTGTGAAGAAGCTAATCATATTGTGGTGACGAATATGAAGGCGTTACATGGGGCGTTGGTGCCAAATGGTAGTAGACCGACAGTGAGACTGACCCAGACTGACAGCTAGACAGATAGTCATCCAGCCTGCCAATCTCACCTTCTCCTCTGAGAGGCTAATGTTTCTGGGAAAATCCCACTCCACTTGCTGCCCTGTCAGTTCCTTACAGCTGGCACGGACAAGTGGATGCTTGACAGACTGAGGGAAAATAGGATCCAGTGGCTGTTAAGAGTCGCAGAGAGGGAAGGAGGTGGGCAGAGGGGGGGATGAGGCATTACAGACAATGAAAAAAAGTCTATTATATAGATTTTTGTTCTCTGGACGTAATTATTCTAAATGTCACTCAGCAGAAACACTTGAATCAGCATAAGTCCTACTTACAACACAAAGAAAACCATTAAAAATTGGAACAGAATAAACTCACTGGGAAAAAATGCAATCCTGTCTGTGAGCGGTATTGGCACCTTTACAGTGGCACGATATAATACAGTTTGGGTAGGTACAACATAGAAGCATCTCCATATTCAGAAGGGGTAAAAAATACAAATAAACAACATACCACTTTGGCAACCCCTCAGCAATGGTTCCAGCAGTGTGGTGCGGTTACTAATAGGTTGAACTAAACACTTTTACTGTTTATTGCAGTAGCATACAGCTACACCTTTAGCCTTTGTATTGTAGTTATTTGCAATGCATTAATGCATTATTTCTCATACAGAAACACTACTTATGCTACACCTGTATGTTGTTGCTGTTTTTATCCAATCCAAAGTGTGCTAGAAACTTTCATTTCATTTATTTAGAATCACCACAAATCACCAAATTATTATAAATAGCCTAATTACATTATTCTAAAAAAACAAACATGCAGCTTCTAGTAACTAAAATTGCTAACCACCAGAGTAAAAAATGAAAATCATGACACAGACTCTCAAGGGAACGTCTTGGTTTTGTTGGACTATCCACCACCCCAACCTAGCCCCTCAAAAGCTCACACATCAACATGTTTGACAAAACATGGATAAATGTGGTATATTTAATGACAGAGCCTAAGTTAAATGATGCAGTAATGGAGGTGTTTGTCCTACACTGATTTCTCCTGACTTCCATACAAATGAGGTGGCATTGTTGGGCGGACAAACCTGGGCATTTACCCCAAAGGGAAGTTACTGACTTGGACGGGCCGTCTAAACAAATGCAACAATGGCTTTTTATTGTGGCGCTGGCTGAAAGTCACCCACACACCCCTGGCAGGCGCTGGGCTCTCAGTGGAACGGCCCGTCACTGAGTGTAAACTTGATTTGGCCGATTATGAGGTTGAGCAGAACTCTTCGAGAGACATGGCTTCACTTTCTCTCCCTTTTCCTTCCATTTGCCTGTTCCCAGCTTTGTCGAATGGCAAGACAAAGGACTAGAAAGAGCGGAAAGTTTTTTTCTGACTATTTTCCAAATCTGTGTTTGTCTCTATTATTGGTTTTCTTGGAGCTGTCTGCTCCCAGTTGCCTTTTATGAGTGTCAACAGTGAAAGCTAGTGGCTGCCCAGTGGCGGAGGCCCATGGACTGGCACCATCCGTCCGTCACTATGCACAGTGGTGGTTTAAAGCTCAGCGTGGTCACCACTGGAAAGCCTGTGGTTGTTAGTGGTTAACCCGAACCTCCCCTTGGAGCTCCCTGCTCACTCACCATGCCAGTTTCCCAGAGAATTGCATCAAGTTTCCGGTGGCAATGACGTAGGAGTAATCATTCAAAAATATAGAATGGGTAATGCCATGTATTTAATGGTGAGAAAAGACTATATTTTCCTACATGTTATGAAATGATCTAAAGTTAGACATGTTTGTCTGATATTTCCAGTGTTTTTTTCTAAATGGCTCAAAGACATTATCATAATCTTGTGGTAAAAACATTTTGGTATGTATAGAATTAGAATGTAAAGTGGCCCAAAATATTTTGAAACAGCTGCAAATTTTGTCCACAACTGAAGTTATTGGTATGGTTCTTGGGAGCAATTGCTGATTCATGGCTTTCTCAATTCCAATACCTCTTCTTAGTCTGCACCATAGTGTAGCGCTCTTATGTTCCTATTTCCTAAACAAATTACTGTCAATAAAGTTGATAAAAGTAAAGTGAAATTCAAATGCTTTTAAACAAGTTACTGATAAAACATTAAAAACTAATTTTGCTCTGAAATTTGTTTATGTTTCATAAATATTACGTACTTATATTTGTAATTGTTATCAGCAAGTACACAGTTTTAAGCACTAATGCATACAAAAACAGTAACCCTTTGGTGTAGAAAATCTTACTTAATTATCAAGAAACATATGGCACCAAACTAACTTCTACTAGTTGCATTTGTGGATTATTTATTTTCCATTGCAATGGGATTTAAACATTTGGTCTGCTAAACTGGCAACATGTGAATTTGTCATGACTCTTCATATAACAATAGCAATATGGTGGGTCATATTATTTGATTCTAACACTTGTGAGCTGCAATGGTTAGTACCTACTGTATAATTCAACAAATCCAATTTATGCAAGCCCTACTTCAGAACATTTCCAACATTACCAGATGTCATCGGGTCAAGGCTTAATCAGACTGAAAGAGGGCCTTCATAGTTTTGGTGGTCATAATATAATGCCTAATAGATCTATAAAAGTTTATTTCTGCTGAGGTATTACAGCATCAAAATACAGATACACTGGTATCTCTGTAACTCTGTAATGTTCCTGTTCCGTGTTGGCACCACACATCTCTATTACTTCCTCCACTGCGCTCTTGCTAGGACCTCATGCAAGAGTTACACAATACCCTACCCCCTCTAGATAAACAGCTAAGCACTTCCTCTGGCACTATCTAGCCTTGACTCAAACGTATCTGCACAGCTTTATCATGTTTCTAGCCTCCTCTTCCTGAATGACCTTTTATTTTGGATGTTTTTACTTTCCTTTTACACTCATTTCTTTCTCTTTGTATACCAGCTGCAAGTCAACTGACTTTTAAAGAGAATTCTATAGTTAAATGTATTGCTGTAATTGTTTTTTGGGGGGTTACTCATTTTTGGAGGTCATTTTCCAGAACATTTTCCAGACCTTTTCCCAACATTAAGTGAACTGCACTAACAGCAATGTCACATCCTCTGCTTAAGTCAATTCTGTCAGTACACCATAGATGTATTTTGCTATGTAGTTCTAGGTCTTATTTTTGAGTTTAGGAAAATGTGCAGGACTTTACTCAACTATGGAGCAGAGGTAGACTGTGTGCAGCACAGCTCCAAACCGCAGCGCCATCAGAGGAGAAAACCACACGTGCAGCTGTTCAGACAGAACCCACCAAAAGATATGTTCTTCTCACTTTCTAATTTTTTTAAAGACACTCTCGTTAAATGGAAGTAATGCTGCTAAGGTTCAAAACCAAAAAGGAGTCATGCCCCTGAAGAGCACGCCACTGCTAACCCTGAAACTGGCAACACGTGATGTGGATAAAACGTGAATCAAATGTAACTGCTGAGTGTACCAACAGGAAGGATGTACACAGAGATCAGCTGTAGCTTCACAGAGGCAGCTCAGTGCAAAGAGGGAATGGCACGTAACATCCTGAAATGTTGAACATATTGCTAAAATCTAAAATCTAATTAACAGAAAAGCAGGTCTAACAGTTCAAAATGATAAAGTGTTGTATGAATGCAAGACAATGCTTAGCTATGGTATTATTAATCTGTTGTAACCTATTGTCGTATTGAAGTGTAATGCAGTGTGTAATTGTGTAATGATATTGTCACATGTTATATCTGAGGAAGGTTTCGAAAGAGATGAATCTCAAGCCCAATCCAAAATCTATAACTTACCCCTACACTTTCCCCTTAGCCCTACCCCTTTACCCTCCGAAAGAAGGGGTAAGGGGTAGGGCTAAGATTATAGGTTACCCCTAAGAATTGGGACATCTGTAGGGGCACAGATGTATAATAAGATAATAACATATGGTCTATAAATATATCATATTACATAAGCCAGTCTTTATAATAAAGGCTATATAAAGTCTCATATAGTCTACTTTATAATATATTTTATACTTAACCTAATGGCATTGGCAAATATTTTATATAGCGTTTTTCTACCTAGTAGGAACTTAAAGTACTTTTATATTAAGCTTCCATTCACCCACCACTGTCACAGCTGGGACACCACTAGAGTCAAGGTGGGTTAAGTGTCTTGCCCCCGCTGCATATAAACAGTTTCCTGTGAGTACAGTTGAGAAATTGTAAAAAAAAATTTTGCGTCTTCATCGTCTTCAGGTCAACTTTGTCTGAAGAGCGCCCGGACACGCCTAGTGCGGCATTGCAGCGCAGCATCTCGTTCCCGCTTTTTAAGGGAACAGGGTTATAGTCAAGTAACCCGAGACGTTCCCTATTAAAAGCTACATGCTGCATAGCATACGCTATGGGGAACGAGAATACCAACGCTCGGGTTGTGAAGTGTGCACAAACACAAAAGGGGTCTCAAACACAATTTTGGGATGATGACTCAAGGACATGCGAGCCCGGACTAGCATGAACATCCAAACTATAGAATCTAATGAATGTGTGCGGGGTGACGAGCCTGCCGCATCACAAACTTGCTGCAGAGGGGCACCTTTTGCTAGAGCTGTTGAAGCTGCAACCCCTCTAGTAGAATGAGCCCTTACACCTATATGTGAAATATGACCATGCGCCTCATAGGCCAGGGCAATGGCATCCCTCACCCAACGTGATATAGTCTGTCTGGTAGCTGCAACCCCCAGCTTGCAGCCCCCGTAGCATATAAACAGCTGTTCGGACTTACGCCACTGGCTAGTGCGGTAGACATAAGTCTGGAGGGCACGTACTGGACACAGTAAGTGAAGTCTCTCCTGCTCCGGTGTTGTAAATGGTGGAAGACAGAAGGCTTTAAGAATGACTGGATTTAAGGTCGAGAATGGAACTTTTGGAAGATAGTTAGGGTGAGGATGCAAAATGGCTTTGACCAGCCCAGGGGCAAAGTCTAGGCAGGAGGGCGAAACTGACAGAGCCTGCAAATCTCCAACCCTCTTGAGAGCGGTAATGGTTGCCAGAAGAACCATCTTTAGAGTCAGAAACTTGACAGACGCTGACTCTAGTGGTTCAAAAGGAGTGCTTACTAAGCCCTCTAGCACTATAGCTAGGTCCTAGGAAGGAACTCTAGCCCTAGTGTGTGGTCTCAACTCGAATGAATGCGGCCAACTAGAGGGTGTCTCCCTATCAAGACCCTGTCAATCAGGGCGTGGCAAGCCGAAATGGCGGCCACAAAAATCCTGAGTGTGCTAGGATTAGTGCCCGAGGACAGTTTGTCCTGCATGAAACCCCAACACTGAAAAGATCTGGCAGTGGACTGGGTCTGTATAATGTGTAGCACACCAGGCATCAAAGACACGCCATTTGCAGGCATAGGCTCTCCTAGTAGAAGGAGACCTAGCACTTAAAATAGTCTCTACAACAGGGGCTGGGAGCCCGACGTCTCTTAATTGGTCCCCCTCAGGGGTCAGATGTAAAGGTTCCAGAGCTCGGGCCGGGGATGAAACACTGTCCCCTGTGCCTGAGAAAGGAGATTCCTCCTGATCAGAATCGCCAATGGCGAGCCGTCGAGGAGAGATATTAGGCCTAATAACCACACTCTGGTTGGCAATGGGGCGCTACTAGTAAGAGGCGTGACCCCTGTTGACGGACCTTCGCCAGGACTCCCGGGAGCAGAGCCACCGGGGGAAATACATAAAGGCGCAGTCTGGGCCACACATGGGCCATTGCGTCCAGACCCAGGGGAGCTGGAAGAGTCAGAGAGAGGTAGAGGGGACCTTGTGCTGTCTGCTGTGAAGCAAAGAGGTCCACCTCTGCTTCGTAAAGTCTTTCCCAGATTTGGCTCACAACCTCTGGGTGGAGTTTCTGCTCCCCATGTGTCACAGCCTGTCTGGACAATAAATCTGCTCCCACATTTATGCGCCCAGGAATATGAATCGCCCTGAGAGACAGGAACTTGTCCTGAGCCCAAAGTAGCACCTGCTGCGCTAGCTTGTTCAAGTGGCACGAACGCAGTCCGCCCTGACGATTTATGTAAGAGACCACCGCTGTGCTGTCTAGATGTACTAGGACATGGTAGCCTCTTAGCTGCTGGAGGAAGTATTTCAGGGCCAGAAATACAGCCTTCATCTCAAGGCAATTGATGTGCCATGTGAGAAGATGGCCTCTCCATCTCCCTTGGGCTGGACGGCCATCTCAGACCGCGCCTCAGCCCGTGAGGGATGCATCTGTCGTAGCATCATGCGATGACAACATGGACCTTGGGTGGGACCCAAAGTGAGAAACTGGGGTCTGAACCACATACATACATATAGATAGGGTACGAAGCCCTCGGCGCGTAACCCTTATTTGCTTCAGGGTATTGACCCTTGGATGAAACCCCCTGGCTCTGAGCCACAGCTGAAATGGTCTCATGTGCAGAAGGCCCAAAGGAATTACCGTGGATGCAGATGCCATGAGACCCAATATTCTTTGAAAGAAGTGCACAGTCACTTCCTGGCCTAGCCTGATAGCTTTCAGGGTAGTTAGAATGGACCCGACACGTGCAGGAGACAGATGTGCCTGCATCTCAGTTGTGTCCCAAACAACCCCTAGATATGTTGTCCTTTGGGCTGCCTAGAGAATGCTCTTCTCGGCGTTGAGTCTCAAGCCTAGAGAGTTGAGATGAGCTAGGACGACGTCCCATGTCGAAGCACTAGCTCCTGAGACTGAGCTAATATCAGCCAGTTGTCTATGTAATTCAAAATGCGGATGCCCTGGAGTCGCAAAGAAGCCAAGGCTGCATCCATGCATTTTGTATATGTACAGTGTCACAAGGCTAGGCCGAACGGAAGAACCCGATACTGGTACGCTTCGCCCCCGAAAGCGAACCTCAAGAACTTTCTGTTCTGTGGCAGGATTTCTATGTGAAAATACACATCCTTTAGATCGATGGTGACAAACCAGTCACCTAATCGGATCTGGGACACAATCATTTTTATGGTGAGCATTTTGAATTTTAATGTTTTGAGGTAGCGGTTTAACTCACGAAGGTCTAAAATCGGGCGCAGCCCCCCATCTTTTTTCGGAACTAGAAAATACCGGCTGTAAAACCCGGTTTGTCTGTCTGGTGGGGGAACACGTTCTATGGCCCCTTTGTCCAGCAGAACCTGCAGTTCCTGTGTCAATACATGGGCTGAAACGCGGAGGACGATAGGCGAACTGAATTCTGTAGCCTTTGGCCACAGTCCTTATTACCCACGGGGAGATATTTGCTGCGTCACCAACCGAGGTATTATAAGCCAATTCTTGCTGTGTTTGACACACGTGCTTCACAACCGGTCACACAAAGAATGATTCCCCATAGTGTAATGCTACGCAGCATCGAATAGCTTTTGATAGGGAACACAAAACCAGTTCTTTCACTCATAGTTAGTGGTTATTTGAAGCCACTGATTGTCAAACAACTGTGTTTAGTTTTTTTAAATCATAATGGCAACAGAAACTACCCCAATTACCCTGATAAAAGGTATATACCCTGCTAATGTTGGCCTGATAACACGCACACAAATTGACACAAACAGGTTTGAATGGCTCCTAAAGGTAACAATCCTCACCTCTGATCTGTTTGTTTGTGATCAGTGTGTGTATAAAAGGTCAGTGAGTTTCTGGGCTCCTGACAGACCCTTGTATCTGTCATCCAGGGCTGCACTGATGTTTCTGTCTGAGTCATGGGAAAAGCAAAAGAATTGTCAAAAGATCGGCGGGAAAAGGTAATTGGACTGTATAAAACAGGAAAGGGATATGAAAAGATATCCAAGGAATAGAGAATGCCAATCAGCAGTGTTCAAACTTGAATAAAGAAGTGAAAAATGAAAAAATCAGGTAGACCAACAAAAATTTCAGCCACAACCACCAGGAAAATTGTTCCAGGATGCACCCACAAATAACTTCAGGATTTTCTGAAAAAAAAAATGGTGTGGCTGATTCAAGATGCACAATAAGAAGGCACTTAAAGAAAACAGGGCTGCATGGCCGAGTCGCCCGAAGAAAGCGATCAGTATGCAAATGCCGCAAAGCATTCTGCTTACAATACGCCAAACAGCACAGAGACAAGTCTCAAAACTTCTGAATCATAGTCATTTGAAGTGATGAGACAAAAATTTAACTTTTTGGCCACAATCATAAATGTTACATTTGGAGAGAAGTCAACAAGGTACACCATTCCTACTGTGGAACATGGATGTGGATCACTGATGTTTTGGGGACGTGTGAGCTACAAAAGCACAGGAAAAGATGAATGCTGCATGTTATCAGAAAATACTGGAGGACAACTTGCACTCATCAGCCCGGGAGCTGCACATGGGACTTTCCAACATGACAACAATCCAAAACACAAGGCCAAGTTGACCTGTCATTGGCTACAGCAGCATGAATGTTCTGGACTGCTCTCAGTCTCCTGACCTCAATATCATTGAGCCACTCTGGAGAGATCTCAAACGTGCAGTTCATGCAAGACAACCCAAGAATTTGAGGAACTGGAGGCTTTTTGCCAAGAAGAATGGGCAGCTTTACCATCTGAGTAAATAAAGTTTATGTTGTCATTATGTGTGTTATCATTCATATTCTCTGAAAATGGCCCAAAAGAAAATCACAAATTCTATGAGCACATGAGCACAACTGTATTTTGACTTGAGTCTTGATCTGAACCATATAAGCTTCTGTTTTCTAAGTCTCTGTCACAGACACAAGACAATGAAGGATGTTACTACGATCACAAAAATGACAAAAATGTTTGTTTACGACGTATCATTTTACATCAATAGAAAAACAAATAGCAATGTTGTGCATTAACAAATGAAAAGTTTTAAAAGGTTCTGAAATTACGACACTGTGATTTGTCAATGTGAGGCTAACGTTAGCAAACAGACATTTTGACAAAATTGTCCCAGGAGAAAACGGATCAGTGCATAAACTAGTTCAAGGTTAATCATTTTATAATTTTATTTTTGGCCAAATTAATTTGGAGGGTTATACAGCCCTTCCACCAAATGAGTAATTGGACACCAGTTAATTTCTCGTGAATGCACAAAACAATAGCACAAAACAACTTTTTCTGAAAGCAGCTGACATGGCAGTTGGATGAGGTGAGCACAAACAGCACTATGTACATTTTAAAGTTTATATAATATAGTCTGCAATTGAGTCTTATACAAAGTCTTCATTTAGCATTTGACCTGTCTTTGCTTGTAGATGAATAGTTATGTGATCCCAAAAATCGGTGGACCAATCAGGGCAGCAGACCAAAGAAATAAGCCTCTTACAAAGTCTAATGGACATATCTGCTGGGTTATCTAACATGGGCAGTGCCAAGTGGTTTTTGGATTCCTACAACAACAATAGGTCAGTGTTTTACTGTTTTCTTTTGACCTTTTTAGAGTTATTTTTGATAATTCCAAATTTTAGTTAGTGTTGTCTAAAATGTATTATTCTACAGTAAAGTCATTTTCAAATGCAGTTCAGACACTTTCAAAGACCAGGCATTAACGTAACTTTCTCTGTAAAAACCTTTTGACTCAATTGACTCTAAAATTAAATTTAGTCAACAATATTATTCAGAAAATGTTAACTATATCTGTAATATTTTTAGAATGCTGTAACTTATTATTGGTCACATTAGTGTTGACGTAATGCGGTGTTGTTTCATTGAATATTTTAGATTTAGATTTTTTCTTTCTTTGAACTCATTGTACTGTTTACATTGTGTATTCACAAGACATGGGACAAAACAAAACACATAGCAACAGATAGCATCAAGTGTGTTTTTATCCACCAGTAAGAAGGGAGAATTTGTTTTGTCTTCTCAGCATTCTGTCTAAATATGTGTGTTTGTCTGATGCCAGCCCCTTGTGTAGCAGCTGGATTCTTGTCAGTTCACAGAAGTTCCATCTGGTTCCTCCCAAAGCTATGCATGAACCACTACTGGTTTGGACAAATGCTGTGGCAGTACTGATAGTTACAGGTTTTAGGTCTGATGACAAAGAGACAGTTTTGTTGTTACATTGTTAACAACTTGGCATTGAACAGGTTATAAAAATGACCTGGTAATAAGTGGTTTCTCACACAGGTATCTGGAAGTGCAAAAGCTTTCTGTGGAAGCCCTCCCAGATGGCCGTGTGTAACAGACCAACAAGTCATTTTAGCAAATTGTACAGTTACAGTTCTGTAAATTGTAATGCCATTTTCCAACATTCAAAGCAAAACAGTTTAGAGAATCTTGCATATTTTAACATGTCTGACCTTTTGCTGGAGCAAAGCAAAAAAATCTTCTTATGTGAGTTACCCAGTTTAACACTCGTTTAGTTAACCTTATTAAATAATTCATGTTGGCGGATTAAAGTAAGAGTAGAAGTATTAAAATTGTTTTTCATTTTT
The DNA here is from genome assembly GCA_024349245.1 of Neodontobutis hainanensis. Lineage (NCBI taxonomy): Eukaryota > Metazoa > Chordata > Actinopteri > Gobiiformes > Odontobutidae > Neodontobutis > Neodontobutis hainanensis. Next base: position 385,050 of record JALDNG010000066.1, on the reverse strand, counting down.
TAGACAATGGGATTTTGAAATTAAGGACATGGATGAGGAGGTGAAGCCTCTTCTAAATCTGCTAAGAAGACAACTCTCACAGAGTATATTGTAAAGCATTACTCCTGTAAAACAGTTTCATGTTTGTCTTTGTGATTTAAGGTGTGGGACGTGATCAATGGTCTCAGAATGAGAGATGTTGTGTTTGAAGACAAAAGGTTTCTCCTCTCTCCAGAAGACATGCCTTCATGCTTCAGTAAGTTTGTTCAGAAGTTCAGTTCTTAGAATGTGTCTGCTATGTAGGAATTTTTAAACAAACTTTTCATTGCTCTACAACAGACATCCAAAACTCCTCATCCTTGCTCAAACCTATGCCAGGACCCTGCACCTGGAGACCCCCCGGACTAGATGGCTGAACCCCAGGGAGGTTGTGATGGATGTGGCTCCTAAGGTCTTCCAGGGCCTCTGGTTGCCCCCATCTAACGCCTTCCTGAACATGCCTTCCCGACAGAAAAGCATGGCAGCAATCGGCCTTACTCAGTCTGTGGTAGACCGTGTCTCCAAAACCTTGGCCACAATGGACCAGCAGGTCCCCTTCTCCCGCTCTGTACGAGACCAAATGGTCCTGACTGTCCTTGAGAGGATCAGCAAGCGGTACCAAGGACACAGCTTAGACAAGAGGCTAGGCTGCTTCTTAATCGATTTGCTCAGACATATCACGGCTGTAACAAGAGAAGTTGTGTGCCAAATGTTTGAGACAACTACTGCTCCTCTGCGTCAAAGTGAAGATCTTCCTGTTGTCTGTCAAGAAGCTCCCACCAACCAGGAGCCAACCTCTGACCCAAAGATAAACAATACTGCTCAACTGTTAGATGAGAAAGAGCCTCCCAAAGAACCAGCCTCTGTTACCCCGCCTCCCAGCGATGATCCTCTTGCTCGGTCTCTCAAAAGGCTTTAACACCTTGCCTGCCTGATCCCACTGAGCTACCGACTGAACCTCCCACTGACCAGGAGGAAACTTCTCCCCTGGCTCCCAGTGATGTTTCTTCTAACATCACTGCCTCCACAGAAGCTTTGACGCAAGAATTGCCTCATTTTGCCACGTCATCAACACCAAACTGCCCTCCTCTTTCCTGTGATGATTCTGATTCTCACACTGAGGCTTCAACAACTCGGCTGCGTCAACCTTCTGAGCTATCCACTGACCTTCCTACTGACCTGAAGCATTCTCTGATTCAGAATCAGTTACCACTGCTGGATCAGATGTGATGGAGTCTCCCAAAGGAGCTGACTGTGCTGCTCTTGCTGCTAATGTCCAACTAACAATGCCAAGCTAAGACAGTGACATCTATTATGATCTGCCTGTTGTAGTATCGACTCAACCAGCAGCCTTTGCAGCTATCGTCACGACACAGCCTGCTAACATCTTCAAACAGTCTTCCTCAGGCCAATTCTCTTCTTCAGAGGATGAAAACACAAATACCAAAAGATTCATCAGTATCTTCAGTTGGCTTCGAAACAATTTTTTTTTCCGCTGAAACTACATTTACTGTACTTACCTTGCAAAAAAGTTGTAAAACCTAATTTGCTGGGTAGCTTTTATTCCTAAAAGGAAAGCATTATTTTGAAAAACAACACTATGGTGAAAAGTAATTAAATTTATTAAAGCTGCAAGCAATGTCAAATTTGTAGATGAAACTGGGAAGCCATTTCAAAAGGTAGCCATTATTTTGGCATATCAGAGTGTTCGGGTGTCAAAACAAACACAACATTTGCAGCAACGCCACAGAAAAACCATCAGACTTTAACTTACTTTTGATGCCCTAAAATTTTATGTAATGTATTTACACTTTTTCAGGGTGTAAATACATTAATACATACATTACATTGCTGTAGATCCCCCTTTTAGTAGATTTGTATGGGATTTATTGATCCTGAATTTTGGGCTTGGCTTGGGCCTAATAATCTGAGCAATTATAAGAGTTCCTCATGATCCAGAGCTGTCTTGGCCCTAAATATATTGCAGCTGACAGTGTCTCATTGCTGAGTGAGTGTGTGTGGTTTAGATACCTCGGTGGAGCTTAACCACATTCCCCGCTCAGCCACAGCCCGGATCACATTGTCTCTGATAACATCGCAGGGCTTCACACAGCCTGCTGGCTTCTCCTGCAAATAGAGGATCAGGTTTACCTGCAAGTTCTGTCACCAGTCTCCTGTGACAGCTCTGTTTGGTCAGTGTGGCGCCTCAATGGCACATACCTGAGTGGATACATGCACAGAGACATGACAACAACAGGAGGGCAAGCCACACACAGGGGGGACGGGTTCAAAAACTGCTGATCTACTGGGATTTTCACACACAACCATCACCAGGATTTACAGAGAATGGTCCAAAAAAGAGAAAATATCCAGTGAGCGGTAGTTGTGTGGATTACAATGCCTTGTTGATTTCAGAAGTTGGAGGAGAATGGGCAGACTGGTTAGAGATGATAGAAAAGCAACAGTAACTCAAATAACCACCAAGATCTGCAGAATACATACATACAGATGGGCGACAGCAGCAGAAGACCACACCAAGTTCAGTACAGGAAACAGAGGCTACAATTTGCACAGGCTCACCAAAACTTGACAAGAGAAGATTAGAAAAATGTTGCCTGGTCTAATGACTCTCAGTTTCTCCTGCAACGTTCAGATGGTAGGGTAAAGAACATGAAACAAAGGATCCATCCTGCCTTGTCTCAACGATTCAGGCTGCTGCTGGTGGTGTAATGGTGTGGGGGATATTTTCTTTGGGCCCCTTAGTACCAATTGAGCATTATTTAAACGCCACATCCTACCTGAGTATTATTGTTATTGACCATGTCCATCACTTTATTACTACAGTGATGCTATCATATTAATATGGACCAAAATCTCTAAGGAATGTTTCCAGCATTGTTAAATCAATGCCACAAAGAATAAAGGCAGTTCTGAAAGCAAAGGGGTTTCAACAAAGTACTACCAGGTGTACCTAATAAAGTGGCCAGAGAGTGTATATTTAAGCCAAAATATGATGTATGATGTACTTCACAACTTTCTTTGCACTTTTAGTGCAATCCTATGGTTATTAAGGAACCATTTTTGTGTTCTAGAAAAGTTATTGTTATGTATTCTTATACATAACAATAGTAGGCCTATATTATGCGATATTTATTGTTATTCTATTGTAATCTACACATTTAATATACTGTACATATTACAAAATACTGCACAAACTGGAATAAAATAAATTGTATTGCACTCCATGTCCTGGGCTTTTACAGTTTGCAGTTCAATATATTAGTAAACTGTCTGTATTGAACCCAAAGCAGAAAGGTCAATCATAGGCTTTTGTCCTGGTCCTTTCTTGCTTTTATTTTATTATTTAAAAAATTTAACTGTTCCATTTGCAACAGCCAAATACTAAGCCATTACTTTAAACCAAAGTTTGAAATTTCTATCCACATTTCACGTTGCTTCACTTTACTTTCCCTTCGTTTTTATGTTTCTGTGTAATTAGACTTATTCCGTGCTTGCGCGAATTGGCACTTTTTAGGTGTTTTTCTGTCCAAGTGGTGTAGATCAACCGTCAATGGGTTTTGTAAGATAATTCCCATAACAATATGCTATTTGGTGAGTTAACTGTTTTTCTCAAAAACAAAAAAGCATACTTTAAATTTAACCAGGAAAGTCCTACAATGTCTCTTCTATCACATTGTTCAGAAGAATGTCTTGAAGTAAATCACTTTAAAAAGATTGTTGTCAAAGTGTTACACATAAACCACTCCTTACTTTCAAACAACCTAGTTACTGAATACAGCCTCATCATTCAGGGCCCTGGTCTTTTTACAATTATAAAATAAAATTATTCATATTTTGAAACCGGTCTCAGGTAAACTATTCCAAACTTTGTCCAGTGTTTTCCATTGTGACCAGGCAACCACACAGCAAAGCACAACACATAACAAACCTGATGATATTACTTAAAGGACTTGGAGTTTACTCTGTTTCTCTCACCTTCGATATAAAAGACATTGCTTGCATCATTGCACATGTAGTGACACTATAGGGACGAAGGAATTATAAAAACAAATGAACGTTCACACCTCTGTACACAACACACTTGCGTCACCACCGTTCATTACAGAAATGCAGTAGCAGCAGCTTTTGGACTGTTGATGCTGTGCTGCGTTCGAGCCCCATGCTATGCAGGTGAAAATTTTCCAGTAAAAGATATGAGCTCTTGTTAATTTTAACAGTGCAACAGCCCGCTACTCTGGGTCCCGCCCCTGCCACAGCGAGGGTGGGAATTTACTGGCTTGTTAACCTGAGTGACAGCCGAACAAGCTCTGTCCGTTTGTACGCTGCGATGCGACCTCTTCCCATACTTTATAAAGTGGGTGACGCCAGTCGGTCAGCGGTGCCAGTGGGTTATGGGCTGCAGATATTACTGCATTTAGGACGGTGCCAGTCACTTGGCTATAGGCTTGGCGGTCATTAGACACGCATAGCTCACTCTCTCCTTTCTATTATCCACCATGCTTGTTAAAGGAGAAGGAAACCAGTGGGCAGTCAAAGGCAAACGGCTAATGAAGTTACAGACACACTGACCTGACCTTTGCCCCTGGATTTTCACCAAAAAATCTCTAAATATTGATTACTTATTACATATCCTTGCTGATGATTAAATGCCTAACTCATAATGATGTTACCCTTGTTAATGCAACATAGCACCTAACTTTTGAGGTTTGCATTTAGTCAACACCCTGCTGCAAGCCTAATATTTATCTTGTATATTTATGAAATCTTGGATTTAAGAAAACTCGATGAGTTTTTGAAATAAGTGCACGTGTAAGAACAGCCCCCCCTACACCTCCTAAATCTCATGCACGAGCATTAGAACACGAGTGTTTGTTCAGGATCACTCACTGTCGGACTCACTGCTTAGAATCGTTTCCATGGTTTTAACATTTGGGTAGCATAAGTTAGCATTCTTATAAAGGTGAGTTTGGGAAAGATATGAACAGGCAATGCTATGACTAATAGTGAGAGTCTAACTCACTTGACAGTATTTACACTATTACTTGTACCATTACCAAACTGCTTGTTGCTTTACAGTGTCGGAATACAAGTTTTATATATTTTCAAACTCCCAAAAATCAAGTATATTCATCAAAAAATGAACAAAAGTTACCTGTCCAGCTACAATCTGTACGGTTTTGTATCTTCAGGATGGCATGAAAGCCAGGGATAGCACCGGATCTAAAAACACACTGTCTATGCATGCACAGCATAACGTAACGCACATAGTAACATTGATTGACAAGCCAGAGGGCTTAGTAAGTAAGCATTTTCAAGTAATATTGTAAAAATGTATAAAAAAAAACATCTTCTGTAACACCTTTAAGCAATAAATGTTGGAATATTGCCAATGCCATCACACAATGTTTAACAAGGTAGAGATAATTGCATGACCACATCGGAGATAGACCTTTAAGGTAAGATTGGTATTACTAAAAGTAATGTATTAGTATCTTATCAAAATTTGTATTGTTGATGACCTTTAGTAGGGTATGTGTTCGTCTGGTAACAGCAATGATACATTCAGTTCTCATTTAAGAAGGAAGGACATTTTCTTCTGCAGCATTGCATTTACAGCACAGTACTGTTAATCCTTTGTCTGTTTCCCATGCTATTTTTTTCATGAATGTGTGTGAATATGTTTTATCTGTCCAGACACTGTCCAGGTCTGGATCTGGCCAAAGAAAAGGGCCTGGTTCAGACTGAGCCTGGGGACACATTGTGCAGAGGAGATATGGATGATTACACACTATGAAAGTTTTAGATTGAGACTAGGGACGGCCTTTTCTCTGGCCAATAATTTAACTATGACAAACAGTAGCCGGCGCTTGGGAAGGCGCAGTACAAAGATATTATAAAAGACGTTTCAGGAATAAAACGATCTGCAGCTGTAGTCACTGAGGGACTCTTTTTTTCTTCACTAAACTAATATTTGAGCTACAAGTTCCAAGGAAAGCACACCGACAATGGGCTAGTGGATAGTGAAGATAGTTCACTGTTGGATACATACTTTATCATCATTTATGGCTTATTGTATGTAATATGGCATGTCATTTGCAGATGTTTTCTTTGGATGGTCACTTCATTCATGTCCCACTATGTTGCATTAAGACTTCTTGCACATAAAATGGTCAGGCTTGCATTGTTGAATCATTGGTGCATCCATAGATTGTCGGCGCTGAACTATGTTTTTAACAATAAATATTCATCTCAAAATATCTCTTTTTAAAAATAGTTCAAAAACACAATAGGACCCTGTGGGAGGAGGAAATTGTGCCATTACTTCCTGTTTCAGAACAGACAAACTGAGCCAAGCCCAAAATGAACATCCCTGGAAGAGGCGCTTAGGATATTTATGCACTTAAGTATTTTTGTTCCCCATTGTCTAAATCTATCTCCCCATCTAGCAGGACCTCTACTAGACAACAGTATGTCCCTGCAGGGCTTCTGTAGCTGCTCACAGATTGGTGATGTCACGACCCAATGCTTTTAAAAGACTTAAAAAGAAAAGTTATTTTTTGCACTAAAGGACTAAAACAGGTTTATCCATCCTTACAAAAGACATGCTTTGTGCTCCTTTCATTCTCTCAATCACACAGACACCCCTGAGATCACACTCCTTGAGCAAAGAGAAATGTAGAATGTTTTCACATAAACACAAGAGCAGCAGGCTACTGGTGCTGAAGTATCTTGGGAGGTGGAAAACATGTTCAAAAGAGTCTAAAAGGCAATAGTTGTTTCTCAAACTGGATATAGCCTAAGAAAAGGTTATAAAAGAAAAGAAGGAAGGAAATTACTCAGGATTGAGCAGAAAGACTAGAAACACATCTTGACATAATCTATGAACTATTTATTAACTTTTACCTTCATTAGCTATTGCAATTGTTTCTAAAAGGCCCATGCCCACATTATCAAACAATACAAAACACTTTTATCATGGAAGTTGTGTTATATTTCAGAGTAAAGTATAAACATAATTTAAAGTGTACACAGTATTCATGCGCAAAATAGTGTAAACACTTTAGCCACAGATGCTACTGATTAAAAACGTGCACTAAGGTGCATTTATAAAAATGCATTTTCCGCGACCTGATCTGGACATCCATTGATTGCAAACAAGCTGTTACATTAGCTGCTTTGCGTGAGCTGAGTTTATCATTACCTATGTTCCACGAGTTTATGTAAATACGGCTGCATTGTTCCAACTTGCACAACAACATGCACAATTTCATGCTGCTGAGCTTCTTTCTCTCAGCTTACACCAGTGGAGCCGGGCTTGTCTGAAATATGACATAATTGACATGTTTCCCACTGTACAGGAGTATTTTCTAAACTTTGGAGCAGTATTTGATCAGGTTTCTTTAAGGTTTGTGGATGAGTGCTTCCTGCGTCTGTCTCTGAGGAGGTGGTCTCCTCTGGGGTTGGTTTGGAGCCAGCTGGCACACCGTGAAACAGCGCTGAAGCCGGGGGGCACTAACTGGTCCCACATGATCCCAAAAGCCCACCTGTGCGTGGTGATCAGCTTAACAGTAGAATGTTCACTGGAAGCAGACTCAGAATATATTATCTCCTTTCCACTGTTACTTACTAAAACAACAAAATACCACATTATTTTACAGTGAATGTTAAAAAAAAAATTAAATAGCATTACTGTACTTTTTTGGGATGCCAGCTGGGATAATATATGTTCCAATTAAAAAGTAACATTTTACTGTAAAAAATATTTTAGGATAATATAAATGCAGTTGGGAAATCAATGAGGCAACTAAAGATATAAAGTGCACTGCAAAATGTAAACAATTTAAACTGTATGATTTTATACTGATGTATAATGAATAAAGCTATTACTCTCATTACTTCCTGGTTTTGCTACTACCCCGGAGAGGACAAACTGAGCACTGAGAAGAAACATGTTCATTTTCCAATAAGCAATCTTGCATGAAGAATTAAACTATTTATTAAAATGTACTCATCATCAGATCTATATCCTCTAGGCTTCTTCCACAACAGCATGTCCCTGCAGGGCTACCATAGGTGCTGTCAGTTTGTAGAAATGACAGCTCTGTCTTCATGCTCGTAAGCTTTGTTGGTTTGTGGTGTCGTGACAAATGTTACAAGTTCACTGTTCTGCTTAGACACCTCATTAAACCTCCTGACTGTAGAGGCTATTTTAAGGAAAACAAAGAGTGAAAGTCTTGTGTGTTTTGCATCCTTTGAGCCTCCTGTCTGATATACGACTTGTAGTTGTTCAGAGTATGATGAAATTATTACCATTAACAGTGATTAATCTTTAACAGTTTCTTAGCGCAGAATTGTAATCGTGATTGATTTGAGTTTTTAAGGTTTTTACAGTCACAGGGAGATAAGATAGGGCTTCACTAATTCCACAGAGGGGAAAGTCACTTGTAAAGCAGAAACAAATAAACTGCAAAAGCAAAAGAAAGGTAAACCATCATGAACATATTTCCAAAGTAAAAGAGAGAGACACAAATGGACAATGCACAGTATTCTGGGTTATTGTTATTGAGGAGTTTCATTTTTCATTTTCTGAAGATTAATAATGAAGCACAGGGACATCTGTACAATTTCACAGAAAACACCATTAAACACTTTTTTACAGTGTAGAAAAGAGTGCATCCTTTCCTGTGTGAGCTTGTTGCTTTCATGTGTTTCATTAATGCGCACACACAGACACAGGACACAAAGCCACTGATTACACTAAAGTGAGAAAACAACCACTTCCGAGTCCCTCATTATGACTGCAGCACAATGCCAACAGCACGAGTACAAAGCCCTGATGCACGCCAAGCACAAAGCAGAAGTAAACCTGATTTTGGTCTTGTCCTGTGCCACACACAACACAGGCCTGTACCTCAGGAATCCGGTGACTACACAGGGCAATATGTGTTAAATAGTGGTTCTGTATACCGCAGCACTCTGGCAAACAGCTCATATCCCTCGGCCCCTTTACGGCCTTCCTATGGCCAGTGTCAGGCACAGTGGGCAGTTTATGATGCATGGGAAAACACACGCTTGGCTCTGCACTCAGTACAGTTATAACTGTACTGTATGACGGCACACACTGAACACAGAGCACACAAGCTTTGTTTTAGAATGTGACAAACTCTTTAAAAATCTGTAAAAAGTAATATTTAAAAGCATTCTGAGGTTAACCCTTACACCTTGTGTTTATGTTCCAGTGGAGTCACATTAGTAGAGTGCAAGGCCAATACCTTAGAATAAAGGAGATGTGGAATGTAGCAACAGCCAACAATATCCATAAAGTTCAAACAAAAAACAAAAAAATACTTACTAACAATTGGAGGGGGGGGGGGGAGATAATCCCTTATAATTTAAAAAAATATAATATATAGTATAATTTATAAACATTTCCTAGTGCAAAAAAAGAACAAACACAGATCCACTTTGAACACTGAAAATAAACAAAGTTTCTAACTATTTATAACCAAAAGACTTGCTTTGAATAAATTTGTAAAATAAAAAATAAATCAATACAAGCACACACCAGTCACAGTCAGCCTGACCAGCCGTGACTAACTCTTTCCTATTCTTTCCAAAGAAGTTAGTCTGGTACCTTGTATACGGCCGTTTTGCTGACAAATTAGAGAAATCCCGGACTTAAAGTGAAAAAAGACGACACTACACAGCAATTTGTCAACAAGAAAGCCACGTTAGCGCCGCTAGTTAACATGGCCAGCAGTAGAACAGAAACAAAGGTACATGACAATATGTGGCGCCATTGGCCATTCTGTTCAGATCTTTGAGATCTTTGACTGTAGAAAGAGTGAAAAGCTTGTTTTTTGAAGGTTTTGGACTAGCCGCGCAAGCTTGTGTTTGACGGTCGCCAGCATATGTAAATTCTTGGGCTGTCTTGCATGAACTGCACTTCTCAGATCTCCCCAGAATTGTTCAATGATAATGAGGCCAGTCCATAACCTTCACTTTATGCTGCTGTTGTCAATGAAAAGTCAATTTGGGCTTGTATTTTGGATTGTTGTCATGTTGGAACGTCCCAAGCGGCTGATTAGTGCAAATCCTCCAGTATTTCCTGATAATATGCTGCATTCATCTTGCCATCACCTTTAACCAAGGTTAATGTTCCTTTGTAGCTCACACATTCCCAAAACATCACCGATCCACCTCCATGTTCCAAAGTAGGAATGGTGTATCTTTCATTATAGGTCTTGTTGACTCCTCTCCAAATGTATAATTTATGGTTATTGCCAAAAAGTTAAATTTTGGTCTCATCACTCCAAATAACTTTGTTCCAGAAGTTTTGAGGCTTCTCTTTGTGCTGTTTGGAGTATTGTAATGCTTTGTGGCATTTGCCTAATAATGACTTTCTCGACCATGCAGCCCATTTTTCTTCAAGTGCATCCTTATTATGCATCTTGAAACAGCCACAGCACCTTTTTCAGAGTACTGTATTTCAGCTGAAGTTATTTGTGGGTTTTTCTTTCTAAAATCTTTCTTGGTCTACAGAATCCCTCATTTTGAAAACTGATGACTGGCATTGTCACTTCCTTGGATATCTTTTCATACCCCTTAATTACCTTTTCACGCAGATCCTTTGACAATTATTTAGTTTTACCCATGACTTATAATACAGATACATTACTGCAGCACTGGATGAAAGATGTAAGGGTCTGTCAGGAGCCCAGAAACTCACTGACCTTTTATACACACACTGATCACAGACAAACAGATCACAGGTGAGGATGGTTACCTTTAGTACCCATTCAAACCTGTTTGTGTCAATTTGTGTGCATGTTATCAGGACAAAATCACCTTTTAATCAGGGTCATTTGGGTAGTTTCTCTTGTCATTATAATTAAAACATGGCTTAGCCTTAGCTTGTAAGGTAAAGATTCTAACTTCTCTCGACTAATGACTGTATCCACAATATTGTGTTTTTTACTCTAGGTGAGAAGACTTTTGCTGTTTCTTTGCACCACACAAATCTAACATTTAAAGCAACCATGCGTAACTTTTAGCCAGCAAAGGGCGCAGATTCCTCTTTGTTTGTTTACCAGTAAAGACGTTTAAGACAGCAAGTTTTGAAGAAATTTGTACAAATACAACTCTGCCTATCATATGCGTGTATATACATAAGTATGGTGGAGCCTCACTCACGTAATTTATTGCAATGGACAGGAAAATTATATTGGAGATTTCTGTCCAGCTAAGGGTACTGTGCCAGTACTGTGTCTGTACTTTGTCAGTACTGTGTCTGTACTTTGTCAGTACTGTGTCTGTACTTTGTCGGTACTGTGTCTGTACTTTGTCGGTACTGTGTCTGTACTTTGTCAGTACTGTGTCTGTACTTTGTCGGTACTGTGTCTGTACTTTGTCGGTACTGTGTCTGTACTTTGTCAGTACTGTGTCTGTACTTTGTCAGTACTGTGTCTGTACTTTGTCAGTACTGTGTCTGTACTTTGTCGGTACTGTGTCTGTACTTTGTCAGTACCATCAGCTGCTAACCAGAAGGGACTATCCAACTATTATGGGTGTACTAAAAAGCTATCATGAGCACAAATTGAAACACATTTTCTTTTCTATCATTTATCTTTTTACGAGTCTGTAGTTAATCACAGCGTTCACTGACAGACAACCATTCATAAATTTACAATCAATACTTGTTGGGACAGAAGAGGGAAGTCAGAGTGCCAGAGAGAATGCATGATAACAAGGGCAGACTCCACGGAGAAAGGCTGTTGTTGGCCAGTGGCACCAGTAATAAATCCCAGAAGTGCTAACCACAGTGCACCCATAAGGTCAAATAAAATATTACAATCCAGCACAGGCAAACTGCTAAAGTTATATTTGACAAAAAATTCTTGTGTAACTGACGGAAAACTTCACTTAAATTGCCAAATGAAAAGACAAATACATCACCTTAGTTAAACATAAACCTGCTAGATTTATCTCTCTGTTTAACACAACCGCTCCTCTGCTGCAGTCTTATCAGTCCTTTGCGTTTGTCTGTGCAAAGTGGCATGACTCATGGCCCTACGCCTCATCTCAGGACCACATGGACCCTCATGTTGTGTTTGTAGTTCACACTGCTTTGTTTGTATTTCCTGGTTAGTGCTGACCGGGTCACATGATGTCATCAAAAAAAAGATGGCTCGGATGAGTCCCAAGCCTTTGTTACATGCAGACTTTATTTAGGTTTGGTTGTGCGCCGCTTCCTGGGCAGATGCAACAGATTGATTCATACTCTCGAGGTTTATGATATGATTTATGATAAGGACCTGAGCTAAGGACCTGAGGTAAATTACAGTTTAGAGACAGGGAGCTACAACAATAAATAAAAGGATGTCATAGAGCAGCAAACCAGCACACTGTCTTGGGATTTGAACTCCAGTCACAAATGTTGTACATGCTTTATTTAATAATGATTAAAAACTTCATTGTTATGTCATGTTTAGAGTATTTTGCCAAAAAAACATGTTGTCCACCCACTAAGTCACACGCACTACACTGAGCGCACAGCAGCACGAATAAACACAGTGGAATGTCTATAAAGCTGCCAACACTACCTAACCTTGCATGACTTTTTATTGTGGAGGCAGTCAGAAAATCATTTGTTTCCTAAGACATTGACAGTAAAACTGGTTTGTGTAACAGGATAAGACAGTAACGACATTTAGCAGGAAATAAACTGATGTTAATGACAGCAAAAATAATTGCTGTTTGCACTCCAAAACCGGTTCTCTTATGTCTGTTATGAAAAACTTTTTCTCCGCCTAATCTCAGCAAACAAAGCTGCTGCAAACACTTTTACAAACAAAGCATTAAAACCTATTTGACAGCTTCCATCACTCTTACCCACAGCTGGACGACCTCTGAACCTCTTAGGGATCAAAGGTCAGCCTCCCTGGGTGAGGTCTTACATTAATATAGGACACACAAGTGGTCCATCTGAAGTGTGAGCCCTAAACATCAGCCTCTGACCCACTATGTAATGTGCCTCCTGAGATGTTCCCCTCATACAACCTTGTTTTTGCACATTTTCCAAAACTACAAAATCCAGAATCTTTCAAATTCTTAGTATGGTAATTAAAAATGTATTTAAAAAAAATGTTAGCAGACCAACGTTTAGCAACAAATCCGATGTTTTCAGAAAACCGAGGAGGACAAGACATGGAGCCTAAAATGTACTCAAATAAGAGTAGTGTTACTATAATAATTTACTCAAGTAGAAGTAAAAAGTAGTCATAGCTACGTCTGATTGGTGAAACATAGTCATGTGGTAAAGCTTAGAATGTCTAGAATAAATGGTTTAGTTGGTCAAGTGTAGTCCAATGTATCTGAGTATAAGTAGTGTTACTTCTTTACATATCTACTCAAGTAAAAGCTAAATATACTGTGCAGTAAAACTACTCAAAAAGTAAATGTACCTCCTTACAACCCACCTCTGCATATGGATTGTTGGTGGACACAGCTAAAGATTTATGACTAACATAAATAAAGGCTAATCCCTGAGGCTAACATGTTATACATTTTCCTTCTGAGAGGTGGGATGAAGCAGAGAAATGCCCATTGGAGAGTAAAACATCCCAAGATATTTGAACCTCTTCCCTGTCAGGAGTTTGTGGCTATCATTATAACCACATATGTTTAAGTCTAAATGGACTGTTGAGCCACATGTTTCAATAGTATAGTCCAGACAATTGATCAGACTGTCTTAAAGTAGTGTTTGTGTATGTTAATTGTAATTTCAAAGGTTCTCTTTGTTTGTGCCCCTCTAGTTAGTAGCGTCTTCGTGACCTTGGCTATAGCCTGGAGCTGGTAAAGTTAATTGTACATGGAGGATAATTTACAAAAGGACCAAGCAAATGATGAGGGTGCAAGTGAGCAGAACTGGACAGGGATTATTGGTTTTAACCCGGGAGTCCTTCCGGCCGCAGACCCTCAGACTCGAGTAACAGTACACCTGGGCCTCGGCCGTGGAGCACATATCTCATTGCATGATGCCAGACAGTAAGAACTGGAAAATTAGTTGAGGAAACTTTATCTGCTCCTTTACAAGCAGCTGATAATCTGGGCCATGTGCAGACCTTTAGACAACCAGATGAAGCCGAAAGGCAGGGGCTAGGACAGATTAAAAAAAGAGACCCAGTTTAGGAAGGAAAATGTCTTTTTCTATTTCTGAAACAAGCAAAGGAGTAGTGGTGGTCTAAACATTTCTTCCTATGTCAAACTTCATTCAAATACACAATTACCTGTTTATGCTTTCATTCACATTTGATTGCAATTTTGCACTTGACCGGCAGAAATCACCAAGTCAAACTGCGCACATTTAAACAGATTTTAAAGCGGACTAAAAAAGTTATCTTAAAAAAACATTCTTTGTCACATAAATGTCTCTGTGAGATTTACCATTATTTATTTGCCTAACTAATTCAACAATCAAAAATAATAGTCTATAAAAGACTGCTAATAGGTTAAATGTACCTTCCTCTTTGGTGGAAAGCATTTTTCTTTAAATCTTTAAATTTGAAAATCATCTTTATAATGAAGAATTTGCCAATACAGAACACAAATAAATGGCCTCTGTAATTTATAAATCAGTTTTTTGTGTATAAAATGACTGGCACAAATAACTGCTCAAGAATTAAAAATAATGCACATATTTTTTTTATCATATACAATAAATAGTAGCTGTTATTTAATTCACGTGTCCCACGGGATGGATACTAAAAACTACTGCTCAAGAGCAGATCTGGTGGGAAATCACATTGTGTCAATATTTACCATGTTGTACAAATCAATGAAATTTCACATCGGTGATAGTGCACTAGTTAAAATAAAACTAATTGATGACCTCTTGATCCTTAATATAGACCACGTAATAATATTGTGATAAAGCTGAAAAAGGTTTTATGAGCAAAGTCTAAGAAGAAAAGGCAGTGACACAAAAACTCACAAGACATTTGCCTCTATTCATTGACTATGGCACGTGTTGGATGCTAGACATGCTCCCAAAACACATACACCTCCTTTAAGGTCAAACCACAAAACACTGCTGTTGAGTCATGTCTAAAAATGGAAAAGTTCAATCTTTACTTTCCTTATTTTTTTTTTCAACGATGCAATGAACAAACTGAGAAATAAGAAGAATGAACAGCAGGCTATTTGTCATAATTTCCCGCCACCGGTAGTTGTGGACAGAATGAGAAAGTGGCTGCGGTGGCTGGGGGCGTGATGGTGCATCTTAAACAGGGGAGCCCCACCCAAAGTAAGGACTGTGACATAGGACCTGGGTGGATGTAGGTGGTTAGCCAAAAACTGATATTAAGTAAAAAATACTGTACTCGTGAAGGAGTATCTTGGTGTCAGTTTGGTATTAGATGGGGCGGCCAATTAATTTGCTGTTGAACCGGGGTGATAGCTATTCATAGCTAAGCCTTGCCTTTGAGCCATAAGCTGATGTCATTCCTTGCTGCTCCACAATATAATCAGACATTCTGAGCGTAGAACGAAAGCAAAAAACTGAAAGTACCGTATATGATCTCCACAAGCTTCAAATATGTATTAATAAACTGTTTACTTAAAAGATTAAATAAATAAAAATATTGAACTGATCTGAATTTTTATTACATTTTTTGTATTTGACTTAGTTGGCTGTTTAAAATAAAGAATTTTCAGAAATATTTTGATAAAAAGATCTTGTAAGTAAGACAATATAAGTGGACCAAGGATGGAACCCTGGGGATCACCTGTCGTAGGTAGCTAGAGTACCGTGTATTTTACAGTGAATGACATGTTTTAGGACTACATACAGCTTCCTTTCAAAATGCATCATAATCTATATGAATGCCTAGTTTTTAAAACTATCTTACCACTCCATCATTTTTGTCTCGATTATTCTGCCTACTCTCCCTTTTACTGAAGGGAACATAGCAAATATAAGTCCTGACAAACCGGCCTCTGCGTGGGACAGACATGTGTAGCGTGATGCCGTGGACATGGAGGTGATAGATGGAGCCGGGGCAGGATATCTGGCTAGTGTTTTGGTGGGGTGCCTGTTGGTCTGGTCAGTGTAGAGGGACTGGTGACTGTAGGACTCAGGCCATTCGTTACACTGCGACAGGCTAAATGAGGCGTATCCAGCAGTCTGCTGCGAGGTGTACGTAGGTGTGTCACGGAGCTTTTTGTGGTGATTGTCAAATGTTTGTGTAAGGAAAAAGAGCAATGACATTCTCAAGAGCCTAATGTATGTGAACGTGTGTGTTCTGTTCAAGCTAATTTCCTAAATTAAATGTATCCATAGTTGTGGTTCCATATGATATAAAGCATCTTTAGAAATGTCAAGGAAAAGAAAAATGTGAGTTTTTTTAGTTATGGGTAGTAATGTCAAGATTTATGTAAGCTTTTTAACTTTATGTCATTGTTGACCAAGTTCAGTGCAACATGCAACAAATTCAAGGGGTTTTTAGATGATTTCTACTAAAAACATGAACATTCTGTTGTGTTTTGACCATTTGTTCAGAGGACTGCGTTCTCACAGTTACAGATACATTTTTCTAAATTTTCTGAGTGTATAAATCCACATCATGGCCAGTGATTGACCAGTGCTGCTCTAAAGATACACAAAAGTTGGACCTGCGCCATCGCGTCCTCTTGGCAGTAATCACTGTACTGTTTGCAGCAGCAAGGTTCAGACCTACAGCGTTTTCAAAAGCTGCAGCAAATCAGGGTTATTTTTGTGGATGCCACGGGGCAGCATTTGTGATTCGGTGTCACATATGCAGACCTCTAATATACGGAATAAAAATCAACAAAACCACAAAAGCATGTTATGCCCTGTTAGTCCATTCCACTCTCTGTGTTACTGTCTTGTTTTTCCTTCCTCCAGCCTCACCTCCGCTTCTGCCAACCTAAGAACGTACCTTTTTCTTTAATAAACACATTGCATTGAACTGTTTTTGCCTCTTTCATGCATTTTTGAGTCCGTTCTGGTGCCTAGGATAACAGAGCAACTATTATAAAGGTTTCTTTCTTGGCAAAAAAAATATATTGTAACAGTTTATGAATGTGTAGAATATTGTTGTATTCACATTGTCTTGACTTTTGAAATGTTATACACAAAATGTTGTAGGTTTGAGGCAGGGTTTTATATAACCAACAATCTTGATTTTCCTATAACCACTTGATTTCCTCTAATTTATCTTAACTGTCATAGCTTAACCAATGTCCTGAAGAAATATTATTTTTACTGAGTAAAACCTTAGAAGCTACTGATCAAACAAGACAAGGGACATAGATTTTCACAATAAATTTTCAAACAACTAGAAGTGTTATTAACCTTCTTTCCAAGGATTACTGAATTACTAATAATACATATCACACAGCATCCCAATTCTCCGAATCTGGGTTGGGCAAATTCAACTTCCATCATCAATGGACGGGAACCTCAAAAGCCACATGACCAAAACGGCTCTTGATGCGGAGGAATCAAAATGGAGCTTGTTACATTTTCCACCATGAGAAACTTGTTTGTGTGACACTCCTAATTCTAATACTAGTGCGTGGCCTGCTTTTATTTGGAAACTTCCCTGGCTGTCCTCTTTTCTGCTTTCAATGCGCAGGGCCCTGCGTACGTCTCTGAGCTGCTTTTTCCACAAAGGCACCACCGCTTGCTTATCCTCTGTTTATTGTCAATTATGCCAGATTAATCAAATCAGGTCAAGACAAACACTGTAAACTGAACTCTCACTTGGATGTGAGCGAAAGAGACCAAGCACATTGAAAGACTGCCTGAGTGCCAGCACTAAACAAAAGCCCTGAAGATGTGGGCACAAAACACTGATAGCATCATGTAAAAACAGTCCAACACAATAATCTGCCTCAGCTTTGCAGACGCTCCAGGCTACAAACAAATTAGCATTATGCTATTGGTTTACTTGCAGAAGAAACAGTTTCCCATGTCAACAGTGGTTCTTTCTTTTCTCCATCCAAACGTTTTCAGCAACTGATATTTAGCCAAAACAATTTACCCAAAAAGATATGGCAGCATTGATGTGAAACACTAGTCACCAGTAGAATTACAGCACACAGCAATAACAGTGAACAGTTCCAAAAGGAAGCCTCAGAAGAAGAAATGGATAGTCACAGTTATAAAAAAATAATTATGTAAACTGATACTCTGACATAGGGATGCACCAACTGAACTTTTAGTACAGATACAGATCTAGGTTCCTCTCCATCAACATTAACTGTGTTCTTACAAACAAACCTGGGGGTTTTATCTTGACCTGCAGTCTTTTGTGCCTTTTGCTAGTATTTTACTAATTCCTAAGCAACTTTCAACTGTCTTGCTGCTTGTATCACTGCATGGACACAAAAGATGTGACAGAGTTGGTTTTGTGGGGAGTTGAAGTTAGTATAGTGACATTTTATTTTGAGCAATAGTAATATACTGTATAACAAAGGAAATAAGAAGCATTCAATCTATACAACAAGTTAAATTTATCTTACATTAACAAAATCAATTGCTTAAAACGGATTGGGACAAAGTCACACTTATTTAGACCCACTCTGGTCTTTTACTGTTAAAAAGAAAAAATAAAGTAGCTGTTTCCTTAATTTTTAACGTTTGTTTGTGTGTTATATAGTATAGTACAATTATAGTACTACCAACAATGGTACTCAGAACACCTACAAGATGAGACAGCCTATGAACACATCACCAGACATATAAGCCCCACCCTCCTTGTACTGTGACAAAGTGTTTGTGGGTGAAGTGTCAATGACCTACAGTGCTGGCCCTTGACCTAGCATGGGATATAAAGCCAAATGACCAAACACCAGTCTACCTATACTGTCTAAGTTGATCACAGTATGAGACGCTGATGGCCGACTGGTGTACCCTTACTTTGACATAGACCATGGCCATCAATGGGACATTATTTTTGTCCCATTTAGTAGCAGCCTGTTTTCCAAAGTGATGCCAAAAAACAGACTGGGATAGCAACACACATGCATTTTTATTTTCAAAAGTGGTACAAAGTATCCCAAAATAAACATACTGTACCATTCCAGTTTCATCACCAACTTATTTTGGTACCAAGGGAGAAGCTAAGTTAAGATAAAAGCACTGCAGGCTATTGATTAGGCATTAGAGATTGCTCATTTACATGGAAAACCACAAAAAACAGCACTTCCTTAAAGCTTGTCTTGATTCTGTGATAAACGATCATATGCCAAACCCACGCAAGCATCTGGTATTGACAGACGGTTTAACTGACAAGTGGCAAGTAGATTAGCATTTCTACCAAGAAATGGGAAAGTTTTTAGTGTTTTAGTGTCGACAGGAAAACCCCAGTTGCTATGCATGACTACCATACACAACAGCAAGTATGACAGGACACCTTTTTGGAGCGTTCATAAAACACTGCGTCAACAGGAGAAAAAACACACAGGCACACTTTTTACACAAAAGAGAATAAGACAGCTGAAGGGTGATCCGTTCTGAAGTTATGGAGCAGACAAGGGCCAACTGGCATCTAATGTGGAAATTTGATAGGGCTTAAAATAATAAGGCAAAAGAATATAAACAACAACACACCGTGGCAATCACGCGTAGGTGAATTATTTTTTTTCTTTTTTTCTATTCCTCTAGTTCAGCTTTTGAAGTATTGTTATGTTCTGACCTTTTTGTTATGACCGCTTGCATAGCTTGCTTAGTGGTGGCTACTAACCAGTTGCGTTTCATACTAACTTTTTTCTCAGACACACTTTTTACTTCAGAGGTTTTCCGAAATGTAATTATTTAAAGTATCATTTTAAAATTTGTAAAAGAGCAGTTTTGGAACATCCGTGGCAAGCTGGGTAGCACTGTTGCCTGTAATTAAAAATATAATAAAAAATGTTGTATTTAGAAACGGTAGAAGTCATAACAGTAGCCTTATAAGCACTTTGGTCTTGGAGCCCAGTCTACGTTACTCACCAAGCCCAGAAAACCAATCAATTCTAAGTCTCACTCTATCTTGACTGGTACAGATTCTTTCTAACCAGTCTTTTACATTGATCCCATTACAACGTTTCGGTTTGCTCGTCACATGTCACTACACAGAAATAAAAAGATAAAGAGCAGACCGTACGATAAGATGGTGTTTGCCTGCATCGACTGTGATAAAAGGATCTGTCACCCAACCTGGCTGAACAAACACACAAAGGTCTTTATTTTTTGTCCTTCATTTTTTTTAGGCACCTCTCATAATGTTTTAGTCGATCACTTTTTTATTTGCAATATCAGACTTGGCAATGGCACACCACTATAAAGCTTTAAATTCATCAGTGCCAATAAAGGTAGTTGCAGTAGTAGCACTAGTAACAGTAGAAGCAGTAATATTTGACTACTTGAGTGACTTCATTTTAATGTAGTACTACTGCTCTACCCACCTTTTGCTCTATGCTCTTGCCCCTTCCTCCTGCAGCCCACGCATCTGTTCTCCCATCTCTCTATGTCTGCCTTTCTCTTCCCCCCATAATGATTTTAATAAAGTGCACAGAATGGATTGTCCAGATTCCCATGGCACTTGGCCTGGCCTCTGCTCTGTGTACTGGGGAATCATTCACTTAGCCTTATCGTCCTGCGCACACACAGGTCATGCAAACAGGTAGTGATCCCCGGTGTGTTTACACAAAGGAAAAGTGAAGCTAAGCAGGTGGGAAAGCCAGGGGACGAATCTGGACAGTTCAAGAAAACACGGACACATTACAAGTGCAAGTTTCCCACCACTGGCCGTGCAGTAATTACTCCAACAAACCTCTGGAGGATTTAATTTAAGCCGACCGGGCAGATTAGCAGACAGTGGATGGTGAGCAGGGAACATGTTGTAGTTCTATTAAGGTTTCCAAGGTTTCCAGGGCTTCTGCTTGGCAAGAAAAAAACAAGGGGGCGAAGTAGACTGGATGTTGAATTTGTATCTGATTTAATAGGTTAAGCTCATGTATCACAGACCCGGGTGTCTTTAATCTTGAACTTGTTGGCTGTTACAACTACAATTCCTGTAATACAAGAAAAGAATGCCAGCAATGAGGAACAATGGAAAGAGCATCCAAAGGCACTGGGTTTAGTTATTCAGACAAATGTCACCTGGGCGGTTCTTACAAAGCCAATAAAGCAGGAGTTTTTCAAAAGTCTTGGCCCCACTTGCTTTGCTTTAACACATACTGTAGGTTTCCATGGAGATGTATTCTGTGCAGTTATCCCAGGTCATATTAATACACCCATTAGTTAATATTCATGACACACAAATGTACATTCTGTCTAAGAACCAATCCAGTGGAATGAAATTGACATGATGAATTTCCTTTTAAAAATATAGAAACAAAAACGTAAAAATTCTTCCTTATCAGAAGATTTGTGAAGTCCTTCCAATTCTGCTGTGTTCTATGAAGCTTTAAAGGTCTTTTTGGACAAGAGCACAAGACCAGTTAACAAGCTTAATGCAGTGCAGTCCGACTTGAATGTGCAAATCAACATTGTTACTGGTCTTATCCTGGCTTTTGGACAATTACTTTGATTAAAAAGCAATAATAATAATAATAATAATAATAATAATAATAATAATAATAATAATAATAATAATAATAATAATAATATATTTTGAATTCTGTGTCTAGCTTTGGTCCACTTTGCTTTGTTTGAGGTGGTTTGGCCTAACCTTAATCTGACCCTGGTCTGGGGTGACCATTTTCCCAGGACTCCTAACAGCCAAAAAATGTGTTTATTCATTCATTCATTCATTTTCTACCGGTTAGTCCCGTTAGGGGTCGCGGTTGACTGGAGCCTATCCCAGCAACTTTGGGCCTGACACAGGGTACACCTGCACAGTGGCCAGTTAGTCGCAGGGCTAACATTTAGAGACAGACAGTGACATACAATCATTCACTCTCACATTTATTCACTAGGGACACTAATAACACTACTGAATTACTATTGTTTTAAACAGATTTAAACACATTTGGTGAGGTGCATGTGGCAGAGTGGTTAGCACTCCTGCCTTACAGCAAGAAGGTCATGAGATCAGAACCCGGCCGACTCAAATATCCTCAGCCGTCTCCAGTCTTTCTGTGAGGAGTCTGCATGTCCTCTATGTGTTACCATTTGTTCTCTCCGGGTACTCTGGCTTCCTCCCACCGTCCAAACACATGCATGTACAGGTTATTTGGCAGTAAACACAAATAAAGAATTGAAACTGTAACCTCCTAAGTGACCAAAAAAATTCCATTATCTTTTTCAGAACATAATCTCAGTACATTATAGACTCAACTCAATAAATATACAGGTTTAATGTAATTACTGTTTAGGGGTACAAACCATGACATGGCAAGAAAAGTTACAATAGTCTCTGGACAATTGTTTGACGCTTACTGCAGTGATTTATAAAACATTTATAAAAAATGGCACATTGTTTCTTCTGAACTGGTCATTT